>JARQOC010000003.1:350329535-351049535 GCA_033576535.1 Allobates femoralis | reverse complement strand
ACCTTAGAAGTCTTCTGTTTCCTGAGCCCAACATGGTTAAAGCATGACCTGTGCACTGCGCTTGTGCCTATACTGCTCCTGCTCTGGTGGAAAAGGTACAGAGAGAGAGGAGAGGGAGATAGCTGCAGCAGAGAAAAGCACACTGCTGAGCTGCTTACCGCCATTGTGCACCTGCTCCAGCAGTCCAGCTATCCTGATTTTCCCCCCTTCTGGATTTTCTGTAATGGCGGCCGCTGTTGTAAAGGAGAGGGGGGGTTTGGGCCTGATCCAGATAAGGGCGTGCAAGAGATCTCGCGTTACGCGAAAAGCGTCAAAAAGAGGCCTTCCCGCCTCCATGTGATGATGCGGGCAGGGCGTTCCTGATGATTGACGTCATCCGGAGATCAGGTTGGGGGCGGACCTGGGTGGCGACACTGTAGTCTAGAATTAAACCGGGGCCTAGAGTAATATGCGGCCCCGAAAACAGGCGGAGGCCGGCGCGGAGGTTTGGATGTTGTTCTGGAACCTCCGCTGTGGAGATGGGTTCGCATCTGCTGCCTAGATGGTTGGCCACACGGAGTGCATCAGGCATGAATAGGTATTTAGTCCCTGGATGCCGGCTCCATCGGAAACGTGCCCCCAAGAAGGAGCCCTGTGTCAGACAGGGCTCTGTTCGGTATTAGCCATGGAGCCTCGACCCAAATAGCCTGTATGGGGTAAGATGGGGAGGGCAGCTGTGGGTCCCATGGTTCCAGCCATGCGTCCTGTGAGACTCGTCGCCAACACTGTCACCCAGAGCCTTTGTGGGTTCTGGGAAGGATAGCTGGGCAGTCCTGGGAAGCCTCAACTTCTACCCAGCTCCCCAACTGTGAGGAGTAGGGGCTCCATAACGGACAGGGGATTCACACATGCCTGAGACCTCAACCCAGCCACCCCTGTATGGGGTGAATTGGGGAGGATAGCTGTGTCTCGTTGCCTGATGATACATGAGACCAGTCTTTAACCCGGGCTTCCAAACGTGGTAACTTGGGAATGATTTGCTGCAGGGCAGTCTTGGATCCGACTCAACTTCGCCCCAGAACCCCAACTGTGGGGAACCGAGGAAGGAGCAGCCTCTTCCATACTTGAGTCCTCTTGAGGATGAGAGATGCTTCCTGTCATGGATCCTCTTGAGTGACAAAATTATTAAAAAAGAAAGGAGAGGAAACGAAAAGATGTGTGTCTCCTAGCTCCCCGCGATCTTGAAATTGCAGCAGCTGCGGCTGCTATCAGCGGCATCCGGCTGCAAACCGGACCAGAGGGCATATTCACCCTCCAGTTCTTTTTGCAAATCGGGTCCGTGGCTGTTCGAATCACATCGGACACCCCCGGACCTGAGCACACCATGGTGTGAAGCCGACCTAAACTAAAAGTGGCACCTTCAGCAGCATGCCTATGCTGCATTTTATGAAGGTGGCATTTAAAAAAAAAAAAAAAAAAAAAAAAAAAAAAAAAAAAAAAAAACACCTTTTAGCTCCTGCTTCTAGATAGGTGTAACAGGCCACCATAGCTGGTAGACTAGAATGTCTTATCCAGCTGCCATGACAACCTATTGATTGCAGCATTTGGAGGTGAAAGAGAGGCTCACAGCCAGGGCTTGTGCTCGCACTAACAGCAGGAGTTCAACTGTCATTCAAGTCGGGCTTCAGGCGGCTATCCTGTGCAAGCATAATTGCCATGATGTACCAGTTCAACACATGTTGGCAAACCACTGCAACATATGATGTACCTGCACGTCATATACTGGGAAGGTGTTAAGGATCTTATCTATATAATTACCTTATCACGCCAGTCATCCACTTCCCCGTTAGGATGTCGTCCTATCACGCGCCGGCTGCAGCCATATTTGCATGTACCCAAGTGATGGGTGTGCAAATATGGCACCCACTAGTAGTACCACCAGTAGTACCGATGACACCCGAAAACGACGCCAGGAAACCACCACCGCACACAATGCTGCCCATCACTGCCACACACAAAGCCGTATCAGTGAGAGTGCAGGCAGGTACAGGACGCGCATGCCCAGTTGCAGGACCCCCGCACAGGGTTGGGGGGGAGGTTAGAAGAGAGCGTAGAGGGAGGAGTTACAGATCAAAGAAGAGAGTACATGAGGCATGAGGGGAGAAGACAGCATGGGAGGGAAGTTTGGGGAGTCAGGTCAAAGAAGAGAACACGGAGGGGAGAAGACAGCACAGGACAGGGTGGGAGGTGAGGTAGCACCGATGTGCCCAGTGCCAGAGCCACCCGCGGACATCGTGATGTCACCGGAGCCCCTATCTAGTTATGGAATAATGACCATTTTCCAATATATTATAAATAGACGGCATTGCTACTGTATTAATCTACTACAGATGAGATATACTATAAAAGTTCATATATTCATAATCAGCTGTATTGCAATATCATAGGTTATTGAGAAAGAAGGCAAACGTTACAACAGTTTTCTTAGGAGCACATTTATGCACTGGTGAAGAACAGTGTAGAGTCGGTGTACATTATACACATTGAGGAATAGTAAAGAGAGTACCTTAGTGAGCTGAGCTTGCAAGTTGACCAATTCAGCTTCCAGATCACGTTTATCATCAAGGGCAGCACGGAGTGCTGCCTCACTCCTCAAATGCAAGGCCTCCAGCTCTTTATTACGCTGTTTAACTTGAGCCAGATCTGCAGCTTTTTTCTTCAGGCTAGATAAGTGAAAAAATAAATAAATAAATAAATAACAGCAGTACTTGAATTTCAGAGAAGAAAAACTGTACTGGAATACATAACTGATGGAGTCCTCTGGTTTTAAGCACAGACGCAAACGCAGGCAAAAGCAGCCCATAATAATGTGAACGCAGCAGAGAATCTCTGCATGCGTTCACATTACTATGATGCCACAGAAGCCAATCAGCTGCCTCTGGGGGCGGCCGCGATCAGCGGCAGAGATCTCCTCCTCCCGGCACAGCTGATCTCCCGCCGGTGTCAGCGGGGAGATACAGCTGATCTGACAGCTGTTTAAATCTCCCGCGCTGACACCGTATAGGGTGATATCAGCGTGAGAGATAAGAAACAGCTGATCGCTGCTTCAAATCTCCCGCGCTGATATCACCCTATTCGGTGTCAGCGCGGGAGATTTAAACAGCTGTCAGATCAGCTGTATCTCCCCGCTGACACCGGCGGGAGATCAGCGGCGGCTCTGCATGATCTCCCGGTGGCCGCCGGTAATCACCGGCGGCCACAGGGAGAGATTTCAATGAGATCCGCAGCGTTCTCCTGCGGTGTCATGCAGAGGACACTGCGGATCCATTGAGATCAATGCATTTTTTGTGGTCTTGCGGATAGAACAAGCGCCGCGAACGCACAAAAAAAATGATGCAAGCTGCGTTAAACATAGGAATGCATGTGCGCAAGCGTTTGGCTGCGTTTGGTGCGCTGCGCTCCAAACGCAAATGTGAAGGCAGCCTAACAGAAGACATTATACTAATTGTCTACACTACAAATATTTGGCACAGTAAAAAAAATACCTGTCCTGCCTCTGTTCATTCTACAAAAGTAGCCTTTCCACATTTAACATTTTACCTTTCGATTAGATCCTAAACGCTGTTCATAAATATTCCCTTTAGGGAAACAAAGTACTAAAAATATCTGTACATTATAAGTTTGGTGAAATAGCTGGCTGAACATAACTAAGCCTATACATTCCTATAAAAGCAGGGGTGGGGAACTCCAGTCCTCGAGGGCCGCTAACAGTGCATGTTTTCAGGATTTCATTAGTATTGCACAGGGTTTGAAATCATCACCAGTGCAGGTGATTATATTATCACCTGTGCAATATTAAGGAAATCCTGAAAACATGAACTATTGGCCAGGGCTGTGGAGTCGGAGTCGTGGAGTCGGAGTCGCTGCCCATTTTGGTGGAGTCGGAGTCGGTAGAAAATGTTCCGACTCCGACTCCTAAAATATATAATAGTAGCTCAATGCAGAATGTGCTGAATATTATGATGATGATTTATTATTATGTTATATCTAAATATCTTGATTATTATGTCATTATAATGATTAAATCCTAATGTTACCATTGACCTACAATAATTTTATAACTTAAAAACGAGCCATGACTGAAGGAGTCAGAGACGGAGTCAAAGGAGTCGGAGCCAGGGAAATTCAGGAGTCGGAGTCGGAGGTTTGATTTACCGACTCCACAGCCTTGCTATTGGCGGCCCTCCAAGCCTGGGGTTGCCCACCCCTGCTATAAAGAGAACAGAAAAGATCAATTATGGACTTTGTTTACATGCTTCGGACTATTGGCCAGATACTTCAAAACCCATGTTATTCATACCAGCATTAAAGGGAACCTGTCAGGTGGTTTATGCCCCCCACCCCAGCTATCACTGTCTGCACCTGTAGCTTTATAATACTAATCATCCCTGTCTGAGCTCATAGTGTAATGTGAAAGATGAAAAAAAAGCATTTATACACGGACATTTCAGTCCCCACCTTGGAGGAGGGGGACTGTCTGGCAGGATAATAGGTAACTCACTTTTAACTTGGATAGCTAAAGGACCTGTGTGATGTAATGATCATGTGACCATAGTGGGCGGAGCTAAGCCAGTAAACATATGTTCTATGAGAACTTAGCTCCACCTATTGTAGTCACATGGTTGTGACATCACATCAGGTCTCCCAACATGCTCTAACATAAGGCTGAAATGTTAACTATTAACCTGCCTAACAGTCCCTGTCCTCCAAACTGGAGACTGACTGTCTCATTACATAAGGAAATGTAAGTGTATAAATGCTTTTTTTTCACCTTTGACATTACACTCTGAGCTCAGACAGGGATGATTAAACTGGTATTATGAAGCTGCAGGTACAGATAGTGATAGCTGAAGGGACATAAACCAGCTGACAGGTTCCCTTTCACCTGCATTTTAATATTTTTACTGCAGTGTACTGCTGTTTTTTGTCGCAATAGCTTTTTGTTTCAAATATGCTGGTGGTGTGAACAGGTTCCTACAAAACCTGTTCTCTGTATGCAGGACTCAATTGTTTTCTAATTAATTGCCTCTTGCCATGCAAGAGATGGAGTCTCCCTGCCCCTCCCTGGGCCCTGCACACAGAGCCCCGTCGCCTTCAGTCCATGTCAGACACTGGTTTATGCTGGCTCCTGTTTCTGGTAAGTATTCACACCAGTCAGGTTTTTAATACAACAGTTAGGACCGCGTCTGAGATGGGTACACTTTGAAGATAGTGACGTGGCTTAAAATAACTTTTTCTGCGCAAAAAAACGGATTAACTAAGTACCCTGTATTTGTTATACCATTTTTATACTGCACCTGCATTTTAATATTTTTACTGCAGTGTACTGTTGTTTTTTGTCGCAATAGCTTTTTGTTTCAGACAGGTTCCCTTTAATGAAACATGCTGCGCAGACGAGGGGCGTGGCTTGGGCATGGCTGTGAGCACACATCTCTCCTGAGCTCCAGCGTGCCTGAGGCCTCTGCAGCAATTATATAGCCACCATCAGCTCCACTCACCCACTCATCATGAAGGGCAAGGTCGGGCTCTGCTCCCAGGCCCCCAGGGAGCTCACAGCAGGTCCCGCAGGCACAGGAATCACCAGGTACATGGCGATGCCTGGAAGTGTGGGAAGGAGAGCAGCTCCTTCAGCCATGGTGGAGGGGGGAGGTGCCTCCTCCTCCATGCAGCAGCACACACACAGACGCTCCTTGCCTGGGACCGCAGGTGCACAGAGGAATGGGGCCACAGCAGAGAAGGCATAGGAGAGAGGACGAGTGACTGCGGCACCAGGGACCGGCCGCTCACCACAGAAGCCGAAAGGAGGGAGCCAGACACAGAGCAAGGGAGAGGTGAGAGCTGTACCCTGTCCCTCCACCCCTGGACGGAGAACACCACAGGCTGAGCTGGCTGAGGAACTGTCTCCCCCTATACTGCACCCTTATCAGGCTCAGGAAACTGAAGTGGACCCCCCACTACTACCACCAGGGAGACATGAGAGAGGGGCTTCTTCCAGCTTAGTGCCCCAGGACATTGTGCCCACCATCACTACATCTCATGGCCTCCCCACACAGGCTCCTGTTAGGTCCCTGGGCTCTGATGACTGTATAACTGCCTCTGAGCTGAGAGCGCAGCTGAGTGCCTTCCCTACAAAGGCTGACATGGAGTGCTATATACAGCGTCTGGAGGCAGTGTGCAGGAGTGAAGTGGGGTCCTTTAAGGAAGACGTGTCCCACCTTACCACCACTGTTTCTGCATTAGAAGCTAAACTGGAGTCGCTATCCTCACAATTGCAAAGTCAGCAACAACTTCTGGACCTACACTCAGACTTTCAATGTGGTTCTAGATATGCTAAAGGACTCTGAGAACAGGAACCGGAGGAATAATATCAGGCTCCGTGGGATCCCCGAGTCCGTAGCCCCACGTGACCTTTTTTCAGCCCTCCATGGCATTTTCAATTCTCTCTTAGGGAGGTCACCAACTGAACACATTGAAATTGACAGAGCCCACCGCTCGCTCGGCCCAAAGAACCCCGATACATCTAAGCCTAGGGACGTCATTTATAGGATTCACTACTTCCAAATTAAGGATGACATCATGCGTAAGGCGAGGGACCACGATGTCATTGACTTTAATGGGTCTGATGTCCTTCTCTTGTCTGACCTCTCACGCTTCACCCTGGCTAAACGGAAGGCTCTGCGCCCCTTCCTGGAGGTGTTGCGGGAAAATAAGATCCCCTACAGCTGGGGTTATCCATTTCAATTACAAGTACACAGTGACAAAGGATTGATAATTTTGAGATCCCAGTCAGATCTCCAGAACTTCACCGCTGAACTGGGCCTACCCATGGTCACATTGGGAGACTGGCCTCGCCTTACTGCGTCTGACCTATGGGCCCCACGCCATACTGGAGGACCCCCCGCCAGGTCGCTGGGAAAGAGGAAACGGGGCTCCAGCCGTAGACGTGCCTCAGTTACTCATTCTGATGACACTTGATCACCTAATTCAGACCTTCTGATCACTACCGCCCCTTTTCTCTTTTTGCTTTCTTGCCGCCTACATTGTCCCTCCATGTTGCCGGGCTCCCACAGGGGGCTTGGTTGTGACTTTGCTTTAGTCTGTTTATTGTGGATGGATTGGAGCCGCATGTTTTGTAGCGGTGACATCTCTATTTGATTCTATCTGGGATTCCTGAGCGGAGTCCCTAGCCTGGTTAATTTTGCACTATTTATGAATGTCCACCTACTTCAATTGACTCCTCATGTACTGTGCTCAACTATTGCACTACCGCATTAATGTGGTAATGTTATTCTATGTTGGCTAACGCTGCTCTTTCTTCTGAAATGTGACTTTTGATGATACCCCTTCGGGGGCTTGTACGATCCGCTGTTATGTTCGTTAATGTTTAGATTACCAGGGTCATGGGCCTATTGGGTAGAGTTGGATTTTTTCTTTTCTTTTTTGCTGCAGGGGTTCGGCTGGTTGCTCTCTGCTCAATCACCTCCCCACTACGGTGTGTCTCTGACACTACTTCTCAGAGTTTTCTCTGATATTGTCCTGTACCCTTGAGGCCTAGTGGCTTCTTGGTTTTTCTCTTTCTTTTTGGTTGGAACCCTGTCTTTCGGCTGAACTACTCTCTTTCCTTGGTGCTTTACTTTCTCTGTTTCTATCTCTCCCCACTTCCCACCCCTCCCACTCCTTTCCGACTCGATTGTACCACCTGCAGGCCCGATAGTTCCTATGGCATCCCTACAACTCTGCTCGCTTAATGTCAGGTGGTTTAATGTCCCTGAAAAGCGATCGAAGGTTTTATACGGTATGCATAGGAAACGGGTTGACATACTTCTGCTGCAGGAGACAAATTTCCGATCAGACAGAATCCCTAAGCTTAACCATAAACACTACACACAGTGGTTCCATGGAAGTAACTCTGACTCCAAGTCTAAAGGAGTCAGCATCGCATTGCACAAGTCTTTAGGGGTAACTACCTGAGCCTGTAAAGCTGATTCTAATGGTCGATTTGTGTTTTAGAAGCTTAAAATTGCCCATGATTTGTTAACCATAGCTAACATTTATCTCCCCAATCAAGACCAGGTCCAAGCGTACAGAAAGTACCTACGGGACCTCTCGGCCTTTGCGGAAGGCTATGTGATTATGGGAGGGGACTTCAATATGGTGTTGGACCGCGCTGTGGATTCCTCTTCGAGCAGGTCAGCGGTGTCCCTCTCACAGCTGGAGAGATTACGGCGGGCCCTGACGGACTCAAGGTTGATAGATGTATGGAGGTTACTACACCCCACTACCCGGGATTATACCTACTTCTCCACAGTTCATAATTCCTATAGTAGATTGGATTATTTTTTGGTCAGCCACGGGCTCCTGTCTCGACCCAAAGACTGACATCGACACGATGTTGTGGTCAGACCATGCCCCAGTTTTGCTCTCTCTTCGGCTGCCGAGCCTTTCTCCGAGAAAATGGACCTGGTCCTTAAACCCTGGTCTCCTTGGAGATCTAACGTAAAACAAAAAAGGGGGGGACAAGAGGCGCAATAGTGCCCTTATCACTAGACACTGATGAGTGAAATGGTGAGTAAATAGATCTTCTCACCTGGTCCAGTTGTGAGACCCACAACTGGTTTGAAGGCTTATTGGTAATGTCCTGATGGCTGCTGCTGGACTCCCACCGGCCACACTCACGTGTAGGTTGTAACAATGCTTCGGGAAAAATGGTGTGCTGTAGTCCGCGCTGCCAGGATCACTCACTCCAAATAAATACGAGTAGAAAATCTTCATCAAAACCTCCTTTATTTCTCCTACGCGTTTCAGTGCCCTCCTGGCACCTTCATCAGGGATACATCATCAGGACCCCACCAAACTGATCTTATTTATAGCCACATTCATAACCATGATTGGAGGGTGTTTCCAGCCATGTGACCTCCAAAAACGTCATCAAAACAGGGAGGGCTCTGCATTTTGGCGCAATTTATCACAAAAACCACTAAAAAACATGCAAAACATCAATACAATATGACACAATCTATCCAAAAAATCCGATCAGTAAAATCATTAAAAAACTCTGCCAAAAATCATGCGGAAACGCCTGTAAAAACATTGTCAAATACCCAGCATGTGAGATAAAAAAATAAAAGCATGTATTCCTTTCCAGGGAATAGAACTCATGGGGTTCAGGCTCTTTCTGCTTAGGTCTTTTCTGATGTCCTGTGCCACCTCCAGATTATAATGTATACTTGTAACATGTGTCATATAATCATGTAATGCTGTTCTTGTTTGTTTTTCAGGTAAAGAAAAAAGGAGGGGAATGAATACTTTTAAATTCATAAATTTTTATATGTGAATATATGTAAAAAATTCTTTATTTCATTATAAGATGTGAATGTTAAAAATTACATATGAATAAAATTGCCATAAGTAATAAAAAATAAAAATGAAAACTACAAATTCTTGTTTAAAAATTGATTAATAAAAATGGAAGATTATATAATAATAAGCGTCTTATTTCAAATGTACTCAGGGATAATAAACTAGCTTAGTAAAAAGGTGATTTCCTTGAAGAAAAAAAGAATAGGGGAATGGTTAGTCTATTCCATGAATGTGCAAAGTTATTTTCAAGTGCCTGTGGAGCTACAATAGGTCACTGGACTTTAGTGCCACCACAGCGAGTTCTGTTCCATCCCGGGCCAGAAGACATATAGAAAACCATAAACACAATATACATAATCTTTCTGTGTTGCTGCAATCGAGAAATACAGTTCTTCTCTTATTCTGGATGTTTTACACATGACTGTCCACCAGGTGGCACCTAATAGGAGGCTGTTGCTAGGTAACGCAACAGGCCGGTACCCAACTATGTTGAATCTAATTGTCCGCCAGCAGGGGCGCACCACCAGATTCCTAAAGGGAGAAAGAACACTCATATCTAGCGCTCAACAGTGCGAAACGGTCATTATAAATATATATGTGAGAAGTGTAATGAACAAGTGAATGAGAGCTGTTCTTCAATCTCAAATATTTTGATATCCTATGTTACATGCTATAAGTATGCAAAAAGTGTAATATTACGGTGAACTTATACCAGTGAATTATCTGCCTATGGGCAAATATCAATGTGCATTTCTTCTTCCTTGCTTATGGAAGAGGAGTATCATTAGTGAATTGCAGCCCAATCTCAATTTTATCAACGTGCTGTGTTAACTATATTAGTTACTCATATTAATTCCGATATCAAATTGAGTCCTCTAGGTTTGAGTGTATCTTATTTGAACATCCAAAACTTCTCCCGTCTTTTTAACATCTCAAATCTGTTTGGAATATGCTCTCCTATATGGTCTATGGGCGTGATTCTTATCAGTGTGTGATCCCTATTGTGATGCGCATCAAAGTGGTGTGAGACACAGTGTGTTCTAAAACCGTTTTTCACATTAGATCTGTGTTTATTGATCCTCTCACTGAGGGATCTAATGGTCCTCCCCACATATTGTAGGTTACACGGGCACTCTAAAAGGTAGATTATATATTTAGAGGTGCAGTCCATCTGATGTTTTATTGCAAACGTTTCTTTATTGCTGGATGATACAAATGAGGTCCTTTGCTGGATGCTTCTACAGCATAAGCATTTCTTTCTTCCACATTTCTTGGTGCCTTTCTGCTGGTCCCCTCCATCATTGTCAGGTAGGATCTGTCTTAATCTACTGGGTGCTATTCTTCCTTTCACATTAGGGGCTCTTCTGAACGTTATTCCTGGTTTATCTGCTATTACTTTGCTGAGTACAGGATCATTTTTGAGAATATGCCAATGTTTTTCCAAACAATTCCTTATCTTTTTGTGGCTTTTGTTGTAGGTAGTGATAAAATTCAACTTATGCTTATTCTCTTGCTTCATTTTCAATTTAGGTGCCAACAGTTCTATCTGTGGGACTTTCAAAAAATGTTCTTGTGCTCCATGTATTAAACCCATGGGGTAACCCTTCTCCATAAATCTCTTCACCAGGAGACCTGATTGGGCTTCATAGTCCTGGTTCAAAGAGCAGTTCTTCTTCATCCTTCTAAACTGGCTGGCAGGGATGTTGCTCAGCCATTTTTTATAATGCCCACTATTGAAGTCTATGTAGGAATTACGATCGGTGGGTTTGAAGAACGTTTTTGTGTATAATTCACCATTTCTGACAAATATATTTATTTAGATCCAAAAAATTTATATTATTATCGTTTATGGTGAATTCAAAATTAAATCCCCAGTCATTGTTTTCTATTTCATTTAGAAATTTAAAGACCTCGCCTTTATCCCTGTCCCATATAACAAATAGGTCGTCTATATATCTCCTGTATAGAACCAGGCCATTTTTTTGTTTATTCTCATATACATGAAATTTTTCGAATAGCCCCATGACCAAATTTGCATAGGAGCAAGCTGTTTTAGAGCCCATTGCAGTTCCGGACCTCTGGTGGTACATAATCCCACCGAATGTGAAAAAATTATTTTCAAGTATAAATCGCAAATTGTTTAGTAAGAATTCAATCTTGTCCATCCCCAGTGAAGGATCATTTTTCAAAAAATATTCAATACATAACAATCCCAATTCATGCCTGATATTTGGGTATAAAGCTGTTACATCCATAGTAAGTAATATATACGATTCCTTCCATTTTACATTTCTCAGTGAGTCAATCACATCAGTTGAATCCTTAGTATAGCTGTCTAACGAAAAAACATATTTCTGCAATTCTTTGTCTATAAGTTCTGCTATATTACTGCTTAGGGAACCTATGCCCGATATTATGGGGCGGACCAGGGGGGTTTTCCAGATTTTTGTGGATTTTGGGTAGATGGTAGAAGAAAGGGATGGGAGGTTCCTTTTTGATCAAGAATTTTTTTATATCCAATGTAATGATACCTTTCTCGTATGCCTTAATGATTCCATTGTTGTATGATTTCACTAGTTCAGGGTATGGGTCTATTTCTATACGCTCATAGTGTTTTTCATCTGAGAGAAGTCTCAACGCCTCTTTCTCATAATCCTGCCTGTTTTGTATCACAATGGCTCCCCCTTTGTCCGCAGAGCGTATTGTTATCTCTTTGTTGTCTCTCAAGTTTTTAAGGGCTATCCTCTCTCCTTTTGTTAAATTATCTTTTTTATCTTTCTTATTTCCATTTTTCTCTATTAATTTTTCTTTCTTTAGTTCGTTTAATAAGATGTCCTGGAAGGTTTCTAGAGTGTGTCCCCTGCTCTCAAGGGGGTAAAATGTTGATTTCGCCCTTAATGACACTTATAAAAATACTAAATTGTCTAGTACAGGATTCATATTCATCAGATTTCAGAATAAAATGCCTTTTTAGGGTCCGTTTTCTGATGAACTGATGGACATCGATAAATAGATCAAAGTCCTCAGGATTATTAGTGGGGCAGAAACAAAGTCCTTTATTCAATAGTTTACTTTCCTCTTTCATTAATTTATAGCTGGAGAGGTTCACTATATTGCTAATGAGGTTTTTATTCTTGTTTAGTCCTTGAAACTTATTCTTACTTTTTTGCGATCCCTTCCCTCTACTTCCTCTTTTTTTCTTTTTCCTGGGATAGGGTTGAAGAAATTGGTTATCTCCTGGGCAAGGGGTTTGGCTGCTGATAAAAAAGGAACCACCCCATTGTTATTGTTTTTGGAATGGTCAAGAACCACTCTCTTACCCGGACGAGAGTCTTCTATCTCTATGAGATCAGTTTGAGGGACAGTCGCCACTGTACTAGTTGGAATCTGGGAATTATGTATATTGTGCTCATTTTCTTTAGTATGTAATTTTATAGGGCTCAAAGGTTTCTCCCTATTAATTTTTTCAATTAACTCTTTTATATTCTTTAAATGTTCTTCTTCACTCCTTGCTTTCATTGCGACCTGTGGACTATTGCTCATCTCACCATGTATCTGTGCTACTGTGACAATTTTGTTGCCACCCTTCTCCTTCATTAAGTTGGTCCCTTCATCTGGTTTCTTAGTGTTGTTGTCCTGGGCTTCCTGTATTATTAAGAATCCCTCCTCATCAAACAGTTCATCCGCAAAAATACTGTCAATATCCTCCTCCTCTTCTACAATTTCTATTTCATGGTCTACAGTGGTGTTGTTAATAGTAACCCCCTTATTAGCTTCTTTCTGATTTTTTTCAGTCGCTGCTGTTTTCATTTTATTATTATCAGCTGCACCTGTTCTCTCCTCCTTTTTATATCTCAGGCTATTGGAGAAGCTCCTCTTCCTTTGTTCTTTATTATACGAGGGTGTTCTATTCTTACGAAATGTATTATTTTCTGCATATGTCTTATCATGGTGTAATCCTGCCTGTCCCTATTGAGCTTCCTAGTTCTCCAATAGCCTGAGATATAAAAAGGAGGAGAGAACAGGTGCAGCTGATAATAATAAAATGAAAACAGCAGCGACTGAAAAAAATCAGAAAGAAGCTAATAAGGGGGTTACTATTAACAACACCACTGTAGACCATGAAATAGAAATTGTAGAAGAGGAGGAGGATATTGACAGTATTTTTGCGGATGAACTGTTTGATGAGGAGGGATTCTTAATAATACAGGAAGCCCAGGACAACAACACTGAGAAACCAGATGAAGGGACCAACTTAATGAAGGAGAAGGGTGGCAACAAAATTGTCACAGTAGCACAGATACATGGTGAGATGAGCAATAGTCCACAGGTCGCAATGAAAGCAAGGAGTGAAGAAGAACATTTAAAGAATATAAAAGAGTTAATTGAAAAAATTAATAGGGAGAAACCTTTGAGCCCTATAAAATTACATACTAAAGAAAATGAGCACAATATACATAATTCCCAGATTCCAACTAGTACAGTGGCGACTGTCCCTCAAACTGATCTCATAGAGATAGAAGACTCTCGTCCGGGTAAGAGAGTGGTTCTTGACCATTCCAAAAACAATAACAATGGGGTGGTTCCTTTTTTATCAGCAGCCAAACCCCTTGCCCAGGAGATAACCAATTTCTTCAACCCTATCCCAGGAAAAAGAAAAAAAGAGGAAGTAGAGGGAAGGGATCGCAAAAAAGTAAGAATAAGTTTCAAGGACTAAACAAGAATAAAAACCTCATTAGCAATATAGTGAACCTCTCCAGCTATAAATTAATGAAAGAGGAAAGTAAACTATTGAATAAAGGACTTTGTTTCTGCCCCACTAATAATCCTGAGGACTTTGATCTATTTATCGATGTCCATCAGTTCATCAGAAAACGGACCCTAAAAAGGCATTTTATTCTGAAATCTGATGATATGAATCCTGTACTAGACAATTTAGTATTTTTATAAGTGTCATTAAGGGCGAAATCAACATTTTACCCCCTTGAGAGCAGGGGACACACTCTAGAAACCTTCCAGGACATCTTATTAAACGAACTAAAGAAAGAAAAATGAATAGAGAAAAATGGAAATAAGAAAGATAAAAAAGATAATTTAACAAAAGGAGAGAGGATAGCCCTTAAAAACTTGAGAGACAACAAAGAGATAACAATACGCTCTGCGGACAAAGGGGGAGCCATTGTGATACAAAACAGGCAGGATTATGAGAAAGAGGCGTTGAGACTTCTCTCAGATGAAAAACACTATGAGCGTATAGAAATAGACCCATACCCTGAACTAGTGAAATCATACAACAATGGAATCATTAAGGCATACGAGAAAGGTATCATTACATTGGATATAAAAAAATTCTTGATCAAAAAGGAACCTCCCATCCCTTTCTTCTACCATCTACCCAAAATCCACAAAAATCTGGAAAACCCCCCTGGTCCGCCCCATAATATCGGGCATAGGTTCCCTAAGCAGTAATATAGCAGAACTTATAGACAAAGAATTGCAGAAATATGTTTTTTCGTTAGACAGCTATACTAAGGATTCAACTGATGTGATTGACTCACTGAGAAATGTAAAATGGAAGGAATCGTATATATTACTTACTATGGATGTAACCGCTTTATACCCAAATATCAGGCATGAATTGGGATTGTTATGTATTGAATATTTTTTGAAAAATGATCCTTCACTGGGGATGGACAAGATTGAATTCTTACTAAACAATTTGCGATTTATACTTGAAAATAATTTTTTCACATTCGGTGGGATTATGTACCACCAGAGGTCCGGAACTGCAATGGGCTCTAAAACAGCTTGCTCCTATGCAAATTTGGTCATGGGGCTATTCGAAAAATTTCATGTATATGAGAATAAATAAAAAAATGGCCTGGTTCTATACAGGAGATATATAGACGACCTATTTGTTATATGGGACAGGGATAAAGGCGAGGTCTTTAAATTTCTAAATGAAATAGAAAACAATGACTGGGGATTTAATTTTGAATTCACCATAAACGATAATAATATAAATTTTTTGGATCTAAATAAATATATTTGTCAGAAATGGTGAATTATACACAAAAACGTTCTTCAAACCCACCGATCGTAATTCCTACATAGACTTCAATAGTGGGCATTATAAAAAATGGCTGAGCAACATCCCTGCCAGCCAGTTTAGAAGGATGAAGAAGAACTGCTCTTTGAACCAGGACTATGAAGCCCAATCAGGTCTCCTGGTGAAGAGATTTATGGAGAAGGGTTACCCCATGGGTTTAATACATGGAGCACAAGAACATTTTTTGAAAGTCCCACAGATAGAACTGTTGGCACCTAAATTGAAAATGAAGCAAGAGAATAAGCATAAGTTGAATTTTATCACTACCTACAACAAAAGCCACAAAAAGATAAGGAATTGTTTGGAAAAACATTGGCATATTCTCAAAAATGATCCTGTACTCAGCAAAGTAATAGCAGATAAACCAGGAATAACGTTCAGAAGAGCCCCTAATGTGAAAGGAAGAATAGCACCCAGTAGATTAAGACAGATCCTACCTGACAATGATGGAGGGGACCAGCAGAAAGGCACCAAGAAATGTGGAAGAAAGAAATGCTTATGCTGTAGAAGCATCCAGCAAAGGACCTCATTTGTATCATCCAGCAATAAAGAAACGTTTGCAATAAAACATCAGATGGACTGCACCTCTAAATATATAATCTACCTTTTAGAGTGCCCGTGTAACCTACAATATGTGGGGAGGACCATTAGATCCCTCAGTGAGAGGATCAATAAACACAGATCTAATGTGAAAAACGGTTTTAGAACACACGGTGTCTCACCCACTTTGATGCGCATCACAATAGGGATCACACACTGATAAGAATCACGCCCATAGACCATATAGGAGAGCATATTCCAAACAGATTTGAGATGTTAAAAAGACGGGAGAAGTTTTGGATGTTCAAATAGATACACTCAAACCTAGAGGACTCAATTTGATATCGGAATTAATATGAGTAACTAATATAGTTAACACAGCACGTTGATAAAATTGAGATTGGGCTGCAATTCACTAATGATACTCCTCTTCCATAAGCAAGGAAGAAGAAATGCACATTGATATTTGCCCATAGGCAGATAATTCACTGGTATAAGTTCACCGTAATATTACACTTTTTGCATACTTATAGCATGTAACATAGGATATCAAAATATTTGAGATTGAAGAACAGCTCTCATTCACTTGTTCATTACACTTCTCACATATATATTTATAATGACCGTTTCGCACTGTTGAGCGCTAGATATGAGTGTTCTTTCTCCCTTTAGGAATCTGGTGGTGCGCCCCTGCTGGCGGACAATTAGATTCAACATAGTTGGGTACCGGCCTGTTGCTTACCTAGCAACAGCCTCCTATTAGGTGCCACCTGGTGGACAGTCATGTGTAAAACATCCAGAATAAGAGAAGAACTGTATTTCTCGATTGCAGCAACACAGAAAGATTATGTATATTGTGTTTATGGTTTTCTATATGTCTTCTGGCCCGGGATGGAACAGAACTCGCTGTGGTGGCACTAAAGTCCAGTGACCTATTGTAGCTCCACAGGCACTTGAAAATAACTTTGCACATTCATGGAATACACTAACCATTCCCCTTATTCTTTTTTTCTTCAAGGAAATCACCTTTTTACTAAGCTAGTTTATTATCCCTGAGTACATTTGAAATAAGACGCTTATTATTATATCATCTTCCATTTTTATTAATCAATTTTTAAACAAGAATTTGTAGTTTTCATTTTTATTTTTTATTACTTATGGCAATTTTATTCATATGTAATTTTTAACATTCACATCTTATAATGAAATAAAGAATTTTTTACATATATTCACATATAAAAATTTATGAATATAAAAGTATTCATTCCCCTCCTTTTTTCTTTACCTGAAAAACAAACAAGAACAGCATTACATGATTATATGACACATGTTACAAGTATACATTATAATCTGGAGGTGGCACAGGACATCAGAAAAGACCTAAGCAGAAAGAGCCTGAACCCCATGAGTTCTATTCCCTGGAAAGGAATACATGCTTTTATTTTTTTACTCTCACATGCTGGGTATTTGACAATGTTTTTACAGGCGTTTCCGCATGATTTTTGGCAGAGTTTTTTAATGATTTTACTGATCGGATTTTTTGGATAGATTGTGTCATATTGTATTGATGTTTTGCATGTTTTTTTAGTGGTTTTTGTGATAAATTGCGCCAAAATGCAGAGCCCTCCCTGTTTTGATGACGTTTTTGGAGGTCACATGGCTGGAAACACCCTCCAATCATGGTTATGAATGTGGCTATAAATAAGATCAGTTTGGTGGGGTGGAGGTATCCCTGATGAAGGTGCCAGGAGGGCACTGAAACGCGTAGGAGAAATAAAGGAGGTTTTGATGAAGATTTTCTACTCGTATTTATTTGGAGTGAGTGATCCTGGCAGCGCGGACTACAGCACACCATTTTTCCCAAAGCATTGTAATGGAGATCTAACGTGTCAGGCGGCCGTGCGAACAGCAATCTCAGATTTTCTAGATTTTCACAAACATGACCCCACGGCCATCCCATACCAATGGGAGGCTTTGAAAGGCGTTATACGGGGAGTATTCATACAACAGGGGGCCCGACTGAAGAAAGAGAGGGAGACTAACATTGTGGGTTTGTTGACTCGTATCCAAACTCTGGAGTTCGATCATAAACGGACTAGAGATGCTGGGGTGCTGGCTGATCTCCTCCGGGCACGCTGTGAGTTGAGTGCCTTGTTAGACACGACGTTAGCACGACAGGAGGGACCGCTTTCATAAATTTCTGTACAAGTACTCTGAAAGCCGGGAGAGCTCTGGCGAGGTTTTTGCACCCCCGTGCCCCACCACTTATATCCCTACCATGAGGTCTGCTGCTGGTGAACTGGTCCATTTTCCTGAGGAGATTGTGGACTCATTCAGAGCATATTATGACTCTCTCTACAATTTAAGAGGCCCGTTGTCTGATATATCCCCTTCCGAGTTTCAAGCACGGGTG
This sequence comes from Allobates femoralis, assembly GCA_033576535.1. Lineage (NCBI taxonomy): Eukaryota > Metazoa > Chordata > Amphibia > Anura > Aromobatidae > Allobates > Allobates femoralis. The sequence continues at coordinate 351,031,074 of JARQOC010000003.1, read as the reverse complement.
GACGACTACATCCGGGACACTGAGCTCCTGCCTATGTCGGTAGAGGTGTCTGAGGCCCTGGAGAGTCCCCTCTAGGAACAGGAGGTTTTAGACACGATAAAATCTTTGGCTAATGGTAAAAGTCCTGGTCCTCACGGATTCTCCGCCGCCTTCTATAAGTTATATGCAAATTCCCTGGTCCCCTTCATGACCAAACTGTTTAACTCCATCTCGGCCAGACCCTTTGCCCCCCAAACGCTGATGGCCACAATCACCGTGATTCCTAAACCGGGAAAAGATCCCCTATTATGTGCAAGCTATAGGCCCATATCCCTCATTAATGTGGATGTGAAGATGTTGGCGAAAGTGTTCGCTGGTAGACTGAACCCTATTCTCCCTGGGTCCATCCATAGTGATCAGGTGGGCTTTTTGCCACACAGGGAGGCCAAGGATAACACGGTGAAGATGTTGCTTCTAACTTCGTACATGCGCATGGGGAAGGTACCAGCATGCTTAATATCTATTGACGCTGAGAAGGCGTTTGATCGCCTAGGCTGGACCTTCTACGTACCTCCCTGAAGCAACTGGGAGTGGGACCTACCATGTTAGAGAGGATTTTTGCTCTGTATCATAGGCCTACAGTCCGTCTTAGAGTGAATGGCACCCTTTCCCCGCCCATTGACATAAGAAACGGGACCCGTCAGGGTTGCCCCCTCTCCCCCTTACTTTATATCCTTGCGATGGAGCATCTGGCAGTGGCATTATGGAGGACACCTGATATTGAGGGTCTGTAGATTGGCCAACATGAGTTTAAGATATCCCTGTATGCGGATGATTTATTGCTATACATTGCCAACCCGACTGTGGCTTTCCCTGTACTCCTCAGGGAGTTCCGTAGGTTCGGGGAGGTCTCAAATTTTAGAGTCAACTACTCCAAGACGGAGGCGCTCAATATCTCCCTGCCTGATGATCTAGTCTCTCAGCTCCAGGCGTCCTTCTCTTTTAAGTGGCAGACCGATGCCTTAAAATATTAGGAGTCTTAATACCCGCTGACATTAGCGCACCATATGCTCTGAACTATGTACCGCTCCTGCAGAAAACTATCTCAGACCTTAAACGGTATAGCAAACCTCAGTTATCTTGGTTCGGTCGGGTGGGAGTGATCAAAATGGATATTTTACCCCGATTCCTCTATTCTTTCAGAAAACTCCAGTGCAGGTTCCGGATTGCTTTTTCAGGCGCCTGCAATCGGCTATCAAGAGCTTTATTTGGGGTACTAGGAAACCACGGATTCAGTTCTCAGTACTAGTGAGACCCAAGACTAAAAGGTGGAGTGGGCCTTCCTAATTTTAAACGTTATTATCAGGCAGTCTTGCTCTCTAGGATTGTCGACTGGAGGTTTAGTGATGCTCATAAACAGTGGGTGCTCTTGGAGAAACTTTTATCGCCCTCTTCTTTATACTGGCTGCCTTGGCTGGGGGGGACCGGACGCCCACCTGTGTCGAGTTTTGCTCCACTCACACAGATTGTTTTGAAGTTTTGGGATAGATACTATTAAATTACGCCTGACCTCTCGATTGAGCAGACTGGGTCCCCTTTTTGACAATCCGGCCTTTCCCCCAGCAATGAATAGGTCTACGTATCTGTGTTGGTCACGACTTGATGGGGTGGGTGAAGGATAAGCTTGCGGGGCTCTCCGGCGTGCGGGGGTTACGGGGCCCCGGTCTTACGACACCGCTGTCCTGGCTAGAGTTTCTGCAATTGCGAAGCTTTCTTTCCAGTGTGCCAATAGGGGCGCTGACGCCATTTGAGTCCCTGATGCTCCCTACCGAGGGTCCCTCTCACGTGGTTTCAGTGCTCTACGGGCCTGGTCTTGAATTCACTTCCCCCTACCACGCTTGGATTTATGGAGGCTTGGGAGAGGGACCTGGGGATTACCTTTTCTGAGGCGGATAGTTTGAAAATCTTTACTCTTGCACATAAGATGACAATGTCCAGTCAGGCGCAGGAGAGGAATTATAAATTACTGACACGCTGGTACAGGTGTCCCACCCTTCTCCACAGGATTAACCGGAGATATCGGACGCTGCTGGAGATGTGGCTCTGCCACGGGCTCTATGCTTCATATTTGGTGGTCCTGCGGTCCCCTGCATCCCTTCTGGAACTCAGTTTTCGATGCCTTTCACTTGATGACTGGGGACCGTCATGAACCATCTCCCCAAATGGCCCTACTGTCCCTGATACCCAGTTCGATAGTTTCCGTCAAGAAGGGGATTCTGAGATTTTGCCTAATAGCTGCCAGAGCAGTTATTCCCGGCATTGGAGGTCCACTGAGGTCCCCTCCAGTGGAATGGATAGCTGAAATGGATAGATTACATCGTCTGGAGTCATTGGTGGCGGGTGATGGTGATGCTGCATACAAACAGGGACGCACCTGGTTCCTCTGGCAGTCCTTCAAGGAGAGCACAGGGTTCCTTACTTGGCTGCATACATATTCGTAATTGTCAACTCGTGGGCGTTTAAATTGCTGGGTCTCCCTTAACCCCCCCCCCTCCCTCCTTACTCCCCTTCTCCCCTACCCCTTTTTTCTCTCTCTCTCCTCTTCTCTTATTTCCACAATTGTCTTTTCATAGGTTCTGTATTCTTTATATAAGGTCCTTGTCCAGAGGTGATTCTTAAGATGGGAAACATGTACCCTTTAGGTGCTAGTGTCCTTATTGGACTACACCTGTGCTGCTCTCTTCGGGACGTAATGTATCTTTGTATTAAGTCCCGGACATTGTACTGGTTCTTTCTATTGTCTTTACTGTTGAAAATTTTAATAAATATATTTACCGTATATACTCGTGTATAAGCCGACCCGTGTATAAGCCGACCCCCCTACTTTTGCCCCAAAAATCTGGAAAAACCTATTGACTCGTGTATAAGCCGAGGGTGGACCCCAGCACAGGTATACAGCCCCCAGCAGTGTGGTATACAGGCCCCCCCAGTGGTATACAGGCCCTACACACCCAGTGGTAGTATACAGCAGCCCCAGTGGTAGTATACAGCAGCCCCAGGGGTAGTATACAGCAGCCCCAGGGGTAGTATACAAGCAGCAGCCCCAGGGGGTCCACAGCAGCCCCCAGGGGGTCCCAGCAGCCCCCAGGGGGTCCCCAGCAGCCCCCAGCAGCCCCCAAATGCTGGCACTCGCCCCCCTTGCAAGGGCCCCCCCGCTTCTCTTACCATCCCGGTCTTCTGATCAGCGCTGCTCCTCGGCGCTCCGTCTTCTCTGCTTCCGTCCTGCTACATCCGGGATCCCCGGCTGTCGCGCGATGACGTCATATGCCTGCGACGGCCGGAGATCCGGATGCAGCAGGACGGACGGAGCACCGAGGAGCGGCGCTGATCAGAAAACCGGGATGGTAATATAACCAGCGGGGGGGGCCCTTACAAGGGGGGGCGAGTGCCAGCATTTGGGGGCTATATGCACCGCTTCCCCCTGCCGCTGATTGACAGGGGGAAGCAGTGCATATTTAATGAGCGGCCCCACGTGACGGGGCCGCTCATACAGCAGCCCCCCCCGCATTGACTCGTGTATAAGCCGAGGGGGAGACTTTTCAGCCCAAATTTTGGGCTGAAAAACTCGGCTTCTACACGAGTATATACGGTACTGAAAGAAAAAATGAAACATGCTGGAGTCAGAAACTCCTGAATCATTACGAGGCAGACAGCTTTGTGCCCACCTCGCCACAATGCCTACTCTAGCCTCTGGCATGGTCACCACACTGCTGTCTGGCCCCAGCTCCATCCACTTTGCCAAACTTAAGCAAAAATGGTGTGAGAACGTCAATTGTCACAATTTTAGCGTAAACATCAGATTGCACTAAAGTTCTGCAGCTTTTCTAAGCATTTTATTCAAGAATTCTGATGAATCAAGCTCTATGTAATTACGGTACTAAATATTTGTCATTCCTGGAGGAGGCACAGTATGGATAAGCAGAGGAATTGGAATTTTAGATAATCGACTCCACAGCCCGACATCTATACAAAATAGCTTAGGCTGCCTTCACATTTGCGTATGCGAACGCAGCTTATAATAATACATAATAAAACTTTATTTGTATATCGCCAACATATTCCGCAGCGCTTTACAGTACAACGGTACATATAAGAAAAATATACGGTACAGAAACGTAATGCAGAACAGTAGTTACATACAAGAAACATAGAATCAACTTAGGAAATACAATAAAAAAGGCAGAGAATGAAGGTGACCCTGCTCGAAGGAGCTTACAATCTAAGACGGGATGGGAACACAAAGTACAGGGGCTTATAACAATGAATATCTTACGTCTAAGTGACTATTGTTAGGGAGAAGGATAGGCCGCCCTGAAGAGGTGTGTTTTTAGGGAGCGTCTGAAGCTATGCAAGTTGTGGATGGTCCTAATTTCTTGGGGTAGAGCATTCCAGAGTTTTGGTGCAGCTCGAGAGAAGTCTTGAAGTCGGGAATGGGAGGTTCGGATTAATGCCGATGTTAGTCTGAGGTCATGTTCAGAGCGAAGGGGACGGGTGGGGTGGTAGACAGAGATGAGGGTGGAGAGGTAAGGAGGTGCCACACCATGAATAGCTTTGTGGGTGACAACGAGCAATTTGAATTGGATTCTATAGTGTACGGGCAGCCAATGTAGTGACTGGCACAGAGCAGAAACATCTGAGTAACGGTTTGCTAGATAGGTGATCCTGGCTGCTGCATTGAGGATAGACTGGAGAGGGGAAAGCTTACTGTGGGGGAGGCCAGCTAATAAAGAATTACAGTAGTCAAGGCGGGAATGAATCAGGGCCACGGTGAGGGTTTTAGTTGTTTCCGTGGTGAGGAAAGGGCGAATTCTGGAGATATTTTTCAGGTGCAAGCGACAGGAGCGGGTGAGAGATTGTATGTATGGGGTGAAGGAGAGATCAGTGTCCATCAAAACACCGAGACAGCGAGCCTGCTGACTGGGCGTTATCGTGGTGCCGCACACCGAGAGAGAGATGTCAGATTTAGGGAGGTTGGCAGAGGGTGGGAGCAGAAGAAGTTCAGTTTTGGAAAGGTTGAGTTTCAGATAGAGAGTGGACATGATATTGGAGACTGCGGTTAGACAGTCATTGGTGTTTTTTATTAGAGCGGGAGTAAGGTCAGGGGCTGAAGTGTATAGTTGTGTGTCATCAGCGTAAAGATGGTACTGCAAGCCAAATCTGCTGATGGTCTGTCCGATCGGGGCTGTGTAGAGAGAGAAGAGGAGAGGGCCAAGGACTGAACCCTGAGGGACCCCAATAGTGAGAGGAAGAGGGGAAGAAGTGGAGCTAGCGAATGATACACTGAAAGAGCGGTCAGAAAGATAGGAAGAGAACCAGGAGAGAGCAGTGTCCTTGATGCCAATGGAGTGCAGCATAGAGAGTAGGGGCTGATGTCGACAGTGTCAAAAGCCGCAGAGAGGTCAAGAAGGATAAGCAGAGAGTGGTCACCATTACGTTTTGCTGTCAGAAGGTCATTGGTCACTTTGATGAGGGCAGTTTCTGTAGAATGTAAGGGCCGGAAGCCAGACTGCAATGGATCTAAAAGAGAGTGAGTGGCGAGGTAATGAGTGAGGCGGGTGTAGACCAGGCGCTCCAGAAGTTTAGAGATGAAGGGGAGATTGGAGACTGGTCTGTAGTTATTTGTGCAGGATGGGTCAAGGGACGTTTTCTTTAGTAGTGGAGTGATAATAGAGTGTTTGAAGGAGGAGGGGAAGATGCCAGTAGAGAGTGAGAGATTGAAGATTGTGGTTAAGTGACTGGTGACCACTGGAGAGAGGGTCTGTAGTAGATGTGAGGGAATGGGGTCAGAGGTGCATGTAGTGGGACGTGAGGACGAGAGGAGCCTGGAGACTTCTTCTTCTGTGGCTGGGTCAAAAATGGAGAGTGAGCCAGAGGGGATGTGGGGACAGATGGGAGTAGAAACACTTGGAGGCTGAGAGCTGATTTCCTGGTGGATGTTGTCTATTTTCTCTGTGAAGTAAGAGGCCAGATCATCAGCACAGAGGTCAGTGATAGGAGCCTGCACTTTCGGACTGAGGAGAGAGTGAAAAGTGTCAAAAAGTTTCTTTGAGTTGTTGGCTAGTGAGGAGATCAGGGTGGTGAAGTAGGTCTGTTTGGCGAGGTGAAGGGCAGAGTTGTAGGTTTTTAGCATGAATTTATAATGGATGAAGTCTCCACCTGGGGGGCGATACACCACCGCTACTCTGAGGGGGAGGGGACGGAACAGCCTAATGGTGTGAACCTCAAAAGAAGGGAATGAGAGTGATGGAGCGGGGGGGGGGATGACCTGGAAAGTACATTGTGGGGACAGGAGTAGGCCAACTCCACCACCACGTCTGTTTCCAGGTCTCGGGGAATGAGAGAAGTGCAGACCGCCGTAGGAGATAGCAGCAGGGGAGGCAGTGCCTGAGTCCTGGATCCAGGTTTCAGTAAGGGCCAAAAGGTTAAGAGAGTTACTGAGAAAGTAGTTGTGGATAAAGGGAAGTTTGTTGCATGCGGACCGTGTATTCCAGAGGGCACATTTAAAAGAAGGAGTTGGAGGTGTGCAGGTAATGCTAATAAGGTTACTGGGATTTCTATGTGAGGTGTGTGGGGGGGGGGAAGTTGAAGCTGAAAGAGGGTGGCCCAGGATTGGGAGAAATATCGCCTGACATAAGCAGTAGTAGAAAGAGGAGGAGGGAGTAATGTTTGGCTCTATGACATTGTTTTTGTTGAGGCAAGACCCTGGAATATGACGGGCTTAGATTATTGAGTAGGGTGAAGAGAGTATGGGAGCAGGACATAGTAAAGGGAAGTAGAGAGGGGCTGATGTGGATAAAGGGTGATGGAGGGGGAATGGGGCGATAAAAGTGGATGACTAATGCACATACATATAAAAGCATTGAAATGAACGACATTTTGATGCAATGGGCTAAGTAAAGTACTGAAGGGTAGTAAATAGAGTTGTTACCTTCTGGTTACCTCTGGCTTATCTCTGGTCCATCTCTGAATTCCACTTAAAAATGTTCCCATACGCAGTCAAACGCATGCGCACTGCGTTCCTATGTTTAACATAGGAAAGCATAGTGCTTGCATTTGCTGTGTTCGGGTGCGGATGCGGACGATATCTGCTCCTTCCGGTGTCCAGCGTCCGCATCCGGGACGCAGCATTTTGCATTTTTTTGTGCGCTCGGGGACCTTGGAAAATCAGCAAGCGTCCCCAAGCGCACAAAACATGCATTGTCTTCAATGGTCCGCAGTGTTCTGCGCTTGACAGCGCAGGAGAACGCTGCGGACCCATTGAAATCTCTCCCGGTGGCCGCCGGTGATGTCACAGGCGCTCACCGACGGCCACCGGGAGATCAGCTCATCCTCTGCTGATCTCTTCTTCCCCGCCGCCGGTAATCTGCTAGCGATGTCGGCGGGGAGAACAGCTGATTTGACAGCTGTTTGAATCTTCCCGCTCCGACATCTCCTCTCGGTGTCGGCGCGGGAGATTCAAACAGCTGTCAAATCAGCTGTTCTCCCGCCGACATGTCCCGGATCTTATCGACGGCCGGGAGGCGGAGATCTCCGGCGCTGATCTCCCCCCCGGACACTGCTGATTGGCTGCCGGGCTACACAGTGATGTGTCCGCATCAAAATGGCACTGCTTAGCACTACGTTTGTGTCTGCATGCCATCAGCATGCAGACACAAACGCTAATGTGAAGGTAGCCTTAGTGAGCACTATAACAACATGCCATAGTTTATTACACTTTTATTACAATTGCTCCCTCTGGAAGCTAATGATTCTTACACAAGGTGCTTATTTACCACTTATAGAATCAGGTGAAAACTAAACTGCGTCTTGCATATTTACATAGCCCAATGTGGGAGCAAAATTCTTCAAATTCATCATGAGGCTTAAAAGGTGTAGACATCAATATAATGAAATACTGTACAGGTATGAAGTCCTAATACCAGTCTGATATATTGTCTCACTGTGAAGTTTCAAAATTGGATGGATTTGGGGTGGTATAAGAGTAGGCATCAGCACCCTGGCCTACTTTAGAAGAGGAGCATGGGTTGTTGAAAAGTATAACGAAGTTACAAATTTATAAAACTTTACATATCAGAAAACTGAAGTATTGCCCTTTTTAAATGTGTGATTAGAGCTGCATCTGCTGGCTTCTCTTCAATGTTACAGTTCAGACCACAAACCAATAGCAGCAAGCATGGGCAGAATTTTTTCGTGCATATTGTGTGTCTTTTTACTCCCATGTGATCACTTATGTTTATCTCCAAGGGTATACAACACGTCCTACATTAGAGGATCACAAAGGCTAGATTGAGACTGTCAGTGTGACTGCTGTCAAATTGGCTTTGTTACGTACATTTATAAAACTGTACAATAATAACGGATATAACAGAACATTATACAAAAGATTGAAAGGCAATTTCAGGTAAACATAGTTAGCTCTTATTTTCCAACTATTTTAAATCAACAGGATCACAAACAACTAAGATGACCATTGGGAAAACTATATACACATACACAACTGCAATAGTACATCATCTGTCCAAAAACTGACAGCTAATGTGACCGCACTTTACAGTTGTTGTGTTGTCAATTGGGATAAAATCCCCTTGTAAGAGTTGCTTTTGTGGAGAACATATGCTGAACAGATGCCCACATTCCAGAAGTCCCTTACGATTCAGAATACAGCAGGATCCTTTTGTGAATCGGCTCAAATTCACACATAAGTAGTAAAGCAAATCAGTCACTAGGTTTCACAATACAAATCTGTAAACATAATAAAACGATTACTTGGACGTGCCGAGGCTGGTAAACCAATTTTGATAATTGGTCTCAGAATAGAATACTGTATATATAAATAAAATAAAGTGGTGACTTTTGGTCAGTCAAGCTTTAAAGGGGAACTTCAGTGAGAGAAAACAATTTAATACAGTTCCTGCCCTGCTACATTATTTAGCAGAGCTATACACTGCAGTTCTAGGATCTGTAGATCTCTTTTAAATCAAGAAAATCATACTGCTACTCTGCTCTCTCTGACCCCCACCTTACGGGACCCTAAGGCCCCGTTCACACGCTGCGTATTTGTCGCGTCGTTACACGCGTTTTTGCCACAAAAACTCATGTATGTCTGCGTTTCCCAGCAACGTGAATGGACATTCACTTTGTGCCATTCAGACGCCACGTAATTTTATGCAGCGTTTTTGGAGCAAAAAACACACGCCTAAAAAGAATAAAAATGTCAATTCTTTCTGCTTTTTTACGCGCGTTTCTTCCATAGGGCCCATTATAAGCACTGGAAAAAAACGTGTGTAAAAAAGCGCAAATCAAGTTGTTCTATCGCGTTTACTTTTACACACATTTTTCCCCTTAAAAAAACGTGCATAAAAAGACACAACAAATACGCAGCGTGTGAACACAGCCTCAATCTCTGCATGTCAGCTTCATCTACAAGCAAAGAGGAGGCGTGTCTGGGGCGTGGATGCTGTGAGCTGCAGGATCATCCTACATTCCAGCCCCCTCACATTTCTGTATAGGGAGGGGGCGTGGCAGGAGGCATGGCCACTGGCGCTATGCTCACACTGCAATGCTGTCCCTGATATACCATCCTGTGTGTTGTGACAGGGGGTCCAGGCTTGCAATAGCAATCATGTCACCAAGCAGATACAAATACACGCTGTGATCCTGTGCTGTATGATGATGCATAATGTGTACTGTTATCGTGAGGCTATGAGCACAGGCAAATCATTACATTGATCGATTCAATGTACATTGATGTACTGCTGCATGGTCTCCCCTTCCCCATAGGAACATGGTATCTTCAAATCCCTCCAACTTTCCATGGATCATCATCACTCCTGAGTATAACAGTAAGGCATCCAAAGTCTGCAGCATCTGTTAGACATGGTATAAACCCCAAAAAGTTTCATTATTCCTTTATCTGTTCCTTATGCTGTGCACCAAACACATATGGGCTTAAATATAGCTTTCCATTATCGCTCTCTCACGTCTGTGTATTTACCATCTATAAATCTGTCTATCATATCTGTTATGTATTCATCCATCCACCTATAAATCTATGTATTTATCTACCGTATTTTTCAGATTATAAAACACATGTTTGTTTCCCCAAATTTTGGGGGAAATATGAAAATTGCTTACTGGTAATTTGATTTCCCGGAACCATGACAGCACCGCGACATAAGAGGAGGATCCACCCAGGAACAGGAAACCCTACTGAAGATAAAAGGGGTGGCCCCTCTCTCGAGCACTTCAGTGTGTTTTCAGAGACTCCGAGGCAGCTGCCAAATTAGTACATATATAATAAACAATGATACTAAAAAGGGCTCAAAAAAGAAAATCGGTATTCACCATAATCGTGGGTATAATTCCGTGCAAAAACAGAATATAAAACCAAGAAGAAAGGGAGGGAAGTAGCACGGTGCTGTCCTGGTTCCGGGAAATAAAATTACCAGTAAGCAATTACCATATTTCCCTCACACCATGACAGCACCTGGACATGAGAGATTAAAAAAAGCAAAGCACATTAGGGTGGGACTATTGCTGAAAGCACCTTTCTTCCAAAAGACAGAGAAGAATGCCCAAGGTCCAAGCTATAGGGGTGAAAAAAAAGGTAGAAGGAAAAGACCATACTGCAGCATCACAGATCTGTCCTAATGAATCAGTATCTCGTTCGGCCCATGAGGTAGCCATGGCTCTAGTAGAATGGGCCCTAACTACGTGAGGGGGATCCTGCCTGGACACGATATAGGCTTGATTAATGGCCATCTTAATCCAACGAGCAATAATGGACTTGGTAGTCGTATAACCCTGAAACAGTATGAACATAGCTGCAGATTTCCGCCAAGAACTAGTCTGGAGTAAATATTCAAGGGCGCAGCGGCGTACATCGATGGTGTGAAACTACTTCACCGTCAAAACGAGGATTATCGCAGAAGGAAGGAAGAACGATACTTCACTCCTATGGATTCGTATTTTACTTTTGGCAAAAAGGCAGAGACTAGTTTTAAAGCAATTCGATCATCTAATATTGTTGTAAAAGGATGGTTGATGGAAATGGCCTTTAAGTCATTTACCCGTCTGGCCGATGTCAGGGCGACAAGATGTACTGTGTTAAGGGTAAGGAATATAAGTTATAACTGAACTAGAAGTGAGTGGATCAAATGGAGATGTAGTAAGGGCCGTCAACACCAGATTTAAATCCCAAGGGGGAATTTTTGGACCACAGAGAGGTCAGGATGCAAAAGGTAGTTCTAACAAACCGATGGACCCAGGGGTGATCTGCAAGTGTATGACCAAAAAGCGCCCCTAAAGCTGACCCTTGGACTTTCAAAGCACTCAGTGAGAGTCCTTTCTCAAATTCTTGTTGCAAGAACTCTAAAATGTCAGGTAGAGGGACCGGTTGACAATGAGCAGAAATGGGTTGGCCCGAAAATATCAAAAAGGTATTCCAAATTGCAGAATATTTGACGGATGTAACCAGTGTTCTACTAAACATGAGGGTGGAAATCATAGGATCAGAAAATCCTTTGGCTAGCAACAATCTCTGCCCAAGCGCCAAGCCATCAGGTGAAGGTTGCGAACCTGGAGGACGACCGAATGGCCCCTGCGTCAGGATATCGGGCAGTTCAGGAAGAGAGTTCAGGAAGAGGCCACGGGTCCGAGATTGACAACAGTTGCAAATGTGGAGAACCAAGCCCTATTGCGGCCAAAATGGGGCAAGCAGTACGGCTTTGGCCCGATCATTTCGCATCATCTGTAACACTAAGGGAATCAGAAGAAATGGAGGAAAGGCATAGTGAGTCTGAATGTCCAACCCTGTAAAAGAGAGTCTATCCCGTTCAGGCTTTTCTCGGGGATTTGGGGAAAAGCATTTTTCTACTTGATAATTGTGCAAGCTTGCAAAGAGGACTAGGTCTGGTACTCCCCATTTCACACAAAGCTGGTCGAAAATATCCCAATTAAGACCCACTCCCATCGTCGGAGAGTAGGTTGACTCAAAAAAATCTGCGACCATATTTCCTGAACCGTTCAAATGACGAGAAGATTTTGTTCGGCTATACTGAACAGGTTGTGCGTTTCTAGCGGTAAGAGGTGTGATCTGGTGCCCCCTTGGTGGGTGATGTAAGACACTGTTGTGGAATTGGCTGAGGGGAATAACACATGCCTGCTTGGAACCAGGGAAGGAACCCTAGCACTACCTGCTGACGCATAAGCTCTCAGATGGATGACACTTAAAGCTCGATCCCATCGCTTGTAAGTATGATCTCCAGACGGACTTCGGCTCACCTACAGCGGTATAGGAGGAAAGTGAGGAGACGCTGTGGCTCCAAAAAGATGGCGCCGGTCTCCTCCTCTGCTGGGATCTGGACAGCCCAGGGGCGTGCCAGATCCCAGCAGCCCAATACAAAGCATAGGGTCGGCGTTCGACCGCTGTTCCCTATGCCCAGGGCTGCCGTACTTGTAGCAGTGTAAGTGACCTGTAGTAGGCTTTATTTTTTTTTTTTTTTTAAACCATTTATTTTTATTTAGGTTTCAAAAATTTAACAAGAAACAGTAGATATCAATATTCATGTAACAATTCACATATCTTGTAACAACACAATCAAAACCATCCCCCCCCTTCCCCCCTCCCCCCAATACTCCTTATGCCGGGTATACTTGAGAGTCTTAATCATATCACCGCCATCCAGGCGGACCATATTTTTTTCAAAAGTTCTTTCCCCATGCCTTCGCCTGTAAATACTTTCCTCTAAATGCATTACCGTACGTGTCTGAGCAATTAATTCCCTCCTAGTGGGGGTTCTGAATCTGTCCATTTTCGCGCTATTAGTTTGCGTGCTACATATAGCAACCTCGCTATTGCCACTTTGTAGTGTTCTGAGACCGGTATCCCATCCACCTCCCCCAAAACACACAGCACTGGATTCCTGTCGAGTGTACAGGCATAAGCTCTTTCAATTTTGTTAATAACAACCAGCCAGTATGCCACAGCCGCGGACACGACCATAGCATGTGTAGCAGTCCGGCCTGGTCTGGGCTACATCTAGGGCAGCTAGAGTCTCCCCTCAAGCCCGCCTTGAATAGGAGCAGCGGTGTTTTGTATGTTCTATGTATTACATATAACTGGGAGAGCCGTCCCTGCTCGCTCAGAGAGATCTTTGGGACATATTCAAGAATAGCCTCCCATTGTTCTGTGGTGAGAGTACCCACTTCCCTTTCCCATTTACTCTTTGCAGTGACGTGATTGTCCCCCAGATAGGAGTGTAGTAGGTCACGGTATATGCTCGATATAACTCCCCTCGTCCCTCCCTTCATACACACAAAGTCTAGTACAATGTCATCCTGAACCATTATGTCTCCCAATCCACACTGTGCCCTCCAAGCATGTTGAAGCATATAGTCTTGAAACCCCCATACCGAAGGCAAATCAAATTCCTCTCTCAATGCCTCAAAGGTCTTCAGGTCTGTTCCACTCTGCAGCTGGCACACATATCTCACTCCTTTCGCCTTCCAATTGCCCATTTGACACAGCTTATTAAGTTCCGGCAGATGCTCATTGTCCCACACCGGTGAGTACTTAGTCAGCTCGTCCACCCCTCTGATCTTTTTAATGGTGTCCCATACCTTCTGGATCATGCCTATGGTAGGATATATTGCTCCCAGTTTCTTAAAGGTGCCGTCTTCTAACCCCTGGATGAGTGGGCGTCTCCCCATCACATGTGCCAGCACCCGGCAAGCTGCACCTCCACAATCGAGCTCTCTCCATTCCCTGACATGCTGGCCCTGTACTGCCAAGAAATACACCCAGGGATTTGGTGCGGCCAATCCTCCCTCTGCCTTCCCTTTTTGCAGAGTTCCCAATTTAATCCGTGCCTGCCTCTTGCCCCATATCAAGGATCTGAAGATAGAATAAATACCCTGAAACCGTTTTTTTGGTAGCCATATCGGTGAGTTGTGCAAAACGTACATTAGTTGTGGCATTAGGACCATCTTTATCAGGCTAGTTCTCCCCGTTACCGTTAAAGCCAATTTGCACCATGCACCTATTTTCTCTTTAAATTTCTCTAACAGAGGAACTAAATTCAGATCCGTGAATCGGGTCAATGGAAGTGCTACCCATATCCCTAGGTATTTAAATTGTGAAACTAACTGGAGCTGTTTCCCCCTCTCATCTATCTCCTCCGCTTCTATTGCTCTATCCACAGCCATGATATAAGACTTGTGCCAATTTATCTCCAGTCCCGAAATTCTCCCAAATTGTTTAATTACATCCATCGTGCACCCCAGTGTGTCTCCTGCGTTTTCCAGAAATAACAGGATGTCATCGGCATACAATATTTTTTCTTCCAGCTTCCCGAATTTAAATCCGACCACTCCCCTCTCAGCTCTGATTTTGGCCGCCAGGGGCTCCACTGCCACCGCGAACAATAGCGGGGACAGCGGACACCCCTGCCTTGTGCCCTTATGCAAGTCAAACATCCCGGAGCGTTCCCCATTCACCTTAACTACCGCCCTTGGGGATGAATACAATAACTTCACCCAGGCCATGAATGCAGGGCCGAACCCCATTAGTTCCATGATTTTCCATAAGTATTTCCATTCCACACTATCAAATGCTTTCCTAGCGTCTGCCACCATTATCAGCAGGCAGTTGCATATTAAGAAATAATCTTCTCAAGTTAACAGCCGTGGAGCGGTTAGGCATAAAGCCCAACTGGTCCTCGTGGATAATGGTATGCGCAACCCCGGTGAGCCGGGTGGCCAGGATCTTAGCGAGTATTTTGACATCCGTTGTCAACAACGATATGGGCCTGTACGACTCCGCATCCATGGGATCTTTTCCCTCCTTCGGCAGAACTACTATCACCGCTTCTTCCATTGATCTCGGCAGCGCCCCCTTCACTAAAGCCTCATCAAACACAGATTTCAATTTCGGAGCCAGCAGTTCCACCAACTCCCTATACATCTCCCCAGGTAGACCATCAGCTCCCGGTGATTTGTTATTGGGCATAGATAATATTGCACACTCCACCTCCTCCACACTCACAGGTTCATCCAACCTTAACCTATCTTCCTCAGACAATTTAGATAGTGAAATGCCTTCCAAAAAATTCTCCACGTCCCCCTCAGTGTACCGTGATCTCGAAGTGTACAGTTCCATGTAATATTCATTGAAGACCTCCAGTATGTCCCTTGTGTCTGTCAGAGTCGTCCCCATTTGGTCTCTCAATTTGTACACCCTGGAAGAGTCCCTCTGTGCCGCAGATATCACCGCCAACAAGTGACCCACTCTCTCTCCTTCTTCAAAGAATTGGGCTTGCTGAAATGCCCTTTTCCTCTCAGCTTGCATCATGTGCAGTTTATCAACTGCCTCCTGTGCCGATTTTTGTCTATTGTGAGCTTCACTCGTTGGCGCCAAAATCATGTCTGCCTCCGCCCGTGTCAAGTCATCCTTTATTTGTTGATCTGCCAATTTAGTTTTGGTCTTACACCTCGCAATCTCACGTATAAAGAGTCCCCTCGTAAATGCCTTCATAGCATCCCATACCGTTGTGGCTTCCGTACTCCCTTCATTCATTTGGAAGAATTGCTCTAGCTCTTTGGTTATGCCACCCATATCTACCACTTTAAGCCATGTCGGGTGAAGACGCCAACCTCCCCTCTGACCCTGAGCAGATCTCACCAGAAGTGTGATCACCATAGGACTATGATCCGAGAGAGTCCTCTGTAGGTATTCTACCTCCCTACTATCCCGTCCATAACAGTATCCCCCAAAGCCAGATCAATCCTCGACAGTGTTCCGTGTGTTGCCGAATGACATGAAAAAGTCCTCTTACCCTCATTTCGTACTCTCCACAGATCTACCAGTCCCAAGTTCCCTTACATAGGTGCCAAAACCAGTCAGTCAATCTGTCCTGTCCAGCTTTCGTACCTGCGGACGTACTTTATCCCAATAATCATTCATAGTGTTATTAACATCTCCCATAATCAGCATCGGTGCCTCCTCCCATCTGCCCGTCAGGTCTACTACTGCTTGTAGTTTCTTTTTAGAGTAAGGTGGAGGGATATATAAAGCTACTAAAATCATTTTGTGTCCGAACAATCTGCACGCAATCCATACATACTGCCCTTCACTGTCCACATGTACTTCCAGCTCTTCATAATGTGCATTTTTGTGTATTAGGACCGACACCCCCCTGGAGTATGAGGAATAAGTAGAATGATATGTCTTTAACATCCACCCTCTTGACAACCAGTGCATAGTATCTCTAGTGAGATGTGTCTCCTGCAAGCACGTGATCATAGGTTCACAAGATTTGATATGATTCAAAACTGCCGCCTTCTTAACCTTGTCAGATATACCACGTACATTCCAGCTTAAAATCCGAACAGTACGGTTACTCATTGTGCATTAGGAAAAACAGTCCATCATCATCAAGTAACATCATTACATTTTGTTCCCAACCACACCCGGTCAAACAGCACGAATAACCACATCTCCCTACAAATCCGCCCCCCCCCCCACCTCTCCCCCTCCCTCTCCCTCCCCCACCAGTCCCCTTTTGCTGTCGTCACTCTCTCCCCAACTTGAGAGTGGGAGCTCAAAGAACCTGAGCATTGTCTCAGTATTCCGCACGTCAACATGCGTCTGTAGTAGGCTTTTACAGTCCTGCAAACCAAGATGGCAGCCCCCAGTGTCAGCAAAAATTATACATTTTTTTTTTTTATTAAAGTAAAAAATACATTTTCTATTAAAGATAATTGTTTCTATAAACAATTACTTTTAATACAAAAACAAAATTGCGGCACCCTCCCTTTAAGCAAAAGGGTTCTGGTAAGGGCCCAGGTTCAGGCTGCCAGTCTAATACTGTCCACCGGGTGTTTGGAAGAGACCATATATCCCAGGATATGTGGGGGGGGGGGGGGGGGCATTTGGGGGCCATATATTTAGATATGCACTGCTTCCCCCTGCCGCTGATTGACAGGGGGAAGCAGTGCATATATAATGAGCGGCCCCACGTGACGGGGCGCTCATACAGCAGCCTCCCCCCACACCGCTGGGGCTGCTGTATACCACACCGCTGGGGCTGCTGCATATACTTGCTGGGGCTGCTGCATATACTTGCTGGGGCTGCTGCATATACTTGCTGGGGCTGCTGCATATACTTGCTGGGGCTGCTGCATATACTTGCTGGGGCTGCTGCATATACTTGCTGGGGCTGCTGCATATACTTGCTGGGGCTGCTGCATATACTTGCTGGGGCTGCTGTATATACCGCTGGGGAGGCTGCTGTATACTACCACTGGGGAGGCTACTGTAATACTGCTGGGGCCTGTATATACCACTGGGGAGGCTGCTGTAATACTGCTGCAGCCTGTATATACCACTGGAGAGGCTGCTGTAATACTGCTGGGGCCTGTATATACCACTGGAGAGGCTGCTGTAATACTGCTGGGGCCTGTATATACCACTGGGGAGGCTGCTGTAATACTGCTGGGGCCTGTATATACCACTGGGGAGGCTGCTGTATACTACCACTGGGAAAGCTGCTGTATACCACACTGCTGGGGGCTGTATACCTGTGCTGGGGTCCACCCTCGGCTTCTACACGAGTCAATAGGTTTTCCCAGGTTTTGGGGGCAAAAGTAGGGGGGGGGGGGGGTCGGCGTATACACGAGTATATACGGTATATCCCAGAATATGGGGGGGCATATATCCCAGAATATGAGGGGGGGGGAACGACATATATCCCAGAATATGAAGGGGGGGGCATATATCCCAGAATATGGGGAGGGGGGGGGGGGGGGGCATATATCCCAGAATAGGGGGGGGGGGGGGCATATATCCAGAATATGGGGGGGGGCATATATCCCAGAATATGGGGCGGGGCATATATCCCAGAATATGGGGCGGGGCATATATCCCAGAATATGGGGCGGGGCATATATCCCAGAATATGGGGCGGGGCATATATCCCAGAATATGGGGCGGGGCATATATCCCAGAATATGGGGCGGGGCATATATCCCAGAATATGGGCGGGGCATATATCCCAGAATATGGCGGGGCATATATCCAGAATATGGGGGGAGCGCGTTTGGAAGAGACCATATATCCCAGAACAGCCCTTGGCTGCAGCCCCTAGCCACCTCCTTAATGGCTGTAGCATGTAAGTTTTCTAAGTGTATTATCTCGGGGTACAGGGCTGCTCAAGTGCTGGGGGACCCCTTGTCTACATGCTGCAGACATGCTGCATCCAGTGCTGTAATTAGATCACCATGCCTGGTTTGATGACAGGTCCTCTTTAATGTTTTCGCTCACGTTTTTGGAGTCTTTGTATTAAGTGTATAGACTCCAACAATACAGGTTCTCAAAGGATTCGTTCTTGCCTGGCGTGCAGCTCTGATTCGGAACAATCAAGTTTGGCAGCTGCTAAGCCAGTCAGTGGATAATGTGGAAAAGGGTTCTGTTCCGATAGCTACCCAGCACTTCCAGGAAGGAACACAAGGATCCTCTGTCGTTTATAAGATTTATTCCATAGAAGTATATTGCACGAATTTCACAATGGGGTACACACATTACGCATATCGGCTAAAAATGTATAAAACTATAGCCTTCCTCAGGTACATGGTAAGAGAAAATCTATATAGTCTCTATTTCCATTCAGTGTCTCTGTGAGTCCTCCGTCATAATTAATTCATTAGGAACCGCCCTAGATCACGTTCATTTTTTTGTTGTTGTTGTTTTATAGATTTTATTCCACCAGGATTTAAGTGTTACATACATAGGCTCTAAAATGTGTTAGTATCATTTAAATAAGTTATGTAGTAAAAAATATTATGTAAAAAAATGGTAATTTATAGAGTAGAAAAAGACTTTCAATAAAATCTAGTTGTTTATCTCATATTATGCTTATTTTTCGCCATTTGTATTAAAAACAATTTCTTCTACACGAGGAAATATACCATAGCTCCTATATTTTAAAAAATAAAAAGTTAATTTAATGATTCTTATACATCTCTAATATTTATAAAAAAGAAAAAAAAAAATTGGATATAAGATTTTTTCCGTTTCGTTTATTATTCTTTCAAGAGATGTTATCTGTTAAAAGATATTTCCTTGTCTTTTTCTACTCTATAAATTACCATTGTTTACCACATATTTTATTTAAAATGATACATATATAGGCTCTAAAATGTGTTACTAACACCTAATCCTGGTAGAATAAAATCTATATGGCAAAAAAAAAAATAAAAAAATTTGAACGTGATCTAGGGTGGTTCCTAATTAATTATGACGGAGGACTCAGAGACACTGAATGGTAATAGAGAATATATATAGATTTTCTCTTACCATGTACGATTACCTGAGGAAGGCTATAGTTTTACACATTTTTAGGCTGGCTTCACACCATGGTACAATCAGGTCTGGGGCTGTCCAGCCCCCGACCCAATTTGCAAACAGAACTGGAGGGCATATTTGCCCTCCGGTCCTGTTCATAGCCGGATGGTGCAGATCACTGCTGAGGGAGCTGTTCCCTGCTGAAATGATGCTGAACCACTTCACAGGGGACAGCTCCCTGGTGCTGAAGTTCACCGTAGCTCACACTGAACTTCAGCCGCCGGTGTCCGGTTCCCGGACCTGATTTGGGCAGATTTTTCGCCCCGGACACAAAAACGTTGCAAGCAACGTTTTTGTGTCCAGGAGGAAAATCCGATACACTCGGATCCTCCCGGACAGATGGAAACCGGATGGCAGATAACTGCCATACGGTTCAATCCGGCCCCATAGAGATGCATTACAGCAAAATCGGGTCCGGGGCTGTCAGGTTCACCCGGACCTGATTGTACCGTGTTGTGTAGCCAGCCTTAGCCGAAACACGTCTTGTGTATACCCCATTGTGAACTGTGTGCAATATACTTCTATGGAATAAACCTTATAAATGACAGAGGATCCTTGCGTTACCTCCTGGAAGCGCTAGGTTGCTATTGGAACAGATCCATTTTCCACATTATATGAAGGCTGGTTTTCCTTGCAGACATGTAATGCATGCATCTGCTGAACAAATGTTCTTATAATCACATAGAAATATCTCAGACTGCACATGCCTCAGATACACAAAATGAAGATCTTTAAGTGCACATACACCTCTCCCACCCCCCTTTATGCTCTGCAATTAGTCACATAGCATAACAGATCAAAGGAGGGTAGTCATGCATGAACATTCATTCCTTGGGGAGTGGGCAGCAGAGAACTCACTGTGATTGACAGATGGAATTAATCATTTCGTGTGAAGTTTACAGAGGACAGGAGGGAAGTATAAATAATAGAAATACATAAATAGAGAGCTTAGAGAAAGGAATTAGAAAATGTTATCAGTTATATATGGATTTTTGACAGATTCCCTTTAATTTTCACAAATTATAACCCAATGGCAAGTGTGAAGTAAACACTTACGTTTTTGTCACTTCATCAAAGTCTGACCGATACTTCCCCAACTCAATCTGCAGCCTTGCTTTGTCCTTTGCAGTTTCATCCAACACTTTACGAGCATCAGCAAGTTCAGATTCATACAGCAGTTTGATTCCACTGACCTGCAAAATAACAGCCAGAATTAGTCCTGTTCATAACATAGTTCTAAGCAGTATCTGCAGGAGTAAAGAATGTAGACATACTACAAGACATGTGGAACATTCATACATGGTATATATATATATATATATATATATATATATACACATATACTATATAATTGCCGTAGGCACTTCCGTGTCGGACCCCGCAAAAGACCATGGCTTTGTCACTCTGTGACGTCACCACGTGCGAGCAATGGCCGCGAAGCGGCCATTGCGAGTCGCTGGCCGAAAATCGAAGCAGAGGCTCGGCCACAAAGTTAGCGATCTACCGCTCATGTAGCGCGAGCAATGGCCGCGAGCCAATTGCGAGTCGCTGGCCAAGTTAGCGATTTACCGCTCATGTAGCGCGAGCAATGGCCGCGAGGCCATTGCGAGTCGCTGCCTGAGCCGCCGCAAGTTCCCCCATACTTTCTATGGGGATTACCGCAACCGCGCCGCAAGTGTACCGGTTATGCAGCAAACGCGGCAGATGCGGTTACACTTGCGGCGCGGTTGCGGTAATCCCCATAGAAAGTATAGGGGGACTTGCGGCAGGTGCGGTTTTGCACTTGCGGCAAGTGCGGCCGCGAAAATCTTAAAAAAATAAAATAAAAATGCTCTAGACACCTGATGCATTTGCATCGGGCTCACAGCTAGTGTGTATATATATATATATATATATATATATATATATATATATATATTTATATATATATATATATATATATATATATTATATATATATATATATATATACACACTAGCTGTGAGCCCGATGCAAATGCATCGGGATTCTAGAACGTGCATTAATTTGATTATAGTAGTTATAGCTGTTAGCCTGATGCAAATGCATCGGGTATCTAAAATATGTTTATTGTTTTTTTAAAGATTTTTAAATAATAATCGCATCATCAATAGCAATAATATAAGCAATAGCAGTATTATTAGCATTAATAGCAGTATTAATACCTTTTTGGGGCGCGTTCAATACTTTTTGGGGCGCGTTCAATACTTTTTGGGGCGCGTTCAATACTTTTTGGGGCGCGTTCAATACTTTTTGGGGCGCGTTCAATACTTTTTGGGGCGCGTTCAATACTTTTTGGGGCGCGTTCAATACTTTTTGGGGCGCGTTCAATACTTTTTGGGGCGCGTTCAATACTTTTTGGGGCGCGTTCAATACTTTTTGGGGCGCGTTCAATACTTTTTGGGGCGCGTTCAATACTTTTTGGGGCGCGTTCAATACTTTTTGGGGCGCGTTCAATACTTTTTGGGGCGCGTTCAATACTTTTTGGGGCGCGTTCAATACTTTTTGGGGCGCGTTCAATACTTTTTGGGGCGCGTTCAATACTTTTTGGGGCGCGTTCAATACTTTTTGGGGCGCGTTCAATACTTTTTGGGGCGCGTTCAATACTTTTTGGGGCGCGTTCAATACTTTTTGGGGCGCGTTCAATACTTTTTGGGGCGCGTTCAATACTTTTTGGGGCGCGTTCAATACTTTTTGGGGCGCGTTCAATACTTTTTGGGGCGCGTTCAATACTTTTTGGGGCGCGTTCAATACTTTTTGGGGCGCGTTCAATACTTTTTGGGGCGCGTTCAATACTTTTTGGGGCGCGTTCAATACTTTTTGGGCGCGTTCAATACTTTTTGGGGCGCGTTCAATACTTATTGTGACGCGTTCAATACTTATTGTGACGCGTTCAATACTTATTGTGACGCGTTCAATACTTATTGGGGTGTGTTCAATACTTTTTGGGGGGTGTTCAATACTTATTGGGGCTGAGTGCTCGCAATGGCCGCTTCGCGGCCATTGCGAGTCGCTGGCCGAAAATGGAACCAGAGGCTCGGCCACAAAGTTAGCGATTTACCGCTCAGGCAGCGACTCGCAATGGCCGCGACCAGTCCTACGCTGATATCCCTATCCTCCTTGTCCGCTTCCCCACTACTAAGTGGTTATTTATCATATGGAGTTGCAGGATCCATTCTGCAATGTGCACCCTCATTACCTACAGGTGATGGAGGGTCTAGATGGTGTCTGCCCACTTAGTAGTGGGGAAGCGGAAAAGGAGGATAGGGATATCAGCGTAGGACTCATCAGACCCTGAAGTCACTTTGTCGCAGTTGATGAGCAAACAGACATTGGCCAATGTATGTACCAAGAACTTCAGAATTAAATAAAAAATTGGAGATTTTTGAGTTTTTTGAAAAAAAAAAGTAAGTTTTTAAACTTTTTCCTCAAATATATATAGCTAGTAGCTTATGTACATCATTGGTAGTAGCTGTGTGCTGCAAGGATCTTTTTCATATTATATATATACACATACACAGTAAAAAAATTCCTTGCAGCACACAGCTATTACCAATGTTGTATAATGCTATAAGCCATGTGGTTGAGAAAAAAGTTTAAAAACTTACGTTTTTCTGAAAAAACTCAATCTTATCTTTTAATTCTGAAGTTCTTAGTACAAACATTGGCCAAGGTCTGTTTGCTCGTTGACTGTGACAAAGTGATAGCTGTGTGCTTCAAGGAATTTTTTCTACTATATATATATCTGTGTCCCTGCTTGCACCAGTTCACACTGGTCTGTGAGTGCTGTGCAGTTTTTTTCGTTATATATTTATAGTACAGACCAAACGATTGGACACACCTTCTCATTCAAAGAGTTTTCTGTATTTTCAGGACTATGAAAATAGTAGATTCACACTGACGGCATCAAACCTATGAATTAACACATGTGGAATAATATATTTAACCCCTTCATGACCGAGCCTATTTTGACCCTAAAGACCGAGGCATTTTTGGCAATTCTGACCAGTGTCCCTTTATGAGGTTATAACTCAGGAACGCTTCATTGGATCCGAGCGATTCTGAGATTGTTTTTTCGTGACATATTGGGATTCATGTTAGTATTAAATTTAGGTCGATCATTTTTGCGTTTATTTGTGAAAAAAATAAAAAATTTGGCAAAAATGTTAAAAATTTTGCAATTTTTAAATTTTTAATTTTTATTCTGCTAAACCAGAGTAATGTTATTTATTAACTATTTTGTGGCACATTACCCACATGTCTACTTTACATCAGCACAATTCTGGAAGAGAAAAATAATTTTGGTAGGACGTTATAAGGGTTCAAAGTTCATGAGTAATTTTTGATTTTTCCAGCAAAATTTACAAAACCATTTTTTTAGTGACCACATCACATTTGAAGTCCCTTTGAGGGGTGTACATGACAGAAAACACCCAAAAGTGACACCATTCCAAAAACTGCACCCCTCAAGCTACTCAAAACTATATTCAAGAAGATTTTTAACCCTTCAGGTGCTTCACAGGAACTAAAATAAAGTTGAAGGAAAAAATGGACATTTTAATTTTTGTAACAAAAATGTTCTTTTAGCCTCAATTTTTTTCATTTTCACATGGGCAACATTATTAATATTGTTGGGCAATTTCTCCCGAGTATATCGATACCTCAAATGTGGTCATAAACCACTGTTTGGGTGCACGGCAGGGCTCAGAAGGGAAGGAGCGCAATTTGAATTTTGGAGCCAATTTTCTGTTCAAAAAGTGAAATGGCACTCCTTCACTTCTGAGCCCTGCCGTGTGCCCAAACAGTGGTTTATGACCACATATGAGGTATCGGTGTACTCAGGAGAAATTTGCCAACAAATTTTTGGATGTATTTATCCCTTTGCCCATGTGAAACTGAGAAAATGTAGGCAAAAAGAAATTTTTTGTGAAAAAAAAGGTGTTTTTTCATTTTTATGGATGAATTTGTGAAGCATCTGGTGGTTCAAAGTGCTCACTATGCATCTAGATATGTTCCTTTGGGCGTCTAGTTTCCAAAATGGGGTCACTTATGGGGGAGGTCTAATGTGGAGACACACAGGGACCCTCCAAACGCGACATGGTGTCCGCTAACAATTTGAATGGAAAATGAGCTCAAATTGTTAGCGGACACCATGTCGAGTTGGGAGGGTCCCGTGTGTCTCCACATTGGAGCTCCACCACAAGTGACCCCATTTTGGAAACTAGACCACCCAAGGAACGTATCTAGTTGCAGAGTGAGCACTTTGAACCCCCAGGTGCTTCACAAATTGATCCGTAAAAATGAAAAAAGAAACTTTTTGTGGAAAAAAAAGTGCTGTTTCTTTTTTATGGATGAATTTGTGAAGCACCTGGGGGTTCAAAGTGCTCACTATGCATCTAGATATGTTCCTTTGGGGGTCTAGATTCCAAAATGGGGTCACTTATGGGGGAGGTCTAATGTGGAGACACACAGGGACCCTCCAAACGCGACATGGTGTCCGCTAACAATTTGAGCTCATTTTCCATTCAAATTCCAGGTGCTTCACAAATTGATCCGTAAAAATGAAAAAAGAAACTTTTTGTGGAAAAAAAAGTGCTGTTTCTTTTTTATGGATGAATTTGTGAAGCATCTGGGGGTTAAAAATGCTCACTATGCATCTAGATACGTTCCTTAGGGGGTCTACTTTCCAAAATGGGGTCACTTGTGGGGGAGCTCCAATGTTCAGGCACACAGGGAGGGGCTCTCCATACCCGACATGGTTTCCGCTAACAATTGAAGCTAATTTTCCATTGAAATTGTTAGAGGACACCATGTCGCATATGGAGAATCCATGTGCCACCAGCACAAGAGCAACTGGAAGAGTTGGGGTGCAGCACCAGAAAATGCCGCCTCTAATGAATGCGCTATTTTCTTGGGTGGCTGTGGGTTGTAATTTGCAGCGTGGGGGACCCACAACATTTGGGTCTCTCCACGCTGAGGATTCCAGTCAGCCAGCTGCCAAGTTGTACCTGGCTGGCTACAAACAATACAGCGAAGGCCTTTTTTTTATTTCTAGAACTAATTCTTCTAGAAAAAAAAAAAATGATGTGGGGCTCCGCCATATATGTGGTCCAGCCAGGTACAACTTGGCAGCTACAGACTGCCAGCAACCCCCACCTGCCTCGTTGTACCTGGCTGCAACCAAAAATACAGCGAAGCCCATTTTTTTTTTTATTTCTAGAATTCTAGAGAAAAAAATGACAATGGCTCCGCCATATTTTTGGCCCAGCCAGGTACAACTAGGCAGCTGGGGGCTGGAATCCTCAGCATGGAAAGGCCCAAGCGTTCTGGGCCTCCCATGCTGCGAATTGCAGCCCGCAGCCGCCCCAGAAAATGGCGCATTCATTGAAGCGCCATTTTCTGGCGCTGTACCCATGCTCTTCCAGTTGCCCTGGTGCCGGTGGCAAACTAGGTAATAAAGGGGTTAATGCCAGCTTTTTATTGGCAGCTGGCACTAAGCCCGAGATTCATAATATTGGGCCAATGTTAGACCCGCCATTAGGAATCTCTGGTAAGTAGTCAATAAATACACACAGAGAAAAATATTTTTATTTTGAAAAAAAAAAACAAAATTCAGACTCCATCTTTATTATAAAAAGATCCGACGTAGTCCACAACGAAGGTCCCACGACGCTCGATCGCCTCCGACGTAGTCCACAACGAAGGTCCCACGATCGCAATGCAGGGGGATCGGACTGCAAAGTAGCGATCTGACAGCCAAGGTGTAGGATCACTGCACCGGGGCTGTGAGATCGCTTTCTGCACCTCGATCCTCATGCAGGAGGATCGGACTGCAGAGCAGCGATCTGGCAGCCCGGGTGCAGAGCCTCTTGAGTTCACTGATAAATTTATGATTGTTAGCTCTGTTACTAAAGCTCCCTTTAGATCTTGTGAACTTGGGGTTCCAAATAGTGTATGGAGCAGTATATAGTGTTTGTGTGCAGCCACGGTTCCTATAGACAGTGAACAGCAGGGATGTGGAGTCAGTAAACCAAACCTCCGACTCCTCAATTTCCCTGACTCTTATACACGGCTCATGTTTAAGTGATATATTTTTGTTGTAGTACAATGGAAAAATCGGGCTTTTAATCATGATACAATGATGAATATATTTACATAGAACATAATAATGACCAGTGAAGAGACCAGCTGACCAGTCAAGAGGTCAAAAACAGACTTGCCTATTGACAGCTAGTAAGATATATATATATTAAAAAAAATTCCTATGGTTTTAGAGGAATAATACATATGCAACTCACTTTTAAAGGGAACCTGTCAGGTGGTTTATGCCCTCAAACCTATCACTACCTATCCTTGCAGCTTCCTAGTACATCCCCAATCATCCATGTCTGACCCAATACTACTGTAATCGCTGAGAAAAATAATTTTATTACTTACATATCCCCATGTTAATAAGCAGGGTGTCATTAAGAGTGCAGATACAACTTCCGGTTCCAGCACTGCGCTGATGGCTGCCTGAGGAGAGAGTTCCTGGAAACGCGCCGACCATACACTGCAATCACCGCGTTCAAATGGCCATCAGCCTACACTCAAGCTGGCGGCGACTCCCCGGGCGGCTGGGACCCTGGACAGGTATGTCCTAAGGAGCTCTGGAAGAGAGAGCACCGAGGCCCATCGTGACACGCTGCGGAGCAGGACCCCGGCTAAGATGGCGGCGGAAACGGGAGGCCACGTACAGATGATGAGCTCCAGCGGCCGCAGCTGCTCCAGGAGCAGAGGAGATAGACCCGAGGGGGACATTAGAGAAGATGGGCGATCGCAGACAGCACCACAGGAGAGGGCATTGTCTGACCCCAGAGGAGCGGAGGTACGAGATGGAGGAGGAGAACATGGCGACGCCCTGGGAGGGAATCCAGGAGCAGGGCACAGTGCACCACTTCATCCGGTCAATACAGGGACCATAGATGTGAATGCACTGGCAAGAGAAGTAGCCCCATACATTTCAGCTGACCTGAAATCATTTATCAGAGAGGCTATATCAGAGGCTGTCTCAGGCATACAGCACACCACAGTACAACACGGGGAGAGGCTGCATGAGGCCGAGCGCAGACTGGCAGAGGCTGAGGAAAGGATCCTGAACCTAGAGAGGCATGTAGCAGCCCTTCAGGAACATTTCAGCATACTCAGAAGAAAAAAGTTAGATAATTTGGAGAACCACTTTAGGCAGAATAACCTGAGAATGGTGGGGCTACCTGAAGCCTTTGCGGCAGGACAGCTGGATACCATATGGGAAGAACTACCAAAAGCCCTGGGCTATCACAACCAATGCAGGGTAGAAAGGTCGCACAGGGTGGGCCCCCCGAAGGATACAAAAGATGGTCCAAGACAAGTTCTTGCACGCTTCCTTAACTATAAAGACAAAGAGAAGCTGCTCAGGGAGTATAAGACCAAGCAGCTCCCATTGATCATAAAAGGCCACAAGGTTAGGCTTTACGAGGACTACTTGGCTGAGGTGGCACGCAGAAGGAAAACATACAGCCCGGCCTGCTCCCTGTTGTACAAACTTAACGTTAGATTCCAGCTTGCATATCCTGCCACGCTGAGATTCAGAGACTGGAATGGAGATATGAAATCTTTCACCAGTAGCAAGGTGGCATTACAATTCCTCCAACAAGGACCACCAGATACCGGGAGAGAGCAGCCGACAGCGAGAGAAAGGAGGTCCTCGACGTCACCAACTCGGCAATCGTATGCGGACAAGATGGCTTCCACTCTGGATGGGAAGAGAGAGCTGGATAGGAATGAAGACAACGCTACCTGGTCGAAGGCCCAACACAGGCTGAAAGATCGGAATAACAATAACGAGAGAGCTGATCCAAAGGAACATCGTACTATGCCGACAAGGGGACCCAAACAAATAAACACCGCCACAGGGGGAAGATGATGTCCGAACACCTGTTAGCTTGATGTCCATTTTTCAGAAGAGCCTAGCCTCGCGTCTTGCAGATCTGTGGGAAGGAAAGCCGACGATCCGAGAAAGGGGACGCGACTTCAGCCTTTGTTGATGGCCTTGGCGTCCCCCCCCCCTTCTTTTTCTCCCTTATTTTGCCCCTTTTTTTGGAGCACTGCAGGAGACCACCGAAGGGCTCTCACCGTGTCTATGGACTGCCTACGAATTGTGAGTTTCAAGGGTTCTGACTACCCAAGGGAAAAGCCGAATATCGTACATATGAGGTGGGGAGGGGGAGGGAGAGGGTAGTAGGAACTAGAGGCAATGGGCCTACGACATGGAGACTATTAAGATATGGTCCAAATTAAGGTGGCAAACAACTCTCCAAGAGTGACTGGTTATAAACATCCAACCCTGAGAAAATGGCAAGGGTCAACGAACTGCATATTGAAAGAGATTTACAATTTTTTTTCTTTTTAGACCCCAGGGGGACTTTGAGAGAACACTTTGGCCTCACGATTCCGCTGTGGCAGGGTTTGTGGTTATATGGCTACTTGAAATACTATGGCTATAAGGATTAAATAGGGCACGGTTCGGATGGGGCCTGCGCAGAAAAAGGGGAGTCAAGATGTTGCAGGATGTTTTTCCGAGGGGACGTAGAGATAGGAAGTGTTCCCCTTTGAGTATGATGGGTTTTTGGGTGTTTATTGTTCTTACGTTTAGTTTTTTGTTTATTAAGAATTGGGCAGCTTTTCATATATCCAATTTACAGAAGGGCAGGCGTTTCAGAGCAAATCATAAACAGACCGACGGGTTTTCCTTACATCAAGATTCTAATACGAAGCTGGAAATAGGGGCGATAGTGGGTAACAAACCCATACACCGTACAATACATGCGAAATGCTCCGGGAAGTGTCTTGGAATGTCAAGGGCCTAAGATCTCCCAATAAAGGCCACTTCACACACACAGATATCTGAGTCCAATATCTGAACAGATCTCTGGTTGCAGTGAAATCATGGATACATTGCTCCATTTTGTGGCTGTGTACAACATGGAGCAATGTATCCATGATTTCACTGCAACCAGAGATCTGTTCAGATATTAGACTCAGATATCTGTGTGTGTGAAGTGGCCTTAAGACATACATGGTTCTGAGACATTTGACAAGATTACACACTGATGTCGCTTTATTACAAGAAACTCACTTACAAGCACATGAGCTAGTCTATATACAGAAATTATGGGTGGGCTCGGCCTGGGCTTCGGGGGCTCAGAACAAAGAGGCAGGGGTACTGATCCTAGTCAATAAACACCTAGCTCATTCATTGATCTCTATATCCCAGGACCAAGAGGGGAGAATACTACATGTAGTTCTGAGAGTGAGAGATCAGCTGCTCAGTCTATATAATGTGTATGCGCCGAACGGCTCACGGGTACAATTTTTCAGGGAGCTGCACACAGAGATCCTGGGAGATAAGGAGCCCAACATCATTATTGGAGGGGACTTTAATGAAGTAATGGTGGAAGACATAGATAGGCAGAGAGGTGCAACGGGAGACTCTACGATATCGCTGGTAGTCAGGGGACAGGGTACTCTAGCAGAAATAGCAGACGCATAGAGGTTGACTGATTTGTGGCGGATCCTTCATCCGCAGGATGCTGAATTCACCCATTTCTCCCACCCGCATACCTCTTGGTCCCGCATTGATTTGTTTTTGACGAGTGATCAAGCACTGCGGCTGATCGAAGAAGTGGAAATTGAGCCCATAGTGATTTCGGACCCTAGCCCGATTCGTATAGATATACTAGAAGCCCAACCTAAGGGCAGAACAAAGGGAAGTAATGGTTCGTGGGCAGTTAGATGTAGACCTCAACAGATTTGGGGACAAAGCTGGTCGTCTATTGATGAATCTGGCCAAAGGTAGAAAACACTCCAATCAGATTATGGCCCTCAACCGGAGGGGAGGAGGCACCACTACAACCCTAAAGACATAAATTCCATTTTGGGAGCGTTTTATAGAAGTCTATAGCGTGCAGATGACTGCCAGACACAAGGCGGGGAGGAATGGTTGGCGAGGGTGCCGCTCACTTCTGTTTGGGAGGCAGACCTGGAGAAGTTGAACAGGCCTGTTTCGGAGTCAGAGGTAGATATGGCTATTGGACATCTAGGGAACAACAAAGCGCCTGGGCCGGATGGGTTTACAGGGGAATTTTACAAGATTCTACGCGAGGAAATAACACCGACCCTGACAGGATTGTTTAATGGCATGGCTATGGGGGAATCTATCCCGGACGACACAAATATGGCTTATATCAAGCTGTTACCCAAAGGGGACAGGGATGGAGAAGACCCAGCAAACTACAGGCCCATTTCAATCATAAACCTGGACATCAAACTCTTGTCGAAGATCATGGCGGATAGACTGGCCCGGGTCCTCCCAGATCTCATCGAAAATCACCAGACGGGCTTCATTAAAGGCAGGTCGGCCGTAACTAACGTCCGCAAAGCCCTTATGGTACTGGATGTAGTGAGAGACAGGACGAGGGACAGGGGAGGAGACTTGGCCCTGGTCACTCTAGATGCGGAAAAGGCATTTGACAACGTTAGATGGCCATGACTGGGTCTGGTCCTAGACGGTATGGGAATTCGGGGGAGGTTTCGACACTTCTTGCAAACTCTTTATGCTAACCCAACAGCAAGAGTTCACATTCCGGGCTTCTTATCGCCAAAATTCCCATTGCAGAAGGGAACCAGGCAGGGGTGCCCATTGTACCCGCTTTTATTTAACTTGGCTCTGGAACCCCTGGCAAGGTTCATTAACAATTTCAGCTCGTTTACAGGCATTAAAATAGGACAAGCAGAGGTGCAATCTGCTTTATTCGCACATATTATTCTTTTTATGGATAATCCAGAGAGAGATCTACCTGCACTGGTTACAAATATTGAGACCTTCGGGGGGTTCACAGGATTTAAATTGAACAGGCGGAAATGTGAAATCCTAAAAATTAGAGGTGTGGGAGCCTTGGGAGAAACCCTGAGATCACTGGACATTCCCCTAGCACAATCCTCTATCAAGTATTTGGGGCTCTTATTGGGTAGGACCCCGGGCCAAGTATATTCGCTCAATTACAAACCGCTTTTCGACAAGATTGAACAGGAACTGAGGAGATGGGCAGGCTTGTGTGGCGCCCCTGCGGGTATTAGCCACAGTATAAGATCATAATAGTTGCACTCACTTAGAAAGCCATGCCACTGCACTACCACCTTTGGCCAGTAGGGGGAGCTCCAGAGACACCAGAGACTTCCCCAGAGATAAAACACTGGTCTGAGGTAAATTTTCAGACAGTTGGAGCCATGAGCTCAGAGTGACAGGAGCTGCATTGAGTTCCTGAGGACTGGCTGACAATTTCCAGGGCCAAGCCATCGGTCTGAGGAGGAGAAAACTGATAAGAGGAACATTTTCAGAATCGGGTAGCATCATTATCTACCCTAGATAAAAAGCGCAGATACGGATACCGGATCCGTGGCTGCATTAGTTATATACAATACAGCAACCGGAAAAACGTGAGGTAACAACAAGCTTCACAGGGCCAGACACAGCAACATACTAAGAGTTCAGCAGTACTCCCGGAGGGGGTAAGCAGAGAGAGACAAAGGACTCAAGTTGCCTGTTGAGTGGGACCCAGAGAGGACAGATTTGGGCCAGCAGCGAGTTCACACACGGCAGCAGGGCCACATAGACAGCGCAAGCAGGAGGTAAAGGACCCGGTGGGGCCTGAGCAACTGAACCCCTATTGCAGACTCCGGAGACGGGACTTGTTGTATTATAGTTTGGTTGAAAGTAAACCAGTTAAACCTCATCTGTGCCTCAGCCTCTGATTTAACAGCTACCATCTATCCAGGATTGGGACCATCACCGCTGAGAGAATTTGCTGTGAATCAAGTAAGTGTCTGTGCCCTTAACATCTCCTCACCATACTTCCATCTTCATCCATCATTAACTTTAACATCACCTGTCCAGGGGACCCTACAGCCCTACCTGGAAAAGGGCTATACCATCTCAGCTGCCTCTCACCATCATCCCCTGGCCAGGAAAAGGCAGCGGTGGCCATATATAGCCACATTATTCCGGGTGGCGTCACGACAATAACATCTACAAACTTTATAAATTATATAAACTTCTAAATCCCCTGTAAATACCCCCTTTTAGGAGTGTGCCAGCCTGGGGCCACGGCCTGGGTCCAGCCACCAGTGACTCCCCCAAGGAAAGGGACCCTGCGCCGGGTATCCCGGTCCCCTAAGCTGGGCGGCACACTTGCCTTTGTCATTGTTGGGGTGTTGTCATCTGTTGAAGATGATTAAGTTTCGCAAGGCTTCTCTACTTACTGCAAATGCTCCCCCTGCATCTGAAACACTCGGACATACATAGGATGAATAAGGCTTTCTCCGCATTCATCTGGAGGGGGAAAAAACCCAGACTGCGCTTGGGGGCCTTGATGTTGACAAGAGACAGAGGGGGCACGAACCTACCTGATGTAAGGGGGTACAATTTGGCCTGCCTGATGAGGCATGTGGTGGAGTGGATTAAACAATCCAATAGATATTCAGATGGTCAGCTGGAAACAGCGTTCTGTGCACCATGGAACTGGTGTTCTTTATTACACACAACCTTGTCAGGCTTGCCAAAGCACATCAAGTGAATGGTAACCTTTAGGGACACGATTATGACTTGGAAAGCAGTGCGAAAAAAAATGTGGACTGCCCTGGAGGGTATTCAAATACCTCAATCCATGGGCCTTTCCTGATTTCGAGATGGGACAGGACAACGCACTATTTAGGGAATGGAAGCAGAGAGGGGTGAGTAGGATGGGCGACCTGATCCAGACGGCAGATAGACTATGGATGATGGGTCAGGAGATTCTGGAAAAAATTTGGGCTCAGGGAAACTCAGGTGCTCCAATTCCTCCAGATGAAGCAACAGGTTATGAGAAACCTCCTAGATGTATCCAAAGAAGTTAACACGAATATATGTGACAGACTAATCAGTCTAGACGCCTCTCAATTAAAGGGATCCTGTCACCCCCAAAACACCTTTAAAGCTATTAAAACCTGTCCCTAGAGCATATTAACACTTTCCCTACACTCTTTTTAGCTCCTAAATGCAGTAAATGATATTGCATAAAAACGTTTTATAAGTACCTGCTTAGTGATGATAATGAGTGACTATGCTATTCATAGTCACTCATCAAGACTGCCCTTCTGCTTCATAGCACGCCTGAATAGGCGTGATCTACATCCAGGATTCAAAATCGCGCGTCCCTTCTGTGCCCTGTGTCGTAGGAGGCTGCAGTGTGGCTTGTGACGCGATCCGCGTCATTCCCGGCGCCCTGTGACGTATTTACAGCGGCGCCGCGCTGTGAGCTTCAAAATGTGCACTGCGCATGCCCAATGCGCATGCGCAGTGCGCATTTTGAAGCTCACAGCGCGGCGCCGCTGTAAATACGTCACAGGGCGCCGGGAATGACGCGGATCGCGTCACAAGCCACACTGCAGCCTCCTACGACACAGGGCACAGAAGGGACGCGCGATTTTGAATCCTGGATGTAGATCACGCCTATTCAGGCGTGCTATGAAGCAGAAGGGCAGTCTTGATGAGTGACTATGAATAGCATAGTCACTCATTATCATCACTAAGCAGGTACTTATAAAACGTTTTTATGCAATATCATTTACTGCATTTAGGAGCTAAAAAGAGTGTAGGGAAAGTGTTAATATGCTGTAGGGACAGGTTTTAATAGCTTTAAAGGTGTTTTGGGGGTGACAGGATCCCTTTAAGCATATCCACCATCTACAGGGAAATTAGAGAGATCTTGGCTCCAGTGGGGACAACAACTCTCTTCACTAAATGGAGCAGGTTTATGGCTCAGGATACGGTGTTGGACAACATATTGTCGGGATGGGAGAAAGTAAGGCGGAGCGTATTAAACGAGCAGTGGAGAGATTCCCATTTCCGTATTATACATGAGCTAATATATGGATTCAGCCTTTCACAATCTGCGTCAAACCCAGACAGATTGACTAGATGCCCAAAATGTCAGCAGGACAGGACTCACATGATACATGGCATCTGGAGTTGCACTAAAGTGCAGGTATATTGGTCTATGATCAGGAACATGATCACTAAATTGTGCAAGTACACATACACCCTGGACCCCTCAAACTGGATATTCCAAAATCTTGAGGCTCCACAGGGACAGAGATCAGGCCTGCATCTGGCACATGTCCTGATTCTGCTGGCAAAGAGATTACTCCTTACCTACTGGCTTCGTACTGACTTACCTGGGGAAACACGATATCTTGGCAGGTTTGACCAAGGCAATGGAAGTTGACAGAAGGGAAACACAGAGATAAGGAGCTATTAATGACCACCTTTATGGGAAAGTGGAGAGGCTTCATAGAGTCATGGGAGTCGGAGGAGGAGATCCGGCGCATAATGGACCCGTTTAGGGTGATACTAAGGAAACTAAGCACATTATTTGTACTTTTTATGATCTCCTTCTCCTGTTTCTGTCTAGTTTTTCTCTGTGTGGTGAAATCGTGACCACTGAACCTGGCAGCTCCACCTGTTAAACCCAGGTCAGTCAGAGAACTGCCTGAGGATAAAGAAGGGCCGCAGCTGCCTTGCCTGTGCTGGTTTATTAAGGCACCTCTCAGTGAGTGTGGTATATGCCTTCTAGCCCGCAGCTAGAAGCACATATAATCTCCTCCACCCCGTCACTGATAGGGACCCCGAATAACCCCAAGCACAAATGCTGCCACCAGCTTCTCGTTTAATATAAGTCCGGTCCGTGGTCGGGCTTATATTGGGTCAGAAACCAACCCAGGTAGCGCTATATGAGCACACGGACGTGGGAATCGTGATCAAGATAAAAAGAGCAACTCAAGATTAAATTTATATATTTAATCACCCTAATGGTACAATAGATATTAATATTTACAGTTATTATTCAGATGTTACAAATATTACAGTCAGATATGCCAATAAAAGGAGGAATGGAATACACAGAATTACACACACATGTGAGCAGTTACCTTAGTGCTGATGGCACCACAAGGGCGGCGTGGCACCAATCTGTTCCTTGGGTAATCTCTGGCTTTGGTGGAAAAATGCCCATTCAGAAGAAACACCAGGTGGAGATGGAGCAGATGAGTTTTATACATTATGGGTTGACCCCTGTCTCCACCCATCTCGCACCTCTGGGCTGTCTCACAATTCCCACCCCTCTGAGGGGAGATATGGACACCCAGATTCTATAAGCTGACCTAGCCGTGTCCGTGGGCATCGCAGACGGAAGACAATACTTTCATATTTTTAGTTATGATTTTATCTTCGTCTGGATATGAAACATGGCTACTCTGAGAACACCCTACTAGCCAATATCCTGTTTAGATGGCTTACAGTCATCCTACATTCATGTAAATATAGCCCTATTACCGTTTAGATGTGTAGAGTTCATTTTTATATTCGATAGTATCACAGGGTGGACGGCTTATGAGATATTAATGTTATAGTCACGGCTCCGTCCAGTCTGCATGGGAAGAAAGGGCTTCCTATCCCCTGGCCTTACAGTGATATTGGACTTATCACCTTTTGGCAAACCCCCATTTCTTAGGAAGCTCCATACACCTAGCTGATTACCATATCAAAGTTGAGGAAGAGTCCTGTTGTGTGGACAGTTGGCTTCCATCTACATACTAATTACTCTACTGCTTGCCAGAGATAAATGACTTCTGCCTTCCAAGGCTGGGGGCTTATCGCTTTATGAGTGAGATGTGCCTTATCAATTGCTTTCTGAGAGGAATGGAATATGGGGGATATGGCAATATTCCTTACCAATATTCATCACACTCGCCTATTAGTGAGAGCTGTAAATTTGTTATGATACATTTTCAATAAAAAAGATGTTTAAAAAAAAAAAAAAAAAGAAAAAAAAACAAGAAAAATGTGGAGTGCATGACGTTGATGCAGATTTAATCATGGTTACTGGTAGTGGCTGCAGTTTATGGGGGGGGGGGGGTCATTCCGTGTAAAGTGAACTAATGATTATTACCTCTATATTAATTCTTTTGAGCTTTTGCCATTTGATAACAGCATGTCAGACAATGCAAAATGTGAAGAAAAAAAAAATTCTAAAAAGTTTTTTTTTATTTTTAATTGATTTTCAAAGTTTGGAAAAAGTGTGAATTTCGGTGTTGACTGCCTTTACATTTCTCCTAGCTCAGGCTAGAAATAAGCTAGAGAGACAAAATAAACACCATTCTACTCACAACTGTCCAGGCTTTCACCAGATATGTCACAATAGTAGCTTTGTTAATATTTTACCCATGTGAATGCAAACGTAAAAGTTTAAAACACATCTCCGGAAAAAAAAGCATAATTTAAAAATTCCCAAAAATGCACATGTGTCTGTTATGCTCTTAGCCACATCTGTAGCAAAATTCAAGTTGGGATTGGGATGGGATCATATTTTAAAATATTTAATTATAGCATCATTCCATATCAAATATAAATATTTTTTTACGTGACATCTTTAGATTTTTTTTTTTTTTTTAATCTTTTTTCTATATGAAGTACAACTTTAGTTAATTAAAAATTAAAGTTTTGAATTTTTTTCTCCATCAGTTAATTTTTTACAGATTTTTAAAGATTTGAAAAAGCGCGAATTTTGGCCTGGTGTGACTTTACTTTTTTTTTTTTTTATCTCAGGCTAGAATTAAGATACCGTATATACTCGTGTATAAGCCGACCCGTGTATAAGCCGACCCCCCCTACTTTTGCCCCAAAAATCTGGAAAAACCTATTGACTCGTGTATAAGCCGAGGGTGGACCCCAGCACAGGTATACAGACCCCATCAGTGTGGTATACAGGCCTCCCCAGTGGTAGTATACAGCAGCCCCAGTGGTAGTATACAGATTCCCCAGCAGCCCCAGTGGTAGTATACAGGAGCCCCAGCAGCCCCAGTGGTAGTATACAGGAGCCCCAGCAGCCCCAGTGGTAGTATACAGGAGCCCCAGTGGTAGTATACAGATTCCCCAGCAGCCCCAGTGGTAGTATACAGGAGCCCCAGCAGCCCCAGTGGTAGTATACAGCAGCCCCAGTGGTATACAGCAGGCCCCAGGGGTACATATAGCAGCCCCCTGGGGTACATATAGCAGCCCCCTGGGGGTACATATAGCAGCCCCCTGGGGGTACATATAGCAGCCCCCTGGGGGTACATATAGCAGCCCCCTGGGGGTACATATAGCAGCCCCCTGGGGGTACATATAGCAGCCCCCTGGGGGTACATATAGCAGCCCCCTGGGGGTACAATAGCAGCCCCTGGGGGTACCAACAGCCCCCGGGGGTACCAACAGCCCCCAGGGGGTCCCGAGCAGCCCCCTGGGGGTCCCCAGCAGCCCCCAGGGGGTACCCCAGCAGCCCCCAGGGGGTACACAGCGGCCCCCAGCAGCCCCCTGGGGGTCCCCAGCAGCCCCCAAATGCTGTCACTCGCCCCCCCTTGCAAGAGCCCCCCCCTCTTCTCTTACCATTCCGGACTTCTGATTCGCGCCGCTCCTCGCTGCTCTCGCTGCTCCGTCTGTCCGTCTTCTACATCCGGGATCCCCGGCCGCGCGATGACGTCACATGCCTGCGACGGCCGGAGATCCGGGATGTAGAAGACGGACGGAGGGAGCAGCGAGGAGCGGCGCGGATCAGAAGTCCGGAATGGTAATATAACCATCGGGGGGGGGGGGGGGGGGTGTCCCTTACAAGGGAAGGCCAGCATTTGGGGGCTATATGCACTGCTTCCCCCTGCCGCTGATTGACAGGGGAAAGCAGTGCATATTTAATGAGCGGCCCCACGTGCCGCTCATACAGCAGCCCTCCCCCCCCCCGCTCCTGAAGCCTCCACAGCCCCGGACACAGCCCCCCCCGTATTGACTCGTGTATAAGCCGAGGGGGAGACTTTTCAGCCCAAATTTTGGGCTGAAAAACTCGGCTTATACACGAGTATATACGGTAATCATTATTCTCAGAACGGTACTGGCTTTCATTTGATATGTCACAAGACTATGTTTCTTAATATTTTGTTTGGGGAAAATCAAATTCAAAATTTTAATGCGCAATTGTGAAAAAAACTATGTTTTAAAATTGTGAAAAAATGCCTGTGTTGTTACTTGGAAAAATATTAGAATCTGAGAGTCCCCAGTGGTTGATACCTTTTAATGGCTAACTGAAAAGATGGTAAACATAGCAAGCTTAGGGTGCTTTCACACTACAGATTTTTAGGGAGCCGATGCTGTCTGATATAAATCGGACAGCATTGGCTCCCTTCTGATGCTTGGAATCGGGTGCCAAATAGGCACCCGATTTCGGCATAAAATCGTTGCCGGGCTGAAAAAAAAAGAAAAAAAAAAAAAAAGTTTATTCTCACCTCCCCCCGAGCCCCCGCCGTCTTCCTGGAGGTTCCCGGTGGCTCATGCAGGTTCCCGGTGGCTGCAGAGGTCTTCCTCTGCTGTTCAGAACCTGCGATGATGTCACAGTCACGTGACCGCGGGTTCCACCATGGTAACCCGCAGTCACATGACTGTGACATCACCGCAGGTCCTATACAGCAGAGGAAGACCTCTGCAGCCACCGGGAACCTGCATGAGCCACCGGCAACCTCCAGGAAG
The DNA here is from genome assembly GCA_033576535.1 of Allobates femoralis. NCBI lineage: Eukaryota > Metazoa > Chordata > Amphibia > Anura > Aromobatidae > Allobates > Allobates femoralis. The sequence continues at coordinate 350,991,952 of JARQOC010000003.1, read as the reverse complement.
ACAGCGGGAGACGGCGAGAATAATTTTTTTTTTTTTTTTTTAACCCCTGCGCTCCCAGTTGAGCATTTTTACTGTACTGAGCATGCTCAGTACAGTAAAATAGGGTCCGAGGAGACATCAGATGTTTCCTCGGACCCTTCTCCATAGGGCCCCATGTTATAGGGATCGGGTCAGATGTGCACTAAATGCCATCCGATTTGGTTCGATCCGAGTCTGTCAGATTTTATTTTCGGTGCAAAAATCGTTGCAGGCAACAATTTTTTTCACCAGAAAAAAAAAAATAGGGAAAAATCGGGCAGAATCGGATCGGACCAAATCGGATGGCATTTAGTGCACATCCGATTTGGTCCGATCCCCATAGGGATGCATGGGGTCCGAAAATCGGTCCGATGTCCGATTTTTATCGGACAGCATCCGAAATGAAGAAATCGTAGTGTGAAAGCACCCTTATGGGACACTGTGGCCCCTTAGTCAGGCTGATAATGACAGATTCTGAAGACACATACATATATACATAAGCAAATGAAACAAACAAAACAAAAAAAACACATGTCTCAACAACAACAACAGTCTCCCAGACTCCATTTTGAGGACAATGAACTTTTGACACTTCTTATATGAACACCCTTGCCTCCTTTTATTGCTTTCCAAAACTCATTTACGTATTTTCAGTTCTCCACAGACCACTACCATTTGCCCATTATACAATTTGTTCTGCTTATCTTAGGGCGGCTTCACACTGTGGTGTGATCCGGTCCGGGGCTGTCAGGGATGAATCTGACACCCGGACTGGATCAGCACACAGAATTGGAGGGCTAATTTGCTAGCTAGCTCGCGAGATGCGGTCCCAACCTATCAGCGGCGGCAGCTGCACATCGGACCGGAGGGCAAATTAGCCCTCCAATTCTGTGTGCTGATCCAGTCCGGGGCTGTCAGATTCATCCCTGACAGCCCCAGACCGGATCTCACCGCAGTGTGAAGCTGCCCTTAGACTTTTAGTTTCTATTCCCATGCCCATCTCTGTTTTACATGACCTGTCGCATTTACTATAACATCTAAGGCTGTGTTTTTTTGTTTTGTTTTTTGTTTCATTTGCTTATGTATATATGAATGTGTCTTCAGAATCTGTGTCATTATCAGCCTGATGAAGGGACCATAGTGTCCCGAAAGCTTGCTATGTTTACCGTCTTTTCAGTTAGCCATTAAAAGGTATCAACCACTGAGGACTCTCAGATTCTAATATTTTTCTATCTACTGGATAACACGGTATACCCATTTTTTACCGTATCAAAATGTGTGTTAGGCTGGCTTCATTATATATTATATTTTGTTTCTCTATCTTATTTCTAGCCTGAGACATGATAGAAAATTTAAAGCCATGCCAGGTCAAAATTCACACTTTTTTAAAATGTTAAAAAATCTGTAAAAAATTAACTGATGAAGAAAAAAGAAAATCAAAGCTTTTTATTTGTAATTAACTAAAGTTGTACTTCATATAGAAATTTTTTTTTAAAAAAATCTAAAGACGTCAGGTAAAAAAAAATATTCATATTTGGATCACTTGATATGGAATGACCCAGGGGAAAACCTTGGTGACAGGTTCACTTTGACACAGGTTGGTACTCTCAACGAATAGAATCACTCGCCATACACTACACGTGTAAACACTAGCGTTTTTTTTTATATGCATAGTGATATTTTACTCTAAAGCTATGTATCCACTGTGCGTATGTGCTGCGTTTTTGCAGCAAAGTCCAGGGCGCTGGAGTCCATAAAGGCCCAGTTACACACACAGATAATTGTGCAGAGATTGTTGGCAGATCTCTGGTTGCAGTGAAATCATGGACACATTGTTCCATTTTGTGGCTGTGTACAATGTAACAATGTGTCCATGATTTCACTGCAACCAGAGATCTGCCAACAATCTCTGCACAATTATGTGTGTGTGTAACTGGGCCTAAAGGGGTACGTCACACACAGCAATAACGCTAGCGATATCTCTGTGTGTGAAAAGCAGCAGCGACGGGGCCCCTGCTGTGAGGTTGCTGATCGCTGCACATCCTTCAGGACCATTTTTTGGTCCTTGGTCTCTCGTTGGTCAGCTGATCTCCCGTGTGACAGCGAGAGACCAGCGATCAGCGACCTCACAGGCTGGTAACCATGATAAACACCAGGTAACTAAGCAGCACGCACTGCCTAGATACCCGGTGTTTATCATGGTTACCAGCGCTCAGCGGGAGGACGCTGATAACCATGCTTGGGTTGCTTTTGTTTTTACACAGCTGCGTTTCTGCAGCTGACAAACTCAGCACAAAAAACTACGTCCAGTGGGCACATAGCCTAATGGTACCTTTACACGCGGCAACATTTCTAGGGTTTCCACAGGTAACTTACTGGCTGCAGTGAAATCATGGAGACATGGTTCTATCTTGTTGCTGTGTACAAATGGAATAATGTCTCCATGATTTCACTGCAGCCAGCAAGTTACCTGTGGAAACCCTAGAAATGTTGCCGCGTGTAAAGGTACCATAAGGTTGGTTTCACACTACCGTTTTTCATGTATCCATGGGATTCCAGCTTAAACTGGATGCACCCGCATGTGTTTTTGGCCCCACTGACTTTCCATCCAGTTCTGTACGGTTCCCCTAATTCGAGGGTTCACAGCTTTTTCACGGAGACCAAAAATGCATTATGTATCAATTTAGGTAGAACACCTGGATCCGACGCAATGCAGGTTAAATTACAATGTGGCTCCATTGAACCCGGATCCAGCAGAATCCAGATGCCGCTGAATCGGGGTTTTTGGTCTGCGCATGCCCAGAGCCAAGTTTGAAGTGATAAGCCCACAAGGGGGCATGTCATTTTCCACCGGATCCAGCAAAACAAAGTACACATCCGGATGCCACTGTCTGCTCCTGCACAGGTATGATCACTGATCCGTTAGACGGGCTGCATGGTAGCTCAAGTGGTTAGCACTGCAGCCTTTGCAGCACTGAGGTCTTGAGGTCCTGGGTTCAATTCCCTTCAAGGACAACATCTGCAAGGAGTTTGTATGTTCTCTATGTGTTTGCGTGGGTTTCCTCCAGGCACTCCGGTTTCCTCCCACATTGCAAAGACATACTGATAGGTTGTTTAGATTGTGAGCCTCAATAGGGACAGCATTACTGATGTATGTAAAGTGCTATAGAATTAATAGTGCTATATAAATCAATAAATATTATAGTATAATACCGACTAGGGTGCATCCAGTTTGTCAGGCTGCTTTCACACTGCCAAATTTTAAATCCGTGTCCATCCATTTTAAAAGAGATGGACACGGATCCATTATGGTCTCCAATGTTATCCTATGGGCAAGGACTGGTCCTAAAGTGGCCATCCGTGTATGTATGTTTTGTCACGGAACCGTGTTTTTCATGCACCCAGAATCAGACATTGTTCTTCAAAAAAGTTTTCCTGTACTGAGCATGCTCAGAAGCAAGGTTCAGCTCCTCCCATGCCCATCTCTGGTAAGGCTGCCTTCACACTGGGTTTTTGGGGATCCGTGTCTATCCGTGTTGAACTGATAGCCAATGATTCGTTTTGGCCTCCCATGTATCCCTATGGGCACAGATTGGTCCTATATGGCCATCTGCATGTGTCAGTTTTTTCATGTACCCAGAATCAGTGACTGCTCCGATTTTGATCTGCCTTCAAAAGAGCGGACACAAACCGATCAGTCGCTGTCTGCGTCAAATAACATGGGGGTCTATGGAGATACAGCTCCTTCCAGCCTTATGTCTGCAAACTGATCACAGATCTGTGGGAAAAAAAAAAAAAAAAAACAGTCCATGGGCATCAGTTGGCACAGATCAGTGCCTGTCTGTGTGGTCCTTGAAATTCAAGGATCCACCCGGATGTGCAAAACACACAGGGGGGGCCTTAGGCTGCCTTCACACTGCATGATTTTCACATCCATGTGGTTCCTTGAATTTCACGGACACATACTGATTTGTTCAAACGGATGCCAAAGGACCTTTTCTTTTTTTTTTCTTTTTTCAACGGATCCGTCATCAGTTAGCACAGATAAGGCTGGGAGAAGCTGTACCTTGCTTCTGAGCATGCTCAGTACAGCAAAACAAATCTCGTACGGATCTATCCTCCATAGAGCTCCATGTTATTTGACACGGACAGCTACGCATCTGTGTCTGTCCGTTGGTGTCAGTGCAAGGAAGCCCAAAATCAGAACAGTCTTCTATTGTGGGTGCATGAAAAAAAGCATACACAAGCAGATCCCTGACAAAACAAACACACAAATGGCCACTTAGGACCAATCCGTGCCCATAGAGATACATGGGAGGCCAAAATGAATCCCTGGCTATCAGTTTCAAAACACTTGAGTAGTGGCATCCACTAAAAAAATTGTGCTAAAAGGATGGGGTTTGTTCCCTGGCACTCACATGACATGTGTGTACATTTTTGATGCATGCATTACTGTATGGCACATGTAAGTACTATGCGGTAATGGATACATTTGCCATAGACTCCAATGTTAAATTAATGCACCGGTTTCCCAGAGCTGCCCAAAAAACGCTGCAGACCGCATTAGGATATGTGCTAGAAAAAACGCATAGTGCCAGACATACCAATTTGGCCATGCGATTTTTGTATTGAGTCTATGGGTGTGTTAACGCATCTGTTTGCACAAATTGAAAGATTAAAAAAAGGCATCTTTTTGGCGGATGCTTGGCGCTAGTGTGACCCTAGCTGTAGACAGGTCACAAGTTATGTTGTGTGAAGGCAGCTTTATTAATTCTATGTATAGCAGAATTCTTAATAATGTTAGTGAGACTAAGAGGAGTTAGGCCCCTTTCACATCAGCGGTTTTCGCTGATCCCGGCAGTTGCAGTGAAAAAAAACGCAACCGCCGCGATTACCGCATAAAGGCTGCACTTGCGGTTCACTTGCAGCAAGCACCATACAATGTCTATGGGGCTTGCGGCAGGTGCGGTGTCGGCACTTGCAGCCGCGAAAAAAAAAAAAACATGTTTTTTTCGTGGCCGCACCTGCTGCAAGCCACATAGACATTGCATGGTACTTGCCGCAAGTGAACTGCAAGTGCGGCCGTTATGCGATAATCGCGACTGTTGCGGGTTTTTCACCGCAACTGCCGCGATCAGCGAAAACTGCTGATGTGAAAGCGGCCTAAGGGCCCTTTCACTCAGCGTTTATTTGAAATCGTGGCAGATGCGGTGAAAAAACCGCATCTGCCGCATAACCACTGCACTTGCGGCGCGGTTGCGGTAATCCCCATAGAAAGTATAGGGGGACTTGCGGCAGGTGCGGCAAGTGTGGATTTGCACTTGCGGCAGGTGCGGCCGCGAAAAAAAAACGTGTTTTTTTTCGCGTCCGCACTTGCCGCACCTGCCGCAAGTCCCCCTATACTTTCTATGGGGATTACCGCAACCGCGCTGCAAGTGCAGCGGTTATGCGGCAATCGCGGCAGATGCGGTTTTTTGAAATAAACGCTGATGTGAAAGGGCCCTTAAACAGATAATTGTGCAGTCACTCCAGGTGTCACTATGTGCCCTCCTAGCACTTCTTAGAACACCCCACACCTTCAACTACGAGAAAAACATACGTGGAAGAAAAAAAAATACATAAAAACTCTGAAAAATAGCCTCATTCCAATAACAAGCCTGCACTACCCCAGAGTGACCAGGCGGCGGCGCCAGCGGCCTCCACAGGGCACAGTGACATGTGGACTCCGCACCTGCCATACACAACATGTCAGGAAGGGAAAGTTCTCTCCCAATCTGCAGAGAAGGCGCAGGAATGGCGCACAGTGTGAGCGCTCACCCCCGAGCTCAGGTCACATGGCTCAGCCCGCACTCACCTCCCGGGTGGTGACCTCCTCCTTCTCAGACACCTGCAGCATCAGCCGGTCATTCTCCAGCTCCAGGGAGCGCACCCGGTCTATGTACACGGCCAGCCGGTCATTCAGGTGCTGCAGCTCTTCTTTCTCCTGAAGTCGGCTGATGCGTGTCGGAGAGAGCGGTGTGGAGGCTCCGCGTCTGGGGGTGGAGGTAGCCATGTTACAATACAAGTACAGAGCGCCTCTAGACTCGCCGCACAGCTCCTTTCTCCTCAGGCAACGGTCACTTTTCATTGAATGGCGGGAGTAACATATTCCAACCAATCGCTGTTGAGGAAGCGTGTGACGTCTTTCATGCGCGGCCATGTCTAGTAGGGTAATCCCCGCCTAGTAAACAGCCGCTGATCGCTGCACCGTGCCCTTACCATCACAGCGAGGAATCATGGGAAATGTAGTCCCTGGAATGGATCGCCGCCATTTTAGGTCGTCAAACTTTTTGCATTGCAAATTGTCAGTTCAGTGTGGAAGTGGACGAACTCTAGCGCCACCTTTAGGTAGCAACCCTCAAAGTCACAGTGGACTCTTTGCCAAGCCTTTTAATATGACTTGATGATGAGGATTTGTGCCTGATCAGAACCCCAATCTGCAGACGCTGTGTTTCGGGGTGATTGCCCCTCATCAGTGCAGTGTGTGGAATTCTGATCTGCTGTATGAGAGGCTATAGATAAGGTCTGGGGAATGTTTTTGTTTTGGGTATTTGACGTTATAACAGACCACAGCAGACACAAATCTGCTCAATTATGACACTTTGGTGCATTTTTTTATATAAATCACAGCAAATAAAAATAACTGCATTATTAACCCTTTCCCACTAGAGTCAGCTTAGAGCTTTATAGAATCCCACACACAAACACCCACTGTGGTTGTCCTTGCAGGAGCCATAACTTTTTTTTTTTACATTTTCTTCGATGCCGTCTTATCAAGCCTCATGGTTTGGTCAGTGGCGCTGTTTTTAGGGTGCATATTACTTGGACAATCCCTTCTAAAATAATGTTCTCACCAGTGTAAGGCTATGTTCACATGTGGCACCAGAGAGTCTGGTTGCCACAATGGCATTGCCTCCCTCAGGAGGTGATGCCGTGCTTGGAACCAAGGAGGGGTATCCACACCAGGTAAGCCAGCCACATACAACACCTTTCCTTACTCCAGACCCCAAGGGGGAGCTCGCCTTTAAATTCTGGTTTGGGGATGGGGTTAGCAGTTCAGTTCCCAGGAGGGCTGTGAAGACAACCTGTGGACTTGCGCGGTAAAGTGTGGCGCCCCACTAAGAGTGTGTCACAGAAGGGTACTACACCCCTGACTAAGGTGTCGTATTCTCCGTCCCAGTGGTGAGTAGGCTAATCCTGAGGCTCCATCCACCACATGCAACACGCCATTGAACATCTAAGTAAACACCCATTCAGAAGAGCAACGTGTCTGAGCTTTATTCCGGGACTACCGTTAATTGCCTTGCCTTACAGAAACAACCGAGCTGCCCTATTCCTTTACTGCAGCTCTCGACTCCGGGGACCCCGCGCGCCCTGTGGGGAGCAGTTCCATCCTGCTGCCGGCCATTACTCCGGAGGTCCAAGCAGCGCGGGTGCCATCACCGGAACCCTACAAGTGGCGTCACGAACTAATAACTTTGTCTCTTTTATTATTTTACTTTAACCCTTTTACTGACCACCGGGCCCACAACCTCAGGCACCGGAAACATGACTGACAGCCAGCGCCTGAGACCTGAGAACCCGGCCACGGTGAGTCAACTGCGCTTATCCCAGGTGGAGTCTAGGGTAAGGAACAGCAAGCGTGAGGGACCGGTAGGAGAGGGTCTGAGGAAGGAGAGAAGCAGGCCTGGGGAGTGGAGCCAGTTATCGGGCTCACCCTAGAACAGGGCACCAGAAACGGACACCAGAGTCCGAGATTGTGAGGGGATTCCAGGCCCAGCAGCCAAAACCGAGGGTGGGAGATTACAGGTCTCCCAACCACAACAAAACCCAGGAGGCAAAGCTGCATCGGAGAGGAGTGGTGACCAGGAACGGCTTGGGCTGCCTGCCATATGGGTGAGAGATTTAACGCAGGAAGAGGGAGTCGCAACTTAGCTACAGGTAGCCAGGACCAGCCAAGTGTAGCACAACAGGGAGGCCTCAGAACTCACCGGGTGAGGAGATCCCCGACTTGCTTCCAGGCCACCCAGATTCACAACATCACCTGTGGACAGTACTCTGGTTTCTACCTGCAACCAGGGGCGTAACTACAATAGGTGCAGGGGTTGCGATCGCACCCGGGCCCTGCAGCCTAGGGGGCCCCAGAAGTCCCTTTGGCCTATAAAAAAAATGAATACTATTAAAGCTTTGCAATAATTGGGGGCCCATTTGTAGCCTTCGCATCGGGGCCCCTGGGCCTGAAGTTGCGCCACTGCCTGCAACTACTAGTAAAGGTAACAGAGACTACAAACTGTGTGTCTGTCGGTTATTCTGCACCCTCAGTACGGCACCCCCAACAGCCTACCACCACCATAGATTTTACCAGTCGCCCCAGGGAACCGCTCCACCCATGGGGATCGATATCACCTTAGCTGCAGTCCCATCATCCCAGGAGGTCCACATCGCAGCAGCGGCCATCAATAGCCGAATACCACAGGTGGCGTCATGACAACCACCTCCATAACCTTATTCCCCAGACTTTTATTGAAACCCCCAGGGTCATGGAGCCAGGTCTCCACCCGTGACTTCCCCAGTAGAACTGTAGCCCGGTTCAGAGTACCCCACGGCCCTGGTGGGCGTGTCACACACATTGCATTTTTTGTGGGGTTTTTATGTGTTTTTGGGTGCAGATGTCATAAAACCTGAACAGTTTCCTGACACCAGCAAAATCAACGAAATTCCTAGAGTGTCATGTACATATTGAATATCTTCTTGCAGATTTAAATCTCCAGGATAACAATTCTTGCAGTGTTTTTCATGCAGATTTCTTCCACACTAAGGCCATGTTCACACATTCAGCATTTGGAGAGTTTTTTTTACCTCGTATTGTGAGTTTTTACCTCAGTATTGGAGAGGTTTTTTACCTCAGTATTTGGAGGTTAATCATATTGTATTTTTTTTACCTCACTATCTGTAAGCCAAAACCAGGAGTGGAACAATAAGAGTTAAAGTATAATAGAAACACATCACCACTTGTGTATTCTTTATCCACTTACAAATACTGAGGTAAAAACTCACCAAATTCTCAGTGTGGACATGGCCTAATGCAGGGGTGGGGAACTCCAGTCCTCGAGGGCCGCAATCAGTGCAGGTTTTCACGATTTCCTTAGTATTGCACAGGGATTGGAATCATCACCAGTGCAAGTGATTGTTATCACCTGTACAAAACTAAGGGAATCCTGAAAACCTGCACTGATTGCGGCCCTCGAGGACTGGAGTTCCCCACCCCTGGCCTAATGAATGGGAAAAATCTGCCCCCAAACTGCATCAAAACCACGCAGAAATATGTGGGGGTTTTTTTGCCGCTGCCGGTTGTCCAGCAAAGAAATGCAGACATTTCTGCACTTGCCCTAAAAGTACACTAAGACGTCAACATTATTTGTGGACCAATACAATTCTGACTGTACCAAGCATATACATTTTTTAAGTTTTGCTAAATTCACACAAAAATTATTTTTCCTGCATTTTTTTTCCTTTTTTTGGTTCATAAGCTATATCTCGATGCTACATTGCAGAACCCATGTAAGTGTGGTCGTGTTGTGACTCCCTAGGGTATCACAACAAGCATATCTCAAGAATTCTGACCCAATTGGATTTTTTTGCTACTTGTGTGGCGCCCTGCTCACGCAGGAAGCCACAGACTTCTCCAATGCACAGCTGGGTTTCCACAGCAGGTACCTACTACAAACAACAGCTTCCACCCCGGCACAGTAGGGGGGAGCCCCACTTGCTGCCCTTAGGCAAGATCCCCTATAAATACTGCTGTTGGGGAGGAGCTAGTCAGAGTGTGCAGACGCTAGGAGAGCTGCAAGGACGTCCTGGTGGTCGGTGCTGTGATTAGGCCCGAACCAGTGACCCGGAGTGGCCCTTCTGTGTCCCACAACCCTAAGTGGGACTGATGGCAGGGAGCTCAGAACAGAAAAGGGAGCAGGAACTTGAGAGAGTTTGTCCCAGTTGATATGCCGGATATTGGGGATCCTCACCTGTGGGGGACTATAGGCCCACAGAAAACACGTGGAAGCTTCAGCTACCCGGTCTCCCAGGTGGGTCAAGAGAGGGAGCCAGACACAGCAGGCCAGCCGCAGTGTCCAGAAAGGTCATCCCGGAGACCGCACAGGAGGAGAGAGAGACAGGCAAAAGGAAGAGAGTGGAGGCAAGTCAGGCTGCAGCAGGCTGTGCTTCAGAAACCACACAAAGCAGAGGAGGCCTTATACCCACTTGCTGTGGGAAGCCACTGTGCAACCCGTTCACCCGTCAGTGCCCTGCATCGTTTACCTGCTCAACACCAGTAAAAGGTAACAGAGACTTGGCTGTGTGCGTGTATCCTTATTCTCCACTTCCAGCACCCCTCATAGACTGTACTAACGCTCCCCACATGATCCCAGCTCCACTCCAAGCTGCCCCCCTTCTCACTACGCTGCCCTGGAGGTCTTGTCCTGCCTGCGGAGGACCACACCATCTCGGCCGCAATCCCATCGGCCTCCGGCGGACTGTGGCGGCGCTGGTGCACATCACCAGACACTGCAGGTGGCGTCACGACAAATTTGTAAATAGCATCCCCTGTAAATATAACCCCCTTTCAAAAAGATCAGCCCCTCAGGACACGGGATCAGGCGGGGTCACCACTCCCCGTCACAACAAGAACGCATCTGTGGGTCCCGATACCCGAGTACCCCAAAGCCTGAGGGGCAACACACTTGCTTGTGACTCACCCCGGGCGGGGACCATGGGGTACTCGGCGCCCTCCTGATGTCGTCGGGTGCTGTGGGATGTCACGTGACGTGACTCGATCCGTTATCCCCTCGTCGGGCGATCAGTTAAAAAGGAGAATTGAAAAATGGTTGGCAAGAAAAATAAAAGCAAAAATAAAAGTTTTGTCGTGATGCTACCTGTGGAATGCGGCCGGAATAGCCACTGCTGCAGTCGGGCCCTCTGGGGATGATGGGAGTAGCAGCTAGGATGGTTTATGGGGTCGTTGGGGGTGCAGGGATTCCAACGAAGACAGGGTGGCTGTGCGTCAAAGTTCAGAGTCACTGTCAGGCAGGCTGCCGCTGCCGGCTCTGCGATTCAGTCTACCTCTGCTCAGGCGCAAAAATAACAGTCTCACACAGTGCTGAGCTTCAACACAGTTTACTTGCTTTCTCGGCAGATGTTCAAGTTACAAGACAGTGCAGTGGCAACTCCAGTAGTTCTTAGCAGCTGGAATGGCTCGTCCAGATCACCCCCTTTTGTGTTCCTTTCCATGGGCCTCTCTTTCTTACTCTTCCGCATGCAAAGCTATGCTCCAGCGGTCACGGGCCTTTGATGACAGACCTGCCTGGTCCCCTGGCCCTAGTACGGCAGCCTTCTCTTCGCTGCGCCAGGTTTTGGGTCGCGGGACATAAAGATCCCGCACCCCGCTGGGTTCGTGGTTGGAGCATCCTGGACACCTCAGAGCCAGCACCCTGGTTTCTGCCCCAGTCCTTCAGCTTTCCAGCTAATTCAGGCACAAAAATGGATTGCTCACTATCTGTGCCCTAGGACTCCTTCTGTCTCTCTCTACAGTCTGCAGTCCGGGACCCAGACAAGCCTCATGGTGGTACAGGCTATTGGGTCCGTGTCCTTTCAGTCTCGTGTAATGATGGTGTCCTCTCCTCTCCGTCTGACTGAACTTGACTGACTGCTCCTCACTGACTAACAACTGACTAACTTCCTGTGGTGTTTTCTGGTTTTGTTTCCTCGCTCTTGACCGTGTCCGATCTAACTTTCCCACCCTCCACTTGTCTCCTCCCACCATCCCGTTGCTGGGCATAGAGTCCCTAGTTTGGGATCGGAGTGTGTTGGGTGTGTGTTTGGGTGACTAGACTTACCGATCCCGGTTGCTGCGCCCTCTAGTGGCGACCGGTCCGCAGGGGCGCCACACTTGTCAATGCAACCCACTTTTATTGACCCACAATGTAGCAGCTATACGAAAAAAACATTTTTCGTCATATGACCTGTATCAGCCAAAATCACCACGTAGCTCTAGCCGTACATCACACCATATTGAGATACGTTCAAATTTTTAATAATTTAATTTCACTTTTCATGCAGTGATAGTAACAAAAACAGCAATTCGGACATAGTATTTCAATTTGTCTTTTGGCAGCTTTCACCATAGTGATAATGCAGAGATGTCAAATATGTGGGTTTTTTGTAGGTTTTTTCTTAAGAAATAAACAATCATTTAGAAAAAGAGAAAAAAAACACAAGGAAAAACAAAATGCACCACCTGAATCAGATTTTAGAAATCTCATTCATTTTCTTGTTTCTATAATCTGCTGCATTTTTCTTTCTGCAAGGAATAAAAAAAAAAGATCAAAAACACAACATGTACACAAACCCAAGCAGACAGCCTACTAGACCCAAACTATAGCGGGATATGATAGGTTTTAGTAAATTGCAGACTTGCAATCCACTGCCCGGACCGGCCAGTGGCTCTCCTTACCAGAGTGTATTAGCTGCATAGAAGGGCGGTGATTTCACGATGGGAGCAGACTCTATGGTGCTGGATGCGGCGGCTGTTTCCCCTGTCCGCACTCTCTCTATCCCTGTGCTGTCTTCTCCCCTCTGTTCTCTCCTTTGACCTGCTCCCCTCTGTGCACTGTTAGCCCTCTGTGCGCTCAACCCCCTGTGTGCGCACCAACTTGTGTGCGCACCCCCTTGTGTTTTTTCTATCCCCTCTTGTGCTCTCTAACTCCTGTGGTGTCTAAAGATGGCAGCAGCGTGAGTTAGGGTGCATGCAAGCACCTGGTCACACCGCCATCTTTGTATACCCAGGTGTTCAAAGATATCGGCCACCTGAGTAAGTGCGCATGCACGCAGGGTATACGCATGCGCACTTATTCAGGCAGTGATGTGTCAGCGGCTGTGGGTGGCGGCACCACTGGCAGTACTGTACCACCAGTGGGTGCCATATCTGCCCACCCATCACTCTCTGTCCCCCTGTGCTATCATCTCTGCCTCCTTGTGTACACTCTGTTCCCCCTATGCGTGCTCTGTGCCCTCTGTGTGCTTTCCCCCTGTGCTGTCTCTAAGCTCTGTCCCTTTATTTCTCATGACAATCTCCCACAGGTCCTTCATCGTGAGTAATCCAATCACTGCTGAAGTCCACCTCCTCCTGTACTGATCACATGGCGTATAACCGCCGCACGCACAGGCCTTCCATGTTGTGCAGCAGCGGCGTGAATGGCGGCAGAGGCAACGGAGGAAAGGCAGAGGAGGACCTGGACCCAGAGGACAGCAGCAGTGTGCAGCTGGCATATTGGCACATCACTTGAGTGCGCCAATATGGTACCTGCTTTTTTTTCTCTTTCAGGTGGACCAATCAGGTGGCAGTCACGTGGATCAATCAGGTGGCGAATGAAGGGGGCATTTGGACACTTCCGGTCTGTTAGGCAATTATGTAAGTAGATGAATCTGTCCCTTTAGGTCAGAAGAGTTGCTGGCCAGTCCAGTCTGATGCGATCCTTGCGCAAGTTATAGGGTACTGTTACACAACGCAACATTGCATGCAATTTCACTGGCAATTTGCTGGTTGCAGTGAAATCATGGACACATTGTTCTATTTTGTTGCCGTGTACAAATGGAATAATGTGTCCATGATTTCACTGCAACCAGTGAGTTTCAAGCAATTTATCTCTGTGTGTAACTGTACCCATACAGCAGTTTGACTCCGACCTAAGTCTTTGATGGCCACTTTACACGTCCCGATATCGACGTCCGACTCCGATAAAAAGTCATGTGGTTCGTGCGTTGGCCCCGATATCGTTCGTGCGTTGTATGGTGTAAATGTCCAATACGATGCACGAACAATGCCAAAATGATATCGGGGATCAAATGAGTGGCTCTCCAACTGCCTGATATTGGATGGACGATGTGGCCGGATCGTGCTGTGTGACAGCCCAACAACGATGTGGAGTACAACTTCCCCTATTCTCTCCCATGTTAAATGGTCGTTCCTGGGTCGGCCGTACAAGGGGGTGTACACATCGTAGAGACGTTGTATTCCGATATTGCGCTGTGTAACATCTCCTATGCGATCTTGGAATTCTGCCCAGAAAAAGCGCGCACCCGCGCGTTGTATCCAACATCGGCCCGATGTTGGGACGTGTAAAGTGGACTCAGGATTTTACCGAGCTCGACCAGACTAAATCACAGTGCTTTAATGCTACTGTAAGTTATTGATATAGCCAGCATCTGCCATCTGTGGAATCAGTACTTAAACAATTTCACTTCCTTAATAATAATAATAATTAATAATGATCTTTATTTATATAGAGCTGACATATTCTGCAAAGCTGTACAATTCAGAGGTTCATATACAAAAATTATTCCTTCTGCATAACTAACATTTGGAGGAAATAAGAGAGCAATAGTAGCTCTCACTGCTTGTACAAAGTAAATGAGAGGGAAACGGCCGCTGATTGGATACAGGGGTCACATGGCATAAAAATGAGTCGCTAATGTTGAAATAATGATGCTGACATCAGGTGCAAGAATAGGCTGTTTTTATTTTATATGAGGAAACAAAACAATTGAAAATAGATTGTCCGAGAAGGGGGCCCCATTAATAATGTGTCTTATGGTGGGTTTACACACACCAATTTATCTGTTCAATATCTGAACCAATCTCTGGTTGCAGTGAAATCATGGATACATTGCTCCATGTTGTACACAGCCACAAAATGGAGCAATGTATCCATGATTTCACTGCAACCAGAGATTGGTTCAGATATTGAACAGATAAATTGGTGTGTGCAAACCCACCATTAGGCCGGCTTCACATTGCGGGTCTGATCCAATCCGTCGCTGTCAGGGTGAACCTGACAGCCCCGAACCGGATTTTGGCCCAATAGTGTTCTATGGGGCCGGATGGAGCCGGATGGCAGCTCTCTGCCATCCGGTTTCCATCTCTCCAGGAGAATCCAGGAGAATTCAGATTTTTCTCATGGACACAAACGTTGCTTGCGATGTTTTTGTGTCCGAGAGGAGAAAAATCTCCTCTAAGGCTGCCTTCACACTAGCGTTTGTGAACGCTGCGTACCGAACGCAGCCAAACGCTTGCACACTGCTTTCCTATGTTTAACATGGGAACGCATGTGCCTGCGTTCGGATGCGCACAATTTGTGCACCCTCCTAACCATTTTTTTGTGCGGTCGCGGGCGCTTATTTTATCTGCAAGCACCCGCAAGCGCACAAACCATGCATGGATCTCAATGGATCCGCAGTGTCCTCCGCATGACAGCGCAGGAGAACGCTGCGGATCTCATTAAAATCTCTCCTGGTGGCCACTGGGAGATCATGCAGAGCCACAGCTGATTTCCCGCCGGTGTCAGCGGGGAGAAACAGCTGATTTGACAGCTATTTAAATCTCCCGCGCTGACACCAAATAGGTGATGTCGGCGCGGGAGATTTTGAAGCAGCGATCAGCTGTTTCTTATCTTCCACGCTGATATCACCCTCCTATCCGGTGTCAGCGAGGGAGATTTAAACAGCTGTCAGATCAGCTGTATCTCCCCGCTGACAACGGCGGGAGATCAGCTGTGCCGGGAGGAGGAGATCTCTGCCGCTGATCTCCTCCACCCGGCCTCCCCCAGAGACAGCTAATTGGCTGCCGGGGCAGAATAGTAATGTGAATGCACGCGGAGATTCTCCGGTGCGTTCACATTATTATGGGCTGCTTTTGCCTGCGTTTGCGTCTGCATGCCCTCTGCATGCAGACACAAACGCAAGTGTGAAGGCAGCCTTACTGTCTTCTCCCGGATTCGACCGAATCCTCCCTAAAATGGGAGCCTATGGGGTCGGATTGGCCCGGTCCGGGAGGATCCGGGAGCCAGACACCTGCAGCTGCACGCCGCAGTTGTTTCAGGACCGCGGCTAGCTCCCTGCGAGCTGCGGTCCGGATTCATCAGCTGCGTGCAGCAGCACACCGGACTGGAGGGCATATAAGCCGTCCGGTTTTGTGTGCTGATCCGGTCCGGGGCTGTCGGGTTCATCCTGTCAGCCACGGATCGGATCACACTCGTAGTATGAAGCCGGCCTTAGGCCATGTTCACACACATGCGTTTTTTTGACCATCTCTGCGTTTTTGGGCTGTTAAAAAAAACGCAGGTGCGTTAACGCAGGGTACATTTGAGTGTAGCTGCGTTTTTCAGCTCCATTTGCGTTTTTTACCCCTAGTCCAAAAAACGCTGCATGCAGCGTTTTTGGGTGCTGTAAAAAAACGCATGTGCGTTTTTCCAAAAACGCATGCGTTTTTTAACATGGGGCCCTATGGGAAACGCATGCAAAAACGCATGGTACATTAGTACCTTTTAGTGCCATTCAAAAACGCATGCGTTTCCCATAGGGGCCCATGTTAAAAAAAAAAACAAGCGTTTTTGAAAAAACGCACATGCGTTTTTTTAACATGGGGGCCCTATGGGAAACACATGCGTTTTTAAAAGGCACATTTATGCATCCTGCGTTAACGCTTGCGTTTTTGCCTGCGTTTTTGGTGAAAAAATGACTAAGTCCAAAAACGTGGCAAATCCTTTCAGACACACAAGGGACATTTTTTAGCACTCTTAAAAAAACGCAAGTGCTTTTAAGAGTGCTAAAAAAAACGCAAATTGTGTGTGAACATAGCCTTACACTGTTTTGGGACTATCTGCTATAAGTTAAAATTGCTAATGTGTGAGCTAAGCAATGCATAAATGTGAACAGGTTAATTACCGTACTTACATACGCTGGTCCCATGCCTGGTAGGATGAACTACATCTAGTCAAAATATTTTATGCATCCAAGTAAGGTGGAACAGGAGCCACCTTCATGGTACTTCTTGAAGCAGTTCTGCACTTATTTCCTCTGTGTTCTATCCTCTAAATTTGTATAAAATGTTGCAAAATTTAGAACAATCACTAAAATGTGCAAAAAAGTGTTGACAAAACACTTCACCATAAAAATAAACCATAAAGGGAACCTGTCAGATAATTTATGACCCCAAACCTATCACTACCTGTCCCTACAGCTTCATACTACATCCTTAATCATCCCTGTTTTATCTAAATGTATCCTGTAATTGCTGAGAAAAATGGTTTTACTACTTCCATGTCCCTATGGCAGTGATGGCGAACATTTCAGAGGCCGAGTGCCCAAACTGCAACCTAAAACAAAATGATTTTGGCGAAGTGCCAACACGATAATATAACCTAAATTACAGCAGGAGTGGTAATCACAAGCGCTGCATAGGGGGGAGAACCAGCAGATGCTAACTCTCTTCCCTGTGCAGTGCTTGTAGTCCTGAAACATTGATGATCAATTCAATTATTGTAACAATTAATTGATTTTAAACTTACCTTTGCAGTCTTCTGTTCTCTTCAGCAGTGTTCAGACAGCTCATGTGTACTGCACATTGAAGCTGAGCCGCTCCCACTGCCCTTTCTAGAAACAGCAGGTGGACTGGTCTGCATGGAAAAAATGCAGAATATTAGACAGATAGGAGATAGATTTTATCATGGAATGCAAGCAGATTTCATGCTGAAATCCTGGTCTTCATCTTGTAGTCATATCTCCATCATGACCCTCTCCTTGCAGTAATGTGTCCCATCCTGACCTTCCCTTGTAGTTATCTGCTCCATCTTGTCCCTCTCCTTCTAGTTACAGGCTCCATCCTGATCCTCTCCTTGTAGTAATGTGCTCCATTCTGATCCTCTCCTTGTAGTAATGTGCTCCATGCTGACCCTCTCCTTTAAAATGTGTCATCATATCCCTCCTGCTCCACTTGTATGGCCCCATCATCCCTCCTGCCTCCTCCTTGTATGGCCCCATCATCCCTCCTGCCTCCTCCTTGTATGGCCCCATCATCCCTCCTGCCTCCTCCTTGTGACTCACCGTAGCCGGGGGGTACACGTAGCGGGCGTTGTTTCTCCTCCAGTCACGGAACCGCGCCTGCGGTGGTGTAGGCCCGGTGGTCCAGATCAATAGGGGAATGGCGGAACAGTAGGGGTGATTTGTCTTCGTGACGCCACCTGCGGGTGTTCTGGTAACTTTACCAGCGCTGTTTGGGTCTCCGGGGGATGTTATACAGCGAGATGGAACGCTCCCCACAGGATGAGCGGGAGTCCCCGAAGCCAGGAGCTGCGCAAGATGTTGTGAGGCAGCTGCGGAGTGCTGCGCGCTGAATCCAGGAGTAACGTACAACCACACAAAGTCTCTTTTAGGTACCTTTACTGGGTGGTAATCAGGTACACTCGGACCGGGATAGTGATGTTGGCACTTCTGGAGGTTCACAGCAAGCAGTGTTAGGCTTCCTTTCTCTAGTTCTGATGCTAAGGTCGGGTGGATGTGGAATCCAACCGGACCGGGCAGTGTGTTCAATGGAACTTGCTTCACCTGGTTAACAGCACTGAGGGCACTGTAAAAGGGTCTGAGCAGGATCAGTACTCTTCCCTGGGCTCTCGTGGATGGGTGCATCAGGTGGAACAGGTGGCTAAACCTCCTGTTGATGGTGCTGGTTCTCTGTGGTGGCTGGGTAGCTCTCACAGCTTCGGTTCCAGTAACCGGTTATTAAGGAAAGAGTCAGAATAACTCTGTGTTCCTGAGAGGTGTTCTCCTTCTTCCTCTTATCCCAATTGCAGGGATTTCCTCACTTGCTAGCAGGCTGGTTGGGCCTAGTGTGTCCCTCATAGGGTGGAGGTTCCACACAGGCTGGCAGCTCTTGTAGCGTCTACCACACTCTGGTGTTTCTCCCTCCAAGACTCTATTTATAGGGGGAACTGGTTCAAAGTCACCAGTGGAGCTCCCCCTAGAGGCTCGGGGTGAAACCAGGTGTTCTAAGGTGTTGTGGTGTTTGTGGGTTTTGCTTTGCTGTTACTTACTCCATTTGTGCCCCAAGGGTTCTGTGGTGTCCAACAGGTGCCAGGGTGCCACACTTGTATGGCCCCATCATCCCTCCTGCCTCCTCCTTGTATGGCCCCATCATCCCTCCTGCCTCCTCCTTGTATGGCCCCATCATCCCTCCTGCCTCCTCCTTGTATGGCCCCATCATCCCTCCTGCCTCCTCCTTGTATGGCCCCATCATCCCTCCTGCCTCCTCCTTGTATGGCCCCCATCATCCCTCCTACCTCCTCCTTGTATGGCCCCCATCATCCCTCCTGCCTCCTCCTTGTATGGCCCCATCCTGGCTGCTGGTAAGAGGAAAAAAAAAAAAGTGTCATACTCACCTTTCTTCCTTCACCGCTGCTGCAGCTTGCATCTTGTGTGTCTCTCGCGCTGAGGGCGGTCACGTGATGCTGGGCGCATCACGTGACCGCTGTCACATGACGCTGGCCGGGAGGGCGGGTCTAGAAGTGTCGGAGAGAGGAAAAATGTCTCCTCTGCTCAGACACAGCTTTCAACTGTCGGCGGCGCAGCGCACACCGGCAGATCAAAGCAGCAGTGTAGTGGCGAGGCCGCGTGCCAGCGGAGACGGCTCTGCGCGCCATCCCTGGCACGCGTGCCATAGTTTCGCCATCACTGCCCTATGGTAATAGGTAGGGTGTAGTCAAGAGTGGACAGTGGACGTGATTACCTCATTCAAATGCACGGTCCCGGCATCTGAAATGAATCTTCTCCTTACGGGTATGACGTGCCAGCCACATCATTTCCGGTCCTCCACATTGATGGTAAGTATTGGTTGTACTTCTCTGGCTCCAGAGTATGCACACTATGAATTCTGAAGCCGGTGAATAGACCCAATTACTTACCCACAATGCGCAGGATTGTATAGGAAAATTGTACCTAATATGCTATGAAAAACTCACTGTGTGAACAATGTTTTTGCAGCATTTTTCATGACTACATTGAAGTCAAAGGGAAAAACCGCTGCAAAAAACACCCCAATAATTGACATACTGCAGATTTTTTTCAGCATCAAATCTACATAATCTGCAAAAATAAGCACCATGTGCACAACACTTCAGGATTCTCATTGATTTTGCTGGCTTCAGGACTGACATGCATATTTCTGACAAAACTGCATCAAATAACGCACTGTGTGCACATAACAGAGTACAGAAAAGCTTTGATTCTGCACATAAAAAACTAAAAAAACTTTTTTATTAGAATCAAAGTTAAAAATAAGAACCAACAAATATAGACAAACATAGCACACATAAAATGGGAATCAGGAACATGTTGATGTACATATATGCAGATGAAAACTGCTTAGATAAGAAAGGTCAGATTTTTCCCCACAACGGATTAGAGGTATACCACATTGAGGAAAAACACCTCAAAATGTATTTTATATGAGTATTCTGGTGTCATAAATAGATATCTGTCACCAAAAAAATAGTCATATATAGGAGGAAATGTATACAATACAGAGAAGTCTGATATAATAATCAAACAATAATCTGAGACATCAGGAATTGGTAACCTTCCTTTAGTTTCATGGATTCCCAAGTATTAATAATGAAACACCCAACGCTTGACGCGTTTCGCCTTTCCAAGTGTTAGAAGGCTCATCAGAAGTCTTTTTGGGGTACATATGTAATATTTGGTCTAAAAACAAAGAAATTGGCAAAGTATTAGTTTACAAAGAATAAAACAGATGGCAGTGTATAACATAATCTTATTTAGTAAAAGATATCAAGTTGTCTTCCCCTAGAAGCACATATATTCACGATACAGAAAATAACAACATCAATGATCGAGTTGGTCAAGTGTAGATGCTCTTTATAGTAACATTTTTATGTAAATATAAATAAAAACGTACCTAATGATTCTATTGACCAAGACAATTGGTGTTACAGTAGGATAATGAGACCATGTAGAAGAAGTTACTCAGTGTAAATGGAATAATCGTTAACTTCTTCTAAGAAATCAGAAGGAAGACGTGTTAGATATAAGGAGAAGGATGCATATGGGCCTATTAATGTCCTAAATGTGGAATTTAGTCTTACCCAGGGTATGAAAATGGTGTCATACAGCATTAGTCATCCAGAGGATGGGCATCTATGGGACCTTATGTGTGAAGCTATATGGGAATAAGGAACAGAGAGGAATAGGATCTGATATGTTAAGGAAGAAAGTGGATAAAAATAAAGAAGGTAATAAAAGATAAAGAGAAGGGGGAGGAGGTAAATATTATATTCATCACCTTTCGTTAGGGTGTCCTATTAGACAAATATCATCATAACGTCCAATTCTGATTTAGATAAAGAAGGATGATCAGAGATGAGTCCTAGACTTAAGGAAGTCCTAACATAGGAAAATAGTACCATGTTATAATGTCAATAAGATGACCTATCTAAAGCATAATTAGATGCATATATGGCTGAGGGTTGAGCAGGTGCTGGATATTCACACCAAGCAAGGTCATACATAAGAGACCAAATAAAATTTCTGATAGTATCAGGACCCTAAAAATGCAAAGGATCCTTAATTAGATCTCATTGAAGACATGCCTATCCTAACAATAGTAAAGCCAAACCAAAAGCAAAAAAGATATGTCAGATATGGACACAGAGACTTACCCTCCATGCAGCCACCAGTGCCTCTGGATGCATGGAAAGGAATGAGCAGAGCACATCTATTTATATGAGCTGGCCAGTTAATTTTAACTGGGTAGGTGGAAACAGGTGGTGCTTAATCGCTCCCACCTGTTTCTCATACATACGGTATGCACGTCGTCCAGTATGGGAGCGCGTTCCACTACCATGACAACCGCGGCCCTGCGCGCTGATACAGACCAAAGGGCGCATGCGCGGCCGTGTCAAAAGACGTCAGAGCGTCTAATAATGATGACACGTCGGCTTGCGGTCCACGGCCACGTTCATGGAACGCAAGCGATGGATGAACGCATGCGCGGGTCGCGAAATACCTGGAAGTGAAGGAGAGAAACTCAGGAGAGATATAACTAAGAAAGATATAGAGTGTCTCTCAAAAAAGGGGGGGGGGGAGGGGAGGTATAGAACCCTAGTAGAGGGAGGGGGAATTATTGGAGAGGGTGTAGAGTATCAGAAGGGGGAAGGAAACCCTAAAAGAGGTATGTAGATATGAGTAAGGAGGAGACAACCGACCTAAATAAAGAGAAAGTGTATGAATGGGTGTATAAGGTGTCTAATTAAGTCACCAAGGAAAATAAACAGATTTTGTATGTATAAATAACATATGAATTGAAGAGCATGCACAGTTACCATCTAGATTTACAATCTGCAAAACAAACACATTAGGCTGGCTTCAGACTTGCAGATGCATCTGCAGCGTTTTGCAGATGCATCTGCAAGCATCTGCATGCAGACCGCGGCCCCTATGTTTATAATGGAGCGCACGGCGGTCTGCAGATGCTTGCAGACCGCCGTGCGCTCTCATTGCCCGCCATTAGTGATCTGTGCGCACGCGGATGGCTGCGCACAAATCACACACTCCCGCCCGCACCATGGACGCAAGATGTTGCGTCCCTGGTGCGGGCGTGTGTGATTTGTGCGCAGGCATCCGCGTGCGCACAGATCACTAATGGCGGGCAATGAGAGCGCACGGCGGTCTGCAAGCATCTGCAGACCGCCGTGCGCTCCATTATAAACATAGGGGCCGCGGTCTGCATGCAGATGCTTGCAGATGCATCTGCAAAATGCTGCAGATGCATCTGCAAGTCTGAAGGCAGCCTAATTAGAATTAAGAAAAAGAGGAGGAAGCATAATTAGCTATCCAAAATTCAAATAAACAAGAACTATATATATTTAATTGTTCTTATTTTTGATGTACAGCCCTTCTCGGGAAACATCACTATAGCACATAATCTAATGACGCTTAAAGCCAAGAAAAGGTTTTTTGCAAGCGTTATTAAAGTAAGCATGTGTAGCTAAATTGTTCGTTAAGCCCATTCGGGTGCACGCTATTAAAGTTGTAAATCCATCTTGCTTCCTTTTGCAGGAGGATTTTGTCAAAGTCTCCTTTTCTCGGTGATGGTTTTGGGACTTCCAGAACTCTAACTTTTAGACATTTTGAATCCCCTTGATGGAATTCATGCACATGTCGTGCAATGGGGGTATCCCTGTCATTCCTCACATCCCCAAGATGTTCACCAAATCTTTTGCGTAGTTCTCTCTTGGTTTTGCCAATGTAGTCTTTGGGACATGTACAGGTGATCACGTAGATCAAACCTTGTGTGCTACAATTGGCAAAATCATGCAAGGAATAGATCTTGTTGTTTGCAGAGCAGGTTATCGTTTTTGTGGGTTGTATCCATGGACAGAACTTACAATGCCCACATCTGTAGGTCCCTACGGTTTTAAGACTTTGAAGCCAATTGGTTTGTGGTTTAGGTTTTTGATAGTGACTATGAACCACTCTATCGCCAATTGACTGTCCTCTTCTATATGTAACGCTTGCATATGGCATGACATAATCCTTAAGGTCCTGATCAGCAAGCAGGATGCACCAATGTTTCCTCATGATATCCATTATCTCCACATTCCGAGCATCAAAGGTGTCAATTAAACGTGTGATAGATGGATTCTTTTCTTTTTTTACGGGGACTAATAATGTATCCCTGTTTGTTGCCTGCGTGTTCTTATATGCTGCGCTCAAAGTTGAGCGTGGGTAACCTCTCTCCTGGAACCTGTTTTTTCAGGTATACTGCCTGTTTGTGAAACTCTCCAGAATTGGAACAATTCCGCTTAATGCGGATATATTGTCCTTTGGGGATGCCTCTTTTTTGGGGTTCAGGATGAAAACTTCCCCAATGTAGCAAATTATTTGTTGCTGTTGGCTTTCTGTAGATGGTGGAAAATATTCCACCTTTATCATCCTTGCAAAGGAGGATGTCCAGGAAGGGTAGTCTATTAAAGCCAAATTCGCTTGTAAAAAAGAGTCCCAGATTATTGGAGTTGAGTTCGTGCACAAAAAGGTTAAAAGATTCCCTGCTTCCAGACCATAGAACAAGGATGTCGTCCACGTATCGGCCCCAAAAAATGATATATTGGGTCCAATTACGCATTAAATCGTTAAATATGTGTACGTCTTCCCACCAGCCCAGGAGCAAGTTGGCATACGAGGGCGCGGCAGAGCTCCTCATTGCCGTGCCCCTGAGCTGGTGGTAGAACTGTCCTGAAAAGGTGAAATAGTTATGGGTCAGCAGGAATCTAAGGAGTTTTAAAACAAAAGAGTTATGTTGGATGAACTGTCTACCTCTTGCCTTCAGAAAGTATTCAACGGCCTCCAGACCGAGATCATGTCTGATCGAACTGTATAAGGATTCAACGTCAATGGATGCAAAGAAGGTGTTGTCGTCCATTGTGACACCATCAAGTTTTGCAAGGAGATCACTAGTATCTCTAACATAAGATGGTAAGGAGAGAACAAATGGTCTCAAGACCCTATCAAGGTATATACCCACATTCTGTGTAACAGAATTTATCCCCGAGACAATTGGTCTTCCTTTAAGGGGTGTCAATCCCTTATGAATTTTGGGAAGGGCGTAGAAAGTGGGTATTACCGGATCGGAAGGGGTCATAAATTTCATTTCGTTTTCCGAGATCAGGTGTGTCTCTAGACCCTCAGCAAGAACTTCATATAGTTCTTCTGAGAAAGCATGAGTAGGGTCTTTGGACAATCTACCATAGAATGTTTTGTCTCCTAAGATGTTAAGGCACATAGTAGTATAGTTAGAATGGTCCATAATCACAATGTTACCTCCTTTGTCCGAGGCCTTAATGATAATTTGATCATTTTTAGACAGTTCATCCAGATGTTTTTGTTCCGTTCGGGTGAGGTTAAACCTATGTTTAGGCGTAGTAGAGGATAGTTTAGAGAGCTCGTCACATACTATCTTATTGAAGATGTCAATTGAGTCCGCTTTGTCTGGGGGAGGCATTCTCTTACTAGGTCTTTTTAAAGTAGTAACGGGACCAGTACCTGAAGTACCAAGGTTCTCAAGTTCTAGGTCCCTCAGATCCTGTAAAGGTATACGTTCTTCTTCACTAATCCCAGACAGAGCGAGATCATCCCTTTTTGTATTATGGAAAAATTTCTTCCATTTTAATTTCCTACAAAAAAGGGACAGATCTTTAGTCCAGTTAAATACATCGTATCTCTGTGTTGGAACAAAATTGAGGCCTTTTTTCAGAACCTCCAGTTGCTCATTTGACAGTGCTTGTGACGAGAGATTTATAACCTGTTTTTTTAGGTCTTCGGAGGGGGGAGGGGCTCCCCTACCCTCTGTCATCTTAGGCCATATGGGACCCCTCTCTGTTCTAAAAAAGAAGCCACTATAGATGTAGACGGAAAAGGTGGCAATGGTGATGAGGAACCAATAGGAGGTGCCTGTGTGTTGGGAGGGATCACCGGTAGAGTGGGTGCTCTTGGATCGTCCCATTTATTATAAGGTTTTCTACGTTTCTTATTCTTTTTTGGTAGTTTTTTTGGACCAACTGGTGTTTTGGGATTATCTGGGTCTGAGGGTTCCCAATCAGTTGAGGATTTGTTGCCAGATGGACCTAAGAGAAAAGAATACGCCTTATTTTCCTTAAATTCCGCTACGTCCTTAATGAATTTATTTTTTACTCTATTAAGTTGGTTTCATCTAGTTCTGATATCACATAATCGTTACCTCCTAATATATATAAAAATAATTTCTAGTTCTCTACATAAAAAACTAACTGCAGTTTTTTCCATGCTTTTTTAGACTTCATATAGAAGCATCTAGAGGAGAAAAAAAAAACAAAGCCCCAAGCTTCACAGTGCAGTGACGTCTTTAGGCGACTAATGGGTGACGTTTTCATGAAGTCTCATCCACTTTGCTTGGATGTTTAAGCAGAGCTTAAGGCCACGTGCAACATTGAGTATTTGCTGAGTTTTTTACCTCAGGATTTGTAGCCAAAACCAGGAGTGGAGCAATCAGAGGAAAAGTCTAATAGAAACACACTGCACCACTTCTGGATTTAATTATCCACTCCTGGTTTTGGCTACAAATCCTGAGGTAAAAATCTCATCAAATACTGAAGGTGTGCACGTGGCCTTACTGTGCTTTTTTGGTGCTTTTGTTCTTCATCACGGATTCACATCTCATTCAAAAATGCATCAAAAAAGGGGTTAATGTGCAAAAGAAATGCAGTAAACACATAATAATCAAAGATTATTATTGCATCGTGTGAGGCGGACATATGCAGAAAAAAGCAGTGGAAAAATGCAGCATTTATGCTACATGTGAATACGGCCTTAGCTTTAATTTCTATTACATTTTTTATGGGTTTAATCCCCTTCATCACCTGGTTGATTTTCCAGTTTTTGTTTTTTTCCTCCAAGTCCTAACTTTTTTACTTTTCCATCCATTAATATAACCATATGAGAGCTTGTTTTTTGTGGGACGAGTTGTACTTTTGAATGAAACTATATGGTGAACTGGAAAACAGGAAAAAATTCCAAGTGCGGTTAAAATTGCAAAAAAAGGTGCAATATACAATTTTTTTGGGGGTGGAGTTCTATTTACTATGCAAACTATATGTAAAAATGACCTGGTAGTTTGATTCCCCAGGTCAGTACGAGTTTGTAGATACCAAATATGTATGGGTTTTATTTTTTCATTTAATTGGTGAAAAAAAGTCTGAAATTTTAAAAACAATCTAAAATTGTCACAATTGTCACAATTTTTCGAGAATTGTAACATTCTCATTTTTTTAAAATCTGGGGCTAAGCAATGGCTTTTTGCAGCCTGAACTGTTGTTTTTAGAATCACCATTTTAGGGAATCATTGCAATGTTGCGATGGTCAAAAAACAGTAATTGTGGCGTTTTGAATTTTCTTTTAATTACACCGTTTACTGATTGGATGGATTAATTTATTTAAAGTTTGCTAGATCAGACATTTCTGAATGTGGCAATACCAAATATGTGTATTTTTTTATTCTTTTTTTTTAATGGGGCAAAAGGGGGAACATGAACTTGTTGTTTAAAAAAAAAAATCTAAGGCTGCTTTCACATCAGCGGTTTTGCGCTGATCGCGGCAGATGCGGTGAAAAAACCGCAACTGCCGCGATTACTGCATAACGGCTGCACTTGCGGTGTACATCCGGCAAACCCCATACAATGTATATGCGAGCTTGCGGCAGGTGCGGCAAGTGCGGTATCAGCACTTGCGGCAGGTGCAGGTGCGAAAAAAACGCGGCATGTTGCGGTTTTGTTTGTGGCCGCACTTACCGCAAGTGCCGATACCGCACTTGCCGCACCTGCCGCAAGCCCGCATATACATTGTATGGGGCTTGCGCAAGTACACAGCTCGTGCAGCCGTTATGCGGTAATCGCGGCAGTTGCGTTTTTTTCACCGCATCTGCAGCGATCAGCGCAAAACCGCTGATGTGAAAGGGGCCTAAGAAAACTTTTTTTTGTCACCTTTTTATTAGTCCCCTTAAGGGACCAAGAGATTTGTTGCACAGTTATGCCCTCTCAATTGGCGTGAGCTGCCTAATTCTTGTTTATTGATCTATAGTGCTCCTTTGGCCACGGAGAGAACTGCTTGAAAATAATCTTCCACTGTACCACAAAGATCCATTAACACCCACCATACAACATGAGAGACACTCTCACAAATCACTTAACAATCTGCTCACTCTCTCTATTCTCATTGTGTAAGGCCGGCTTCACACTACAGCTGGGATCCGATCCGTGGCTGTCCGCTTGAGGCAGACAGCCCTGGACCGTATCAGCACACAGAACTGGAGGGCTAATTAGCCCTCTGGTCCGGTGTGCAGCTGGCGTAGCTGCCGCTGCTGATAACTCAGACCGCGGCTCTGCAGGAGCGAGCCACGTCCTGATCTGTCAGAGGGACAGCTCAATGGTGCTGAAGTCAGCGCCGTCCCTCCTGACAGTCAGGACCGCGGCTAGCTCCCCGCGAGCCACAGTCCTGAACTATCAGCGGCGGCAGCTGCGTGCGGCTGCACACCAGACCAAAGTACTAATTAGCCCTCCAGTTCTGTGTGCTGATCTGGTCTGCGGCTGTCTGCCTCAAGTGTGAAGGCAGCCTTATTTCAGTGGGAAAAAAAAAACAGAACAAAAAAAACAACAAACCTAATCGTGCACTGGTTGATAATGATGGGTCACATAACAGCTAATATAATGATTATTTGTGCCATGTGACTTATTTTCACACATTTTTCTGTGGTGTTTTAAAAGCTGCATTTTCTGTCTGTGTGGGCGTGGCCAGATCAGTCAGCTCTGTGTGTGTGAGAGCTGGTAGTGAGCTGTGTGGGGAGCCAGCAGACAAGGGGTTAACAGATTGCTGTGTGCAGACAGATGACATTACAGAGAGCTTGTATAGATGGTTTACATCCAGCTCTGTGCTGTAATGTGATACCTTGTCTCCTTGTGATCTACAGTCCACAGGGTAGGCCATGCCCTCTCTCCATTATCTCCTCACATGTCCTAAACACTGTGAAGATGGCCCTGGCATAGTGCACTGAGGACATCTTGTGGAAAGATTAGGAATCGTAACCAGACAGAATTTTCTAATGATCCATATTATGAAGTTTATTAAAATCACTTGCTCTACATTATTATTAAATAAACATTTAAATGGTGGTTACACTTTAAGCTCTCAGCACTCACTGATACCTGGATCCCCTTTCCTGCTCTCTGACCCCAATTTTCTTTCATTCTCTGTCAAGAACTGTCAATCAACTCAGGACACCCCTCTTACCACACTTATAGGAATATACGTGCCATAAATATCTAGAAATTTATTAAATATTTGCAGTCATCATTGGCCCTAATCTCCTCCCTCTCATGTCCTGACTCTGCTCTGAAACATTATAATGAAAACTGCATAATTCCCTGGATGAATCTACACCTCCTACACACAGAGCAACTTGGTACGCCCGGCGGAAACCCTACACACATTTTCTATCTAACTAACATCTGTGGAGAACATCAATTTTGGACGAAGATTTAATCTATTATAAGTTTATGCTTAAAACACAGAAGTCTGCCCTTCACCTCTCTAAACAATCTTACTACAACTGTGTTGCCCGACTGGTCGGGACACCACGGAGGGGTACTGCACCCATAAAAGAGAGTGTGTAGTATTTCTGTTGCTGAGCAATTGGGATGCTGCATAAAGGACCCTCATGACCCGCATCCACACACACCCTAGGTAAGGGACTGTGGGTGGACCCACTGAAGGGAGGGCCCAGTCCCATGGAAGGAGTGACAGGGTAGAAAAGTGTGTGGCTGGGAGGAGAGTCAGAGAGCTAGTGAGTGAGCGCGTGAGAGAGCTCCATTGGGGAGCGAGGAGTAGAAGACGGCGGAGGAGCCGTCAGAACAGAAAGGGACCCTAGGGGCACCAGGAAGTTTGGTGCGCCCGAATCTGGGCGTGGTACGACTACTGACGAGGTTCAGTCCTGGAATGGAGGATCGGCTCAGAGAGTGATTGGGGTGTTCACCCTCGAGCTACCGAACCAGAGGCCTCAGCTTCTTTAGGAAGTCGTGGCCGACACCCGGCACACCCATAAAAAGGCCCCGTATAGGGTTCCGAGCACTCGGAGAGGAGTCGCTTAGAAAGAGAGGATCAGAGGAAGCTGGCTTCAGGCTCTGTGCGCAGGAGAGCTGAGGGAGACAGGAGAGAGAGCGCAGGAAGGGACTGGACAGGAACAGCAGGCCAAGGACCCAACTATGGCATCTTAATTTCACAGAGGGACCCAAGTACGGCATCCTAATTTCCAGCGACTACCCAGGCCAGACAGACCCGAAAAGACTGTTTTAGAAGAACTGCCAGTACACCCATCCAGAGGTAAAGACGGTGTGTTGTATTTTATTTGCCTGCGCCTGATGAGCCGCCGACCACAGCATGAGAAGAACAAGTGATAAGGCCTGGTGAATCTGCCTCTCATTGTAATTAAAAGCCTGTCTCACAACTCCCAACATCCACTACTGCCCGGGGAGCGTAACCATCTAGCTGTTCCACCATCACCCCAGAGGTCTGTCCACAGCGCCAGTAATATTACCGGAACCATAGGTGGCATCACAAAACACTTTTTTTTGTTTTTATTGACTCCTTTCAGTGAACACCAGGGCCACGGGACCGGACACAGGCCCCGTAATATACCTCGTGAACTACAACACCTGGAACCGGGTAACCCACGGCCCTGGGGTGGGTCACAACACCCTCCTCACCTCACTCTCTGAAAATCCTAAACGAATGACACTTTTCATTCCCTTCTTGATCCAAGAGTACAGACCCCAACCAACCACCAATGTCAGCACAGATGATCTGGCCAATTATTTTAAAAGAAAAAAATTTACCACATCTGACTGCATGATATTATGAGATTGGGAGAAAATTTCCATTCTCTTTCATCCTGCACTTTATCTACAGTTGAATCCAGACGTTTACATACACTATATAAAAATACACATTTGAATGTTTTTATCACTATCTGACATGAAATTAGAACAAACCTTTCCTGTTTTAGGTCAATTAGGATTAACATAACTATTTATATTTGCCAAATGCCAGAATAATGAGAGAGAAAATATTTTAAGGCATTTTTATTACTTTCTGCAAAGTCACAAGATTACTGTGCCTTTAAACAATTTGGGACAGCCCATATGATGATGTCACATATTTGGAAGCTTCTCATGGGTTTATTTGCAACACCTAAAGGTGGTATCTCACGTGGCGATTCTGGCCGGCGATGTGGAAGCGATGTGCAGGTGCACGCTCGCTTCCGACATCGCAGGCCAGCTGTCACACGGCACGACGTTGCCGGTGACGGGCGGCGATGTGGGCGGAGCCATCGCTCCCTGGGCTGGGCTCAGCGAGCGATCCTCAGCAACGCTGCGATATAGGCTGGATCGCGCCGCCAACAGTGTCAGACGGCGCGATCCAGCCTAATCGCTGGTCACAGGTTGACAGGTTTATGAACATGTTCATAAACTTGTCAACCTGCAACCAGCGATAATTTGCAGTTGCGTCGCGCTGTCACACAGCGCGACGCACTTGTGATATCGCCCGCGACATCGCTGTTACGTCACTTTTCGGCGATGTCGCGGGCGACATCGCCAAGTGTGACCCCACCTTAAGTTAACTAAAGGCCCACATCACACACACACAGATAATTGTGCAGATGTTGTTCGCAGATCTCTGGTTGCAGTGAAATCATGGACACATAATTACATTTTGTGGCTGTGTACAAATGTACCAATGTGTCCATGATTTCACTGCAACCAGAGATCTGCCAACCATCTCTGCACAATTATCTGTGTGTGTGACGTGGGCCAAAGACACACTTGTGGATATATTATAATGTACACTTTAAACACGCTGCTTCTTTGTGTAGCTTCATGGGAAAATGTAAAGAATTCTGCCAATCTCTCTCTCTTAAAACAGGAAAGGTTTATTGTGATTGCATGTCAGATTGTGAGGCTGAAGACACACTGTCGGGCATTAAAACACGGAGCATGTTTGATGCACGACAGTGATTCGAGTGATGTGTGTGTGGTGCGAGTGTGGTGCGTGTGGTGAATGTGCCTGCGTGTGAATGTGTACACTGTGTGTACATAGCCGTATCTAGGAGGGGGCTGGCGGGGCATGAGCCCCGGGCGCCGCTGGGGGGGGGGGAGGGCGCTGCTGGGCCCCCTCCTGCAGTACCCGGGTCTCCACTGCCGGCCGCATATTGTGCCCCCTTCCCCCCCCACAGTGAGAGCCGGTATTCATTTCCACTTGCACTCTGTGCTGATGTCAATGGAGGGGAGAAGTCAGGGGTCACATGATCAGCTCCTCCGTGTATACAGGACTGAGGATGCTGTTGTGCTGTTTGTCATGATAAGGTGAAGGTTATGTGTGTGCACGAGGTGCACGGAGGGGAGCCGTGTGTGCACGAGGTGCACGGAGGGGAGCCGTGTGTGCACGAGGTGCACGGAGGGGAGCCGTGTGTGCACGAGGTGCACGGAGGGGAGCCGGGTGTGCACGAGGTGCACGGAGGGGAGCCGTGTGTGCACGAGGTGCACGAGGGGGCCGTGTGTGCACGAGTGCACGGAGGGAGCCGTGTGTGCACGAGGTGACGGAGGGGAGCCGTGTGTGCACGAGGTGTACGGAGGGGAGCCGTGTGTGCACGAGGTGTACGGAGGGGAGCCGTGTGTGCACGAGGTGTACGGAGCGGACCCGTGTGTGCACGAGGTGTACGGAGGGGAGCCATGTGTATGCGAGGTGTACGGAGCACAGCCAGTTGTATACGAGATGTACAGAGAGGAGGCGAGTGTGTACATGGTGTATGGAGCAGAGCTTTGTGATGCAAGGTGTATGGAGCGGAGCCACGTATATGCGAGGTGTACAGAGCAGAGCCGTGTGTGTACGAGGTGTACGGAGTGGAGCTGAGAGTGTACTAGGTATACGGAGCAGAGCCACGTGTGTACAGGTCGTGCGGACCAGAGCCAACTGTGTACCAGTTGTATGGAGCAGAGTTGCGTGTGTATGGTTCGTGCGGAGGAGAGCCGCATGGTTCTAGGTGTAGGGGCCATTATACTGTATGCAGGTCCATTATATTGTATGGAGAGCTGTGTGTGGATCACAGTTGGAGATCATACTGTGCCAGTGTAGTTGAGGGGCTTACAGTAGGGTCATCATACTGTGCTTGAATAGGAGGAAAATTACTTTGTAAGGGCTGCAAAGTTGTGAGATATGTTATTATGTGACCCACAGAGGCAATAAGAACTTCTACTAAAGGGCCCCATGATTTCTATGTAGGCCCCTCGTGCAGGATGCATTGTCCCTCTGCTGCAGGACTGATAGGCCATAACTTACACACCAGGTCCAGTGCCGCCCCTCAGTATATACAGGCATCCCAGCCATGTTTCTCCTGAGCGGCGGTTGATCGGTGGCGCTCGTCCCCCTTCCCACTACCACATCCTGTGCTCAACCCAATTGGACAGCCCCTGCTATTGGCTCTGGACAGCACCGTGTGCGGTGCATGTGATTGGCTCAGCGTTTTGGGAGAAGGAGGCATGGTCTGTTGGGGAAGACGTGTCATTTTCCCAGCTCAGTATAGTGGCGGCTTGTTGATGCTCAGACTGCAGATCATTGCATGTGGTGTGTGGATGATGCTGAATGATGAACATGTCTGACTACTCAGTGCCAGGCAGCCGCCACATTGGAACTGCCCAGTATGGACACAGTATGAGAAGTAAGGGGGATGGATGTGGCACAGTATATGTAGTGAGGGGGGATCAGTATGGACACAGTATGAGGAGTAAGGGGGATAGATATGGCACAATATATGTAGTGAGGGGGGATCAGTATGATCACAGTATGAGGAGTGACAGGGGGATGGCTGCAGCACAGTACGTGGAGTGAGGGGGGATTGGTGTGGACACAGTATGGGGAGGGAGAAGGGATCGCTGCTGACACCGTATGTAGAGTGAAGGAGGTTGGCTGCTGACAGTATTCGGAGGGAGGAGGGAAGAGGTGTAGATACAGTATGTTGAGTGAGAAAGGGATGAAGAAATGAAGAAACAGTAGGGGATGAGAAAAATGTAAAGGGGCACAGAATAGAGACTGAGCATGTGTGGAGCTGTATGGAGAGGGGGCAGCATGCGGGGACAGTATGTCAAGTTTGATTAGGTAGAACAGTATAAACCATGGGCAGTATAGAAGGATACAGTGTAGAGGATAGAGTGACCAGGGAGCCCAGTATGGAAAGAAGAGGGCAGTGTGATGAGAGTGCAGTGTGGAGGGCATGCGCCAGAAGAGGGACAGTGTGTAAACCATATTTTGTGTAGGGAACAGTGAGAAGGAGCAATTTATTCCGGGGCACAGCGTAGGGTAGATATTTTTACTCAGGAAAATGTTGATCATTCTGCTATTTTTAAGGATATCGTGCCGGGATGTGCTGCAGAGGATCTGAGAAGATGGAAATCTGCAGAGATGAGCAGGGGATGTGAAAAGTCATCATGATGCCTGCACAAGATGAAGAAAAGAAAAAGACAACACCGATCAGAGACAAGGTCATCTATAAAGGTACCTGTATGTAAATGATTATTTGTGATACTGGCTAATTCTCATCAGTGCTGTAGTTCCTGTATGCTTTTATTGATGGCAGGTAACAACAGTTCCCAGTATGTCCTCACCATTGCTAAGGATGTAGTAGGAGTTGTAGGTTCATGCAGTACAAATGTGTATGTGTCTGACCTGACATTACAATTGTTTTACCATGTACTGATGGTGGTTCTGATGTTGAATTTTGGTACTGATGAGGATTGTTATTTCTGTAATGATGGGGGTTCTATTTATGTATTTCTGTACCTCTCGTGGGTCTGGTGATATATGTCTGTACTGATGAGGGTTTTGAATTTGTATTTCTGTACTGATAGGGGTTATATGGATGTATTTCAGTACCTCTAGTGGGTTTGGTAATGTAGTTTTGTGTTGGTAATTATTCTGATACTGTACACATCTAACAATCCATAACTTGTAAGCTTTCTTGATGCATGGCTATGTTAATAAAGTGTTGTGCATTCTAACAAGTTAAAGCGAACCTGTCACCCCCCCCGGGCATCAAAAGCTCTAATAGCCACCTTCTGCAGCACTAAGGCTGCATTCTGAGAAGGTGCCTATAGGCTTTTGATGCCCTTTCTAGTATGAAATATTAAGTTAGGTAAATGCTCACTCTTCAGAAGATCGAAGACCGGGAGGCGGGGTTTCACGCTCCTCCGGCCCGCCCCCTCTTGTCAATCATTGTGCGCGCCTGCTGCTGTCTCCCCTCAGTGCGGAAAATGAACGCGCGTCTCCATTCTCCTGTATGGAGCCGCGCATGCTCTGTGCGCCCGGTGTCCAGGAAGTCGACACCGGGCGCACAGCGCATGCGCGGCTCCGTGCAGGAGAACGGAGACGCGCGTTCATTTTCCACACTGAGGGGAGACAGCAGCAGGCGCGCACAATGATTGACAAGAGGGGGCGGGCCGGAGGAGCGTGAAACCCCGCCTCCCGGTCTTCGATCTTCTGAAGAGTGAGCATTTACCTAACTTAATATTTCATACTAGAAAGGGCATCAAAAGCCTATAGGCACCTTCTCAGAATGCAGCCTTAGTGCTGCAGAAGGTGGGGCTATTAGAGCTTTTGATGCACGGGGGGGGTGACAGGTTCGCTTTAAGGGTTCTATGTATTTATTTGTTAGAAGCATTAAAGAGGTTGTCCCAAGCTTGTGATGAGTCTGCAGTCACTCTGTGTGTCTATGTGACTGCAGACTTCTGAATTCTCACAGAGCGCACACTGCCTGCTGTCAGGATTGTCTGGTGCCGGCGGTGAGAGTGGAAGGTCACGTAACAATAGGTATGCAATTTATATACATGCAGTCATGTGCTGACTAGACATAAGAGGCTTCGATCAATTTAATTGAGTGAGGCCGGACACGTCTAGTCAGAATATGGCCAGAAGTATATAAATCACATACTTGTTTTCACATGACCGTCCAATCTTAGGCGGCCGTCACACGCTGAGATATCTTTAGCGATATTGTAAGCGATCACGTGCACGCGCAATCGCTTACAATATCGCTCACATCGCTGGTGAGATGTCACACAGACAGACTCACCAGCGATGTGGAGCAGCGATCTCGCTCGTTACTATGGTACACATCGGGTAACTAGGCGCCGCGCGTCGCTTAGTTACCCGACGTGTACCATAGTTACCATCTCCCAGCATAGGCGCGGTCGCTGGAGGATGGATCATCGTGGTGTCATACACCACGATGATGCAGATCGTTGCATCGTTCATCGCTAGATCTGAGAACCGAACCTCAGATCAGCGATGTCACGATCAAGCGATTTACCATCGTAAATCGCTTGATTACATGCAACGATATCTTGCCCGATATCGCTTAAGCGATCAAAAAGGAGATCGCTTAAACGATATCGGGCAAGATATCTCAGCGTGTGACGGCCGCCTTTCCATTGACATGGGAAAATCCTGAAAGTGTGCAGTGCATGTGCGATGAGAATTTGGAGGCCTGCAGTCACCTAGACTTTCATTTCAAACCTGGACAAGCCCTTTAATTATAACATTAAACACCTTAGCCCACTCCTATCAACGTGTAATATACTCCAGCAGTCACTGTACTTGTAAGTGTAAAAAAATCGCATATGGATGATTGGTTACATGACGCCTACTCACACCACGGGGGGTTGGGGCGCCAAGCTGAACTCTTTCCCCGTGTGCCAGAAAACCTAGATACACCTCTGCTGTGTAGACATAGTGACAACGCACCCTGGCAATGCAGGGGTTAATGCCTTTATTTTAATGCTCCCAGCAATTGTTGGGTACTTTTACATTACTATGAAGCCGCTCTCCTCCTGCACTGAGCTGTCCGGTGTCCTGAAGTTTCAGCGGGATATTACTGTAATATCACACTGGAGCTTCAGCACTAGAGACAGCGGCTGCTATGGAACGCTTTTTGCGTACGCAATTGGCGTAAGTACTCAAAAAGCATACCATGACAGCCGCTGTCCCTAGTGCTGAAGCTCCAGCGTGATATTACAGTAATATCACACAGAAGCTTCAGGACCCCGGACAGCTCAGTGGAGGAGGAGGAGCGGCTTCATAGTAATGTGAAATCACCCGACAATTGCCGGGAGAAGTAAAATAAAGGTAATAAACCCTGCACTGCCAGGGTGTGTTGTCACTATGTTTACACAGAGTGTACACACTGTGTAAACATGATGGCAGCACACTAACTGTATTTTAACTCTTCTAAGGCCCCTTTCACATCAGCGTTTTTTTCAAATCGCGGCAGATGCGGTGAAAAAAACGCATCTGCCGCGATTACCGCATACCGGCTGCACTTGCGGCACGGTTGCGGCAAGCCCTATACAATGTATAGGCGGGCTTGCGGCAGGTGCGGCAAGTGCGATTTTGGCTCTTGCGGCAGGTGCGGCCGCGAAAAAAAAATGCTGTCAGCCGCGTTTTTTTTCGTGGCCGCACCTGCCGCAAGTGCCAAAACTGTACTTGCCGCACCTGCCGCAAGCCCGCCTATACATTGTATGGGGCTTGCCGCAACCGCGCCGCAACCGTGCCGCAAGTGCAGCCGGTATGCGGTAATCACGGCAGATGCGTTTTTTTCACCGCATCTGCCGCGATTTGAAAAAAACGCTAGTGTGAAAGCACCCTAACACCGGCTTTTATTAGCCGCATCTGCAGGCTCTATGCCGACATGTAGCGCAGAGCCTGCAGAGGGGGTTAAAATGATTATTAATACATAGCACTTTATTATTTAGTTTTGTAACGGAGTTTCTTAAACAATAGAGTTTTAGCACTGCTGTGACAGCGCTGGAACTGTACTGGGAAAGCGGTACATTCAAACTTGCCGGACTTAACAGCCTGCGAGTTTGAAGCGATTTTAACAGCACACTCGTGCAAATATCGCACCGTGTGCTGTATGGGGGCAAGATTTTTTCGCCCCCATAGACTTGCATTGCCCTCTCGCATGTGAGAATCGCGTGCACTCGCAGCATGCTGCGAATGCACTCACTTCTGACTCGCAATGCAAGTTAAGTGCGGGGGACTCGCACCAGTCTGCCCTGACTGATAGGGCAACACTAGTACAAGTTCAATGCGAGTTTCCCTCGCATTGCACTCGTGCGAGTCCCTCACACAGTGTGCCTTCAGCCTAAGAAAAAGTTGCATATGTGTCTCTTTATGTCTGCTTTCACACTAGCGTTTTTTACAAATTGCTGCAGATGCGGCAGATTTACCGCATCTGCCGCATAACAGCCACACTTGCACCAAGCTCCATGCATTGTCTATGGGTCTTGCGGCAACTGCGGTATAACCACGGTTCCGGCAGTTGCAGCCGTGAAAAAAACGCTGCTGACCGCGGGTTTTTTTGCGGCCGCAACTGCCGCAAGTTTCGGATCTACGGCTATACCGCACCTGCCACAAGTCCCATAGACAATGCATGGGGCATGCCGCAAGTGCGGCCGTTATGCGGCAGATGCTGTAAATCTGCCACAATTTGCCAAAAACGCTAGTGTGAAAGGGGCCTATATAATGTATGTAAATTTCTGATTTCAACTGTAGCTCATTTTCCATTTTCTAACCGGTAACAGAAGAAGTTACCCAACTCCTTGCATCTTCTCGCCCTACTACCTGCACCAGTGACCCTATTCCCTCACACATCCCTAAGGGTACCGTTACACGTCGCAACATTGCGTGCAATTTCACTTGCAATTTGCTGGTTGCAGTGAAATCATAGACACATTGTTCTATTTTGTTGCTGTGTACAAATGGAACAATGTGTCCATGATTTCACTGCAACCAGCAAATTGCCAGTGAAATTGCATGCAATGTTGCGACGTGTAAGGGTACCGTCACACCTGGCGATGTTAGCAGCGATTTTTTTAGGCTGGGCGAGGGCGACACATTTGAGTGGTCGCCTGGTTTCAGAGCAGTGCTCTGAAACCAGGCGATCATTCTGGGGCGATGTGTACACATCGCCCCATGTAAATGGGGGACGGCGATCTGCCAGGCGATGGGAGCCATAGGCTCCCATGTCAAGGCATCGCTGCTGGGATTTTGATACACCCCAGCGGCGATGCCGCCTGTCAGATCACCGATGTGTCGCCGGAGGTGTTGCCGCATGTAAAGATGCGATGGCGACGCTGGCGGGGCGCCAAAGAACGTGCGCGCTCCCGCCCGTCGCCGCCATCTCCGGCAAGGTCACCAAGTGTGACGTGGCCCTAACAGTACCCTTAGTCCCTTTCCCAGCTGTTACAACTTACCTAACTAAAATATTTAACCTCTCTCATCTGGTATTTTCTCTCCTCTTTCAAACATACCAACATACAACCATTAGTAAGGCTACATTCACACACTGCATTTTTTTGCGCACGCTTTTCAAAAAAGCGCAAGTGATTGTGCATATGCCGGCAAAGTGAATGTGATATTCCATAGTAAGCAGGTCAGTCAGGGCACTTAGCAGGGCCAAAGTCACGGTTAGTTTTCCATCCAGGAATGGCGATTTCCCACCAGGGGTGCACAGCCAAAGCACCAGCAACAGCAAACAAAGGAAAAAGGAAGGGCGGCACTCACCGGGTAAACGAGAAAGTCTTATTTATTCCAGGGTTCCGGAAACAAACAGGGTGCAGGGAGGGGGCAAGAGGAGCCGCCGGACTACGGCACCGTTTCGCGACGCGTGTCGCTTCTACGGGTCCAGGCACACAGAAGTGAGTGGATCGCCAGGTTAAATACACGAGCAGGCCCATCCCACCTCTGTCAGCAGGTTCCAATCTTGAACCTGTTAACTTTATTAACACATGTCAAAACACATAGTACATAGTGAAACATACAAACATCCAAAAAAACCTGTAAACAAGAACAGAAACTGACAGATACCTATAGCTGCGTCCTTGTGGGGACCCCACATAATCCCTCTCGGGACCACCGCTCCGAACTGCCCAAAGTGATATTCACTTTGCCGTTCAGACAATGCGTAAATATATGCAGCGCTTTTATGGGAGAAAGCGCTTGCATAAAAAAAATGACTATGTGAATTCTTTATGCACCCGCACCTTTTTCCATCGGATCCCATTATTCCCGCTGGAATTAGGCATCGCCATTCAGACGATGCGCAATTCCAGAGGGAATATGCAGCCGCTGCAGGATATGATGTCATACAGGGGAGGAAGAATCCTCCCCTGTGTGACATCTGTGACAGCCCCTTTTGTGTTTCTTAGTGTATTAATATACATTGTTAAACCCAAATTAAATTAATCCAAATGTGTTAAAAATAATACAAATGGAATACTTACCCTCCGCCGGGTGTTCCAGTGCCGACAATACCACAGGTATCGACCTTCCAGGACCTATCAAGATTGCCGATTGGCCACTCGCGGTCATGTAATATGCGCGTCATAGCACGTCACATATCACATGACCGCGAGCGGCCAATCAGTGATCTTGATAGGCCCTGGAAGGTCGATACCTGCGGTTGTGTCGGCACCCGGCTCCCAGAACACCCAGCGGAGAGTAAGCCATTTTTATTATTTTTAACACATTTGGATTAGTTTAATTTGGGTTTTGCAGTGTATATTAATACACTAAGAAACCAAAAGGGGCTGGCACAGATGTCACACAGGGGAGGATTGTTCCTCCTCTGTGTGACATCACTTCTCCCGTGCGCTTTTGGGGGAGAAGTGAGCACGTAAAAAATTGCAGTGTGTGAATGCGGGTGCAAAACACGGCAAAAAGCTCAAAAAATGCGCAATGTGTAAACGTAGCCTAAAAAAACAAAAATCACATCAGTCAACTAAAACTGGGCTGATCACTGCAGACCTGTCTCTAATCTCCGCTTCATCTCTAAACTTCTGGAACATTTGGTCCACTACCGTCTAATCTGGTATTTTTCAGACAACCATCTTCTTGACTATTTACAATCCAGTTTCCACTCCTTACACTCATATGGCAGCAGGTTTATTAGTCATAATAATTCCGGTGCCATCAATGCGGTTTATGTCCTTTATTCAATAAAAATTGTAATACAGGTGCCCCCTTCGGTAGTCCTCAGATAGGCCTCCATAAATATGATATAGTAATAATGCAGACTCTATTGTCCTTCATATAGTATAATGTAGCCTATATAATCCTCCGTATTGCATAATGTAGCAGCTATAATTCTCCATATCACATAGTGTAGCCTCTATAATCCTTCATATACCGTAGAATAATGTAGCCTCTATAGTCCTCCATATAGCATAATATAGCTTCTATCATCCTCCATATAGCATAATGTAGGTTTTATAATTCTCCATATAGCATATTGCACACCCAAATCCCTCTGGCGACCATGCACACACTAATTAAATGAATACTTATCTTTCCTTGGTTCCCTGCTGCTCCTGTCTGCTCTACCCCTCTGCGTCCCGTGCTCTGCACATCTAAGTACAGCTGCATGTAGTAGTGACGTCATCGTGCCCCACTGTACAGAGAATCATAGTGCCGGCAGAAGTGTGGGGAACCGCCGGGGGGGGATTATTGGGGCCGATGCCAGTGCTGGCACAGGGCCCCCTTGACTCATGGGCACTACAGCGGCCATGTGGCCTGCCACCATTGGTGGTGTGCCACTGATCTAATGATAATCTACTGAGAAAACAGTATTTACTGCCAAGTAAGTGACAAATTGCTGAAATTAGGTTATTTGTCTCTACATCATACTACTCACAGATTAGGTGCAAGTGCAAATACCTGGCAATAAATTACTTATAATTAGGAATGGGCGAACCAGAACTGTACATTTCAGGGTCCGTATCGAAAACCAAGTGTTCAGGCACAAACTCAGAACACAGACGTCCCTGAGAAGTCTGTGTTACAGTTTGGGTTCACGTTTGGCAGGGAGCTGTAAAAATAAACAAAATAGTGATATCACGGGGTATTATAGCAGATAGGGAGTCAGGAGGCAAGATAGTAAGATGGGCAAGGCATTTAGGGGAGCTAATATGACCCTTAGAGTGGGGTTCCCTAACTCACCCAGAGGTACCCCTGATGGAGATCCCAGGTTTGGGTTGCCACCCTAGCCCTTTGCTCTTGATTAGCCCTAGGTTAAGAGCCCCTTCCTTCACCCACGGATTGGGAAAAAAGACTACCACTTCAATAGAAGGGAACAGCAGCAGCTTAGCAAACACAACTGCACAGCACATGTCCTAGAAGAGAAATGAAGTCTTTTTGCAACACACTATGGAAGGAAGTGGAACTACTTCTAGGCTGAGGGAGTGGAGATCAGAATGCTAAAAGACACCCCTCCACGTCACCTCCACCTCAATGCTATGACACACTCTTCCACCTGCAGAGCCGCAGCACACAACAAGACTGAAGGAAAATAAATTCTGTTTAAACACATTAGCAGCACTCATGGACTACAAAGCAGACAACACATGACAATACC
This sequence comes from Allobates femoralis, assembly GCA_033576535.1. NCBI lineage: Eukaryota > Metazoa > Chordata > Amphibia > Anura > Aromobatidae > Allobates > Allobates femoralis. Next base: position 350,949,957 of record JARQOC010000003.1, on the reverse strand, counting down.
CCCCTTTATGAGAGGCCTCTGGACTGTAAATCGGCCATGTCTGGTAGCAGTCTAAATTTCCAGAGTGTTGACCTGTGTGAGATATTACAGATATTCAGAACCAGAAGAAGTTTGAACTGGAAAAGCACAGAGTTGCTAATGGCAAATATCCTAAATGGACCAATAACTCCGGCAGCAGGAAGCCCAGGCACACACTTCCACCTTACGTGTTTTGACAACATCCACACATAATCATCCACACTCGGATCTGGACCTGAACGTTTATTACAGTCATGCGGTTACAGACAGAGGAACCATTCATAGGGGGGGCAAACAGTAGAGATGTTTTCCTGCCTCTTCTTTGAAAACATACTCAAAAAAGGCTTAGTGGGAGTCACAACGTGGCGCCTCCGTGGTCTGGTCGCCACAGAGGTACTGCACCTAAGCCATCAGTGTGGTATCTCACTCCCAGGTAAGATGGGAACACACGACGAGACCCACACCCTAGCACCCAACACCACTCCTAACTCCAGATCATAGATCTTGGGCAGACCCTATTCAGGGAGGGGCCCATCTTCAGGCTGAAGGAGGGAATAGGTAGATGGGGTGGGAGGAGTTGAGAGAAGAGAGTTTTGAGGAGACAGCGGATTGAGAAGGATAGAGTTTCCATTGCTGGGGACCTAACGGGACCAGGGAAAGGTCAGCCGAGATCAGCTCAGATTGACACCCTGAACCCACTACTAGCTGCTTAGTGGTGGTGAGAGGACTGGTTACACGAGGGGACCGACCCCGATCTGTCGGCAATGCTGGATTCTTGCCCCAGGAAACCGGAGACCACTTGATTTCAAGTCCCGTGGTCAACCCTATGGACAGCCTCAGGCACAGTGGCTAGACCTAGGGTCTGGACCTGCAGTGAGCACTGCAGAATATGTAAAAGGCTTGCAGCCACCTGCGGTGGGAGCCAGGACCACGAAGGCATGCAGGAAAGGGAGAGAGGCAGCGCGAGGGAAGTCAACCAGAAAGACAGATAAAATGGGGTCTCGGCTTTGTGTTTCCCGGACGGGCTGGGAGTTGGCTAGACTGCGAACCTAAAGAGCACTGCACCCGGCTGGGTGAACTGAACCATCTGCAAAGTAAAGGTAAAACGAACTGTAGCCCTCGGTGTCCTCTGGTTATTTGCTGTGGTCCCTGCTGTGTCCTGCACCCCAACGACCATTACCCTCTCCCTCAAACTTTCACACAGGCTCTGGGTCCCTGCTCCACCTGTGGGGAGCAATACCATCCCAGCTGCAGCACCATGTGCCCCAGAGGCCCAAACCAGCACCACAGGTGGCGTCACGAGAATCTTCTGTAAATATCCCCCTTCACTGTATGGCCAGGGCCACGGAGCCGGGTCACAGCTACCGTGACCTCCGTGAGAAAGTCGACTGACCCGGCTACCAAGTACCCCCTGGCTCTTGCGGCCGTTGCAACAACCCTTCCCAGAACACTCTTCTCAGGATAACATCTGAGCCTAGCATTAATCTAAAGTGTAGGCTGGGTTTTACCCCCATTCTTCGGTAGCTGTTTAACCACCTCCGCTGAAGACATAGGAGCAGGTCTCACCAACACGGCAGAGACAGTAGTACTCAGATGCTTATCTTCATGGGACGTCAGCGGCTGAGAAACTGGTTTAGTGGGTGTGGACAGACCCTAATAAAGTGGTCAGCTTGACCACAAATGAAACAAGACCTCCCAACCTGATGAACTGCAGATGGGCTAGTATGAGAAATCACAATCCTCAAATTCTTAGGTACATCAGGACCCACACGTGTAATCTTCATAGCTGGGATGGCCGCCAGTGGCAGGGTTGGTTCAGGTTGGTTATGTAGATTTGACTCCGCCAAAGAGACATTATCAGGGTCACTATACACCAGGGCCAGAGCCGCAAAGAACTCGTCCACCGAACACATGGATGGAGAATCGGTCGGCAGAGAGAAGGCCCAGGCCTGGGGATACCCCTTAAGAAGGGATAGCATAATTCCCACATGATGTTCTTCGCTCCCTGAAGGACGAGCAGAGCCTGAAATATAGCTTACAGGCCGCCCTGAAAACAATAAACTTATCTCTGCCTCCCGAAAGTTGATCAGGGAGGAATATATTGCATTCTGGTACGTCCACGGCGTGAACTGTGGCCAGATACCCAAAAACGTCTTGTAGTAGCTGCACCACCTGGTTACACAGGATGGCAGCCTCATCAGAGACGTCCTGCACTAGGCATGCAAAAGCTTATGTCGAAGCCATAATGGCTTCAGAAAAAAATTGTAGGTCGCAGAAGATGTCATGGGATAGTATAGCGGATAGGGAGTCAGAAGGAAAGATGGGCAAGGTGTCCAGGGGAGCTAATCTGACCCTTAGAATTGAGTTCCCTAACTCACCCTGTTCCCAGAGGTACCCTATATGGCGGAGAGGTCTGGATCGCTGTCGAGCCCCAGGCCCTGGGGTACTCGGGTATCAGGCTCGGTGAGTGTTTTCACGGGGATGTCACAGGTGGCAGCGCCTGAGCCCGTGGTCATGTGACGCCACCTGTAGAACTTGGTGATGGGTCACCAGCACCGCCACAGTCCTCCGGAGGTCGATGGTAATGCGGCAGAGTTGGCAAATATCCCTACAGGTGCAGCTGGTCCTCCGGGCAGCGTTCCTGAGAGGGAACAGGTTGATAGAGATAACCACACAAAGGCAAAGTCACTTTCTCCCGGGTACTTTACTGTAAACGTTCAGTAGCCAATACAGAGTCCACAGTTCAGCATCGGTTGTTAAAGTAACAGGTAGCTCTACGGGTGGCTGCAAGTGGATCCCAGGTGGTATGGTGGGACCCGTGGTGTACCTTAGTTGTCAAACCCGTATCCTTTCTTCCCCGCCTAAGATGAGTCTATACCCAATGGCTCCCTGTAGGTAGTATTGGGGGTCCTCTCCCTCGTGGTGAGGAAGCAGGCAGACCGCTCCGTCTGGCAGGGTGCTGCAGCTGTTAAACAAACCACAGCAGCCAGTTGCCGACTGCAAAGATAGACCTTGACCGTATCCTCGGGCCCGGCGTTCCGTGGTGGACTGGAGAATCCTATGGAGTATGGTCGCTCCACGCCGGGGTTCTCCCTTTTTCTCTAGGGCCCAGACTCCTCTTTCAGGATCTCCTCAAGACCCTCTTTCTCCTTTCCTCCGGATCAATGTGAAGCTGTCCGGGTAAAACCTTCCGCCTCGTTCCACACTCCTTCTCCTCTCCTCCTCCTCCGACTGTCCCGACTCTCTCTCTCTCTCTCTCTCTCTCTCTCTCTCACTGACTGGAGAGACTACTCTTTCTCCTGACTCTGACCTCCTTTGTTCCCCCTAGAGGTGAATATATCTCCCTCCCGGGTAACCTCCCATCCTATTCTAAATGTGGTAGTGCTGTAATGGACCCACCCACCAACTAGGGTCCACTTGCAGCTGGGGAAATTACACCTCTTTTACGGGTGCAATACCCCTCTGTGACACCTAACTACGTAAGGCGCCACATCGCCACCCTAGCTCATCACTCCTGATTAGCCCTAGGCTAAGAGACCCTACCTCCACTCACAGCCCGGGAGAAAAAAAAGGGAACAGCAGCAGCTCAGCAAACACAACTGCACAGTACGTGTCCTAGAAGAGAAATGAACTCTTTCTGTGACACCCAGTGGAGGGTAGTGAAACTACTTCTAGGCTGAGGGAGTGGATCAGAATTCTAAGGGTAAGGACACACTGGCATGAAAGTCAGACGACTGCAATGCATGATTTTCTCGCATTGCAGTCGGACCAATGTTATTCCATGACCGAGAGCACATTTGCGAGTGTCCGGCGTTTTTTCTCACCCGATTGACGGACGAGAAACCAATCGCAACATGCTGAGACAGTATGCGATTCACGCGCGAGACTCGCCAATGCAAGTCTCTGGATCTGACAAAATCATGGACCGTACACGGACCATCAGAGAGACATCCATTTTTTTCATTTCATTATCATTATGTAGGTTAGACAACTGTACAAACTGTTGCTGTAAATGATTATACAGTAAATAGCTGCTGAGAAAACAAACGGATTGCACATAGACATCACACGGATGTGATAAGAGGAATGTCGGACAGTCGCATAGCAGTTGGATGCAAAACGGACCAAAAAACAGATGACACTTGTAAGACTCTTGGGAACAACAATCGGACCGCATTTTTTCTCGCCAGTGTGATTCCACCCTTAGGGTATGGATACACTGGTGTGAAAGTTGGACGACTGCAATGCGAGTTTCAAGCATTCCAGTGTTATTTAATGTCCGAGACTACATTTGTGAGTGTCGGGCGTTTTTTTTATTCCATAAACGGACGAGAAAGCAGTCGCAACATGCTTCAACAGTATCCGATTCACTCGCGAGACTCGCCAATGCAACTCTATGGGTCTGACAAAACTCACAGACTGCACACGGACCATCCTAGTGCCAGCTGTTTTTTTTCACTGATACATTATCATTCTGCAGCTGAGAACACTGTAAAATGTTGCTGTAAATGATTATACAGCAAATAGCTGCTGAGAAAAAAAATGGATAGCACACGGATGTGATCTGAGAAAAATGTCGGACAGTTGCATCACAATCGCATTTGGATGCAACACAGAGCAAAAAACAGATATCTCTCGTAAGACTCTCTGGAACGACAATCGGACCGCATTTTTTCTCACAAGTGTGTTTCCACCCTAAGGCTGGAAACACACTGTCTGTGTGATATACAAGGCACTTGGACTAGTGTCGGATCATTAAACTTGAATGACCTCTCCCTGTCAGCAACTCCACACTGCTGTCCTGACACGGAGAGGTCGTTCAGGGTTAATGATCCGACACTCGTCCGAGTGGCTCGTATATCACACGGACAGTGTGTTTCCAGCCTAAGACACAACCTTCCACCTCACCGCCACCTCAATGCTATGACACACTCCTCCACCTGCAGAGCAGCAGCACAAAACAAGACTAAAGGGAAAAAACTCATGGACTGCAAAACAGACATTACATGACAAGTGATTAAACATTATCTCATTCTTACTGGGTCCGTGTGATTACACTTCCAAGGCCGTTCATTAACTTCCTGATTTATTTATTGGTGAGGGGCACAACCGCCAATCAAAGACGCTGTCACAGAGAGTGGGCGTCTGTGATTGGCTGCTGAAGTAACCTGGAAACAGCCCATACATTCTAGCATCTACACTGCATGCCTGCAGCGTTAAGCTGTCCGCTACAAAATAGCATGAGATTTCAAACTCCGGAACTTTCATGTCGGCGTTTGCATGCGCTTCGGCTTCCGTCATCCATATTACTCTATGGCAGCGTTTACACAGCGTTACAATATGGTAACGCTGCACTAATGCTGCGGTAATACTGATCTATGGCGGTTCCATGACAATTGTGTACAAGATAATTGTGTACGGACAATTGTGTACAGACAATTGTGTACAGGCCAATTGTGTCCAAGGACAATTGTGTACAAGGACAATTGTGTACAGGGCAATTGTGTACAAGGCAATTGTGTACAAGGCAATTGTGTACGGACAATAGTGTACAAGGCAATTGTGTACGGACAATTGTGTACAAGGCAATTGTGTACGGACAATTGTGTACAAGGCAATTGTGTACGGACAATTGTGTACAAGGCAATTGTGTACGGACAATTGTGTACAAGGCAATTGTGTACGGACAATTGTGTACAAGGCAATTGTGTACGGACAATTGTGTACAAGGCAATTGTGTACGGACAATTGTGTACGGACAATTGTGTACAGACAATTGTGTACAAGTGTGTACAAGGCAATTGTGTACGGACAATTGTGTACAAGGCAATTGTGTACGGACAATTGTGTACAAGGCAATTGTGTACGGACAATTGTGTACAAGGCAATTGTGTACGGACAATTGTGTACAAGGCAATTGTGTACAAGGCAATTGTGTACGGACAATTGTGTACAGACAATTGTGTACAAGTGTGTACAAGGCAATTGTGTACGGACAATTGTGTACAAGGCAATTGTGTACGGACAATTGTGTACAAGGCAATTGTGTACGGACAATTGTGTACAAGGCAATTGTGTACGGACAATTGTGTACGGACAATTGTGTACAGACAATTGTGTACAAGTGTGTTACAAGGCAATTGTGTACGGACAATTGTGTACAAGGCAATTGTGTACGGACAATTGTGTACAAGGCAATTGTGTACGGACAATTGTGTACAAGGCAATTGTGTACGGACAATTGTGTACAAGGCAATTGTGTACAAGGCAATTGTGTACGGACAATTGTGTACAGACAATTGTGTACAAGTGTGTACAAGGCAATTGTGTACGGACAATTGTGTACAAGGCAATTGTGTACGGACAATTGTGTACAAGGCAATTGTGTACGGACAATTGTGTACAAGGCAATTGTGTACGGACAATTGTGTACGGACAATTGTGTACAGACAATTGTGTACAAGTGTGTACAAGGCAATTGTGTACGGACAATTGTGTACAAGGCAATTGTGTACAAGGCAATTGTGTACGGACAATTGTGTACAAGGCAATTATTTGTGTACAGGCCACTTGTACAGGCCACTTTCACAATGACGCTTACTTTCAGTTTCATTACTCACCCCTTGCAACTTTCACCATGACTTTTACTATGAGCAAGTCTGAAAAAGACAAAGATGTCCTTAGGCTTGGGGACACGAGTATATCCTGCACAGGACACGTGATGACAGCATCAAAGAATGGCGGTGCAGGCAAGTCAACAAATTCAAGTGTCCCGCACGCATGCACACATCTGGAGCCGCGATTGTTAAACAGCCGACTGAGCACAGTCACTCTGCAGATCCAGTTCAAGCTGAAGCCAGAGCTACAATGGCTGCTCTGAGGCAAGAAGCAATCAGCTCTCAAGCATCTACTAGAAGCATTGTTGTACAGGTTCTTCGAGACAGGTCTGATGACGTGTTGTCTCGAATGCCCAAGCGAAGTGACGTTGAGCGAAATACACGTCGGGTCAGGCAGCGAGCAAACACCATGCTGACTCCTCCTCAAAGCATCAATTTTGCTATCCCCCAGGAATACAGCGACATCATTTTATATGACTCTGCAAGAGATGACCCCCACAGGATTCTTGCCATTGGTAGCAATGAACTGTTGCCTTATTTCGAAAGAGGAGAGACATGGTTTGGCGATGGAACGTTCAAGGTGGTGCCAACCATGTTCTTTCAGCTGTATTCTCTCCATGCAAAAGTCGGCAACTCCTATCCTCCCCTGATCTACTGCCTGCTGCCAAACAAGACTGGTCCAACCTATCGTCGAATGATCACGGCGCTCAAAGGGTTGATGCCAGGTGCAAATCCCCAGAAAATTCTTCTTGACTTTGAGATGGCAGCAATGTCAGCTTTCCAAGATGAGTTTCCAGCTGCAGCGATTTCTGGCTGCTTCTTTCATCTGAGCCAGTCCATTATTCGAAAGGTCAATGAGCTGGGCCTAAAGGCTGAATTTGAGGCTGAGGATGGAGAGTTCAATCTCAAGGTAAAATCTTTGGCCTCCTTGGCGTTTGTCCCACCAGCCGAAGTAAGTGCAAGGTATGACGAACTAGCCCAAATCTTCCCTGATGATGATGCTACCAATCAGCTCCTCTCCTACTTTGAGCATACCTACGTTAGGGGGCCAGGAGTAGGTGGACGCTTTCGAAACGCAAGGTTTACTCCAGAGGTCTGGAATCATTATGCTGACGCTTTGGCCTCTGCCCCCAAGACCACGAATTGCTGCGAGGGGTTTCATAACGCCTTACAAGCACTCTTTCTTTGTGCTCATCCTACCGTGTGGAAACTGTTCAACGGACTCATTAGTGACATGGCAATTCATAGACTTACAGCCCAGAATGCTGAGGTACTGAATGTTGAGCATCCACGAAGCAAGTATGTCCAGCTAGCTGAACGACTGCGTGTGAAAGTGGCTGATTATCACAATCAAGGAGACAAGCTGCGGTATCTACGAGCGATCAGCAACATGCAGGCACGATAGACAAGACCAGCAATATTTGTAGAATAAGAATAGAAGAAGCTTTGAAACTGTTATTCAATAAGCAATCTTACGTTAAAATCAATGATGAATAAAGTATTTCCTTTTTTTGGACGTTTAATTTTTTGTTTTCCCTATACTTGTCTGTAAATAATCGTCCGTACACAATTGTCCGTACACAATTGCGTTGTACACAATTGTCCGTACACAATTGCCTTGTACACAATTGTCCGTACACAATTGCCTTGTACACAATTGTCCGTACACAATTGCCTTCTACACAATTGTCCGTACACAATTGCGTTGTACACAATTGTCCGTACACAATTGCCTTGTACACAATTGTCCGTACACAATTGCCTTGTACACAATTGTCCGTACACAATTGCCTTGTACACAATTGTCCGTACACAATTGCCTTGTACACAATTGTCCGTACACAATTGCCTTGTACACACTTGTACACAATTGTCTGTACACAATTGTCCGTACACAATTGCCTTGTACACAATTGCCTTGTACACAATTGTCCGTACACAATTGCCTTGTACACAATTGTCCGTACACAATTGCCTTGTACACAATTGTCCGTACACAATTGCCTTGTACACAACCGTACACAATTGCCTTGTACACAATTGTCCGTACACAATTGCCTTGTACACAATTGCCTTGTACACAATTGTCCGTACACAATTGCCTTGTACACAATTGTCCGTACACAATTGCCTTGTACACAATTGTCCGTACACAATTGCCTTGTACACAATTGACCTGTACACAATTGTCCTTGTACACAATTGTCCTTGGACACAATTGCCCTGTACACAATTGTCTGTACACAATTGTCCGTACACAATTATCTTGTACACAATTGTCCTGTCACCATCTATGGCCAGTGTCACACATACCATCCGTTTTTGGCTTCAATCCATTTTTTGGGATCATTTTTTTCTAAGTCCAAAAACGCATATGTGTTAACGCATGGTGCACTTAAGTGTGGTTGCGTTTTTCAAAAACAGTAATCCGGTTTTCCTAGGCTCAAAAAAACTCTGCATGCAGCGTTTTTGGGTGCAGGAAAAAAACACATGCGTTTTTTTAACATGGGCCCTATGGGGAAGGTGATCCGGTTGACAGGGTAGGGGGTACTCGGATACCGGAACAGGTGGTTATTTCGGCGGAGGATCACGGCTGGTCAGTTCCCGGTTTCGTGCCCTGGACCCTCAGTGGTGGGGGTGGGGGTGATGATGATGGGGGAAATGGTATCGTGACGCCACCTGTTGTACCTGGTAATTGGGTTACCAGCGCTGCGGCCGGCCGCTGAGGTGATGGAAATGCAGGTTTGGTAGTACAGCTCCCCACAGGTGGAGCTTTACCTCAGGGCAGCGGGGTGGATGAGGGGAGTAGTAGTAGCGGTTCTAATGTGAACGCTGTAGGCGGCGGCAGGGAAGCAGGCACACACACACAATTGTCTTTGTTTTGGTACCTTTTTACTGATGCCCGGTAACAGGTACAGTCCAAGAGTGTAACCAGTTTTCGGTGCAGCTTGGGACATTCACCTTGGAGAGTTGTAAGGCCTCCTCTATTAGTATGTGCGGTGATTGGGGTAAGCTCTGCCTATAGCTGAACCTGCTGTTCATTCTCCCTCTCAGGGTGCTGTTCCACAACCGACAATGAGAGAAAAGAAAAGGTTGCGCCACACTGCTAGTTTTGAAAAAGTGGGTTCGATTCAGCAGCCCCCTTGCTCACCTGATCCAGCTGTGCGGACCTCACAGCCGGCTAGTAGGCAGGGATCTAACCCCGTGGGGTCTCCACAACGGCTGGGAGCTGCAAGGATAATGGTGCGCGTAGTCCGCCGGTGTCCGGTACACGTGACAGCTGAGGAGGAGTGATGACTGTGACGAAGGCAGATCCTGTGTGCTGAGCTGCCGAACACACGCTTCCCGCAGGGAAGTGCGGTGGTGATTCAATGGAGTGAGATAATATGTGTCAGCGCTCGTAAAGCAACAGGACTACGTTCTTTCTATAATTACCTCTAGGCTTTATTATTACGGTGTAGCAACCCGGTTTCCACACAACGCGTTTCAACGCTTAGTGCGTCTTTATCAAGTGATAACCGGGATTCTCAATTACATTTGTTTATATACAGTTTACATCAACAAGGAATCCTTGTTGATGTAAACTGTATATAAACAAATGTAATTGAGAATCCCGGTTATCACTTGATAAAGACGCACTAAGCGTTGAAACGCGTTGTGTGGAAACCGGGTTGCTACACCGTAATAATAAAGCCTAGAGGTAATTATAGAAAGAATGTAGTCCTGTTGCTTTACGAGCGCTGACACATATTATCTCACTCCATTGAATCACAACCGACAATGAGGACCTTTCTGCGGGATCCCTATTCTCTGCTTAGGTCTCTGGTCCTATGCTTGGTCAGATTTGGTGTCTTCTATTCCTTACTTCAGGGGGACTAGATCCTCCTGGTCTGTCCAGGCGTTTCCTGCTATAATAGATTATTAGCAGTTTCGGACTCTGGTGTCCGGGTAACTAAAGGGTTCTCAAATCTGTTCCCTTCTTTCTACTTCTTACTTCTCCCACTGGCCTCCATCCCTCTCCGTAGGATGCAGCACAGCTGGGTCAACTCTCCTGGTTCTGGGCATGGCTTGAGCATGGCTTGGTCCCAGCAACCAGCTCCTTCCAGTACTTCCACTGTACTGTCCGGCTGGAACTCAATTCAGTACTAACTGACTCCTCCCCTCAGACTTGGATCTTTATAGGGGATCTGGCTTAAGGGCAGCCAGTGGGGCTCCCCCTTCAGGCCTGGGGTGGAAGGTGTTGTATGCTGTGTGTACATACCAGTGTGCCCGGTGGAATGCCCCCACAGGGGTGACAACATTGGCATGCCTTAACGCATGGCACATGCGTTAACGCATATGCGTTTTTGTGAAAAAATGACTAAGTCCAAAAAACGGCCAGGAGCTCAGGAGACACTATTGGCACCCTAAATTTACAGGGTCCGTTATTCTAAGCCCTCAAAAAAGCGGATTGGCATGTGTGACCCTGGCCTATACTGGATCCGGCATTGAAAAAAAAAACAGACGCAAATGTGGCCCTGGCCTTAGGCTAGGGTCACACTGGCTTATGGACCCACGTTTCCTCCGCGCACAGGAAACGCTGCCTGCAGAGTTTACCTGTGTGCTCCTGAAAAGCGGCCGCCCAGCAACTCTGTGCGCGGCTGCTACTAAGGCAAACACAAAGTTTCTATGGACCCATGTTTCTAGCCAGCGCTTGCTTAATGCTGTCTGGTTTCAGCGTCTCCTGGAAATGTGGGTTCATAACCCAGTGTGACCCTAGCTTAAGGTGGCCGTCACACGCTACAATATCGTGAGCGATATTGTTAGCGATCACGTGCACGCGCGATCGCTAACAATATCGCTCACATCGCTGGTGAGCTGTCACAAAGACAGACTCACCAGCGATGTGGAGCAGCGAGATCGCTGGTAACTATGGTACACATCGGGTTACTAGGCGCCGAGCGGCACTTAGTAACCCGACGTTTACCATAGATACCATCTCCCAGCATAGGCTCTGCCGCTGGGAGATCGTTCATCGTGGTGTCACACACCACGATGAAGCAGATTGAACAAGCGTTTATCGTTTGATATGAGCTCCGGCTCCCATATCTGCGATGTAACGATCAAGCGATTTTACATTGTAAAATCGCTAGATTACACGCAGCGATGCACAAACGATATCGCTTAAGCAATCAAAACGCAGATCGCTTAAGCGATATCGTGCAGGACATTGAAGCGTGTGACGGCCGCCTAAGGGCCACGTCACACGCACAGATAATTGTGCAGATATTGTTCACAGATCTCTGGTTGCACTGAAATCATGGACACATTGTTCTATTTTGTGGCTGTGTACAAATGTAACAATGTGTCCATGATTTCACTGCAACCAGAGGTCTGCGAACAATATCTGCACAGATATATGTGTGTGTGACGTGGCCCTTAGGCGGCCGTCACATGGGACAATTTCTTGCCCGATATCGTTTAAGCGATCTCCATTTTGATCGCTTAAGCGATATCGGGCAAGAAATCGTTGCATGTAATCAAGCGATTTACGATGTGAAATCGCTTGATCGTGACATCGCTAATCTGAGCTCCGGAGCTCAGATCTAGCGATGAACGATGCCACGATCTGCTTCATCGTGGTGTATAACACCACGATGAACGATCTCCCAGCGCAGTGACTATGCTGGGAGATGGTAACTATGGTACACGTCGGGTAACTAAGCGACGCGCGGCGCCTAGTTACCCGATGTGTACCATAGTTACCAGCGAGATCGCGGCTCCACATCGCTGGTGAGTCTGTCTGTGTGACAGCTCACCAGCAATGTGAGCGATATTGTAAGCGATCGCGCGTGCACGTGATCGCTTAAATATCGCTAGAGATATCTCAGCGTGTGACGGCCGCCTAAGGCACATTTCTGCTCAGGAAGCAGCAGAATTGTTCCCACAATAAACCTCGGCTTACATTTGGATACATTGTGATGCATATTTTGTTTGCAAGGTTCTGTCCTACAGAAAAAAAATACAAACTCCCTCCATGTACTGTATTCGACTGCCTTTGCTTTGCAGCATGTAACAGAATTCTTTCCAATCCATTTTGCAATCCAAACCTCTTTGCATGAGATGAAGCTAAAGCAGCCAGCCTGCTGCATGTGTGCATCTTTGGAAAGCAGACTACAACTCCTTGGACTGTTTCATATGAAGGCATTTACATTTGAAAGTCTTGGAGCACAGCCCAGTTACTGGATGTGTATGTCATCCAGGATATTTGTGTTTGAATCTTGCGCCTTTCAGAAAGGAGCAGACACAGAAGACAGCTGCATGATCTCTGGGGTGGGACTTGGCAGCTTGTACCAAGGGGTGGGGTGACAGACACTGACTGACCCACTTCATAGCCAGGCTGCCTGCACACACTTGAAACTATTTCATGCAAGACCATAAAAGAATCAGGCAATGAACATTTATTGTGTTAGCAAAAATTGAATTGTGGGGAGTTCACTGGCATTTTTCCACCCACACTACTTTAGATTTGAGTAATAGTACTAGTAATAGTACTACAATACAAGTAATACAAGACAAGTACATGCAAACAGCAGACACTATCCATTATGTCATGTGCTTCATTTACATCAGTGAATGAACATTTTGTCACTCCACATGCAGTTTGGATGAGTATTACAGACTGCTTCACTGTATGTAGCAAAATCAATTAAAGCAGCAAGTATGTATATGTGTAATTAGTGTGTGTTAGGTTACGTTCACACGTAGTGTATTTTGGCATTTACTCAGTGCTATTTAGCAAACAAAGTGAAATGCAGTACCGTAATACATCCCAGAAAAAGCTATTGCTTTTGCAAAAATGCGTTCACATTGTCCATAATTTTGCGGATGTGCTTTCACTTCAAAGTGCATCCAGAAAAAGAATGACCATGTCAATTCTTTTTGGGCTGCGCTTTTCCGTGGCCCACATTGTAGAATAGACTCTGGAAAAGCGCAGCTGCAAATGTGTGAAGACACTTGTGCTTTTTTGTGCAAAACGCAGCAGAAAAGCGCTTGCGTAAAAAAGGCATTGTTCACACACAATTTGCGTTTTTTTTAGCACTCCTAAAACCACTTGCGTTTTTTTAAGAGTGCTAAAAAATGTGCCTTGTGTGTGTGAAAGCATTGAAAACGTTTTTGCAAATAGTCATTTTTTCAGCAAACACCCAAATAACGAAAAAACGCATGCATAAAAATGTATGTTTTTACTGAAGGAATTTTTTTTTTTCGTTTTCCTGCCGACCAAGGGGGGGGGTGCTATCATAAAAATTTTTATTTCATTGTCCTGCTTATATAGGGGGGGGGTGCTATTCAAAATACATTTTTTTCTTTTTTAATGAACCTTTTCCAAAAACGCAACCTTAACGCAGGTGTCTGCATGTGCCCTGCGTTTCCGTCTGCGTTTCCAGCGTTTCCCATAGGGGCCCATGTTAAAAAACGCATGGTTTTTGGGGAAAACACACACCTGCGTTTTTTTCTAGGACCCAAAAACGCTGCATGCAACGTTTTTTGGGCTATGGCAAAAAAACGCAAGTGGCCCGGAAAAACGCATGTACCCTCATATGTACCCTGCGTTAACGCACCTGCGTTTTTTTTCACACCCCAAAAACGCAGAGATGGGCAAAAAAACGCATGTGTGTGAACATGGCCAAAGAAAATACGCTACGTGTGTACATAGTCTTAAAGGGGTTGTCCGGCTGTATGCTACAAGTCTGCAGTCACTATGCGAGTGCACACTAGTAAATCCTCTACATAGTGTGCGCTGTAAGGACTCTTCAGTGGCAGTTGACTGAATACAAGTATGTGCTTTAAGTGCCCGTTACACGCTACGATATCATTGAAACGTCACGGGTTTTCAGTCGTTTAAACGACGTCGTAACAACGTTTTTTGCGTGTGACACGTTCGATACAACCAACGATAAGTCGACTGATCATTCATCGGAGGTTTTTGAACCTGCAACCTGCAGCATCAGTGTGTGTGGCTACTTGATAACGATGTTGTTAACAAATTCTCCTTTCTGAACTGAAGGACATAGGGTGATCAAATGACCGCAAGTATCGTTCGCTTGGCACGGAATCATTGCTGCATTGTTAAAGATATCTGTACGTGTGGCACTTTACTAGCGATCATTGAACGTCGTTCGAGCGATCTAGGTCAAGTCGGATCGTTCGACCATTGAAGCGTGTAAGGGGTCCACAACGTTCCACTACAACTGAAAATCATGAAATATTTATTTGTGCCAGATTACTGAAAGTTGGTTGGTGGCATGATGTTGGCATCTCAGGCTTTGTGCAGTTGTAAAATCATGGACACATTGTTACATTTGTACACAGCCACAACATGGAGCAATGTGTCCGTGATTTCATTGCAACCAGAGATCTGCGAACAATATCTGCACAGATATCTGTGTGTGTGACGTGGCCCTAACCCAAACTGATGGTGGGTTTACACGTCCCGATATCGGCCCGATATCGGAGCCAACGACGCGGGAGCGCGCTTTTTGAGCGCGCTTTTCCCACCATCGCATTGTCGTTTAGACAGCCCGATATCGGGATACAACGTCCCGACGATGTGTACGCCCCCAACCCAGGAACGACCAGTTAACATGGGAGTGAATGGGTGACGTGGGCGTACACATCGTAGTTGGGCTGTCACACGGGACGATGCGGCTACAACGGCCATCCGATATCGGGCGGTTGAATAGCACGCTCATTCAACCCCGATATAGTTTTGGCATCGTTCCAGCATTGCATTGTACATTTCAAACCGTACAACGCGCGAACGATATCGGGTCCAACTCCCGAACCACGTGACTTTTGGTCGGAGTTGGGTCGGAGTTGGACGCCGATATCGCGACGTGTAAACACACCATTAGCATACATGTGCTCATGTGCAATCTAGATAGTTCTCACTCAATACAATTGTATTGAACAAGGCTGGACTAAGGCGGCCGTCACACGCTACAATATCGTGAGCGATATTGTTAGCGATCACGTGCACGCGCGATCGCTAACGATATCGCTCACATCGCTGGTGAGCTGTCACACAGGCAGACTCACCAGCGATGTGGACCAGCGAGATCGCTGGTAACTATGGTACACATCGGGTTACTAGGCGCCGCGCGGCACTTAGTAACCCGACGTTTACCATAGATACCATCTCCCAGCATAGGCTCTGCCGCTGGGAGATCGTTCATCGTGGTGTCATACACCACGATGAAGCAGATTGAACAAGCGTTTATCGCTTGATATGAGCTTCGGCTCTCATATCTGCGATGTCACGATCAAGCGATTTTACATTGTAAAATCGCTTGATTGCACGCAGCGATGCACAAACGATATCGCTTAAGCGATCAAAAAGCAGATCGCTTAAGCGATATCGTGCAGGACATTGAAGCGTGTGACGGCCGCCATAGTCTAGTCAGAATATGGCTGGAAGTATGCATATTGCATACTTGTGGTCACTCACCAATTACTCCCTAAATCGGAGAACGCTTAGGGTACCTTTACACGCTGCAACTTTTGGTGGCGATAGGAGGCAACCTAATGTGCCTTGCACATTTTTCATGGTTGCCTCAGATCGCCGAAGGCGCTTTTACACGCCGCAATTTCACCCTCAACCTAAGGCGACGTGTCGCCCCTGAAGTTGCCACACCAACAGCAGGAAACATCCGGTCGCCTTCCCTCGCTGCTTCACACGCCGCAATCCCCAAAGGAATGTGGGCGTACATGTGCAGAGCGGCGAGAACATAGGCGTGCCAGACTTGTCTACACCGCACCCCAAATACACTCATTGGACAACGCAATAGCGTTATGATTGGTCAGCCTGCTCTGGAAGGCTGGCTAATACATGACGCCATTTTCTTTCGAAGTTTGGCACCAATACACACTCAAATATGGCGCGGTGTCAACTGACAGCCAATGGGAAGACAGTAGCCACCACCAATCATCGCTGATGGGGCGCGTCTTCAGCACGCTGTGGCACGCCTCTGGGAAATCAGTAGGCGACACAGATTCATCCCTATTGCCCCTTCACACGCCAAAAGCAGGGAATTTCACCTTCATGATTGCCTCTGATTTTGGAGCAGTGCTGTGAAATCGGATGCAGGCAGCAACCTTTTTTATTACCGCCAATTTTATTTCCCCAATTGCACTCCGCAATTTCGAGGCAATTTCACGGCGATGGTAACTGGGCAACAGATTGCCAGTCAGATTCCTCTCCGCATTGCGTTGCGGCGTGTAAATGTACCCTTACAGCCCACAATGTGAGGATTTACAAGTCTGCAATCACAGAGTGACTGCAGATTTGTAGCTTAGGCTATGTACACACTGCATTTTTGATCCGTATTATTTTGTGTGTTTTTCTCTCTTTTTCAGCCAGAAAACTGGATTTGCTTTTCAAAAAAAAAAATCTGAAATGGATCATCCATTTTTGCAGCATTTTTTCTGGTGCGTTTTTTTAGCCCATAGACAAAGATTTCAATGGGTGAAGCAGATCAGAAAAGCGCACCCACAATTGACATGCTTATTTTTCAGGATCACATTTCAAGGGAAAAAACGCACCAGGTCATGAAAGCACAGATTGAACAGCAAAAGTGGAAAAACTTTACTGGGTTTCCAGTTAAGTGATACATTTGCTGCATTTTCACTGCAAAAACTGATCCTAAAAAACAGATCAAAAACACACAGTTTGAACAGGGCCTAAGGCCTGACAACCCCTTTAACCCCTTCACGACCATTGATTTAAAGGTACATCATTGGTCATGTCCCTGACTTTGATGTAAGCTTACATCATTCCCTGCATACGCTGGCTCAGGGGTAGGGAACTCCATGCCTCGAGAGCTGCAAACAGTGCATGTTTTCAGGATTTCCTTAGTATTGCACAGGAATTGGAATCATCCCCTGTGCAGGTTATTATATTATAACCTGTGCAATATTAAGGAAATCCTGAAAACATGATCTGTAAGCGGCTCTCGAGGCTTGGAGTTCTTTACCCCTGTGCTGGCTGATTTGATCAGCCAACATGTACAGCTAACGCAGTGTTCCTCAACTCCAGTCCTCAGGATCTACCAACAGTGCATGTTTTCAGGATTTCCTTAGTATTGCACAGGTGATAATTTCATTACCTGCACTGGTGATGATTCCAACACATGTGCAATTATAGGGAAATCCTGAAAACAACCTGTTTGTGAGGACTGGAGTTGAGAAACACTGAGCTAACAGGTCTGGGTGGTCCAGAGATCTGCCCACTCCTGTAAATCCATCATGTTGCGCTGTTGAACTATGATAACGCGATCTAACACGCCACAACAGAGATTGCACTATTCCCCCACTCCATTGGTGAACACAGGGTGCCGATGTGTTGCCATGACAGCGAGAGGGCAGATGATGACCCCCTGTCACTCTTGTGACTCATTTCCTGTGAACATTGGCTGAGCACTGGCATTTATAGGAGGTGATCATTTCTGCTGTGCAGAGCCATGCATCAACACCGCTCTGTACTGCAGAAGCGATCGGACACCGCAGTGTTGAGCAGGGCTGTAAAGTCAGTACGCCAAACCTCCAACTCCTCAATTTTCCTGAATCTGACTCCACATGATTCAACCAGAGCTAAGGGATGGGGTACTCGGTCACCAGGTCTACTGAATAGGGAGTCACGGATGGGCGGAATCCTGGTGCCGTGCCCTGGTGATCAACTATGGTAGATGTTGATGATGGGGAATAAAAGCGGTTATTTACAGGGGATCGTGACGCCACCTGTAGTGTCCGGTAAGTTGGCACCGGCGTTGCCAGCCGGCCGCTGAGGTGATGGTTTGGGCAGCAAAGTGTGGTACAGCTCCCACAGGTGAAACTTTACCTCAGGGCAGCAATGTAGGAAAATGGTGAGGGAGGGCAGTGATGTAGATGATGATGCTGCAGTTCTTACCCCTCTGCTGAGCTGCTGTTGTTGCTGAGCCCTCCGGGCACCGCAGTAAGGAAAACAGAGTCCAAAGTACGTTTACTCCACTTTAATAGGTACCGGTTAATGGTATACGGTACAATCCGGTTTACCAGGGGTCGGTCACCAGCTCCAGGTTCCCTGTAATGGAGTCTCTAGATGTTTTTCTTTCTATGGCTTTTTGGGATAAACTTTTCCTTCTGTCTCTCCACCCTTGCAGAGCTCTCCCGCCAGTCCCCTGATCTCCGTCAGTAAGGCACGGTTATCCTTTCCCGGATTTAAGAGAAGCCGAATCTCCCCCGACGTCGGTAATCGGGCCATTATCCCACCGGTTATGGATCTGTTATGGTCCTGAGGGGTGAGGTACCTTGTGATGCATACGGTCAACCCGTTATATTGGGTCCGCAGCTCGTCGGTCTATAGTCAGTGATAAACACCTGACTACTTCGGCTACCCGCAATGCCGATGGTTCCCCAACGTGACCAGCCGGCTCCAACCAGTCCTGGTCCATTGCCCTCTGTCCTGGGTCCACCACTTACAGATGGGGCACTCTCCTCTCAGCTGGGCTGTCAGGCCTGACCACTCTGTCTGCCTTCCCAGCACCGTCTGAGGTAAACTGTCAACAACTGTCACTCCTCTATCCTAAGCTCTGCCCCCACCCTGTGGAACCTACTATATTACCAGTTTCCCCTATTCTGAGTGGTGCGGTCCTAAGTGGGTGTAAATTCAGACTTCATAAAGTGAACCCTGAACTGATGACCTTACAGGGAAAGAAAATATAAATATAAAAAACATTTTTATATCAAGATGTAATACTACCCTGTGGCGCCTAGTCACAGGGGCGCCACGCAGCTAAGGGATAGGGTACTCGACACCGGGGCTGCTGTGTGGGGAGTCACGGATGGTCGGTACCCTGGTGCCGTGCCCTGGTGATCAATTAGAGTAGATGTTGATGTTGATGGTGGGGGTTAAAAGGGGTTATTTACAGGGGATCGTGACGCCACCTGTAGTGTCCGGTAAGATGGTACTGGCGCTGCCAGCCGCCCCTCAGGTGATGGTTGAGGCAGCAAAGTGTGGTACAGCTCCCCACAGGTGGAGCTTTACCTCAGGGCAGCTAATGTAGTGAGACGGTGAGGGAGGACAGTGATGGTAATGGTGGTGCTGCAGTTCTTACCCCTCTGCTGAGCTGCTGATGATACTGGGCCCTCCAGGCACCACAGTAAAGAAGACAGAGTCCAAAGCAAATTTCCACCACTTTAATAGGTACGGGCAGATGATGATGGTGTACGGTACAGTCATCATCTGCCCACTCCTGTAAATCCATCATGTTGCGCTGTTGAACTATGATAACGCGATCTAACATGCCACAACAGAGATTGCACTATTCCCCCACTCCATTGATCAACACAGGGTGCCGATGTGTTGCCATGACAGCGAGGGGCAGATGATGACCCCCTGTCACTCTTGTGACTCATTTCCTGTGAACGTTGGCTGAGCACTGGCATTTATAGGAGGTGATCATTTCTGCTGTGCAGAGCCATGTATCAGCACCGCTCTGTACTGCAGAAGCGATCGGACACTGCAGTATTGAGCAGGGCTGTAGAGTCAGTACGCCAAACCTCCAACTCCTCAATTTTCCTGAATCTGACTCCACACTCCAAATCCCTCATACATGGCTCACATTTAAGTGATACATTTATTGTACTACAATGTCAACATCAGGCCTTAATCATTATTATGATAAAAAAAATCAAGATATTTAGATAGAACATAATAATAATTCATAATATTCAGCACATATTGCATTGAACTACTGTACCCAATTTATTATATAATTTATGAGTCGGAGTCCAACTCCACGAAAATGGTCAGCGATTCTGACTATCTCTACAACAAATATTAGTAAAAAAGGGTTTTAAAAGTATGCAAAAAATAAATAAGTTCTGTCTGTCCCAAATAGGGTCTGGGGTACTCAGATCTCGGGCGTTTGGGTACGGTGGATGTCACGAGTGGTCAGTGCCTGAGTCTGTGCCCTTGGGGTGACAACAAAAAGGGGTATTTACAGGGATAAAAGTTAATAGATGATTGTCGTGACGACACCTGTAGGTCCGGTGATGGCACCGGCGCTGCTGGGACCTCCGGGGTGATGGGCGGCAGCAAGGTGTTGAGGCTCTCTACAGGTAGAGCGGGGTCCGTGTGGCTGTAAGGGTATAATGGTGGAGTAGGGCAGCACAGTCGTTGTGGTGTGGGACTGGAATGGGGCAGCGCAGTCTCTGCTTCGCAGTGCAGAATTACCTCCGTTCACTAAAAAGAAAACACAGACTCTTGTTCACTATGTACAGGTACTTTACTCTGGTAATCTGCAGCTTACAGGGTATGCAGTTGTTACAGGTAGGATAGTGGACCGGGTGGTTCTGGCAGTAGGCAATGTCCCTCTGAAGCTCCAGGGATGTTCCTTCCTTGTCTCTTTCTCTGTCCTACCTCTGCGCTCTCCTTCTTCCTCGTGCTGTCCTGCACAAATCCCACTTGTTATACCAGGCCTGTCGGGTGGTATGAGGATCCCTTCTCTGTTTCTAAGGGGTGCTCAACCCGGTTTGGTGCTTCTGGTGGGGACCGTGCGTAGGTCGGACTGGATCGTGCTCCTGGGAAGGTTTCGACCACGCTCGGTAATTTGCAGCTCAGGGATTGTCCTCTGCACCGCTTCGGAGCCAGTACCCCGTTTTGAACTGGGCCAGGGTATTTAGGTTACCCTCTATCCACCCCTCTCTGTCTGGGTCACCAGGTTGAGGTGCCCTCCCCATTACTTCTCCTTCTTTACTGACTTCTTCCACTGTTTTGTTCCTACTAACTGCTTCCTGCTCTTTTCCCACTCACTACATAACCTAGCTCTCCTCCCACTGGGAACGGTTACCCTAGTAATGGGTTGTCTGATTGGTCCCCTATCACTAGTGTATGTGTGTGGTTGTGGAGCTTCAGGCTTCTATTACCCCCTACCAGGACAAAGCATACTGCACCTTCTGTTAGGGTTGCAGTACCCTTTTGTAGCAAGCTGACTGGCGGGGCGCTACAGTTCATATCCCCCCTTTTGCACCATTGAAAATAAAACTATAACAAAACTAAAAAAACAAAACAAAAAAAAAACACTTGTTTGGCATTGTTGCATTCAGAAATGACCAATGCAAAATATAAAATCAATTAATCCGATTAGTGAACTGCGTAAAAGGAAAAAAAGGTAAAACGACAAAATTCTGTGTCTTTTTTGGTCGCTGCAAGATTGCAATAACAGGCGATCAAACATCACATCTACCCAAAAATGGTATATTTAAAAATCTCAGCTCAAGATGCAAAAAAAATAAGCCATCACAGAGCCCCAGATCCTGAAAGATGAGAATGCTACAGGTCTGGGAAAATTGTGGCAAAGGCGCAATTCTTTTTTTCCACCATTTAAATAAAAGTAAAAATATACATGTTTGATATCTACAAGCTTGTACTGACCTGAGGCATCATACCAACACGTCAGTTTTACCATATAGTGAACATAAAAAAAAAGTGAAATTTCACTTTTTTTTGCAATTTCACCGCGCTTCAAATTATTTTCCCGTTTCCCAGTGTACTATATGATAAAGTGAATGATGTTATTCAAAAGTACACCTCATCAGAGTTCAGATGTTGCTCCTGGAATCTGTTGCAGCCTTTTTACTAATTTAGGAGTCACTGCTCCAAGTACATCTAACACTCCAGGAAGCACTGTTGCCTTCACCTTCCACATCTTCAGTTGTTCTTTGAGACCCTAGTATTTCTCCACCTTCTCATATTCCTTCTTTGTGATGTTGTTTTCGTTTGGCACCACCTCATCTATTATCATTGCTGTCTTCTACTCCTTATCTAGTGTTGTAATGCCCTGGTTATGGGGCGCTTTCTGTTCACTGCTTTCCACCCCCACGCAGGGTCCACAGCCGATAGAATGACCACAGGTACCAGTCTTGGGGATAACAATAGTTTTACTTCAGCAGAACAGGGAGATATAACATGCAGTAATTCTTAACAGCTCACGTGGGTAGCCCACGGCAGGTACAGTTCAGGTTAGAGTCTGTCACGAAATTGAGATTCTGACGGATTAAGAACCCGTGTTATTTAAGTGTGGCACTAGTAGATGGTCTAAGGAAAGTTCAGAGTTGCTCCTGTATGATCTCTTAAAAACCCTCCCCACTAAGCAGGATTTGGATGTTGTGGTGGCCAGACTTGAGGCGTTCCAACAAAGAGCCCTATCTACTCTGTGCACCGATGTAGACCTCCCGGGCACTCGTACAACTACCCCGGAGGACACTACATCCTCTCTCACTGCCAAGATTGACAAGCTAGAAAAGAGTCTTTCAGACACACAACTCCATATGCAGCAAATGGTGCTACTTTTAGATGATCAAGAGAACCGCAGGAGACATAACAACATTCGCATTCATGGTGTCCCTGAGGGCATCTCTCCATCCTCCCTTCCCTGAAAGGTCTCGGAGATTTTCAATACGGTATCGCGTAAACCCCTGGACTCCACGTTTACTATAGATAGAGAGTCCACAGGGTATCACGCCTGTCGACCTCAGTTTTCTTGGCCAAGCGACATCCTGTGTAGGCTACAATACTACACTGACAGGGAGGCCATCCTGCAGCAAGCTTGGTCCTTTAGTAAACTCCTTGTCAATGAGGTGAGGTTCATCTCTTGCCTGATGTGTCCGCCCGCACCTTAGCTATGAGACGTCTGCTCTTTTTCCATTACTGCACCGCATTAAGGACCTCGGGGCCTCATACAGATGAGGACATTTCTTTTCATCATGCTAAAAAAGATGATACCCAATTTTTTCTCAAGAATCATGAGGAACTCCCAGATCTTTTCAGATTTTTGGACACTACCCCCATCCTGATCCCGAATTGGCTTCTAGTGGATCTTCCGCGCCAACAGCCACAGAATAACAAGATGAGAAATACTTTGCAATCTCTGGAAAGGAGGAGACGGGGCTCTGGTAAAGGTCCTGTCCAAAACAATTACGGCAGATGCAAACCCACTTGACTTTTTCCTCCTTTTTTCTTTTTGCTTATCTTCCTGGTTCCAGCAAACATTTGTATATCCTCCGCTCTGTTTATCCGTAAATTGATGTTTATATATTTACCATCTGGGTGCGTGAGGTAGCCATCGCGTAGCTCCCCACGTATGCTTAACAGGACTATTGTGCTGAGTCCCTTCCCATTATATCGGGAAGATGATGTTCCCCGGTGTTCATCATCATAAGTTTTTCATCTCCAACAATAGGTGGTATAGATTACACCTCATTTTTCACATCTCTCTATTATCTAAACCTTTCTTTTCTTTACATCTCCCCTCCTCATTCTTACACCTCTCCTGTTTGCATTTACATAACTTACCCCCCTTATCTGAGCCTTCATCTTCCCCTCCCCCCCCTCTTTTTTTTTTTTTCCTTTCTTTTTGTTCCTCCTCTCGCTACCTTTAGGCGGAGGCTGGTTGCTTGCTGGTATCCTGAGCATCCCCGAGATGACCTCTCCAGCTGCTTCAGATCTGTGTTGTGGTTACATCAATGTCAGAGGCCTACATAGCCAGGTAAGAGATCTATACTTACTAATCTCTTGAGAAGGGAACACGTACATGTGGCTTTTCTACAGGAAACCCACCTCAGCTCACTCAAATCATTTAAGTTAACTAGTCATTTGTACCCAGACACCTACCATAGCCACTCGCCCAAGGTCCTGTGGCACTAGCATCCTGATCTCTCGCTCTATCCCTGGGAGTACATAGACTCTCGGTTTGACCAACAAGGTAGAATGCTACTAGTTAATGGACGGATTGCCTCACACCTCTTTGCATTTGCCTCTCTATACCTCCCCAATTCAAATCAAGGGACAGCACTGTCAGATGCTCTGGAGTGTGTGGGGGACTTTGCTATGGGCACGCTGATACTGGGGGGTGACCTCAATGTTGCCCTTGACCCTGACATAGATTTATCCTCTGGCTCACTGGCTTGTACCTTGACTGCTTTACACAGACTACGTTGACTTCTGTATGAATACCAATTGATAGACTCCTGGAGATTACTCCACCCAACAGACAAAAATTACTCCTTTCACTCAACCGTACACGACTCATATTCTTAGATCGATTATCTTTTTGTGAACAGCAAAGACTTGACTCTTTTGCAGACAGCCAATATTAGCTCTATTACTTTTTCAGACCACGCCCTATGCACAATTTCAATCTCCATGCCAACAGTGCTTTCTCGGCAGTCGCAATGGAAGCTAAACACCTCACTTCTAGATGATCCGGTAACGTCTCGGTGACACATGAACTACGTAACTACTTCAATGACAACTCTGGCCCCGAGGTTTCCCCGAGTACTACTTGGGAGGCCCATAAATGTGTGATTCGGGGTCTACTTATCAAATATGGGGCTCGGCTGAAGAAGGCAAGAGACTGCAAGATGTCCTCCCTGCTCTCTCAATTAAGAGATCTCGAGACGACACATAAACAATGGCCCCAGAAAGAGTTAGGAATTGAACTCCACAGGGTCCGTGAAGAACTTCGTAACCTTCTAAATAGGTTGCTTCTAATTGCTGGCTGGCAAAATGTAGACGGCAGTTTTATGAATTTAGATTGGAGAATTTACTACATCCATCTTGAATTGCTGAAAGAGAAAGCGTGTGATATCTCCTGAAACACCACAACTGTCTAACCCTTGAGTTAAGTGGTATCAGGAGCGTTTCGCTTTTTTTCCCTATCAGGTTAAGCAGGGTTAAATGAGGGATAGCCGACGTGGTATGGAGGCACCAAATACCATAGGGTGAAAATCCCCCATTGCTAGGTAGGTGGAAAACAGATTAAGGAAAGTTAGCTTCCCCTTCATCACACGCCACTCTTCTCTGATTCAAATGTGTTTGTGTTGGTTATGTCTTTTCTATGTGGTTCTTTGACCTTTTTATCGAAAGATTGTTAATAAAGTAACTCTTTTAACAAAATTAAAAGTTGGTAACCCATAATTCTTATACCTTAAAAATAATTGTTTACCTCCTAAAATATAAATACACCCTATGTGAAAAGAGTTTTATGAATTTGGCAACTAGACAGGCAGACTGCTGGCAAATGCTTTGAGACGGCAAAAGGCCAGGACATTCGTCTTGAATATAGATGACTCAATGAAAAAGACCATTGCCAAACCATCCTCTGAAATAGCGGAGGCGTTTAGATAATATTACGCTGTGCTGTACAATGTAGATAGTAGTAACCCTTTAACGTCCTCGCCTACCTTCCTCCCTAAAATTAGAGACTACCTTAAATTTGCGAACCTCCCAAAATTAAATCCTGCAGAAGATAGGACACTGGAGAGCCCTATTACCAGCCAGGAGCTTCATACTGCTATAAAAGCTGCAAAAACCGGAAAGGCCCCTGGTCCAGATGGGTTCTCCTCAATCTATTACAAAAAACTAAAAGACCAACTTTCCCCCTATCTTCTAAAGTTCTTTAATGACATGAATGGTGGTCATCTTCCACATGCGGACTCACTAAAGGCCCACATTATGGTGATTCCTAAAGACCCGGCCCAATGTGCGAGCTACTGCCCGATCTCCCTCTTAAACGAGGACATTAAATTGTTTGCAAAGATCCTCACTACGAGACTGGCTCCCTGCTATCAGGAATAGTTCACCCGAATCAGGCGAGTTTTATGATGGGTAGAGAGGCTCGAGATAATACCATCAAGGCAGTCATCGGGCTTGGTGTGGGGGATGCCCTCACTTCTTCTTTCTACGGATGCTGAATAAAGTATTTGATAGAGTTAATTGGACATTTATAAGGGAAACCCTCCTACACCTGGGTCTGGGGTCCAACATGATGCGTTGGATTATGTATCTGTACTCAATACCATCGGCCAGAGTGCAGGTGAACGGCTGCCTTTCAGACCCCTTTGATATACGCAATGGTACCTGCCAGGGATGCCGTCTCTCACCGCTGATCTTTGTCCTCACAATTGAACCATTCTTCAGGAGGATCTGGGCTCATCCTGACATTACCGGGATTCCCACTAATGGTACCAGCTACAAAGTTGCCACATATGCAGATGATCTCCTATTTTTCCTTACCAAACCCAATATCTCCCTCTCTAATTTAATGGCTGAGTTCCACACCTTTTCACAAATTTCGAACTTTAAGATAAACTTTTCAAAATCGGAAGTATTAAATATTAATGTACCCCATTCGATTACGTGTATGGTGCGAGTATGGTGCGTATGATGAGTGTGGCTGGCTGTATGTATGTTAGTGTGCTGTGATTGTGAGGTGTGAGTGCGTGTGTGCTGCGTAATTGTGATGCTGTCTGTGGTCCTGAAGGACCGCAGACAGCATTTGTCGGGAATAGAAACTTGCCGGCTGTCAAAGCCGGCAAGTTTAAATTTCCCGCTGTGCTGTACAGTAAGCTATCATCTTGTAGCTCTGTGACAGCAGCGGTACAAGATGTGTAGCTAACACAATGATGATTGTAGTTAAATAATGTATTCTGGGGTTATTTTACTGATTAACCCCATCAGCATCCTCTGCACCGCATGTGTGCGCAGAGGATGCTGATGCTCTAAACCCAGTGCTGAAGGGGTTAATATTCAGCTGGTGAGACTGGATAATATAATCATTTATAGGATAAATAGCCCTGCTGAACTATTATAACTATATTGTTATAAAGGAATTTTTTTTTTTTCCCATTTTTCTTCTTTTTCTATCCCTTCTTTTTCTTTTTTTCTCTCTCCTGTTGGACAAACGCGCCACCTAGTGGTCAAACATCATATTGCAACTGCAGTGCTCAAACCAGCTTTTTTTCCACACTACACCATAACTTGTTTATTACCTTTACTGGAACTACTTTGTGGATCCGCGTATATATATATGAGTGTATATATGTGTATGTGTGTGTAAACTTATTGTCACGGCTCAATTAGTCACAGGTGTGACCCCACGGAATTCAGCAACAAATACTACCTCAGTCACATTACATATTATAGGAAAAAACTTGGACGCTGCACGGACTTATTAGCTGGAATATACCTTCACCTCTCACTCTCTACCAAGAAGATCCAGAACCATCAATTCGTATATATCATCACCATCCTAATTGAAGAACTCCAACGCTGAAAAAACGGTTCTTTTTTTTTTTTTTCCTCTCTTTCTTCTAGTTGTGGGATTTTCTGTAATTATCCTCTCTCTTCTTTCTCTCCCTTTATACTT
Organism: Allobates femoralis; assembly: GCA_033576535.1. Lineage (NCBI taxonomy): Eukaryota > Metazoa > Chordata > Amphibia > Anura > Aromobatidae > Allobates > Allobates femoralis. The sequence continues at coordinate 350,922,098 of JARQOC010000003.1, read as the reverse complement.
TTTCTAGCTCTGTTTAAGTGATTTTCATTTTCATTTCCACTTTTGTTCCTTTCTCTTCCTTCCTTTCCCCTCCACTATTCCTTTTATATTACTAAGCCGCTCCTGCAAAACTGTCTTGTTTGACCTGATTGAATTTGTATTAATATCTGAAGCATTTATCCGCATAGACAATCCTCCACTTTGTCTTCCCCACCTCCCCTAGCCGGTTTAGAATCTGTTTAAGTTTGGTGATACATTGCTATATATCCTATTACGAAGTTCCGACTCCTTTCTTAAAGCCTTCAAGTCCAGACTGAAATCAGTTTTCGAGCTGCTAGATACTCTCCTCCCAGTCTTCCAACTTTTAAAATTAGGAGAGTGATTATAACATCCTGCCACAATGCCAAATCCCAAAAACAAAAACCCTAAGGAAAGAGGTAATCCCACACCCCAGGACTCGGAGTCGATCTCCGAAAAAACCTCAAGACGTGACAGATCTAGATCCCCCAATGTATCCGAAAACGTTGATCAGTGGTCCAGTCCTCCAGACGAACATATTGACGAATCATCTACCGTAGAGACCTCCCAGAGTGCGAGAAAAAGGAAGGAGCATGACCTAACCAATACTTCCAGACCAACCTCCTCTAGTTCTGCTTTCTACCCAGATTATGAGAAATCCGACTCTCCACTAGCGAGCCCTTTAAGACGTCGCTTGAGAGCTGACTCTAATCCTGAACTGAGATATGATTCGGATAGGGACAAACCCCCAAATAAAGACTTCTTCCTTGGGATATTCGACAAATTTAAATCCGATTTAGACAAGCGTTTTGACAAGCTAGAAAACGCTATTTCGTCAATTGCTATAAGAACCGATAAAAATGAGGTAGAAATTAAATCCCTCTCAACTTCTGTCCAAAAAATATCTAAAGACCAAAAATCCTTTAAAGACAATCTCAACGCCGTCAAAACAAAAATCACGGACATGGAGGACAGAGATAGACGATTAAATTTGAAATTTCGAGGGGTGTCGGAAAATATTAAACCTGAACAAATTCATTCCCACATTAAAAAGATACTCAGATCAGCCCTTCCCGATCTAACAGATCTTGACCTGACAATTGTACGTGCTCATAGACTGGTCAAACCTACGCATTTAAAACCAGAGATCCCCAGAGACATCATAGTAAGATTTCACTTTTACCACACAAAAGAGCGCTTACTAAACTACATGAAATCCCAATATTCAGCTGGTGTAGTAACACCATGTATGTGGAGAGTGTCCTCACTCTCTGCAGACATGGTGTCATTACACCATGTGTGTGAAGGGGTTAAATTTTATGTATAATGCTTTAAAAGAACTGTCGGGTTTATGAAGTCAGAGAAAAAGCCGGCTTATGTTACTGTCTATGGGGAACGGTAGCTTCAGCATCATGAGAGGGGACAGCTCCCCATAGACAGTAACATAAGCCGGCTTTTTCTCTGACTTCATAAACCCGACAGTTCTTTTAAAGCATTATATATAAAAATTAACCCCTTCACACACTTGGTGTAATGACACCATGTCTGCAGAGAGTGAGGACACTCTCCACATACATGGTGTCACTACACCAGCTGAATATTAACCCCTTCAGCACTGGGTTTAGAGCCTCAGCATCCTCTACGCACACATGCGGTGCAGAGGATGCTGATGGGGTTAATCAGTAAAATAACCCCAGAATACATTATTTAACTACAATCATCATTGTCTTAGCTAAACATCTTGTACCGCTGCTGTCACAGCACTACAAGATGATAGTTTACTGTACAGCACAGCGGGAAATTTAAACTTGCCGGCTTTGACAGCTGGCGAGTTTAAAGCGTTTTTGCCTGCACACTCGCACTGTGTGCTGTATGGGGGCGAGATTTTCTCGCCCCCATACACTTGCATTGCCCTCACGCGCGTCAGAATCGTGTGCAGTCGCAGCATGCTGCGATTGCACTCGCTTCTGACTCGCAGTGCGAGTTAGGTGCGGGGGACTCGCACCAGTGAGCCCTGCCTGATAGGGCAACTCTGGTCCGAGTGCAATGCGTTGTTTTAACGCATTGCACTCGCGCAAGACTTCCCAACTCTCCGTTCCTCGATTCGAGGTGATGATGACAAATGGGCCAAAACCTCATTCTCCTGGTTCGGGTGTTACCAGATATTCAAAGTGAATGTTCTCCCATGGATACTACTCGTATACATGCTGCAAGCATTGCCGATACAAATCCCAATGACCTTTTTTAAAACTATTTCCTCTATCCAACATGCTTTTATATGGGCAGGCAAAACGGCAAGACTCAGTCGCTTGACTTTATCCAGACCAAAGACAGAGGGGGGTGTGGGTTTACCAAATTTTAAAAACTACCATCTCGCGACTCACTTTGCGAGTATGGTAGACTGGTGTAGGAACTCGGAAAACAAGGCATGGGTTCATATTGAACAGAGCTTCTGCCTGATCCTTTTAGACAAACTGCCTTGGCTGCTGAACTCTGCCCCGGCCTGCATCCAGGCCCACCCTACCTTAGGTGCTACGGTAAAATACTGTAATACCCTATCGGTTAGACCCTTTATGATTCCTCCCTGCTCTAAGCTGACACCGATAATGAGCCACCCAGATTTTACCACAGTCCATCAGGATGAAGTGTTTCGAAACTGGATCGAAGCAGGACGAGATAGGGTCGAATCCTTTGGCGAGGAGATTGACTGGCCCTCACTGCCCACTCTCAGGACTTGGAGCAACCCAGCCCCCCTGGGATGGTGAAGGTGTCTCGAACTACATCATTACCTACGCTCATTACCACCAAAACACTGCTTTGACCGCCCAAAAACAACCTATGAGGTATTATGCACTAGCTCGGCTAGTGCGAGGCATACCCTCTCCTGGGTCTATTCAATGTTGGGATCCCCCGGGACAGCACCCTCCTAACTCTATATCAAAATGGGAATCTGACCTCAATGTCAAATTTTCTGGGGAGCATGTGTCCCACATTTGTTCTCTTGCCCATGGCACCTCCATATGCTACAAACACCAAGAGGCAGGATATAAACTTCTCTCAAGGTGGTATAGAGTTCCAGAAAGGTTGCATGTTATGTACCCTAAGGCAGATGTGAACTGTTGGAGATGTGTGAAAGAACGTGACTTGCTTATTCACATTTTTTTGGGAATGCAAAGCTCTTAAACCCCTCTGGAAGGGGATAGAAGAAATAACGAGACAGGTTGCCAAGTACACCAAACCCCTGACCCCAGCCTTAGTTCTGCTTCACCTATCCGAAGATCCCATTGCATCCTATAAAAACTCTCTTTTCAAATTCTTTATTATAGCTGCGAGAGCTTGTGTCCCCGAACTCTGGGGTAAGACCTCTCCACCAACAATCTCTCATTGGGTTCACAAAGTAAACGAGCTGTATGGAGGATCTGACTGCCACTATACACGATGCTGATTTGAAATTCTGGGGCATTTGGGTAGCATGGATGGACTTTCAGCAAACAGACAAATATAAAAGCATGCTGGCTGGCTCTGGGGACGTGGGGCCTGGTCGCTGACTCTCCCTTCCCCCCCACTTTTTTTTTTTCTCCCCATCCTCCCTTATCACGTCTTTTCCCCATTCTCATCTAATGTCCTCTTCCTTCTCCAGTCTTTCTCTTTTCCCCATTCCCTCGTTTGGTCTACTACATCTTCTCTTTAGACAAACCTAGGGATGAGCGAGTATACTCGTTACTACTCGGTACTCGCCGAATAGAACAGTACTCGCTCTACTCGTTACTCTGCGAGTATCCTACCGATTACTCGCAGAGTAGCGAGTCCAATGTAAATCAATGGGGAATGCAATTCCTCTGCTGCTGGACCCTATAAGGTCTGGCAGCAGAGGAAAAACCTGCAATTTCCCATTTCATTGTTTAAAAGCCAGCTGTAAAAAGCCAGCTTGCAGAGGCTGTCACTATTGTTCGGGAGCGGGGGGGGAGTTGGGGGGCGCGCCAGTGTTCACTCACCGTCCTCTGCGCGTCCCGCCATCTTTTTCCCTGTGTCTTTGCGACTGCAGCCGCATAGTACGGCGGCGGCCGCAAAGCACAGCTGCTATCACTGAAAACCGGATTCTCCCGGATTGTACCGGACTGGTGCAATCCGGCGCCCCATAACATGGGGCTCTATGGTACCGGATTGCTCCGGACCGGGGCAATCCGGTTTTCAATCCGGTTTTCTATTTTTGACCTTCCCGCTTGAATTTTCAAATGAACAGCTGACTCAGGTCAGCTGTTCATTTGAAGTAGCAGTGCTGGCAGGGTTCATGTGAGTTCATGCTTGCCTGCATGAACTCACATGAACTTTCCCATGGGTGCACAGCTCTGCTACATCTCTGGTGGAGGTTCTCTACCAGAGATGTAGCAGAGCTAAAGAAGAACCCTGGATTGGACTACGTCGGACGGAAGAGGATTTTTTTTAATGAAGTTGGAGTCCCTAAGTGTCTTTGTTTTTTTTTTCAAATAAAAATATTTTTTCTATGTGTTGTGTTTTTTTTTAAAAATTCACTAGAAATTCATGACGGTCATGTCTACTATTGGCGTGACCGCCATGAATTTCGAGCTTGGGGCCAGCTGATAATACAAAACTGGCCCTAACCCCTTTATTACCCAGTGAGCCACTGCACCAGGGCTCTGGAAGAGTTGGGTTCAGCGCCAGAAAATGGCGCTTTAATGAACACGCCATTTTCTGGGGCGGCTGTGGGCTGCCATTCACAGCGGGGGGTGCCCAGAAGGCTTGGGCCTCCCTGCGCTGCGGATTCCAGCCCCCAGCTGCCTAGCTGGACCTGGCTGGACATAGAAATTGCGAGGAGCCCCACACATTTCTTTCTATTTTTATTTCTGACCTGAGTCAGCTGTTCATTTGAAAATCCAGGCGGTAAGGTCAAAAATAGAAAACCGGATTGCCCCGATCCAATGCAATCCGGGACCATAGAGCCTCATGTTATGGGGCGCCGGATTGCGCCGGACTGGTACAATCTGGGAGAATCCGGTTTTCAGTGATAGTGGCTGTGCTTTGCGGCCGCCGCCGTGCTATGCGGCTGCAGTCGCAAAGACACAGAGAAGAAGACGGCGGGCCGCGCAGAGGACAGTGAGTGAACACCGGCGCCCCCCCCACTCCCGAACAATAGTGACAGCCTCTGCAAGCTGTCAGCATTGTTTAAAACCAAGCGGCTTTTTTGACCGACGGTCAGAGACAGACCGGCCAAAGACCCTCCTTTTTTCCCGTAGGGCTACTATATATCCTCCCAGGGTCCCTCCCACCGTGTGATTAGTGTGGGGTGTGGGTATAGGGTTCCTCCTATCGTCCATAAATCCACTTGCAATGGGATAACTACACCACTTTTATGGGTGCAGCACCCCTTTTGTGGCACCTACATAGTGGGGTGCCACATACCCCCTTGATGGAATATACTCGTCCGCGAGTATCACACTTGTCTACGGGAAGTGAAAAACATTTTTATATATTCTAATACCAATGGGTAACTAGTTACATCAAGCATATTTAGGTTTCTTCCCACTCCGGGGAGGCTCATTACTTAAAACGTTTCACATATATAAAATTCACTCAGATGTTGCAGTAGTTAGCATACCTAGACTTCACAGTCCTCGGGCCACCTGTTGGCAAAGTTGTTACTCTCCGGTTGATTGGTAACTCTACATTCAAAGACATTATTCACTTGGCCCAACGGGACCGGTACTAGGTATGCGGAGTTTCTAGTAGGAAAGGGGAATGGAGATATGTGCTCACCCAATTCCAATGGACTGGTGGTGCTTGGATTGACTGTCTGTAGAAGTCCACAATGTAGAAGTAAAGGATCCAGCACCAGACAGAACTCCATATAAAAGTTGCTTCTTTATTAGATCACGTCATCAAGGCATAAAATTAGTTGTTGCATGTAAATATGGGAACGCAGTCCCAAGATAGGCTGGATGCGTTTCGAACAACAGTTCTTTGTCTACAGCATAACAAAAATGAGTGCAAACAATCCTTATATACAGATAAAACCCTGCCCCTCAGACACAGCTGTCATAATTGAGTGCTAAAGAAGTTAGTTACCTCATGATATGCAGGTTTTTGGAGCAATCCTGCAAGTATAATATAGCAAACCAACCTATATTAGTAACCAATGCAACTTATTCCAGTAAAATTTACATATATTACATTATTCCATATCATATCTACTTATATAATCCGCAGTTGGGATTTTGGGCGTTGTAGCCGAATCCCAACATGCTTTGCGCGGGACTGCGAGTGATGACGCGCAGCGTCATCACGAGCCGCAGACCCGCACTACTCTAAAAAAAAAAAAAATCCTCACCTCTACCCGAGCCCGCGCTGTCTCCCGCCGTCTTCTGCCGTGTTCCGCTAGGCTCCCGGTGGCTGTGCAGGCTCCCGGTGCCTGCAGTGATCTTCTATCTACTGAGAGTGAAGGACCTGTGGTGATGTCAGAGTCACGTGACACCAGCTTACTCCAGGCAAATCGCGGGTCACGTGACTCTGACATCACCACAGGTCCTTCACTCTCAGTAGATAGAAGATCACTGCAGGCACCGGGAGCCTGCACAGCCACCGGGAGCCTAGCGGAACACGGCAGAAGACGGCGGAACACGGCAGAAGACGGCGGGGGCTCGGGGTGAGGTGAGCATAATCTTTTTTTATTTTTTTTAACCCCTGCCTTGCACGAGCGCACCACAGACACCTGTATACTCCCCCACCACACACGCCTGTACACTCTGCCACCACCACAGACGCCTGTATACTCCACCACCACACACGCCTGTATACTCTGCCACCACACACGCCTGTACACTCTGCCACCACCACAGACGCCTGTATACTCCACCACCACACACGCCTGTATACTCTGCCACCACACACGCCTGTACACTCTGCCACCACACACGCCTGTACACTCTGCCGCCACCACCACACACACCTGTACACTCTGCCGCCACCACCACACACGCCTGTACACTCTGCCGCCACCACCACACACGCCTGTACACTCTGCCGCCACCACCACACACGCCTGTACACTCTGCCGCCACCACCACACACGCCTGTACACTCTGCCGCCACCACCACACACGCCTGTACACTCTGCCGCCACCACCACACACGCCTGTACACTCTGCCGCCACCACCACACACGCCTGTACACTCTGCCACCACCACACACGCCTGTACACTCTGCCACCACCACAGACGCCTGTATACTCTGCCGCCACCACCACACCTGCCTGTATACTCTGCCGCCACCAGCACAGACGCCTCTATACTCTGCCGCCACCAGCACAGACGCCTGTATACTCTGCCGCCACCAGCACAGACGCCTGTATACTCTGCCACCACCACACATGCCTGTATACTCTGCCGCCACCAGCACAGACGCCTGTACACTCTGCCGCCACCACCACACACGCCGGTATACTCTCCCACCACCACACACGCCTGTACACTCTGCCACCACCACACACACCTGTACACTCTGCCACCACCACACACGCCTGTACACTCTGCCACCACCACACACGCCTGTACACTCTGCCGCCACCAGCACAGACGCCTGTATACTCTGCCGCCACCAGCACAGACGCCTGTATACTCTGCCACCACCACACATGCCTGTATACTCTGCCGCCACCAGCACAGACGCCTGTATACTCTGCCACCACCACACATGCCTGTATACTCTGCCGCCACCAGCACAGACGCCTGTACACTCTGCCGCCACCACCACACACGCCGGTATACTCTCCCACCACCACACACGCCTGTACACTCTGCCACCACCACACACACCTGTACACTCTGCCACCACCACACACGCCTGTACACTCTGCCACCACCACACATGCCTGTACACTCTGCCGCCACCAGCACAGACGCCTGTATACTCTGCCGCCACCAGCACAGACGCCTGTATACTCTGCCACCACCACACATGCCTGTATACTCTGCCGCCACCAGCACAGACGCCTGTATACTCTGCCACCACCACACATGCCTGTATACTCTGCCGCCACCAGCACAGACGCCTGTACACTCTGCCGCCACCACCACACACGCCGGTATACTCTCCCACCACAACACACGCCTGTACACTCTGCCACCACCACACACACCTGTACACTCTGCCACCACCACACACGCCTGTACACTCTGCCACCACCACACACGCCTGTATACTCTGCCGCCACCAGCACAGACGCCTGTATACTCTGCCACCACCACACACGCCTGTATACTCTGCCACCACCACCACAAACACCTGTATACTCTGCCACCACCACCACACACGCCTGTATACTCCACTACCCACAGACCCACCTGTATACTCTTCTACCCACTGAGCCGCCTGTATACTTTACTACCCACAGAGTCACCTGTATAATCTCCTACCCTCAGAGCCGTCTGTATACTCTGCTACCCACAGACCCGCCTGTATACTCTGCTACCCACAGAGCCCCCTGTATACTCTGCTACCCACTGGCCCGCCTGTATACACACAATTCATTTCACCCTGCTCCCGATGCAATTGCATCGGGCCTTTTTACTAGTAATATCAATAAAAATAAGTTGCATCGGTTTTGTAGTTGAGTCCATTGGGAACTCTCACATTCAGTGTCATTATCCAGAAAAATTCTTTACATCTAACTTGTCGCTCCCAGTCCCCTCCCCTTTTATTTTTATTGATTCTATCGATACTCATAACACGCAGGCTGGACATATTTCCATTGTGTACATCTTTAAAGTGTCTGGACAGCCAAGATAGATTTCTAGTGGAAGCTCTGGTGTTTGGATTAGACGCAGTAATATGTTCCCCCAGGCGTATTTTTAAAGATCTAGTAGTACATCCCACATAGTCTTTATTACAAATAATACATGATGCCATATATATCAGATGACTAGTATTGCAGTTCATGTAACTATTTATGATGTAACTTCGTCCAGAAATCCGATTGGAAAACTGCTTGGATATCTGCATGTATCGACAGACACCACACCTGTTCCCACCACAGGGGTAGCTCCCCTTAGTAGACAGCCAGGTGGGTAATGTAGTAGTGTGGGGGAACTGGGATGGAGATAAGATATTGCCGATAGTTAATGATTTTCTCGGCACACATCTATATACTTCAGATAGAATTTCTTTTAGTGTGGGATCTTCATGTAACATAGGAATGTATTTATGGATGGTTTTAATGATCTCGTTATAATCTTTGCTGTAGCGTGTAGAGAATGTTGGAATAAGTTTATTATGGGATATAAAACAAGCACCGCTACATGTTGAAATGTCAGTGTTATGTGTCCCAGTATTACGAGCAGAATCCTCCGTGTTTAATAGTGATCTACGGGGTCTGAGCCTGACCTGTTGTAAAGCGTGACTCACATAATGTGGAGAATAGCCGCGGCTGCACAGTCGTTCACTCATTATATTAGCTTCATGGTTGAAGCTCTGCTCAGTTGAGCAGGCTCTCCTAGCTCTGATAAATTCACCTTTTGGTATGTTCCCCGTTACATGTCGCGGGTGGCAACTAGCGGCATGTAAAATGGTATTACCGCTGATGGGCTTGCGGTACAGCGCAGTCTGAATAGTGCCTGAATCCGCACAGCCCTGCAGCAGAACATCCAAATAGGGGGTACATTCATCGTGGGCATCAACAGTAAAACGGATGTTCTCGCTATTTGTATTGATGTATTTTGAGAAATTCATGAATGTGGGAGATTGGAGGGGAGGCACATCAGTGTCATCCTTCCAAAGAAGCAACTTTTATATGGAGTTCTGTCTGGTGCTGGATCCTTTACTTCTACTAGGTATGTGGACCCAGCGGTAATCTATAGTGCAGCACAGTCCAGTGTGTGTTATCACAGCTGGGCCGCTGCTCACTCAACACACATTATTGTTCAAAAGGGGCAGTTCAAATAAGAGTCTTTAGGGTCGACGGGGACACACTCTTCATTAAAGGAGAGGGGGGCTGGTTACTGTAAAGGGGCTATGCACAGGGGCAATGTCTCGCAACGGGAGTCTATTGCATTACAATGTCACTTATTCAATACGGGAGATTCTTATAGCAAACCAGCCTAGTGGGCCGGGGTAACGCTCATAAGTTACCTGTTCTCCTCTGTAAAGATCGCGCCGCGGATGTCCTTTTCGCAAGAACGACTCTAAATCCCTCCGGGAAAAGAATACATCATCAAAAAGTCCTGGTTTTCGCAGGAAACCCCATCCATCTTCATGATACACAGAAATGACTGTCCCAGTTTTCCGCAGTTCAGTAGGAAGTGGGGGCTGAGCTCGGGCTTCATCCCGAAGTCTCTTGGTGGCTTTTTCTCGTTGGTGCCAGTCCTCCCGTCACCGTTGCATTGCTACTTGGTCACGCTCATCCACGGCCGGCTGGGTGCGTGGTAGCGACTGGTACTGTGGGGGTGGTGAACTGCTGCTGGCTTCTCTCGGTGTTGTACGCATTTCCGCGGATCCCAAGATGGCAGGAACTCCCTGGTAGTGCCGCTGCCACGCGGTCCACCACGCCGCTTCTGGGGTGCTCCCTCCTGAGGCTCCATCTGGCTCCTCGAAGTTGTCGTTGTCGTAGAGTTCTTCAACTTCCACGTCTGGTGCTGTGGGTGGTTCAGCTGCCTCCAGCCGGAGACAACTGCTGGCCTGGGATGGTGGTGGAGTCGGGGGTTCGGTCTGGGTCCCCGAGTCCCGGGTCTGGACGGGTGGTGGAAAAGAGGCGTGGTACTCCTCTACCTCTCTTTCTGCAACCTCTGCCTCCAGTTCCTCGCGGGCCGTCATCCTAGCAGATAGCTCGAAGGTCCGCTCGGCACTCCACCGCTGACACACCCAAGTTAAGGTTTGCTCCATTTCTTGGCGGAGCCGGGTGAAAGCATCCCGCCAGTAATCAGCGTCGCCTTCTATGGTTAAGAGGGACGCCGCTGCGGGCCTGCTCCTTCAACTCCCGCACAACGTCTCTCCACCGGGGTGCTGCCATGCTGCCGAGTACGAAGAAGTCTGATGGCGTCTGTCCTTCTTTTCCGGTTTATACAGCTATGGGCGGGCACTCCCTAGGAACTTCCTGTGGGCTGCTCCCCTGATTGATTGATGATTGATGTTACCTTGCCTCCCAGTAGCGTTGTGAAGCCTGACTTCTTGTAGAATTTGTCTGACCTCCTGCTGTCTCTCTTTACCTCCCTTTTGCTCCAGTCAGGTGAACCGTCTGTTGATCACCGCAGTCGACCTCTGCGGTGTCTGGTCCCCTCTAATGGGTGCTTTTGGAGTCAGGGCCGTATCTAGATATACCCCCGTTCTACAGATTTTCTGCAGGTCGTGAAGGTTACTACAGGTGCGGGCTCCGGTACCCGGTTTCTTTCCTGGAGCGAACTCTCGCCCGAGTCCCTTGCTCCTCTCTTCTTCTTCTAAGATCTACCCTTTTGTCTCCCTTCGTCTTTCATTCCTCAGGTTCCCATCCTGAAGTTCTCTAACGCTCCAACCCTTGGAGGCCGAGACCAACGGTCACAGACAGACCGGCCAAAGACCCTCCTTTTTCCCCGTGGGGCTACTATATATCCTCCCGAGGTCCCTCCCACCGTGTGACTAGTGTGGGGTGTGGGTAGAGGGTTCCTCCTACCGTCCATAAGTCCACTTGCAGTGGGATAACTACACCGCTTTTATGGGTGCAGTACCCCTTTTGTGGCACATACATAGTGGGGCACCACACTTATAACACAGGAGGCAGAACTGATTGCCAACTTATTATCTCTAGTAGAGTAGGATGGCTAGCACTCAACTCTGGTTGTTTTTATAGTGCCAATGAAAGGAGCCAATAGTACTGGGCCACTCCATGCTTAGATACTGCAGTGTCAGCACCTACCACTCTGCCACCAACAGCGAAAGCTCCAGGTCAAGCAGGCATTACAACTGTATGTGACCAGCAGCAGGCATCAATAGGCAACAGTACCCTGCTACAAACCCACTCTCCAGTGAAGGACCTGGAACATAGACTGACTTACTCTGCACAGGATCCATAGATATATCTGGGCGACTATGTGATCAAGGCCAATACTTGGCCGAAACGTCATTTGCCTGTCGCTTCACCTACCCCTATAAACATTCATTTGAAGCATATTTTTAACCTATTATCTCTGGCAGCTCTAATGTGGCCACTGCCTGGCCCTGACTAGTCAGGACCTGTTCACCATGCAGCACCGTCCACACACCACATCAATGACCTGCAGTCCGAGAATCAACAAGCCGCCACTGCACTAAGCTGGTAAAATGGTGCGTCTCCTCCAACAGACCACGCCTCCTTCCGAAACACTTAGACAATCACAATCGCCGCACACAAGGCTGTCTGGAGCTAATAGCAGGGGCCTTCCTATTGGACTGAGTAAGGGATATGGGAGCAAGAAGGAGGATGAACGCCACCGAACAACCGCCGTTTGGGAGAGAGATGGCTGGATGCCTGTATGTACCAAGAGGTGGCAATGGACCTGGTGTGTAAGTTATGTCCAATCAGTCCTGGAGCAGAGGGACCAGGGGCGTAACTACAATAGGTGCAGGGGTTGCGATTGCACCCGGGCCCTGCAGTCTAGGGGGGCCCCAAAAGTCCCTTTGGCCTATAAAAAAAGACTAATACTATTAAAGATTTGCAATAATTGGGGGCCCCGTTGGAGCTTTCGCATCGGGGCCCCTGGGCCTGAATTTATGCCACTGAGAGTGACAATGCATCCTGCACCAGGAGCGTACATAGAAATCATGGGGCGCCATTGCAGAAGTTCTAATTGCCCCCCTCAACAAAATATTTTCTTGGTCACATAGATACATACATATCTCACAACTTTTCAGAACTTACAAAGTAATTTTCCTCCTATTGAAGCTCCTACATCCCTCTTTCATTGCCCCCATAAAAGTTCAATGCCAACTAAAGTGCCCCATAAACACTGTATGATGTCCCCCCTAAGTGAATTCCTCCTCACACTGTATGATGAACCTACTCTTCCCCCCTTAACTACCCTGGCACAGTATTATTCCCAACCATGACACTCACACAGCCCTCCATGTAGTATAATGGACCTACATATAGGATAATGGCCCCTACATCTCTTCACACTGTATAATGGTCCCCAACACAGCCCTCAAATAGCCCTCCATAAAGTGTAAAGGCTCCCTTTATAGCCCTCCAAGTATTATTATGCCCCCACAGAGCCCTCAAAATGTAATGGCTTCCATATAGTATAATTGGTTCCATATAGCCCTCCATATATTATAATGCACCCCCATATTCTTCATATAGTATAATTGGCTACATATAGCCCTCCATATATTATAATGCACCCCCATATTCTTCCATATAGTATAATTGGCTACATATAAAATAATGCATCCCCAAAAGTCCTCCATATAGTATAATGTTCCCCCAAAGTCGTCCATACAATATAATCCACCCACATATAGTAAATTGCATTTCAAAGTCCTCTATATACTATATTGCATCCCCAAAGTCCAGAATATAATATATTGCACCCCAAAGTCCTCCATACAATATAATGCACCCCAAAGTCTTCCATTTAGTATAATGCACCCCATTGTCCTCCATGTAATATATTGCACCCCAAAAGTCCTCCATATATTATGCACCTCCATAGTCCTCCATATAGAATGCACCCCCATAGTCCTCCATGTAGTATAATGCACTCCAAAAGTCCTCCATATATTATGCACCCCCATAGCCCTCCATATAGAATGCACCCCCATAGACCTCCATGTAGTATAATGCACCCCAATAGTCTTCCATATAGAATGATGCAGCCCATAGTTCTCCATAAAGTATAATACACCCCAATAGTCCTCCATATAGTAAATTGCACCCCCAAAGTGCTACATATAATATATTGCACTGTCAAAGTCCTCCATACAGTATAATGCAGTCCCCATAGTCCTCCATATGGTATAATGCATCCCCATAGTCCTCCATATAGTATAATACAACCCCATAGTGCTCCATGACATAATATAATACACCTCCAAAGTAATCCTATGTTATATAGCACATCAAATAGTGTTCAATAGTATACCACTGTACTCACTGATAAAAAAAAAAAGTAAATACTCGGTCCTCACTGGCTGCTCCGGTGACAGTCTCATCTCCCAAGCATGTTCTGCTGGCTGCCACTGTGTGCCCTGTACTACTCAGCACAACGGGGCGAGCGCTCAGTAGTGACATCATTGCTCCCATTCGCCCCCGTGCTGAGCTCGCTGCAGAAACTCAGAGAGTAACGGCCGGGACCCGGGAAAATGCGGCGACAGCAGGGGCCGGGATATTAGCAATGGGAGCGGCATTTGCGGGGTCTACAGGCCCCCCTGCAGATACCACCCCTGTCTACCAGCAGGGGTCGCCGCCTGAGGCAGGCAGTTCATGTCGCCTCATGGTAGATGCGCCCCTGGAGGAGATGTATAGCAAGAGTATTTACAGACCTGGAGTCCTGTATCCATTTCTCAGCTTGTCACGGTCTGTGCAGAAAATATACTTGAAGCAATTAGCGAAAAAATGTGGTGAGCCATGCGATTCTCGATTTCCTCAACAAGCGGGCAATAGGTTCTTCTGTACAGATAGTACGACCCTATGTTGGAGAAGCATGGGTAATCCTGACAGTGAGGACACAGGGTTAAAATAGGGTTAAAAGTCTTTAGCCCATCTTGGCAGTAGAAGTCAGAGGAATATCCTAGGTCTTAGGCCTGGCTGTAAATCTTGAGAAGAAGAGAAGGATGAATTCCCCTAGGCATGGAGCCTGAAGGAGGTGAGGAGACTACTCACATGGGGTCTGCTCTATGTCACATCTTGAACCAGACTCTTTCTGGGACCTTCCAGATCTCTGTCTTGTAGATAGAGACTGGAGGTAGCTCCTCCTGGTCACTAGCCAATAGAACGACACTCAATTCTGTGCCAGATTTTACATTATAAGGTAAATCATGTGACCAACCCAGGGTATGGGGTACTCGGAACAGGGCTCTTAATGTCTCTGGGGAAGTCACGTCGGTCATGACCTGGTTCTGTGGCCCTGGGTGAGCTTTTAAAAAGGGGGTTATATAAAAGGGAGAATTTTGAGACGCCACCCGTGGTATGTGGCTATTAGGATCTCCGCTGCTGCAGAACCTCTGGGGTGATGGACGGGCAGCTGGGATGGAGTGGCTCTCCATGGGCAAAACAGCTTCCCTGGGGAAGTGAAGGTAGTTTGGGTGTTGGGTGCAGAACGACAGGCACAAGCAATAGGCAGAATCACGGTTGTGTTGATCACTTTATCCTTTACTGATGGTAACGGTTATGAGCAGCTGTCCACAGAGTTCTTGCTGAGAGCAACTTGGGATCTTTCTCACCCAGCCTGGTCTTTGGCTCCCTCATTGCGCTCTTTGTTTGGCTCCTGCCGCTGCATGAGCTACGCTGCCGGCCCTGTCTCTTCCTGTGAGGTGCCGGTATGACAGGCAACTTGAGTCCCTTCTAACACTCGTCTTAGGTATCTCTTCCTGAACTTTCTGCATTGCTGTGTCTCCAGGCAAAGTGTGGCTGAAGAACCTGTAATTCCTCACCTCCCGGTATTAACTGCCGGGACGTTAGACCCTGCACAGTCTCAGACCTGGTGTCTGTTCTCTGCGCTTTCCTCTAGGGTGAGCACGGTGTCACTCGACTTCCCAGGTGTGTTCCTGCGACTTTCCTCAGACCCTAGGCTTAGGCCTGGCACTGAGTCAGTGATCCTGGAACGAGCTCAAGCAGCCTCAAGTCCACCAGGATGTCATACTCAGTCCTCCTAGGAACTGAACTGCTGTACCTATGATCAGCTTAGCACAGCTCGATCCTCCAGGTACTCTTCATAGTCCTCTCGAGAACTGAACTACGGTAACTGGCTCTGCCCCAGACCAGAATTTATAGGGAAGCTCACCGTGAACCCAGGCTTGGTGTCCCCCTTCTGGCCTGGAGGCAGAAGGTGTTGTTTGTGTGGTTCTCTCCTGATGAGAAGACCCTTTTGTTGCTCTCAGCGTGACACCACCACCTGGGGGCAGTGATGGCACAGTGGCACTAAGACACTGGGGTGCCACATTCCACCTTAGTGAAAGACAGTGCTCTGGGACTGTGACAACGTTTCAAAAGGTAAAAAGAACATGAAAGGGTTAATGGCAATATATGGTACAAAGTCTCAAAATATAAAAATTACAAAAACCAAGAACATGTAACAAGTCAACAATTGAAAAAGCAGTCACTCCAGTGATTAGTCCTTCCACCTTTGGCTGAAGATATTTACAAGAGTGTCTTTACCACAACCAGTCCAGTGGTATTATGGTCTATATTTTAAAAGTAAACAGGTTCAAGAGTTTGCAAAAGTTCAAGAATTTGCAAAAGAGTTCTTACAGGAAAGTCTCTGTAGGTGCTGAGCTTGATGGTGGCTAGGTTACACATATATCATACAAAACAAACATTTCCCTACCGGTGTCTCGGCCTAGGAGTCCTGGCTTCAATCTTACTGACCCCAGGTCAGTTGCTTTTCCTAACTTAATGTGCATGGCGGTGAGTCCAGTTCCTCCACCCTTCTGTACACTACTAATTACATACCTTTACACATATATGCAATTTTTAGTGAAGTTCCACATTTAATCTTGATACTGGGATGGAATCTGACCTTTTGTACTATGCTGCAATCTCCTGAGCTCTGGAGTGTCTGATGCACGTGTACTCAATACTGTACTATACTGTGTGTAGAGGTGTACCTTACAGGTATCTCTGACTCCGAGTGAGATGTGGAGCTGACAGCAAGACTGGCAAGTTCTCTCGGAGCAAGAATCTGTTCTTCCTGTTCTTCCTCTACTGGTGCCATCTCTGGTTCTTCCACTCTTGGGATTTATTGCTGTCTAACTTCAGATCCTATCACTTAAGGGAACACTAGCATTGGTATGATAACTGCTCCGTTGTAGTTGTCTAGGTTTTTGGAAAATCTCCCAATACAGTATGGAACACATTGTCTTCCTTAGGCAGTATAACTACAGGAACTGGGATCTCTGGTGTCTTCAAGGTTTCAGGACACAAATTTAAATGATCTCTTGAGACGACTGATGTTGTTTTCCCTTCATCTGTGCTGACCAAGCACACTTTAGTGTTGTCAAAATTTGACGGTAAGACAGTGTAAGGGGTTGATCCCATTGATCATCCAACTTGAGAGTGCTATTTTTCTTTTAAGCACTTGCTCACCAGGTTGTAAGGGGATTGCGAAGCATTCTGATTGTAAGTTCTTTCTTGTCTTTCTCTGGCTTGTTGGAGACTCCTTTCTACACACTCTTGCACTTGGCAATACTTCTGTTGGCGGATGGTATCCCAATTGGCTTCTGGTACTTCAGCATCTGGTTTCAAGATTCCCATGTCTAAGTCTATTGGCAGCTTACCAGGTCTTGCTTGCATTAGGTAGGCTGGGGTGTAGTTGGTAAAACCACCGGGACATGGTTGTACAAGTCTACCAGGTCTGGTAACTTCTCTGGCCATAAGTTCCTGTCTGCTACCGGTAAAGTATTCAATAAGTCCATTACAACTTGATTCATCTTCTCACATAGGCCATTTGTTTGATGATGGTATGGTGTTGTCCGGATCTTCTTACACCCATACAAGTGATAAAATTCTTGAAAGATTTCAGCTCAAATGCTGGACTTTGATCTGTAAGGACCTGTTCCAGATAGACATAGTGTCTGCAGAAGTAAGTCTGGAACATCATAGCCGCTGTTCTGGATGTTAGATCCTTTACGGGCACCACCACTAAGAAGCGGGAATAGTGCTCCACTATGGTCAAGGCATAGACATAGCTGGATCTACTTGTTGTTAACGTGACATGATCTAGGGCTAGTAGTTCTAATGGCTATTTTGTTACTATGGACTGGAGTGGAGCTCTCTGACTGTCTTTATCTTTTCTTCTTAGGTTGCACGGGCCACAGTTTCTGCACCAATCTTCAATTGATCTTCTCAAGACAACCCAATAGAATCTTTCTCTCAGCAGAACTTCCAATTTCCTCCATCCAAAATGCCCTGCGCCATCATAATGGTGGCTTCGAATACCATCTTGACATCTCTTTTTGATACAATGATCTGCCAGACCAATTCATGAGTTCACGGGTTCGTATGTCTTCTACACAATTTACCCTCATACAGGAACAGTTTACTTTTCTCCTTCCACAGCTGTTGAGCTTAAGATGGGGCATCTGGACCAGGGTACGCTCCGAGATAAGGCATCTGCATTACCGTTCTTGCGACTTGCTCTATATTTGATGGTAAAATCATAGTTAGACAGCCAGGCCATCCATCGCTGCTCCAGCGCACCTAGTTTCGCTGAGTCCAGGTGGGTAAGCGGGTTATTATCTGTAAAGATGGTAAATTTTGCTGCAGTCAGATAATGCTTGAAGCATTCTGTAACAGCCCAACTACTGCCTGTAGTCCCAACTTGAATGAACTATAATTCTCGTGATTTCTTTCTGTAGGACGAAGCTTCCTGCTTGCAAAGGCTATTACTCTCTCTTTACCTTCTTGCACTTGGGACAGCACTGCTCCCAATCCCACGTTGCTGGCGTCTCTATACAGAATAAATGGAGACAAAACTGGAAATGGTGTCCACGGTCCGCGCTGCTGCTCTTTTCCAAAGGATTTCACAAGACGGTTATTACCATAAGAATGTCCTCTATTTTCATCACACCTACGCGTTTCGGTGCTGTCCCAGCACCTTCCTCAGGGCATCGCATTTGATGCCCTGAGGAAGGTGCTGGGACAGCACCGAAACGCGTAGGTGTGATGAAAATAGAGGACATTCTTATGGTAATAAGCGTCTTGTGAAATCCTTTGGAAAAGAGCAGCAGCGCGGACCGTGGACACCATTTCCAGTTTTGTCTCCTGATTTCCCGCGGTTTTGCGTTTGGTGGAGGTTCTGCAGCAGCTGTCTCATGCTTTCATACTGGTTGTGAGTCTCACAACCAGAAAAGGTGAGTGGATAGTTTTATAATCCACA
Organism: Allobates femoralis; assembly: GCA_033576535.1. Classification (NCBI taxonomy): domain Eukaryota; kingdom Metazoa; phylum Chordata; class Amphibia; order Anura; family Aromobatidae; genus Allobates; species Allobates femoralis. The sequence goes on along the minus strand of JARQOC010000003.1, from coordinate 350,903,048 downwards.
TAGAAACATTCAGTGTCCTTTTGATAAGGCACAATCTGCGCCTCTTTGTATCTCCTTCTTTTTTAGTATACAGAATAAATGGCTGGTGGTAATCAGGGTAAGCTAGAATTTCATCCCCTGTCAGGGCCCACTTCAACTTCTTGAAGGACTCTTCTGTCTCATTACTCCATTGGAAGGGAGGACTCCAGAATTTTGTCTTCTTTGACTGTCCTACCAGGAGATCTTGTAGGGGGGCTGCCATCTTTGTAAACCCTATTATGAATCTTCTATAGTAGCCTACCAGGCCCAGGAACTGCCTCCCCTCTTTCACACTGGTGGGTCTTGGCCAATCCCTTATCACTGTGACTTTCTCGGGGTCTGGTGCTACAGCTTTGGAGTTTACAACATGGCCGAGGTACTGCACCTTTGGTGTTAACACATGACATTTAGATGTCTTTATTTTCATTCCATTGCCGGACAAGGCTTCAAACACTTCATCCAAGTGTTCCAGGTGTTCTTCATACGTCTTGGAGTAGACTATGACGTCATCCAGGTACGATAAGACAGTCTCAAAGTTCTTGTGTCCTAGGCAGCACTCCATTAGTCTCTGGAATGTACCGGGTGTGTTGCAGAGTTCAAACGGCATACAGTTGAACTCGCAGAGGCCCATTGTCATGGTGAACGCTGTCTTCTCACGGTCAGCCTCTGCCACAGGAACTTGCCAATACCCACTAGTCAGATCTAAGGTGGAAAAGTAGTTAGCAGATTTTAATGCAGCTAGTGATTCCTCAATTCTGGGTAATGGGTATGCATCCTTGTGTGTAATGTGGTTGATCTGCCTGTAATCTACGCACATCCTCATTGTCCCATGCATTTTGTTGGCTAAGACTAGAGTAGCTGCCCAGGGGCTACAACTGTGCTTTAATACCCCTGCTTCCTTCATCTCTTTTAACATGTCCTTTGCACATTGGTAGTGAGTGGGCGGTACTGGACTATACCTCTCTTTAATGGGTGGATGGTCACCTGTTGGTATGGGGTGTTCTACCCCTTTTATTTGCCCGAAGTCTAAAGGGTGTTTGCTAAAGATTTGCTCATATTCTCTCACTACCCGGTATACTCCATACTTCTGATGGGAGGGTGTAGAATCGGTACCTACATGTAGCTTTTGCTGTAATAGGAACAAATGCCGAAATGCCCGCGCTGCCAAACAGGAATCACCAGGAAACGAATAGTTAACTGGGCAGATTTTTTTCTTTATTTCATCCTACGCGTTTCGGAGCCTCTATCCGAGCTCCTTCCTCAGGATTCCTGTTTGGCAGCGCGGGCATTTCGGCATTTGTTCCTATTACAGCATTCCTGTTTCCACGTTTATCGTGAAGGTGCGGCCCTGCAGCAGCCATCTTATAAGCCATCTTACAGGCGATTATACTGGTTGTGGGTGACACAACTGAATCAGGTGAGCAGTTCTTAATTTACACCGATATAACTTTTAAAAAAAGGATAAGACCCTATGCGCATTTATCTCACGTTTGCAGGTTATTTACATGTAGCTTTTGGCACCAATCCTCCAGCTTTCCCTCTGAGCCATTGCCCTCCACCTGGTTAGACAGTTTCAAGGGTTCAACTGCCGTGATGGAATTGTTATCGACAGTATACAGTTTAGCCATGGTAGCATACTTTGGCAAGACAACCTCCTTTTCTCCACAGTTTAGAAGGCGTACTGGTACTCTCCCCCTTGTACATCAACTACTCCTCTGGCCATCAGTACAGTGGGCCTACTGTCTGAGTACACGGGTTCTACCAGGTATAGTCTCGCCCTCTATGGCCTAATGCGGCTCTACACCAGACCAACATTTCTGTTTTGAGGGATATCACAATGGGTATTGGGTCACTTACCCTTGCACTGCCAATTTCTCCTTCGGACAACTCTACCTGCAGTCTCAGCCGCAGTGTTTTTATTTCCTTCCGCAGGACTCGCTGTTGCCCACTATTGGCAGTCTTGGCAATCTGTTGTAACACAACAATTATTTCGGCAAGACAATTTTCTATCACATTAGTGCCCAAAATAATCATTGGATTATGTTCATGCTAGTCAACATCAACAATTATCAATCCTTGACCCTTTAATAGAGATGAGCGATGTTCGATTCGAAATATTCGCTAATCTCAAATTCGAGCTGTTTTGGGCGGTGTTCGAGTCATTCGACGAATGCAAACAATTTCCTTAAAATTCGGCAGTTCGAGGTTATGTTCGATAACGCTTCGATCACCAAAAGCTTAACCCTAACCCTAATACTGTTAATGAATGTTAATATCCAGTTTCAGTGTACAGTGTGCGGGGACGGGGAAAGGGGTGGCTGGGTTTGGATCAGTGCAGCAGAAATAATGTCGATCTCCATTTTTTTTTCTCCTACCTGCATATACAGTGGGGTGGTGCAGGCTGTCAGTCAATGACACACATACACTGCAAAGTGCAATTTTTTGCACACAAGCAAGGGCATGTGTCATTGGCTGTGTATGTCACATGTCCTTGCTCTATAAGACCCAGCCATTTTCCCCATCGCCACAATTTCCTCAGTGCTGCAGTTGTGTGTCAATGAGGCACTGCTACAGCTGCTGTGGGCACTAAAGTGTTAGTTAGATAGATAGTGAGCGAATCTCAAGTTGGACAGACAGATAGGTTTAGGGAGTAGGGACTAGTTAGAATCTCAGCCCTTTTGAGGGCTACGTCAGACAACTAGGGAGTAGGGATTAGTTGTAAATATGAGCCCTTTTGAGGGCTACTTCATAGAAGTAAGGACTAGTTATAATATCATCCCTTTTGAGGGCTAGGTTAGAGCAGTTCCTATTAGTTTTTGCCAGGCAGGTGTGTGCCAGTGCTGTGCAAGTGTTTTTCACAGCATGTGGCCAAATCTAGCTCAGGCAATCCTTTGGGGCAGGTAGTGTAGCACTGCTGTGAAGTAAACTACACCGCCTGTCTATCCAGTAGCCAATTTTTTACTGCAGCTAGTCCAGGCAATTTTTTGGGGCTAGTAGCAGTGTCTGGTAGTCAGCGGTGTAGCCCATCAGTAAAGTAAGCTACACCGCCTGTCTATCCAGTAGCCAATTTTTTACTGCACCTAGTCCAGGCAATTTTTTGGGGCTAGTAGCAGTGTCTGATAGACAGTTTTGTAGCCCACTTGTGAACCAAGCTACACCGCCTGTCTAGTTCAGACTAATTTTTTACTGCACCTAGCCCAGGTAATAGTTTGGGCCTAGTAGCAGTGTCATTTAGACAGTGGTGTGTAACCCACTTGTGAAACACACTACAACACCTGTCTAGTTCAGACTAATTTTTAACTGCACCTAGCCCAGGTAATAGTTTGGGCTTAGTAGCAGTGTCATTTAGACAGTGGTGTGTAACCCACTTGTGAAACACACTACAACACCTGTCTAGTTCAGACTAATTTTTAACTGCACCTAGCCCAGGTAATAGTTTGGGTCTAGTAGCAGTGTCATTTAGACAGTGGTGTGTGGCCCACTTGTGAAACACACTACACCGCTTGTCTAGTTCAGACTAATTTTTAACTGCTACTAGCCCAGATAATAGTTTGGGCCTAGTAGCAGTGTCATTTAGACAGTGGTGTGTAGCCCACTTGTGAAACACGCTACACCGCCTGTCTATGTCACGCTGGGAGTGGGGAAGACACCCAGCGTAGGATAACGACGGGGGGGGGGAATCAGGAGTCCCTAATGCTAAGGGCACAAGAAGGAGACGGTGACCCCTAGACTTCCTAGAGCTGACCCTGTCTGCCCTAACGTCCCTATACAGTCTCCTCAACTGTCGCCGACCACGAACCTCGTCCCTCTCTGATCCTAGATCTATCTTATCTAAGGATCAGATGGAGAGGTTCACTAGACCCTCCACTATCAACTAAAGACAAACACCAGGGAAGACAGACATTTGGGAAAAGGAAACACTTATCTGACAGCAGAACACAGCAACCTCCACAACTCAGCTTCTGCTGGAGCAAGGATAAAGTGTGCACAAGGAACTATCACCTGCACCGAGGAAGGGTAATGAACCTCCTTATAAAGGTGGAAGGAGTCTGCTGGGTCCTAGTGACCTACAACATTGGTGGATAAAACCAGACCGAGCGCAAGACCTCCACAGCCGTCTCCCCATAATAGAGAGATCTCATCACACCTTCTCTCCATCAACACAGAAGGTAAATGCCCCTAAAAGAGACGGACCATCCTCCACCATTATGGCTGGTGGGCCAAACGCTGGGATCGTCTGCGCGTGGCCTCCACCCTGTCATCCGTGCCACCCGTGACAGTCTAGTTCAGACTTATTTTTAACTGCACCTAGCCCAGATAATAATTTGGGCCTAGTAGCAGTGTCATTTAAACAGTGGTGTGTAGCCCACTTGTGAAACACGCTACACCGCCTGTCTAGTTCAGACTTATTTTTAACTGCACCTAGCCCAGGTAATAGTTTGGGCCTAGGAGCAGTGTCATTTAAACAGTGGTTTGTAGCCCACTTGTGAATCAAGCTACACCGCCTGTCTATTTCATACTAATTTTTAACTCCATCTAGCCCAGGTAATAGTTTGGGCCTAGTAGCAGTGTTTGGCCACTCAGCTCTGCTCTATTTCCATCTGAATTTTTTTTGCCAACAACTGCAGAGTTGCCAATTTGTTCACATACAAAATGAGTGGCAAAAGGCCTGCTGCTAGTGGAAAGGGGAATAGGCATGGTGGAAAGAGAAAAAAAGTTTGTGTCCATGGGGTAGGTGGTAAAGCAACAGTAACATCTGCAGAAGAAAGACCATCTTCCAGCCAAAGTAAGATGTCTACTTTTTTCCGTGGACAATCTGATATGATCCCTTTCGTACGGACACAAGTCACACGACGATCGCTACCAATTGTAGATGAGGCACAAAAAGAGCAGGCACTTGAATGGATAGCAAGCGCTTCATCAAGTGGGCTCTCCTCCACCTCAACTTCTACATCACAAATACACCAGTCCTCAGAGGTGTCACCACAATCACACTTGCTTCCTCACAGCTCCCAAGTCTCCAGCCACCCATCTGAGTATGGGGTAAGACAGATGGTTGAGTATGCAGAGCTGTTCACTCATACTATAGCCTGGGAATCAGAGGTCTGCTCCAAAGCTTCTGTGAGTCCAAACGAGGAAATGATCTGCACTGATGCCCAGAAGCTTTGTGAGTCGGATCCAGGTCCAGATGAAGAAGGTTCTGAGCAAGCATAATGTAGACCCTCATTCCCAAGCTGTAAGTCCTGGTGGTGGAGACACTGAGGAAGATGCTGATGAGGCTGAGATACCTGATTTGAACGACATTTTGACTTTTCGTTCAGGGCAGGCAGAGGTTGGTTCTGAGGACGACGGGTGTGAGAGCACACAGGGTGATGATGAGGTTGGAGATCCCACTTACTGTCAACCCACAGTCAGCCAGTCGATGAGGGGCAGCAGAGGAGGTGGAGGAGGATGCTAGTGATGACAGGGTTAGGTTGCACCTTCCTGGACAGAGACGGAGTACTGGAAGCACGTCAACAACTGCATCCTCAACCACAACTCTGCTTCTCAGCAGAAGTCGTGGTGACTCTTGTTCAGGTAGCATGGGCTCTAAGCCTTGCCTAGCCTGGGCCTTTTTTGAGATCGCAAAGGATGAGCCAACTCAGGATGACACAGGGGTAGAAAAGTCCTTGCAGATCCATGAATTGTTCATCTTGATGATCGTTAGTCTGTCTACATTTTCACTGGATCCAGGAATGGTGTATCACAGTCCGCGCTGCTTTGAAATGATCACTCAAAACTTTTTTTGTTTTGAGTGATCATTTCAATGCAGCGCGGACTGTGATACACCATCCCTGGATCCAGATATTTCTACACGTGTTACGTGGAGGTGGAAGTCCTGCAGCAGCTTTCTTTACTACATGCGATTTAAACTAGTTGTGGGTGCACACAACTAGAAAAGGTGAGTGCACCATCATTGTGACCTGTGTGAAAAATCCGTGCCATATTGATAGGGCACTATTGCGCCTCGTGTTGTCTCCTTTATCTTTATTATACATTGTCACTGGACACAGCTGCGTACGCTAATCTGTCAGCACACCACCAGCAGTGCTGAAGACATGTTCAGAGAGAATGCTGGCTGCAGGGCACGACGAGATCTCCAAAGCGTGAGTGGTGCGCTCAGGCCATTTTTCCAGCTTGGAAGCCCAAAATGAGCAAGGGTCCAGTTCCACAGTCATGGCATCGATGTTCACTTGGAGATACTCCTGTACCATCCTCTCTAGGTGTTGACTGTGTGTCAGACTTCTTGTCTTCTCTGGCCTTGCAAAGGATGGTCTAAAAAATTGGTGAAACGATTCCACAAAATTTCTGTTACTACCAGATACATTACACATACTAGATTGGTTTTTGGAGAGTTTTCTATACCAATGATTCAAGTGCACAATTTTAGCTGCTTTTCATAAAGATGCTTTTATTATTTCATCAAGGAGATTAAAAGTGCAGGTACAAAGTGCTCAGTTATAAAAATAGTAAATGTTACATGGATCTGGATAAGAGGACACTAAGGGGTTAAGGTCATTTTGTCTCACATTTCAAGACATATACATGGTGGCTATATCAAACAATAACTATTGTGCAGTTCTGATATACATATGGTTGAGAGCTGCAGCTTAATGGTGTATAGAGTGTATGGAGGGTTCAGTAACCAGTTCTCCCTTCTAATACACCAGTACACTGTTTGTTATCTCAAACTCCATTATACATATGGTTGAGAGCCACAGCCTAATAGTGTATGGAGGGTTCAGTGTCCACTTCCCCCTTCTAATACACCAATACACTGGTTAACATCTCAACTCTATTATACAATATACTTAGCAGCATAGCGATTGTGCCCCAGCTTACCCATGTCAGATGCCAAGGTGTAGAGATGACCACTAGGGGACGCCCCAACGCGTTTCCCTGAATGCTTCCTGAGGAAGCATTCCTTATGGCTAGGAGGAAATGGTCTTTTACTTGTCCACATCTGAGGGACCGAGGGCTGGCTGCTGTGCAGAGACAGGGTTGAGTAGGGTGTCCCCGGCAAACTACTGGTCTGTGAGGAAGGTGCAGGCGGAGATATTATGTTGCCTTCATCCAAAGGTGGTGCTCTCAATGTCTGACAGCGCTCAAGACCAGCAGGTGTTTCCACTTCCAAAAAAACTGACGACCTGCCAATCACACTGGCTGTTGCAGGTAAAGAGGTGGAAGGTCTGCGTCCAAAAGCATGTATGACTTGCTTTTTTGGCCTCTACTTAGATTTTGGTGACAAATCTTACAGATAACATGAGGAGACTAAAGGCTTGTGGATTTTGGAATGTGCTGAATGAAAGTCACCTCACCAACCATTTTAAACTTGCAACTGCGGGGCAATTGATGCCACTTAAGTGGTGTCTGTGCCCAAATTTTTGAAAAAATGGAGACTTGTTGGAGTCCCCTTGCTGTGTTTTACATGATTTTAGAAGGGCATGACATGCCTATATCTGTGTCTCCTCCTCCTTTTACTCGTCCAGCTCTTTTCTTATCGCATTTTTATTTGTACTTGTCACATTTCCATGTGTTTTTTGTGTCTTCTGAGTAGTTTGTCACTTTTTGGACACCTTAGAAGGTGTTTTCTATGTGTTTTCTATGTGTTTGTACGTGTTTGTCTGCCACTGTTTTCAATGGTATTCAACGGTGTTCTACGAGCATACCCCCAATTCGACAAATCAAATTCGAACACTAGGGTGGTGGCTCATCTCTACCCTTTAACTCTACCTGCCACACTTTAATGGTTACTTCTTTAAACCCAATCTGTGGTACCAGTTTACCATTACTAGCCAGTATGTTAAAGTCATCATCTGGACCGCGCAAAATGTCTGAATCTGCCAAGCATCTCTTAAAAAGGATATTTGGTATGGATGTAATCTGGGAGCCGGTATCCACGACAGGCAGGACTGGGCGTCCTCCCGCATACCTGTCACTCCAGTTCAGTGGGCCTTGTGATTTTAGTCCTGAGGTGCGGCCCGCTTCCCCAGGGGATTCTCGTTTAAAGTACATTACCTGGCAAAGTAACCTGGTTCTCCACAGTGGGAGCAAATGGGCTATCCATCCGGGCTGTAGTGGTCACTGGGTCGTCCTCTGGTCGCTGGGTACCTCCTTGGCTACATCCACGGGACATCCTCTCTGCTTGAAGCCAACTCGATCTCCATGGGTTTGGATCCTCACATCTCCTGCATAGCCTTGGCCATCTCCGCGACGGTTTTAGTTAGTGCTTCAATCTTTTGGTTGAGAGCTTCATTAGTGATAGGCTCCTGGGGCCTTGCACTTGCCCCTGCTGCAGTCTTTGAGGTTTGCATTCCCAGGTGTTGATAGTGACTCACCGTGGCCGGGACTCCGGTTTAGACAGGCGATGCTTCCTTCCTCCTTGTCACGGGTGGACCGTGCCTGCCGGTAGTCGGGCCCGGTGTAGTGCAGATCAAAAGTGTTGAAGACGTCTTGTAGGGAACAGATTAAAGGGGTTTTTAATTTATTCGTGACACCACCTATGAGTAGTTCGGTAATCGTTACCGACGCTGCGGAACCTCCGGGGGATGGACAGCAGCAAGATGGAACGCTCCCCACAGGCTGAGCGGTGATCCCCGGAGGCTGGAGCTGCTTAAGATGTTGTGCGGCAGCTGCGGTTACCTTGTAGTGCGGACGGACAGTTCATAAGGAAGCATGGACACAGAAAGTCTCTGCAACGGGTCTTTACTGTAACCAGCAGGCAGTACATGGTATACAGATTACAGGTAGTGGACCGGGTGGACTGAGCAGTGATGGTGTCCCTTAGAAATCCGCAGTGTTCCTCCATTCTAACTAAGTGGTTGCCATTGTCGCCCAGGAATACCAGGTCGGGTACGGGGAGGCTGCTTCAATGCCCTATCCATGATGTACGTTCTGGATGTTTTGGGGAGCCTTGGATCCCTCAGTGGGTACACCGCTGGTTAGACGATTGGAAGTTGGCTGGTGGTGGGGTGCTCCTGTGAAGCTGCTCCTCCACGTTTCTGGTTCGCGTAGCAGAGGTGAACTGCTGCCAGCTTCGGTACCAGTGAACCGGCTGTGAGTTGTGGGCACGGGAGTCTTTTGGGAACCCGTGTGGATAATGCCAAATCCCGGTTGGTAAGGCCTCAGGTGCTGACACCCGACCGGTGACGGCCCGGGGGCTGCACGGAGTGCGGAGCCCCCGCTCCTCTCCAAGTTCAAGTTCTCGACCCTGTTCTAGGCTCTCTTCTAGACTATTGTGTTGTGTGTTCTCCTACACACTACCCTAGCACTCCGCCCACCAGGACCTAGGATTGGCCCTCTGTTCTAGGTGATGCATGCAGGGTTGGATTTCTAAATTAACCAGATCACTGCCGTGTCAGAGAATATTGCAGCTGCATTTATGGCTGCAATACCCTCTTGTGACGCACTCGTTGCGGGGCGCCACAATAGGTTGCAGTCAGACATTGTGCAGGGTTTGTGTCATGAGGTTCCTCTGCCTGCATTATGCAGATGGCTCTGTCTTTGAACTGCACAAAGTCAAGATCAGGGTTTTGGATGGCCATCATACGCATTTGTCCCCTATGAGGAGGAGATAAGAGTCCATCAATAAACTGGTCGATGAGCAATTTATCCTCCCCTTGTGCCAAGGCAGATTCTATTTGCTTCAGTGCCTGGAGTGCTTCCTGTTAATTTAATGCAAAGTCCCATGTGCTCTCCTGTGGTTTCTGCCTGCACCCAAAGAATCTCATTTTTATTCCGGGCAGCGGTACTGGTTTCATAAGTAGCTTTCAGCCTGGCGAGTACATGTTCTACAGTGTCTTTGTCAGTGTCCAGCCAGGACTTTGTCTCCCGCTGCGCGATACCAGTTAATCGTCCCATTAATATGTTGATGCGCTGGTCTTCTGTCAGGGGGTGCACGCTATAAGAACTGTTTAGTTTTTCTCTGAAGTCAGTCAGGGTATTTGGTTACCATGAGTATTGCGGCAGCCACGTCGCTCCTGGGGTATATGGCATTAGGAACGGCATGATCGGGGATACATTCCTTGCGCTGCAGCACCGCCGGGTGCTCCATCTGCCGCAGGGCCAGCTGCTCCTACTCCTTGCATGAGTGGTTCTCTTGGCTCCGACATCTTTCCGCCCCCGTAGTGAATCCTGACCCTTCCGGCCTTTCACTTCCATAGGGATGTACAACTTCGATTCCGCCGGTGGGACAGGGTTTCTTGTCCCCACCAGATGTCGTCAGAGCGCAGGTTGGGCCTCGCTTCATGCTCTTGGGAGGGTTCTGCCTACGATGACACACCCCCACAGCTTGCCGCACTCGTTAGTATTAGCGATAGTCAAAACACATATTTTACACAGTTCATGGAATACAGCACCTGGTTTTACCGGGCTACAGTATCCTGTTCATGATGCCAGGAAAAGCTGACCAGTCCCAGGGTATGGCGTACTCGGAACCGGGCTATTACTGTTTCTGTGGGAGTCACGGGGGTTGTGACTCGGTTCTGTGGCCCTGATTCAGCTTTTAAAAAGGGGGTTATATACAGGGGAGAATTGTGTGACACCACTAGTGATATGAGGCTATTGGGCCTCTGCTGCTGCAGAACCTCCGGGGTGATGGACCGGCAGCTGGGATGGAGTGGCTCTCTAGGGCAGAGCAGCTTCCCCAGGGCAGTGAAGGTAGTTTGGGTGTTGGGTGCAGGACGACAAGCACAAGCATTAGGCCGACTCACGGTTGTGTTGATCACTTTCTCCTTTACTGGTGGTAACAGTTATGAGCAGCTGTCCACAGAGTCCTTGCTGAGAGCAACTTCAGATCTTTCTCACTCGGCCAGGTCTTTGGCTCCCTCACTGCACTCTATGTGTTGGCTCCCGCTGCAGCATCAGCTACGCTGCCGGCTCTGTCTCTTCCTGCGAGGTGCTGGTATGACAGGCAACTCGAGTCCCTTCTAAACCTTGTCTTGGGTATCTCTTCCTGAACTCTCTCCGTTGCTGTGTCTCCAGGCACGGTGTGGCTGGGGGGACCTGGAATTCACCACCTTCTGGTATTAACTGCCGGGACGTTAGACCCTGCACAGTCTCGGACCTGGTGTCAGTTTTCTGCACTTTCCTCTGGGGTGAGCACAGTGTTCCTTGGCTCCCCAGGAGTGTTCATGCGCCTCTCCTCAGATCCTAGCCTTAGGCCTGACACTGAGTCTGCGATCCTGGGACGAGCTGAAGCAGCCTCAAATCCACCAGGATGTCTTCCTGAGTCCTCCTAGGAACTGAACTGCTGTACAGAGGATCAGCTTAGCAAAGCTCGATCCTCCAGGTACTCTTCATAGTCCTCTCGAGAACTGAACTAACTGGCTCCGCCCCAGACCAGAATTTATAGGGGAGCTCACCCTGAACCTGGGCTTGGTCTTCCCCTTCTGGCCTGGAAGCAGAAGATGTTGTGTGTTTGGTTCTCGCCTGATGAGAAGACCCTTTTGTTGCTCTCAGCGTGACACCACCACCCGGGGGTAGTGATGACACAGTGGCACTAAGCCCTGGGGTGCCACACATGCCTTTCACTGCAGATGGTGCTAGAACACAAGAAATAAAAAGTGATTTAATAGAACCACTGAAACACATACCTGAAGAATATATGAGATTAGGGAGTTTTAGATTCATATAAACCCATATAACAGTAGAAGGATAACTAAGGAGTGAGTTGCAGTGTACAGAAGCTACTCACAATCCAGGGTTATTTAAAGAGACATACACAGTCTGGACTGGGTAACTACACTATCACGATATCTGATTGGTTAGTTAATACCTGCTTATCCGTCTGGATCTTGAAGTTCCACAGGACTTTAGCTCTTTTATTCTCTACCAGTTTCTGAGGTCTCCCAACTGGACTTAGGGACCTAGCCGATATGCTGTATAGATGTTCCTGTATACAACTCCAACTACTTTGTTCTCGAATTCAATATACACTGTTCCTACTTGTGCTTTGGATCCTACCACTATGTGTTGGACTGTTTCTGAGGTTTCCTTGCATAAGGTGAGTGCCCACAAGACGTTTTTGCTGCGTTTTTGGTGCATTTTCTGCATGCAGTTTAACATTGGTTTTATGGTAATTTATGCTAATTTGTTCCTGCATTTGTGATTCCCAGCAAAACCAATGTGTTTCACAGAAACACTGTGCCCACACATTGGTTTTGCAAGTGTCAAGAACTGTTAAATACCTTCGTTTTTGGTGTGGATGGTAAAGAATTGACATGTTAATTTTTCCTGTGTTTTTGCTGCAGTCAATGGCAAAAACGCAGGAAAAACGCACCAGCAAAAATGCCGTAAAAACACACAAAAATGCACAAAAAAACGTGCAAAAAATGCGCAGAAAACGCAGACAAGATCATAGCTAATCTCCTGTCAAGGACTCTAGGATCCTTGAAAGCAGTTCAGGTTTTGCTGCGTTCAGGACTGCATAAAAAACGTCCTGTGGGCACATACCCATAGTCTGCACCTTGGGTCTTGTCTTGTGTGGCAGATCCCTGTTTCTATGGATCTGGTTCTTAGCGTCTGCTCTTGTGTCGCTATGATTAGTACCTCTGTGCTGTCTTGGAGTCATATTACTTTTGGGCGGCAGCACAGACACATAGACCCATTCAGGTCAATGCGTTCATGCTAAAAACATCCTGCACAGGGATGTCTTCCATGTGACATCCATGTACACTGACTGGAGCAAATATTTTTTGTTAAAAATAAATGGAATTTTATACTTACCTGTTTCCAGCAATGCTGTTTGTCCCACTTGCTCATGAGCTCATTAAGCTCATGAATATTCACAGCACTGACTGCTACAGTGGACCTGGAAGCATGTGTGACAACAGAGCTGGAGACAAGTAAGTATACCAGTCATGCTGTCCATGTGCTATTTGGATATCACATGGATGTCACACGGATAGCACACAGACAGCACATGCCGGACACACAACGCCAGACACTCGCAGACTCACAAAACAGCCTCTGCACACGTGCGTTTTTTTTCACGGACGTGTGAAAAGGGCCTTATGCTAAGTTTCCAGTATGAATATTTAGTGCATTTTTATTATGTATTTTTTCACTGTGCAAAAAACGCAGCATCAACATGGAACCATGCCAAAAACACAGAACAGAACTGACATACTCATTCTTTCAAAAATGCAGCAAAACCTGTGGTGTTTCCACTTTCTTCAGAAAACAAAACAAATGCATGTGGACAACTAATTCCAAAATCACATAGGTTTTGTTGGAAACTAAAAACACAGGTTCAGATTTGCATAGATTAGCATAAAACCTGAGCCCAAAAAGTGCAGCAAAAATGTAGTAAATGTAGGGGCGTCACTGCTATGGACACACTGTGTCTGGTGTGATGGAATGTTCTACTTTGCCTGCAAAAGACTGTTCTAATGGACTGTCCAAGGCTGGTAGGGGAGGGGTTGACCCTGTAAGAGACATACAGAGCTGGGAGCTGCTTCTGAGAGCAGCAGTGTATGGAACTGTGTGGAAGGTCACGCAGCCTGTGTGAAGTAATGGACTTGTGATATTGAACAGGCTCTGCGTGTGTTGCAAAGGTGACTGTCCTGTGTTATATTGAGCAGTCACGAAGAGACTGAGAACAAGACTTACAGATTTGAGGAGCATCTCAAGGATGCTGAAGCAAGGAGAAGACGACGTTTCACCGATCCAGCAGGAAAACGTGCGCACCACCGTACAGGACTGTTGGGGGCTCCCGGGACTGGATCCATGTCCCCAACATCACAGTGAGTTTGTTTCTGACTGTGCACATGTTAGTAACCACTGATCCTGTAATAGTAGTAGTCAGAAAAGGCACAAAAACAAGAGGCAGTCGGGGGGCATGGCTTGCTGATGCCGGAGTAGGAAGCTGCTGTGCACCGCTCCGCTCCTGAAGCTCCCAGTACAGCGATCTTCAGCCCTTCACCGCCGGTTCTCTGCACATGGGCAAGCAGGGGAGACTGCAGGGAAGCTCTGGAACTCCCGCTCAGGGCTTCAGCAGCACTATAGACCGCTATCTACGGTCTTCTCAAACTCCCAGCAGGGAGCAAACAGACCTAAGATGGCGGCGTCCTCCCAACCCAGAGGACAGGGAGCGCGGGAAAGGAGAGAACAGGGCAGCCGTTACGCTCCCTTGCAACAGGACTCTGAGGAGGAGACCGCACACATGGAGGACATTGCCAACCTTCCGACCTCTGAGATAAGTAAACTGCTTAAACTTATCCCCACAAAACAAGACCTAGATAGATTGGCCAGCAGGATGGAGGGCACCTATAGGCAGGGAACTGCAGTCCCTAAAAGCAGAATTCACCACAAGAGTGGAGGATGTGGAGAATGTGCAAGAATCCATATTGAATGAGTTGCAAGCTCATAGGGAAATGCTGCAGATGCACTCAGAGATGATGGAGGATTTCATGTATGGACAAGAGGATATTGAGAACCGCAATAGGAGAAACAATGTCCGCATAAGGGGCCTCCCGGAGTCAGTATCCCCAATTGACTTGAGAAAAGTGGTGCAGGACTTGTTTAATACGGTGCTAGGTGAACCTCTGGGCACCGAAATAATTATGGACAGGGTACATAGAGCACTGGCCCCGAAACCATCAGGAGACCTCAGACCCAGGGATGTAATATGCCGTGTGCACTACTTCACGATTAAAGAGGCTATCATGCAGGGGGCAAGACAGCGGGGCCCTATTCAATTCATGGAGGCAGAGATTACCTTGTTCTCTGACTTGGCCAGACGCACCTGCAGCAGCGTCGAGGGCTGAGACCTCTTTTAACTCTCCTCAAAGCGAACGACATTAACTATAGATGGGGCTTTCCATTCCAGTTGGTGGCTTATAAAGATGGCAGATCAGCAATTTTTCGCAGGATTGGTGATTTGGACGCTCTGCTGAAAGCTTTTGATTTGCCCCACGTGGACTTACCGGAGTGGCCAGCACTACGCCCTCTCCCACCTCCTCAGATAAGATGGCAGGAGAGACGCCGCAACAGAAGCTTGCCGAACCCAAATACTTGAATATTTGCTGTAATAATTTCTAGTTTCCATCAGCACGGAGGACTCTGAAGGACTCTATTTGCTCAGATATGTTGATGAAAACAGGTTTCTAGTACTTTCCTCACACTTGGAACCTTGTATCTCTCATTAGGGGGAAGAGCGGCTGTTCCTTCCCTAACAGTTTACATGACCGGCGGTGCGGGTCATTGTTCAAATTTTCAATTTATTGGGAGGCCTTTTGGGAGTCGGAGTGGACTCCTCCTCGGCTTCCAAAACCCTCTTAGAGTGCTGGGCGGTATATCTACTGTCCTAGGTTGCACACAAACCGAAATGTTTATAAGAATGTATTTTAAGCCAACTTCTTCTTCTCTACTCTTTCTCTTCTATTCTCCTATCCCTTTCTCTTCCCAAATCTGTTCCTCCCCACCCCCCGGTCTACTCTGGTCTGGTCTACACAGCACTGTAGCGATTCTAACTGCAAATGGCTGATTTAACATTTTGCTCTTTCAATGTCCGTGGTTTAAATGTCCCCGCTAAAAGACGTCAAGTATTATATGCAGCACATAAAAGACGAGCTCAGATCCTAATGCTTCAGGAAACCCACTTCAGACATGATTCAATTCCAAGATGCGAATCCCCCTATACCCTCAGTGGTATCATTGCCCTAACCCCGACTCAAAATCCAAGGGAGTCTCAATTGGGTTTCACAAGTCATTTAATCCTGTGATCTTGAGACAACATATAGACCCTGACGGTAGATTTTTGTTTCTAGAGATCTCCCTTTCCACACGTCAGTATGTAATTGCTAACGTCTATTTTCCTAACAGATGAATATGCAAATAGAGTCTGTGGAGCCTCGGTTAGGAGTCTCAAACACAGGACTAGCCATATATCCCTCCAGGGAAGGACCCAGCCAAGGGGTGGCTCCTTGCGGAGAACACCATAACCACCAAATGAAGTGGCCCTTTAAGTCAATATCCAACTCTTTTACAAGTTTACAGATATGACAAGGGAATACCAAGGCCAGGTATCCATCCACATACAGCTGTTTCGGGGTGTTGCCCCTCATCAGTGTGGAGTAGGATTCTGGCTAGGTGGGAGCAAGGCCTAGTAGACCATATATGGCTAGTCCTGTGTTTGAGACTCCTAACCGAGGCGCCACAGACTCTATTTGCATATTCATATTTCCCAGGGGGCAATGTGCCTAGGAATTCACTGTGTTTGAGCGCTTTAGCCAGCTGCCCGCAGTGTTTTCTTGGACTGGTCTCCCTGAGATCAGTGAATACTTTGCAATCTTGGTCTACTAGGCCTTGCTCCCACCTAGCCAGAATCCTACTCCACACTGATGAGGGGCAACACCCCGAAACAGCTGTATGTGGATGGATACCTGGCCTTGGTATTCCCTTGTCATATCTGTAAACTTGTAAAAGAGTTGGATATTGACTTAAAGGGCCACTTCATTTGGTGGTTATGGTGTTCTCCGCAAGGAGCCACCCCTTGGCTGGGTCCTTCCCTGGAGGGATATATGGCTAGTCCTGTGCTTGAGACTCCTAACCGAGGCTCCACAGACTCTATTTGCATATTCATATTTCCCAGGGGGCAATGTGCCTAGGAATTCACTGTTTGAGCGCTTTAGCCAGCTGCCCGCAGTGTTTTCTTGGACTGGTCTCCCTGAGATCAGTGAATACTTTGCAATCTTGGTCTACTAGGCCTTGCTCCCACCTAGCCAGAATCCTACTCCATACTGATGAGGGGCAACACCCCGAAACAGCTGTATGTGGATGGATACCTGGCCTTGGTATTCCCTTGTCATATCTGTAAACTTGTAAAAGAGTTGGATATTGACTTAAAGGCCACTTCATTTGGTGGTTATGGTGTTCTCCGCAAGGAGCCACCCCTTGGCTGGGTCCTTCCCTGGAGGGATATATGGCTAGTCCTGTGTTTGAGACTCCTAACCGAGGCTCCACAGACTCTATTTGCATATTCATATTTCCCAGGGGCAATGTGCCTAGGAATTCACTGTGTTTGAGCGCTTTAGCCAGCTGCCCGCAGTGTTTTCTTGGACTGGTCTCCCTGAGATCAGTGAATACTTTGCAATCTATTTTCCTAACAGGGCACTGCGACAGTTTGGGGCGAAATTTAGATCACTCCTGCAAGACTTCGCAGGAACAACACCAATCATCCTTGGAGGGGATCTCAATTACCCGGCTGATTCTGCGATAGACGTCTCATTGGGTAAGTCCAGCCGACCTGTGCCATCCTTGCGCTACCTAAACAGACAGTGGGAGAGATTGTCCCTAGTTGATGCCTGGCGTATACTCAACCCGGACGGGAGAGACTATACTTATTTCTCTTCGGTCCACTCTAGCTATTCCAGGATAGATAGATTTTATGTGTCTCATTCTCTGTTGGACTCCCATCTGCGAACAGAGATAGGAAACATCCTGATATCTGATCACGCCCCCATTTATCTATCTCTGGGCCTAGGTCCTGACGGCCCCAAGGAATATTCCTGGCGCTTGAACGAAAATTTATTGAGAGACCCCATCTGTAAATCAGAAGTGGAAAGAACTATCTCTGATTTTGCTCTAAATCATGAAGCTGACCCTACCCCTGTCCCCATTAAATGGGAGGCTCAAAAATGTGTTCTAAGGGGAGTGTTCATATCTCATGGCACTTGCCTCAAGAAAGCTAGAGCTCTGGAGGTAATCTCCCTTCTCCAGCAAATATCGACTCTCGAGTCTAGGCACAAAAGGAACGCAGCTCCTGAAACCTTCTCCGCCCTTTCCACAGCTAGACATAAACTCCTTTCCATACTGGATGATAGGGACAGAACCTTCATGAGCAAAATGAACTCAAAATTTTTCTACCTGGGGAACAAAAAGGGGAGAATATTGGCCAGAACCCTACATCGTAGGGAGACCAGACCCAACATAATGCAGATGAGGGATCCTAACGGGAAAGTACTCCATAAGATAAAGACATTTTGTCAGGATTCCGACAGTTTTACACTGACTTGTATAACTTGAAAGGTCACTTCCATGATTTGCCCACACCTCTTCTGAATTCCAAAATTAGATCCTATCTCGAGGGGAGTGGGACCCCCACCCTGTCGCCCTCAGTCATAGACTCTCTGGTCGGAGACTTCTCCACCTTAGAGCTGGAAAATTGCATATCATCTCTGCCCTCGGGGAAGTGCCCTGGTCCAGATGGCTTCTCGGTTAGCTTTTACAAGCTCTTCCAGAAAGCCTTATGCCCCAGCTTATTGGGAATGTGTAACGAGGTGGCGGGGGGGGGGGGGGATCTTTTCCTCCTCAGGCACTGATTGCCCATATTGTAGTTTTGCCCAAGCCAGGGAAGGACGTAATGCAGTACGGAAGCTACCGTCCCATCTCTCTCATAAATGTAGATATTAAAATATACTCCAAACTAATAGCTAACAGATTGAAAATGCATCTCCCTGATATGATACACCCTGACCAGGTTGGGTTTGTCCCGGGGCGGGAGGCTAAGGACAATACTATCAGAACGATAGCCCTAGTGGACGGGGCAAGGAGGCGCGGGATACCCATGTGCATCCTGTCCCTTGACGCCGAGAAGGCTTTTGACAGGGTGCACTGGGTGTTCATGCAAGAGACCCTGAGGTATCTGGGACTTCCGGCCTCCATGATACACATTATTTTAGCTCTGTACTCAGGTCCAACTGCCAGACTCCGGATCAACGGTTCCCTGTCGGAGCCCTTTGCCATTGGCAATGGCACACGTCAGGGCTGCCCGTTATCCCCCTTTCTATACATCCTCTGTATGGAACCTTTGGCCTCCTCGCTCCGGCGCAATTCCTCTATTCAGGGACTGGGGGGAGGGGGAGCGAAGGAGCATAAATTAGCTCTTTTTGCTGATGATCTCCTCCTTTATGTCACCAACCCATTGATTACCATCCCAAATATACTATCTGAACTCAGGAAATATGGAACCCTTAGTAATTTGAAGATCAACTTATCCAAGTCAGTGTTGCTGAATGTTTCTCTCCCCCGGGTGATCTCCCGATTACTCCGTGAGGATTTTTCTTTTAAGTGGTTGAAGACTCCATACCCTATTTGGGAATACAGTTGACCAGTAAGGTATCGGACCTTTATAAACTCAATTACCTCCCTTTGCTACATCGCGTAGAAAGAGACCTTACCAAGTGGACGAAACTCAAAATATCATGGTTAGGTAGAATACATGTAGTGGGTATGGACCTCCTGCCAAGAATACTATATTACTTCCAAACAATTCCAGTTATGCTACCGGCCTCCTTTTCTCTCGTCTTAAATCTCAAATAATCAAATTTATCTGGTCCCACAACCGTCCCAGAATCTCTTATAGCACTTTATGCAAACCTATTGTTAAAGGAGGTCTGGGTATGCCAGACTTTAGAACGTATCATTCAGCTAGCCTGGGGAGCTGCATACTATCCTTATTTAGCTTAAGAAATAGGAAGCGATGGGTGGAAGCTGAGTCCGGGTGCTCGGATGTCCCTCCCTTGTCCATTATATGGGGAGGTACTACGAGTAGCAACCGAGACATACCGTTTATATCTTCACAATTACAATCCTCTTAAGATATCGTAATCCCCACTTAGGGTTCACGTCCGTTCCAGGCCCTTTGACTCCTATATACGGAAACCCTAGATTCCCAGTGGAGTTAAGCAGGGAGTCGTACCTGGGTACCCCAAGAGAATCCCACCCTACAATATCTAACTACACGCATTCAACAGGTACAAAAAACCTCGCGGAGATGTTTCAGGACTGCGTCCCCCCACCAGACTCTTGGCTATTATTCGCCAGGATGACGAGTTACATCAGATCCCTTCCTCATGCCCAGATATTTAGACCCCTAACTGTTTTCGAGCAAAGATGCAAAAAGGGGAACCCCTAGACCATGCAATTTCTGTCCTATAAAAATGGTTCTCTAACCCCCTGAGAGATATACAGGGGACCCCTTCTTTCGTCCGCAGATGGGAACAAGACTTAGATAGGACCTTCAGCCCTGAAGAGTTGGAGACCATATACATATACTCTAGCAAGGCATCTCACTCAGCGGAAGCTCAGGACCGCAATTATAGGGTGGTAGCAAGATGGTACAGGTGCCCGGTGGACCTAAATAGAATCTACCCATCAGCTTCACCTTTATGTTGGAGGGAATGTGGAGGGGAAGGAACCTATCTGCATATTTGGTGGGGCTGTCCACTTATAGCGACCTTTTGGAAGGGGGTAGAAGACTTATATCGCAGAGTCGAACCGGAGGGAGAATTGCTTTCCCCGGAAGTAGCCCTATTAAATTGCTCGCATATGCCATTGCCTAGATTTAAAAGAAGCATATTGAGGCATTGTCTTACAGCAGCAAGGCACTTGATCGCGAGACATTGGAAGAGTCCGATAACTCCGACACGCCAGGAATTGATCGCAGAGATAAACCGGATTTGCAGGTTGGAAGAATGAATGTCCTTCTCAGTCCTAGATGTGGGCTCTATGGAAAGACACTGCAATATATGGGCCTCTTGGATAATGTTTAGGGAATCTACAGACATGCGCTCCTGGTTATCTGAATAGACCCAAATCTCCAAATTCCTAGGTGGTAGATTCAGTTACAGCATGTAGCCTTAGACCTAAACTATATATTTTTAACTGAAATAAAACTCAAGACCGAACTCCTTCCCTACCCCTCCTACTTGTCACCTTTTCTATCCCCTCTTTACACCCCTCTTTAACTAGTTCACACTTTTTATACCAGTTATTATGGTTTGGGATTGTTGTTATGCTCCTATTTACTGTAACTATTCAGAAGATAAATGGACACTTTGGTAGGCTTGGTTTGCTATTTACAGGAGTGCCTATACCCAGAAATATACCCAAGCCAGTCTATAGAAATCAGTATATACACAAGTCTTTTTCTTCAGTTCACTGTATACCTATCTTCTAATTCTTAAGCGAGGTATGTGTTATTATATAGTCATTTTGCTAGATTCCACGCTGTTTTGCTTGGCAAATAACTTTTTGTTTATTATTCGTGGTCGTAAACCACATGTTATGACACGTGTATGTCTTTATACTCTTGAAAATAAAAATTTGATTTACCAAAAAAAAACAAGAGGCAGTCGAAGTGCACTAGTGCATAAGGTACAGAGTCAGCCGAAAGGGTACAAAGTAATCATACAATGTGTCTACATTCCATCTTTTTTTTTTTTTTAAATATCATTTTTATTAAAGAATTAACACCACATAACATACAACGTTTAGAAACATTGAATAGGATTATTGTCCTGTATCTGAAGTACATTATGTATGGTTCACATAACAAACACATTTTCCAAAACGTATATCAGTAATCCGATAACATCATCAAAACAAATTTCAAAACATTAAAACGGTGAAGTGGACAATATTGTTCATTAATGATCTTTCATTCCAAGTGTACATTAAGGCAGATTGATGCTTAACTTTCAATATTTTATCTCGAAATTACCACCTATCACATCCCTGTTTACCTATTCTATAATTTCCAAGCTTTCCCAAGGAGTGATTAATATCCTCTAAGAGGTACCAAGCAGTCCCCCTGAATGGATTCATGATTTGTTGAATTTCTTCGTCTGTTTCCCGTGACTCTATATATCTTCTCCATTTTTTCATGAAGGTACCCATCATGCATTCCTTATCTCTTAACGTTTCCCTCCTATCAATGTCCATCGCCGTGGACAATCCCTTAAGACAGTAGTATGTAGTTCATAGGGTTCAATTCCACCGTGTTATCACACATTTCAGTGATCATATTCTTGATCATTAGCCAGAAATCTTGCACTTTAACACAGCTCCAGATTCCATGAATCATGTCAGTTCTATCTTGTTGACATTTAGGGCAACTGGTCAGCCTATTTGGATTACTCGTGGACTGAGGAAAATTAAAACCATAGACAAGTCCATGAATAATGCGAAAATGGGAATCCCTCCATTGTTCGTTCACTATGTGTCTCCTCACTTTTTCTAATCCCGCCAGAGCACCATCTACCACATCTTCAGAGGATAAAAATCTACTCCATTTAGTGAAGATACGATCTGATCCTTCAGGAACTAAAATCTCCCTTAGCCCTCTATATATCACAGATATGCTCAATTGGAAAATGTCTAAATTAATTAGTTTGTCACGAGTTAGACGTGGACTCCTTAAGGTACCTTTACATGTGGCAACTTTTCTAGGAATTTCACTGGCAACTTACTGGTTGCAGTGAAATCATGGAGACATTGTTCCATTTGCACACAGCAACAAGATAGAACAATGTCTCCATGATTTCACTGCAACCAGTAAGTTGCCAGTGAAATTCCTAGAAAAGATGCCGCGTGTAAAAGTACCCTTAGAGACGTCAATGAGTAGTTGCATTATCTGGTGCTTTAATTGTAAATACTGAAGTACCTGTGGACCTTCAAGGTCGAACTTTTCCGTGATCTCTTGGCACGTCAACCATCGTCTATCTGTCAAGTGAATCAGGTCTCCCATCCGTCTTACCCCCTTCCTTTTCCATTGCTCAAATAACTAATTGCTTCTTCCCATCTCAAAGTTAGGATAGGCCCACGGATTGAGATACTTGGACATTCTCCAGGATAATCTACATTTTTTTCTCACTGCTTTCCAGGTCATGATTGTGTCTCTAAAGGTAACTGAGTGTTTGATATGTTTCGGTATGTTCCACAACGGTGTGTGCAGCAATGAGCATCTATCCCATGGGTCACAGAAAGCTATCTCTAGTTGTCTATCTGAGTATCTTTCTGTATGATTTATCCATTCCACTGCGTGCCTCATTATGCAGGCCAAGTTGTAACCTCGTATATCAGGGAAATTTGTTCCTCCTCTATCTTTAGGTAACATCAGTGTCCCCAAACGTAATCTTGGCTTTTTTCCCCTCCAAATAAAGGTTGAAAACGCCTTGTTTAGTCTTTGGATGTCAGAGTGTTTTAGAAGTAAGGGTAAGGTCTGCATGGGATAGAGAAGTCGTGCAAAACTCACCATTCTCAACAAATGACAACGTCCCAATAGAGACAGGGGCAATCCAGCCCATCTCTTCAGTTCTTGTTCTATCTTATTGAAGAGTGGCATATAATTGAGCGAATATACTTGGCCCGGAGTTCTACCCAATAAGAGTCCCAGATATTTGATATAGGAGTGGGCCATGGGAATTCCCAGGGCTCTTAGAGGTTCACTCATATCACTCCCCCCTTTTATTCTCAGAATCTCACATTTCTTCCTGTTCAGTTTGAATCCCGAGAATTCTCCAAACGTCTCTAAGTCTGTGACTAAGGCCGGCAATTCACTATCAGGATTGTCATAGTTTTTAGTTTTTAAGGTTGAAGGAAGACTTTAAGTCCATCTAGTTCAACCCATAGCCTAACATGTTGATCCAGAGGAAGGCAAAAAAAAACCCATGTGGCAACACTAATCTCCACATTGGGGGAAAAAATTCCTTCCTGACTCCAGATACGGCAATCAGACTAATTCCCTGGATCAACGCCCTATCAAAGAATCTAGTATGTATAACTGGTAATATTATAGTTTTCAAGAAAGGCATCCAGGCCCTTTTTAAATGTTAGTAGTGACTCACTCATTACAACATCATGTGGCAGAGAGTTCCATAGTCTCACTGCTCTTACAGTAAAGAATCCGCGTCTGTGATTATGATTAAACCTTCTTCCCTCCAGACGTAGAGGATGCCCCCTTGTCCCAGTCTCAGGCCTAAGAGTAAAGAGATCATTAGAAAGGTCTCTGTACTGCCCCCTCATATATTTGTACATTATTATAAGATCACCCCTAAGCCTTCGTTTTTCCAAGCTAAATAACCCCAAGTTTAATAACCTGTCTTGGTATTGCAGACCCCTTAGTCCTCTAATAACTTTTGTCGCTCTTCTCTGGACCCGCTCTAGTTCAGCTATGTCTTTCTTATACACCGGAGACCAGAATTGTACACAGTATTCTAAGTGTGGTCGCACTAGTGACTTGTATAGAGGTAAAATTGTGTTCTCCTCATGAGCATCTATGCCTCTTTTAATACATCCCATTATTTTATTTGCCTTTGCAGCAGCTGCCTGACACTGGCCACTAAATGTGAGTTTGTCATCTACCCATACACCCAGGTCTTTTTCAGTGATAGTTTTGCCCAGTGTTTTATAATTAAGCACATAATTATACCCTTTGTTTCCTCTGCCCAAGTGCATGACTTTACATTTATCCCCATTAAAGCGCATTTGCCATTTAGCAGCCCAAGCTTCTAGTTTACATAAATCCTCCTGTAATATAAAATTGTCCTCCTCTGTATTGATTACCCTGCAGAGTTTAGTGTCATCTGCAAATATTGAGATTCTACTCTGTATGCCCCAGGGGCTGGCTGGAGCCTCTTTCCCTGGGTGGCAGTTAGGTATCCCCGGCCCTGGTTGAGAAGCGGGGGGGGGGGGGGGGTGCTATCGGGTCCGGTCCGGCAGCCTTGAGAAGCGGGGCGGGGGGGGGGGGGGTGCTGTCAGGTCCGGCAGCCTTGAGAAGCGGGGGGGGGGGGGGGTGCTGTCAGGTCCTCACCTCCTCCAGCCGCAAAGCGAACCCGCCTGCCGCAAGCCGTCCCGCCGGCCGCAAAGTGACGCCCGCGGCCGGCCCGTTTCTGCAGGGGGCGGCCCTAATGGTGGACTATACCACCAGCCCAGGGGCACTTGCCCCCCTGCCACCTGGGCCAGCCCGCCCCTGGTATGCCCCCTACAAGGTCATTAATAAATATATTAAATAGAAGCGGACCCAACACTGACCCCTGTGGTACCCCACTGTTAACTGTGACCCATTCTGAGTGTGTTCCATTAATAACCACCCTTTGTTTCCTATCACTAAGCCAGTTCTTAACCCACTTACACATATTTTCCCCTATCCCCATTGCCCTCATTTTATGTATCAACCTTTTGTGTGGCACCGTATCAAAAGCTTTTGAAAAGTCCATATACACCACATCCACTGCATTTCCTTGGTCCAGTCCAGAACTTACTTCTTCATAGAAGCTTATTAGATTAGTTTGACAGGAACGGTCCCTCGTAAAACCATGTTGATAATGGGTCATGAGGTTATTTTTGTTCAGATACTCCAGTATAGCATCTCTTAGAAAACCCTCTAGGATTTTACCCACAGTAGAGGTTAAGCTTACTGGCCTATAATTTCCAAGTTCAGTTTTTGTCCCCTTATTGAATATTGGCACCACATTTGCTATACGCCAGTCCTGTGGTACAGACCCTGATATTATGGAATCTTTAAATATTAAAAATAATGGTCTATCTATGACAGTACTTAGATCCTGCAGCACTCTGGGGTGTATCCCATCTGGGCCCGGGGATTTGTCAATTTTAGTGATTTTTAGACGATGCCGTACTTCCTCTTGGGTTAAGCAGGTGACGTTTAATTGAGAATTTTTGTTATCACTGATCATATTGTCTGTCATGGGATTTTCTTGTGTAAATACTGTTGAAAAAAAGTCATTTAGCATATTTGCTTTTTCCTCATCCTCATCCACCATTTCACCCAGACTATTTTTAAAGGGGCCAACACCATCATTTTTTAGTTTCTTACTATTTATGTAGTTAAAAAATATTTTGGGATTCTTTTTACTTTCTCTGGCAATGAGTCTCTCTGTCTCAATCTTTGCTGCCTTGATTTGCTTTTTACAAATGTTATTTAATTTTCTGTATTTATTTAATGCTTCATCACTACCTACTTGCTTTAATTCCCTAAATGCTTTCTTTTTGTCACTTATTGCACTTCTTACCGCTTTATTTAGCCATAGTGGTTTCCTCCTATTTCTAGCATGCTTATTCCCATAGGGTATATATTGTGCACAGGTCCTATTCAGGATGCTAATAAACATCTCCCATTTGTGTTGTGTACTTTTATGTCTCAGGACATCATCCCAGTTTATTGCACTAAGATCATCTCTCAACCGTTGGAAATTTGCCTTCCTGAAGTTTAGTGTCCTTGTGGCCCCTCTACTACACGTCTTAGTAAAGGATACTTGAAAGCTTATTAAGTTATGATCACTATTACCCAAGTGACCTCCAACCCGTATATTTGATATGCGGTCTGGCCTGTTGGTTAATATTAGGTCCAGCAGTGCCCCCCTTCTTGTTGGGTCCTGAACCAGTTGTGAAAGGTAATTGTCTCTTATAGTTTTCAAAAACTTATTACCTTTGCTAGAACTGCAGGTTTCTGATCCCCAATGTATTTCAGGGTAGTTGAAGTCCCCCATAATAATGACTTCTCCCTGAGTCGCTGCTTCATCTATTTGCTTTATGAGGATATTCTCCTCCACTTCCATTATTGTTGGGGACTTATAACAAACCCCTATCAGTAATTTATTATTTTTTCCCCCTCCCCTTATCTCCACCCACAGAGACTCTACATTTCCATTAGATTCACCTATATTATCACGCAGGATGGGTTTATCCATAAAGAGAATTATATCATCTGCGAACATAGCAGATTTCACTTCTGCCTGTCCCACCATCATGCCTTTAAAGGAGCTATGGTTGTTAATGAACCTTGCTAGCGGTTCCAAAGCCAGATTAAACAGGAGCGGGGATAGTGGGCAGCCCTGCCTGGTTCCTTTTTGTAGAGGAAATTTAGGTGATAAAAATCCTGGCGTGTGTACCCTCGCTGCCGGGTTAGCATAAAGAGTCTGTAAGAACCGACGAAATCTCCCCTGTATTTTCATTTGATCTAGGACCAGACCCAGCCATGGCCACCTCACATTATCGAAGGCCTTTTCCACATCGAGAGTGACCATGGCTGGGCTGCTCCCCCCTCCACCTGTCCCGCTCCTCACCATGTCCATTACCACTAGGGCTTTCCGGACGTTAGTCACAGCTGACCTGCCCTTGACGAACCCCGTTTGTTGTTTTTGTATAAGATCGGAAAGAATCCGGGCCAGCCTGTCCGCCATAATCTTTGACAAGATTTTAATATCAAGGTTTATTAGTGAGATGGGTCTGTAATTTGCTGGATCTTCTCTATCCCTGTCCCCCTTAGGTAATAGTTTAATGTAGGCTACATTAGAGTCATCCGGAATGAGGTCTCCCTCAGTCATGGCGTTAAACAGTTTGGTCAGTAGCGGGGTTAATTCCTCACGTAGAAGTTTGTAGAATTCCCCAGAGAATCCATCAGGGCCTGGTGCTTTGCCATTTCCCAGGTGGCGAATGGCCATGTCAACCTCAGTCTCCATTACAGGCCCATTCAATGTTGCCAGGTCTGTCTCAGAAACTGAGTCGAGTGGCACCCTCGCAAGCCAGTCTTCCGCTCCCTGAATCTGGTCAACCTCTGTGCTATATAGATGGCGATAAAACTTCTCGAATATTGAATTTATTTCTTTCGGGTTAGTAGTAATGACACCTCCTTTCTGCTTGAGAGACATAATTGGGTCCGAATGACTCCTACCTTTGGCTAGCCTAGCCATTAAGCGACCCGCTTTATCCCCAAATTTATTAAGGTCAACATCCAATTGTCCCCGTATTAGGATTTCCCTCTGTTCTGCCCAATGGTCATATTCCTTTTTAGCCTCCACCCAATGTTGTTTATCTAAAGGGTCATGGGTATGGCGAAATATCCTGTATTTATCTGCCACCTTTTCACTAGCCATAATAAACTTTTCTCTGATTTTTTTTTCTGCGTCAGCGTATGGGCTATAATTTGTCCCCTTATCACAGCCTTTCCTGCCCCCCAGTACAATTTATGGTCTTCTTTGTGTATATCATTGTCTATGGAGAAATTAGACCACCATTCTTTGAGTTTAATTTTAAAATCACCGTTAGAGGCCATGTGTGAGGGAAACCTCCATAGTATATCTGATCCTTTGGGTTGTGAATCCAATAAGTTGATACGTATCGGGCTATGGTCCGATATAACCATATTCTCTATCACTGCTTCTTCTATGATTCGCATCGATTGGGCATTTGCCAAAAACATGTCAATGCGCAACCACGAGGAGTGAGGATGAGAGAAGTGTGAGAATTCGATATCTTGTGGGTGGAGGACACGCCACACATCAGCCAGACCCAGTGATTTTGTCATATTTGCCAATGTCTCTTGGCCCCTGTTTCCCACCGAATTCTCTGTTTCCCCTGTAGCAATTCTTTGTCTGTCTACGACTTCCCTCATTACTTCATTGAAATCCCCACCTATGATGATGTTGGACTCTTTGTCACCCAGTATCCTCGAGTGGAGCGCTCCAAAAAATTGAGTACGTGAACCATTTAGCGCATAAATATTATAAATACTGAACTGTTGTTCATGTATCCTTAATACTACATGTAGGAGCCTTCCCTCTTGGTCCTGGGAGACAGATATTAACGAACATGCCAGGTGTTTATTAACTAGTATCAGGACTCCTGCTTTTCTGTTTTGAGCTCCCGATATCCAAGCCGACCCCACCCACAACTTCTGGATATAGTGTAGCTCATGTGTAAGCAAGTGAGTTTCCTGTAGTAAGGCTATGTGGCATGTAGTCTTTTTAGATGCCTTAATACCATGAACCGTTTATTAGGGGATCTCAATCCTTTTACGTTCCAGGTCACCAGACGTATCATTCCCAATTATTATGTTGCTGTGCGGGGCCATTGTTAACCCCTATCTCTATGGTTGGCTTCTGTGTAATTGTTTGTGAAGAAGGTGATGTGACTTTATGATTTCGAGACATATTCAAACATTTACCAATCTGTACACTAGGGATCATATTAGTAACCCACTTCAAGAAATAAACAAAACTATTAATAAAAATAAAAACCTTTCCAAGAATTAACCAACTCGAGAGAGAATACTTCTCATCATGCATTCTCCTCGGCAAAAGGATGGGGAGGGGGGCACGAGGGGGGGAATCCGGGGGAACATGGGGAGAGGGGAGAGCATGTGCAGGAGTAAAGCCAGAGATAGTCATGGAGGGCATTCAACCGGATGCATGGTGCTTGAGACCCATCATCTTCCTCCTAGATATGTAGGCTTCTCCTTTGGCCCTTTAGCTGGCATCACATGGTAGTCCTTTTGTTTGGGCCTCTCGTTGAGGCTGCTGTTGTTATTGTTTCGATCTTTCTTTTTGTGTTGGACTCTTGACCATGGGCTATTGTCTTCTGACGTAGCTCGGTCATATCTGGAGTCTGGTATAACAGCTGCCTTGGCTGCATAGGACTGCTGAGACGGTGATATCGAGGACCTTGCATCTCCCGTTGTTCGCTGGTCTTTCGCTGATTCTGTGGGTCCCTGTTGTAGATAATGTAGCGCTACTTTGCCATTCGAGAAAGACTTTGTGTCTCCATTCCAGTCCCTGAACCTCAGTATGGCAGGGTATGCTAGTTGGAATCTGACATTTTTCTTATATAGCAACGAACATGCCGGGCTAAACGACTTTCTCTTGCGGGCCAATTCAGCCGAATAGTCCTCATACAGTCTGACTTTGTGTCCTTTAATTATCAGTGGGAGCTTTTTGGATTTATATTCTTTAAGTAATTTCTCTTTATCCTTAAAGTTTACGAAACATGCAATAACTTGCCGTGGACCATCTTTGGAGTCTTTTGGGGGGCCTACCCTATGTGATGTTTCAACCTTGCATTGGGTGTAATTCTTCCTCCCAAATGGTGTCTAATAGATCAGCCGCAATAGACTCAGGTAGCCCCACCATTCTCAGGTTATTCCTCCTTGAGCGGTTCTCTAAATCATCCAATTTCTCCTCAGAATAAGCTGAATGTTTCTGGAGGGAAGCTATGTGGCTCTCTAGATGTAATATTCTGTCCTCAGCTTCTGATAATCTGCGCTCCGCTTCCAGCAATCTCTCCCCATGTTGTATAGTTGTCTGATGGATGCCTGCCACAGCGTCCGTTATTGCCTCTCTGATGAGTGATTTCAGATCGGCTGAGATGAATGGGGCCACTTCTCTTGCCAGTGCCCGCACGTCTATCGTCCCTGCATTGACCAGGTGTAGTGGGGCTGCAGCTATTGTTTCAGGGTTCTCCTCCATGATATCCCCCTGGGCTCTTGTCTCCTTCTCCTCCATCCCCTCAGCTCCGCACACAAGGGACTTACTCTTTTCTTTTGGAGTCGGTTCATCCGCCCTCTCTCCTTCATCTGTCACCACCGCAGTCCTCTCTCTTCCCGCTCCTGAGCAGCTGCGGCTACGGCCGGTTGGAAAGTTTAGTAGTAGAGCGCGGCCCCTTGCTTCCGCCGCCATGTTTCCCGGCTTCCCGCCTCGCGCCTCGGCTCTATGGATTTCGGCTGCGTCCTTCCCCGAGCTCCTCAGGACATACCTGTCCAGGGTCCCTGCACCACGGGGAGTCGCCGCCAGCGTGAATGGGAGCTGGATGTTTGCTCTCTCGGTAAGATTGAGGCGGATGGTCGGCGCGGTCCCGGGGCCTGTTCCCTCAGGCTGTCATCCCCGCAGCGCTGGAACCGGAAGTTACATTCTATCTTAAACATTACATTCTTAAGTATAGAAGGTCCATATAGACAGACGCTCTTCATATGAATGCTATTTGGTTTACTGTGCCTGTAACCTTGTTTCTCCTGCTGTAGCACTTTATGTATGGGAACATGTTAACCCTGACTCTGTACCCTATAGTAAGGGGGAAACAATCCAGGTATAAAGAATGTAATGTTTAAGATGGAATGTAGACACATTGTATGATTACTTTGTACCCTTTGTGCTGACTCTGTACCTCATGCACTAGTGCACCTTCACTGCCTCTTGTTTTTGTGCCTTTTCTGGAATAATAAAACCCCTTTAATTGCAAAACTGAAGCTTACTCTCTTTTTTACTCTTTGTATGTAAATTATCTTTTGCCACTGCATCCCCCTGTTTGAACCTACCTTATCCATATCATTCCCTGCCTTTCAATAAATTCACCCTTTGTTATTTGCACCTCATCATGTGTACCGTAATTCACTCTGCACCGCGGTGGTCCCCTGGCCATCACTTCAAGTGGTGCTGCGAGCAGGGTACGGTCACCATAATAGAGGCAGCAACGGCAGGAATGCTAATGTTAATGGGGCTGCTGTGGGCATTGGTGGAACCCCCGCAAGGACACGCCCAACGGGCGCCATATTTAGTGTGCTACCAAAGTTCGACAGCAATAATATGCCACTGTCCGACTGGGTATCCCAGCTGCAAAGCACCCTAAAGATTTATAACATCAGCCCAGACTTTGAAGTGGACATCGCTTAGACAGCCCTAGAGGGAGAAACCCGTAGAAACGTCTACTTACGACCAGATCCCATCCGTACTACCGTGAAAGAGTTAGTAAAGTTCCTGGAAGAGATCTATGGCGAGACTACTAGCGCGGGACACCTTCGCACCAAATTTTCTCGAGGCTGCAATGGGAAGAAGATGGAATTTCTCAGTATGTGACAGCACTGCAAAAAATGTTAGCAGAGGTGCAGAGAAAGGAATCAGATGGATGCGGCGGCATGGCCTCTACAGACCGGATGCCCCAGGAACAATTAATTCTGGGACTGGACAGCACATCCTTGAGGAGAGTCCTGTCAGTATGGGTCCGGGCAGATCCAATTCTTACATTTCATAAAATCCTGGCAGAAACAGTGGCCCGAAGCATAGAAGAAAGCTACGCATCTGGGGTGGTACGTATCCAGGCCGCCAATTCCAGAGTCGACCCAAACTTGGTGCTGGTCCAGGTGGTTCAAGACTTACAGCGATCCCTTATTAACGTGCAAGAGAAGCTGACCCAGATGGAGCGAAGAATGGGAAATCTGTCCACTGAATGCCCCTACCCGAACGTGCTTGGCCCCCTGTCGGCCCTTCCCATCATCTGCCGTGGGAGAATTACAACATCCTGACCCAACATACTCATGCAACCATTCCTTGGCCTGACTGATAAGTGACTGGTTGGTGCAAGCTCCCTCCTGTCAGGCATCAGAAGGACAAGGACAGGCTTGAGGTACCCCTCAGCGAGGAGAAGACATACAATGCTGGGAATGTGGAGGTCAGGAGCATCTTGCCAAAGAGTGCTGTAATTACGGTCAAGGACAGTGGAAGCCATCGTCAAACTACCAACCCCTGCAGTAGTGCGGCACTCTGCGGGGGAGGCTCCTTATCATAACGAACACATGATTGCTGGGTTTCCTATCTTACATGCTGAATTCGAGGGTGTTCTTATGGATTGCTTGATAGATACTGGGTTACAAGTGACAACGATGCGAGAAACATACTTCAATCAACGTTTCCAGACACTGGCTAGGCCAGAGAAAGAGACATTGATCTGGGTGATTGCTGCCAACCAACAACCGATCCCGGTCACTGGGGATGTGTGGATGAATGTTCAAATCCATGGGCAAGAAGTGGGGAGAAAAGGGATCCTGCTAGTCCCCGAGCCCATCAAAGAAGATGTCCCTGTAATACTGTGGATGAATATCCTACATGAACTTGATCAGATTCGGTTTACCAATTGGGGACCCGGTTATTGGAAGAAGGCTACTATACATAAATCTACACAAAAAGCCCTTCAGCAACTGATCCGCGTCTGTGGGAAGCAGAAGAGTGTGCCATCTTAGACAGTAGGGGTCATCAGGGCTCTTGGGAAAGAGCCTGTAATCCTGCCTCCCAGACGAGGACATATATTACACCTCCCAGTGGGAACCTATCGCAACCTTGATGGGATGGAAGTTTGAACCTGCCTTATTCACATCATTCTTTGCCTTTCAATAAATTCACCCTTTGTTATTTGCACCTCATCTTGTGTACCGTAATTTACTCTGCACCGTGGTGGTCCCCCGGCCATGGCTTCATAAAAACGCACTGTGTAAATATTGCCTTAGGGTGCTTTCACATTGTGTCAGTGCCATCCTTCAGACACATGCATTAGAAACCACCTAAACAGATTCTATATTGTAATGCATCCATAGGCCTTCATTAAAGAGGACTTGTCACCCCCCACCATGGATGTGAATCTAAGTCCAGCACTGAATGCAGCAAATCTCCTGCATTCAGGCAAGGGGTCCCCCATGGCTCGGTGGGGCTGCTACCCCTATATATAAGCTTATGAAAATTTACAGTATAAATCTATAGAGGCGGGCCCTTGTGATTCTGGCACCTCGTCCACGGGGGCATTTCATGCCCCCTGCACCTCGGTGCCACCCAAGTCCTCACTGCCTTGCTCGTTCCCTTCATGTCCTCCTCGCTCTGTGCGTCCTTGTGGTGTTAATGCAAGCGCAGAGTGAGGATGAGCTTGAGGTGCATGGCCCACCTCCCGCTATGACGTACTCTCATTTCCCCGCCCTGCTCCGTGTTGTGCTATGGAGAAGGGCGGGGAAATTAGAGGATGTCATAGCAGGAGGCGGGGCATGATGCACCTCAACCTCTGTTACGCTTCCGGGGTAAGGTGCCTTAGAGTGGACCCACTGGGCCGTGGTACCAAACTCCCCTGGAAAAGCTGGTCCTAGTTTAACCAACCCCTATACATGGATTGTCAGGGGCAAGTCCAGGGGGTCTAAATACCACAGCTGCTAGTACCATGTTCCCTGAGGAAGGAGCTCGGGAGTAGGCTCTGAAACGCGTCGGAAAATAAAGGCTGTAGCTGTACCAGACATTCCCGTGTCTGTGTTTCTTTGTCCTCGGAGCAGCAGCGCGGACACCGAAGCACTTTGTCCAAGAATCTACAGTAATTATCTTGGTAGGATTAATGATATGGAAAGTCTCCTCTTCCACATCTGACTGCTGGAAGGACCTTGACGGAGCATCAGCCTTGACGTTTTTACTGTCAGGCTGGAAGTGCAGTTCAACGTTGAAATGGGCAAAGAACAGGGACCACCGGAACTGTCGGGGGTTGAGCCTCTGGGTGGACTGGAGATAAGCCAGGTTCTTGTGATCCGTGTAGATAATGAACAGATGAACAGTACCCTCGATGAGGTGACGCCACTCCTCCAGTGCCAGTTTGATGGCCAGCAATTCATGATCCCCAATAGAGTATTTGCGCTCTGACGAGGTAAAGGCTTTGGAGAAAAACCCACAAGTGACTAACCGACCTGAAGAGGATTTCTGGGAGAGGACAGCCCCCGCTCCTATGGAGGAGACGTCTACCTCTACGATGTACTGTCTGTTCACCTCTGGTCGGTGCAAGGCAGGAGCCTCGGAGAAGGAGCGCTTTAAGGTGAAAAAGGCGTTCTCGGCCTCTGGGGTCCAGTCGCAGGCTTTTGCTCCCTTACAGATGAGAGCCGTGGTGGGCTTGATCAAGAACGAGAAATGGGTAATGAATTGCCGGTAATAATTTGCAAAACCAAGGAACCGCTGAATAGCCTTAGTCTTTACAGGACGGGGCCACTTCAGCATGGCAGAGAGCTTCTCAGGATCCATCCGTAATCCGGAGTCAGAGATGATGTATCCGAGAAAGGGCAAAGAGGTCTGCTCAAAGACACATTTCTCCATCTTGGCATACAATCGATTCCTCCTCAGTCGCAGGAGGACTTGCCGCACGTCCCGTCTATGAGAGGACAAATCGGGGAGAAGATGAGGATATCGTCCAAATATACCACCACACACATGTACAACATTACAAAAGATGTCATTGACGAACTCCTGAAACACTGCGGGAGCATTACACAACCCGTACGGCAAGATCAAATACTCATAATGGCCGACCCTGGTGTTGAAAGCCGTCTTCCATTCATCTCCGGCACATATGCGAACCAGGTTGTATGCTCCTCGGAGGTCTAATTTCGTAAAGATGCAAGCTCCTTTGAGCCTGTCAAAGAGCTCTGGAATCAACGGGCTGCCCTCCTTCTTTTTCACAAAGAAAAAACCAGCGCCAGCAGGGGACGTGGATTTTCAAATGAAGCCCCTAGTCAAGCTGTCCCAGCTTGTGATGGTACACAGATCACTGGCTGTGAGACCTACGGCCGATGAGGCGGGAGGACCTCTGCCTCCGTTTTGTTGAAGACATCTGGGTGCTGCCAATAGGAAATCGGTAAACCAGGAAGAACAGTAACCGGTTGAGGGGAACCGGGTGGCAGAAGAGACTTCAGGCATCTCTCATGGCAGAGAGGGCTCCACCGCAGCACGTCCCCTAAGCGCCAGTCTAGAACAGGTTCATGAACCCGAAGCCAGGGAAGCCGAGGAGCAGGGCATGGGAGAGACCAGGCATGACGTAGAAGGCGATCTTTTCACGGTGTAGAGCCCCGATCTGCAAATCCACCTCCTCTGTCACTTTGGTGACGATCTCCTGCAGCGGTCTGCCATCCACCGATGCAATCACGCGAGCCGTCACCAGAGGTATTACAGAGATTCCAAGACGAGTCACCGCCTCCGGCCGAATGAAATTTCCTGCAGCCCCAGAATCCACGTAGGCTAACTCAGAAAAGCATCTCTGCGGACATTTCACCCGCACGGGCAGGGTGAGGGGTTGAGAGGCATCACTCTCGCCTAGGACGGTCTCTCTTATGCGACCTAGGCGGAGGACTTCTCCTGGTCTTTCAGGACAATACTGGCACCAGACTGATCTCTTCTCTCTGGCGGTTTCACGGGAGCGCTCTTGAAAACGCAAGTCAATGCGTGTGGCTAGTGAGATCAAATCCTCCAGCTCGTCTGGGATATCCTGACCTGCGAGTCTGTACTTTATCCTGCCGGACAGGCCACTCCAGAGAGCTCCGGTCAGCGCTTCATTATTCCATCTCACCTCGGAGGAGAGGATGCGGAAACGAATGGCGTATTGCCCAACGGTAAGTGTCCCTTGATGGAGGTTGAAGAGTGACTCTGTAGCAGACGCGACTCGATCGAGTTCATCAAAGACCCTCCGGAATGTCTCCAGAAAGGTCGACATGTGGGAGACCGCTGGGTCATCACGCTCCCATAGATGGTTAACCCACGCCAGAGCCTCGCCTTCCAGGTGAGACACCACGAAAGCCACTTTGGCCCGATCGGTGGGGTACTGCTGTGGCAGTAGTTCAAAGTGTAAGCGACACTGGTTGAGGAAGCCGTGGCACATCCCGGGGTGTTCGCTGTATCTAGGTGGTCTCCCGAGGCGAGGCGGAGGGTTCGGGACACCACCTGGGGAGCGGTCATAGGATACAGCCTGGGCCGAGGCCATTGATGCAGACTGCACGGAGTCCAGATGATCGTCCATGGAGGATATGCACGACAGCCTGCAAGACTGCATGTCTCGTTGTGCTGACAGCTCCTGCTGTAGGCTCGCAGGCTGAGTGGCGAATGCCGGGTTGGAGGTTTGCAGGGAGGCTAACCGGGTATCCATAGACTGAAGACAAGTAGCTATACGGCTCTGACTCTCCCGAAGATAAGCCAGCTCCTTCTGCGCTGAGAATGAGGTACCAGCGGGGTCCATGGCCTGATTATTCTGTCATGCTTCCGGGGGAAGGCGCCCTAGAGTGGACCCACTGGGCCGTGGTACCCTGGGTGAGCTGGTCCTAGTTTAACCAACCCTTATACAGGGATTGTCAGGGGCAAGCCCAGGGGGTCTAAATACCACAGCTGCTAGTACCAGGGGGGCGGTTCGTAAGGTTAGTCTATGCTACGGCACAGCTAAGGATTCCGAGATAACAGGTTACAAAGCTAGGAGAGCAGGAATGGTGCTACTGGGGAAGAACACAGCAAGGGTTCCAGGAAGCAGAGTACAAGGCTGGAAGAACAGGACTGGCTCTAGCGGAGGAGAGTACAAGGAAGGCCTGACCAACAGTCAGCTAGGCAGAAGCAAACTGACTTAATAATCAGGCACCTCCCATCAGTGGAGGTGGCCTGATATACCAGAGGAAGAGCAGCTATTGGTCAAGGGGAGTGTCAGGTTGGACCTTGCCGGCCCCTAGAGTCACAGGGGAGGAGTGCACCTAGTGCGCTGCTGATTGGTCACATGAATATGACCATTGTAATGTGCTCATGTATGAGCCCGGTGGTCTGCTGACAGGAAGGGAACCCGGCAACGGCTCCGAGACACAGTACGCCTGGACGCTGAATGCCCAGTCGGCAGAGGGGCAGAGGATGCCGAACCGGGAGAGGTGAGCTGGGGAGTGGTGCCAGGGGACCTAACAACATCGCTCTGTGCTTGCGTCAACACCACAAGGATGCGGAGTTAGGGCTGATCTTCGGCTCTCAACTGGCCAGTGTTCACGGCTCAGGGGTGAACTCGCCTGTACCATTACTCGGAGCCGCCACTCCGTTGGTGGACCGGATTCCACTGGTCTGGCACTGGGTTTCCCCTGGGTCGCCATTTCCTCTTAGGCGCCCTCCCTGGGAGACTTCTCTCTAGCACCCTTTTTGCTTCGCTCCTCAGTCCGGACTACATCCAACTGTGTGACTTCCTGCATCACCTAACTCCGCCCACTGGGACTGGGTCTCTGTCTTAAGGATTTAACCCCATCATCCCTGGCTTTAGAGTGTGTGTGCTGGGATAGGAGCCTCATGTCATCTTTACACTCCCGTGTGACAGGAATACTGCACACTCTATTGTGGGTGCAGTACCCCTACTGTGGCGCACTGACCAGTGGGGAGCCACATTCCCCCTTGGTTAAACACACTTGTCCCCAAGTGTTTCTACCCCGACCTGGTACCTGGTACAGACTCTTTTTATATTTTTAATAAACAATAACAGGTATCATTTTTATTTACAAACAATACGCATCTTGTTTCTTCCCTTTATGAGAGGCACTTTTCTTATAACGTTGCAAGCTTAACATCGGCCTAACGGGGGCGGTACTCACACCATACAGACCCAGCGGTAATGGTACCCTTAAGGCCCCGTCACACCTGGCGACGGGGCTGGAGATGTCGGTGGTGACTAGTGGGTGCGCGCACGGTTTTGGC
This sequence comes from Allobates femoralis, assembly GCA_033576535.1. Lineage (NCBI taxonomy): Eukaryota > Metazoa > Chordata > Amphibia > Anura > Aromobatidae > Allobates > Allobates femoralis. Next base: position 350,865,150 of record JARQOC010000003.1, on the reverse strand, counting down.
GCCCCATCAGCGTCGCCGTCCTCCATTTACATGGGGTGACATCTCCAGCCCCGCGCCGGCAAGCTGACAGGCGGCATCGGCGTCGGGGTGTCTGAAAACTCCAGCGGCGATGCAGACAATGGGAGCCTATGGCTCCCAACGCCTGGCTGGTCGCCAGTGCCTGGTTACATGGGGCGATGTATGCACATCGCCCCAGATCGGTCACCTGGTTTCAGAGCACTGCTCTGAAACCAGGCGACCTCCTGGCGGCGCCGACATCGCCCCTTTACATGAGGCGACAATGTCGCCGCCGATAGGCCACGCCCCTACGTCGCCTGTGTAATTGGCGCCGATGTTGCCCCGTGTGACGGGGCCTTTACTCTTTAAATAAAGTAGGGAAACTTCTAAGGTTATGTGTATAGACGCCGGTATACCCTCTGAATTATTAAAGCTTTCAACCTTGAACCCACCTGAAAAAGATGATGTGTACACATGCCTTAAAAGCACCACTGAAACATTCCAGACAGCATAGTATACAGTATAGTAAAAAACAAGTTTAGGTATATGCACACAGAGTTTTTTGAGGAGTCTTTTGAAATGTCCAAAAGACATCTGAAAAATTGCTCAAAAACACTGAATAAGGTTCTTCCTATTAATTTCTTTTGTAAAACAACTTGCTGGTCATATGTTCAGTCTTTTGAGTGTTTTCAAAAACACCTCATAGAAAAAAGTGCATGCCACTTCTCCAAAGAGCCTCTTCATGTAAAAACACTCAAAACCAGGCATTCAAAAGGCTGGAAAAATGCTTTCAGAAAAAAATGTTCAAACTTGCTTGAAAAACCCACTAAATACGCATCGTGAGCACATACCCTCACTGTTTAGTGAAGTGCTTCAAGAACTGTTCTAAATCCTGTAGATATATCAGTGGGAAGAACGCTGATCAGATTATAACCTGCACAAACCAATAATTAATATATATGAGTGTTATAACAGCTTGATTAGTTATTGTATTACAGACAATTGCATAACAGTTACCATTGCATAGTATTCCCCAGTACCAAGCTACATTTATGTGTGCTGAATACGTTGCGAAATTATTGCCTGTCTATCTTTATTGAGATCTATAAAGGCCACTTTACACACACCAACTTATCTGTCCAACTTCTGAACAACTTACTGGTTGCAGTGAAATCATGGACACATTGCTCCATTTTGTGGCTGTGTACAAAAGGAACAATGTGTCCATGATTTCACTGCAACCAGTAATGGTGGGTTTACACGTTGCGATATCGGCGTCCAACTCCAACCAAAAGTCACGTGGTTCGTGAGTTGGACCCATATCGTTCCTGCGTTGTATGGTCTGAACATCCGATACGATGCAGGAACGATGGCAAACCGATTTCGGGGGTCGAATGAGCGTGCTATTCGACCGCCCGATATCAGATGCCGGTTGTAGCCGGATTCTCCTGTGTGACAGCCTAACTACGATGTGTACTGCAACGTCACCCATTCACTCCCATGTTAAATGGTCGTTCCTGGGTCGGGGGGCGTACACATCGTAGGGACTTGTATCCGATATCACGCTGTGTAAACCGCCGATGCGATGCAGGGAAAAGCGCGCACAAAAAGCGCGCTCCCGCACCGTTGGATACGGTATCAGGCCGATATCGGGACGTGTAAACCCACCATAAGTTGTTCAGAAGTTGGACAGATAAGTTGGTGTGTGTAAAGTGGTCCCTTACACTGCAAAGAAATTCCCCCATTCTCTAAATAATTGATATCACATGTTAGCCTGAAGCCCCCTTTGTGATTTTTAATTGGTTTTAATATTGTATGTTCACAATTCTTGTAAATAAAATTGTTGATATATTTTTTCACTATATAGTTGTGCTCCCTCTATATATGTCAAACCTTCCCACTTCTGTATAACTGCCAGCATGGAGGTCATACAGTGTGTAAAGTAACTCAGTCGGCTTCATTATAGTAAATGGCTCTGCCGAGTCTTTTGACAGAATACTGTTTTTGGGATTTTAAAAGAAACCCCAACATATTGCTTGGAGAGTGGAGAGCACTGTATGTGTGTGAGTAATGTTGTATTTGAGTACATAGGTAGAACGAAAGGCCAAAGAGCCCTATAAGGGCGAATAAGCCCATGACGAACTGGAGGGGACTGAAGGGCTGAAAGGGTTAATAGGTGTAGGATTACAGGGCACAAACCTGGCCTTAAGGGGATTGGTTGAAAAGGGGAACAGTGGGGATTGGAGGAAAGGATTGGGGGGACGGACGGGCTGTGATAGGGTATATAGAGGGGGCAGGGTTTGGGTACCTCCTCTTCGCTGGACGGTGCCAGATCCTGGTGTGTGCTGCAGCTCCTGCTCTGCGATGGCCGACCTGGCTGCATTATTGGAGATGGTGCGAGGGCCTCTGAGGTCCTTGGAGTGGATGTCCTGCGGGAGCAGCTGGCAGCTGTGTTTGCTCCCCGCCCGGCGGTGCCTATTCCTGCACCCGGGCCTGAACTGCGCGCTCGGCGGTCACGGCCGCCGGAGCGCTACTCCCCTGTGGGGGGGAGGAGACGATCTAGGAGCCCCCTTGGGGACCCTCTGGGACTGGGGAGCTGTCCGATGCCTCCTGGGCTCTCCCCAAGCACCGGGAGGAATCCGCGCCGTGGAACCCGCAAACTGGAAGTGGGCGGAGCTACACGGAGATCTACTTCCGGTTTGCGGTCTGCAAGGCCACGGACCCGTTCTACGGCAGCCCCTGGTGACGTGCGGGTCGGGGGAGGTGCCCAGCTTGAGGGGACTATGGAGGATACTCCCTGCAGACCGCAGGGGAGCAGCAAGGGACGGGATCGGCTGCAGACAGGACGGATCACTGGAGGGATGGAGGACGGCAGCCCGGGAGGAGTGGATGTGAGCTCCTGCAGTCGGCAGGGGCATAGTCTGAGCACCTTGGTGACGGTTCCCTCCAGTGGGGATCGTGCTGGAGGGCGTACCCGGCAGGCAATGGACACTGTACGGCCTTCCTGCAGCCGGCAGGGAGGGAGACCAGTTGGGATATCTGAGGAGCCAGCAAGGTTCAGTGGCAGCAAGGCGCCACGTCGGAAGAAGAGGAAGCGAACCAGCAGGGCACGACGTGCGGATCAGGGTGCGGTGACCGTGGGGGTTGACGGCCGCCAGGAGCTTGCTGTCCCTCTGCTGGTCTCCCCTGAGGCTGCCAGCAGCGCTAGGATTCCGAAGAGGAAGGACAACTGTCGGCTGCGTCCGGAGAGGAGGAGAGTCTACAAGAACCACGGGATACGGCTGTTCCGCGACCGTCTCGGAGGCAGCCGGGTGAGAGATCGTCTAATGCATTGAATGTTGCGGGTTGTGGGGGCACGTTGGCAGTGGTGGGGCCGAGTGATCAGGTTGTGGGTCCGAGTGGGCAATTAGCCGGGTTACCTGGGCCGGAGTTTTGGGGGCAGTTGTTAGGTGTGTTAAAAGGGTGGGTAGCAGAGGGTTCGGCAGCGTCCGGATCGGGGACTCCGGCGGGAGCTTGGGTGGGCCCCACTGGGGTGGCACAGCCGGTGGTGGCGACACAGGAGGACAGGGCAGTGGCGGCTGGGGTCGCAGCTGCGGTGGCAGTGTCACAGGTAGCGGAGGTGGCGGCCGAGTCGGATGGGGCGGTAGACAAGGAAAAGGAGAAGGAAGAGGAGTTAGTGCGGTTGGACGATAGGGCGCGGAGCGAAGTGTATGTGTGCTTCGAAAGTCCGCTTGGGACCCATTTGAAGAAGGAGGTGAGGGAAAAAATCTGGAAAGGGGAGTACGTGGAAATATTTTCCCTGCTTCCGTTAGAAAAGTTTAATTTAGATAAAATTAAGCCGAGCGACTCCAAAAAGGAAAAAGAGGATGAGGAAAGAGGCGATATAGATTGATCCCCAGGACCTTTACTAATTGGCTACAAGCCTTTGCCATTCTGGCTAGTGTCATTGGGGAAAAGGAGTCGGAGCATTGCTCCGCTCTTTTCGGTTATATGGATTCGATAGGGGAGGCGTACAGAGTGTATGGAGGCTTGGGATGGTTAAGATATGATGAGCAGTTCCGGCAACGGAAAGCTCTGCGGGCTGGAATCAGGTGGGATCACAAGGATATTTCCTTGTGGATGCGGCTCATGACGGCTCCGGCTCAGCCCTTTCGTGGGGGCGCCGGGAGCCCGGGCACAAGCGGTGGGTCCTCGGCGGGACAAAGAAAGGGGGCTTGTTGGCAGTATAATGAGGGGCACTGCAAGTTTGGGGCGTCATGCCGGTTCAAGCACTAGTGCTCCGGCTGTGGAGGTAACCACCCTTCTGCCAGGTGTTTTAAAAAAGGAAAGGGGAAGGCAGGCGAGGGTGCTGGAAAGAGGGAGGACGCCAGTGAAGGTAGAGGCGATGCTTCCCTATTTAAATAGATACCCGGATGTACAGGCAGCGGAGTTGTTGCGGCGAGGTTTTGCTGATGGCTTTAGGATCCCGTTTGATCCTGATGCTCCCGTTTTTCGCCCGGGTAATTTGAGGTCCGCTAAGGAGCATCCGGAGGTCGTGAAAGAAAAACTATTCAAGGAGGTGGAATTAGGTAGGATGGCGGGTCCGTTCAAGGACCCTCCACTTCCTAATCTTAGGATTTCGCCATTGGGGGTGGTACCCAAGAAGGAGCCGAATATATTCCGGCTCATACATCATTTATCCTACCCGGCCGGGTTGTCGGTTAATGATGGGATCTCACCCGATCTGTCAGCAGTTTGTTATGTTTCGTTTGACAGAGCCTTGGAGTTGGTGAGAGCTGCGGGACGAGGGGCATTGTTGGCGAAATCGGATGTAGAAGCGGCATTTCGATTGCTTCTTGTTCATCCGGATAGCTTTCATTTGTTGGGGTGCATGTGGGAAGGGGAGTTTTATGTAGATTGTTGCCTGCCCATGGGTTGTTCCATTTCGTGTGCGTATTTTGAAGCATTTAGTTCTTTTGTGGAATGGGCAGTTCGGGATGTTGCAGGGGTGCACTCTGTGATTCATTATCTGGATGACTTTTTATGTGTAGGGCCTGCGGGGTCATCGGTTTGTTCATTGTTGCTGTTTACCTTGGAGAGGATAGCGAGCAGTTTTGGTATTCCTTTGGCGAAGGAAAAAACGGAAGGGCCAGCAACTGTTTTGTGTTTTTTGGGCATTGAAATTGATACAGTGGCCATGGAGTGCCGGCTGCCAGAGGGGAAGTTAGTTGATTTGAAGGAGTCGGTCCGAGCATTAATTTCGGCTAAGAAGGTGAGGTTGAGGGAGTTACAGTCAGTGTTGGGGAAGCTGAACTTCGCTTGTCGCATTATGCCGATGGGGCGGATTTTCAACAGGAGATTAGCAAGTGCGACTGCGGGTGTCACATCTCCGAATCACTTTGTCAGGGTGACTAGGGTGATGAAAGGGGACTTGGTGGTTTGGGACTCCTTCTTAGACAGGTACAATGGGAAGACATTATGGATGAGCAAGGTGTTGTCCAATAGGCAGTTGGAGCTGTTTACGGATGCGGCGGGAGCTGCAGGCTTTGGAGCGATTTTTCGGAATCATTGGAGTGTGGGTGAGTGGCCACAGTTATGGCGAGAGAAGGGGTTGGTTAAAAACTTGGCTTTGCTGGAGCTCTTCCCGATCGTGGTGGCGGTTGAGTTGTGGGGTCAGACTTTGCAGACAGGAAGGTTTGCTTGCATTGCGATAACATGGCTGTGGTTCATTCCATCAATACTCTTTCTGCAAAATCACCACCGGTAGTGGAGTTGTTGCGACATCTAGTGCTGCGTTGTTTAGACTTTAACATCTGCGTGGTGGCGAAGCACGTGCCGGGCGTGGAAAATGAGGTAGCTGATGCGCTGTCCCGTTTTCAGTTTTGCAGGTTCCGGAGCCTGGTGCCAGGAGCAGACGAGGAGGGAGAGCAGTGTCCCGATTGGTTGTGGGATCTGGTATCAGTTTAGCGTATGAAGGGATCAGGAGATCGGTGACCGAGGCTACTTGGTGCCAAAATCAGTCGGTGTGGCAGGAATGGGAGGAATGGGAGCGAGACGGATTATTTGGGCCAGGCTACGAAGACAGGGTTTTTGGGGTGTTGTCGTTTGTCAGCGGAGATTTCGCGGCAGGCCGGTCAGTGTCAGCGATGGGACACAGGATGTCCGCTCTAGCATTTTGGTTCAAGTTGCAAGGGGTCAAAGATGCAATGAAAGATTTTTTGGTTCGGCAGGCCATGAAGGGTTTTAAGAAGGGGGCGAGGGCCCGTGACACCAGGAGGCCGATTTCTTTTCAATTGCTAGAACGGTTGGTGCGCAGTTTGGGGGAGGTGTGTTCCTCCCGGTATGAACAGAAATTGTTTATGGTTGCATTTGTTTTGGCGTTTTTTGGGGCGTTTCGCATTAGTGAATTGGTTAGTCCTGCGAAGCATGTGTCAGGAGGTCTTTTGTTCGGGGATGTGGTGATTACGGATGATCGGGTGGAGTGTAAGTTGCGTCGCTCCAAAACGGATCAGTTGGGTCGAGGACGCTTGGTGGTGATGTATGGTATACCGGGACATCAGTTGTGTCCAGTTTTGCAGGTGGCGGGTTTTGTGCGGCTGCGCGGAGGATACCCAGGGTCCTTCTTACGACATGAGGATGGGTCATCATTGTCTAAATTTCAGTTTGTATCAGTGTTAAAAGTTTGCTTGGCACGGTTGGGAGAGATGCCAAGTGAGTATGGGTCTCATTCCTTTCGGATAGGGGCGGCGACGGAGGCTTCTAGATGGGGGTTGAGTGATGAATTGATCCGTCAGATTGGGAGATGGGAATCCTCTCGTTTTCGACTTTATGTGCGGCCTCATTTATTGACGGGAATTCAGCACTGAATGTGCATGGGGGGAAGTAGTTGTTGTTAAAATGGGGGAGTTAACTATTGTATGCCAGGTTGGTGTTTTTCGTTAATGGTGTTTATTTTATAGGTACGTGTTTGGTCTGGATCCTCGGGCACTCCTACGTTTATTGGGGAGCGATACGTGCGGACGCACGTCCGGAGGGCAGACAGCTCGGACTGGCAAGAGAGGACGCGCGGGTAAAATGGATTGGAATACGTGGGATGACGTGGGGGAGAGTGCTCCCGGAAGTCGCGTATTATGCCAGGGTGGATCAGGACCCCAACATCCTTGTCTTGCATGTGGGAGGGAATGATTTGGGGGTGAGGACAGCCAGAGACCTGAAGAGGGAGATTAAGTTGGATTTGTTGCGGTTGTGGAGAGAGTTCCCGGGTCTAATTATTGTGTGGTCCGACATAGTGGCGCGAAAAAATTGGCGTTTTGCCAGGTCGGTCGATCGGATTAATAAAGCACGCATTAAGTTGAATAGGACGATTGGTCGTTTTGTTGCCAGAAATGGAGGTTTGGTAGTAAGGCACAGAGAGTTGGAAGAGTCATTTGATCAATATTTACGGCAAGATGGTGTACATCTTACTGACATTGGTTTAGATTTGTGGATGCTGGGACTGCGGGATGGTTTGGAACAGGCCATGGGTGTGTGGAGGGCCCGGGCCACATAAGGGCTCATGTGGCCGGTCTGTGGCGGGGGGATAGGTCCGATTCCAGAGGCTGGGAGTACCAATATTTCGTGGTGGTACGAAGTCATTCATGGTAGTGGCTTCGTAAAAGAATTTGGGAACTTGTGGGTGTAGGTCCTGCAGGTTCGGGGAAGGGGTATTTAACGATGGAACGTTGATACCTCACACCTTGGGTCGGTTGGTCACGGCCGAGGTGGTCCCCTGGGCTGGTTTGAGGATACGGCCAGGGGATAAAATAATGGTTGCTTCTGGGACGGACCTATCGGTTTTTAGGTTATGGTTGTGTTATGTATATATATATCGGTTATAGTTGTTCTGGTTGTATTAAAAGGGGGCGGCATGGGGAGCCGCGTAAAGATATATATATACTTGTTAAATAAAGCTGTGGCCATTCGTCCAACATATGTAGTATGTCTTTTATTTATGGGTTTGCGTTACAAGGAAGGAGGGGGGAGTTTATAATTAAGGTAAGACAGAGGTATCACTCATAGCATCGTCAAGAAAGGCCAAAGAGCCCTATAAGGGCGAATAAGCCCATGACGAACTGGAGGGGACTGAAGGGCTGAAAGGGTTAATAGGTGTAGGATTACAGGGCACAAACCTGGCCTTAAGGGGATTGGTTGAAAAGGGGAACAGTGGGGATTGGAGGAAAGGATTGGGGGGACGGACGGGCTGTGATAGGGTATATAGAGGGGGCAGGGTTTGGGTACCTCCTCTTCGCTGGACGGTGCCAGATCCTGGTGTCCCGCCCACCCACCCTATATGTTTGTGGTTTGTTTGTTTTGTTTTTTCAAAAAAAAAAAAAAAAAAAAATTTTGATGAAGACAAAAAAAAAAAAAAAAAAAAAAAAAAAAAAAATGAAAAAATTAAGAGAGAGAAAACCAAATTCGAAGGTTGATGCAAAAAAAAAAAAAAAAAATTTTTGTATTACAATGCTTGTCACAGCGGGGGGATAGGTCCGATTCCAGAGGCTGGGAGTACCAATATTTCGTGGTGGTACGAAGTCATTCATGGTAGTGGCTTCGTAAAAGAATTTGGGAACTTGTGGGTGTAGGTCCTGCAGGTTCGGGGAAGGGGTATTTAACGATGGAACGTTGATACCTCACACCTTGGGTCGGTTGGTCACGGCCGAGGTGGTCCCTGGGCTGGTTTGAGGATACGGCCAGGGGATAAAATAATGGTTGCTTCTGGGACGGACCTATCGGTTTTTAGGTTATGGTTGTGTTATGTATATATATAATCGGTTATAGTTGTTCTGGTTGTATTAAAAGGGGGCGGCATGGGGAGCCGCGTAAAGATATATATATACTTGTTAAATAAAGCTGTGGCCATTCGTCCAACATATGTAGTATGTCTTTTATTTATGGGTTTGCGTTACAAGGAAGGAGGGGGGAGTTTATAATTAAGGTAAGACAGAGGTATCCCTCATAGCATCGTCAAGAAAGGCCAAAGAGCCCTATAAGGGCGAATAAGCCCATGACGAACTGGAGGGGACTGAAGGGCTGAAAGGGTTAATAGGTGTAGGATTACAGGGCACAAACCTGGCCTTAAGGGGATTGGTTGAAAAGGGGAACAGTGGGGATTGGAGGAAAGGATTGGGGGGACGGACGGGCTGTGATAGGGTATATAGAGGGGGCAGGGTTTGGGTACCTCCTCTTCGCTGGACGGTGCCAGATCCTGGTGTCCCGCCCACCCACCCTATATGTTTGTGGTTTGTTTGTTTTGTTTTTTCAAAAAAAAAAAAAAAAAAAATTTTGATGAAGACAAAAAAAAAAAAAAAAGGATGGTTTGAGGATACGGCCAGGGGATAAAATAATGGTTGCTTCTGGGACGGACCTATCGGTTTTTAGGTTATGGTTGTGTTATGTATATATATATCGGTTATAGTTGTTATGGTTGTATTAAAAGGGGGCGGCATGGGGAGCCGCGTAAAGATATATATATACTTGTTAAATAAAGCTGTGGCCATTCGTCCAACATATGTAGTATGTCTTTTATTTATGGGTTTGCGTTACAAGGAAGGAGGGGGGAGTTTATAATTAAGGTAAGACAGAGGTATCCCTCATAGCATCGTCATGAGAATGAGAACTAAGATTGTTCTTGTAACAGATAGACTCTGACTAGCGATGGCAGATTCCTTAATGATTAGCCATTCCTGCAGGAAATGTGAATGTTACAGTTTGCTTGGCAGTTTCCCTAGAAGGGCCTCCAGATTCCTGCACATCTGTCTTCTGTTCAACATCTCAGTTCACATATAGAGCCTGTAGCATAATATAGGTTGTTAGGGAGTCATTTTCAAATCTGTAAAGAAACTTTTTTTTTCTACTTATGGAAACTTGTTTTGGTAAAAAAAAAATATTATAAATCCTCATCTGTGAGTTTCACATTTTATGTATATAAAAAATGTCTGTATCCTCAAGTATTATTGAATTCTTGTGAGCAACATTCGAGGGATGTTCTCACTACAATTTGCCATTGGGCGTATAGCCTTTGAGACCCCTCAACAATTAAGTGAGTTGGGCTGAGTTGTAGTTCCATGAACAGTGCGTTTGGGAAGTGAAATATCTGTACATCTGCCACACAACTTAACCACAAGTAAGGGTACCGTTACACGTCGCAATATCGTTCCGATATCGCATACAATTTCATGTGAGCGCGCACGTTTTTGGCACTTGTCCAAGATCGCATAGGAGAGGTCACACAGGGAGATATCGGTAGGCAACACAACTAGGATGTTGTAGGCAACTTTTGTGCGCTGGGTATGAGCGACCCAGCGTCCGAGCATTAACATTGTAGTGAATAGGGGAAGCTGCGTTCCATATTGTAGTTGCGCCGTCACACAGCACAATCATGCCAGATCCCATATGCAACATTGTACGGTTGAACGGCTTGCACAATCTTCTTGCAATATCGTACCTGCGATTTTTTCCGGTTGCATTGCCCTGTTACATGACACAACGCGCCAACGATATCAACTGCAACGATCACACCGCGTGACTTTTTGTCACTGTTGCATTGCAATATTGCGATGTGTAATGGTACCCTAATATCTCCAAAATGGAGAAGAGAATTTAAAAATAAATAAGAACAATGTATTTTTCCACTCTGCACTATTCGATAATGTGGCTAGTTTACCTTGCTCCAACTGGTGAAAGATTCTCTTTCAAGTGAACCTGTCCACATGGAAAAATACTATTAATCTGAATAGATTTAGGTAATCTGCTGGTTAATAGCACATTAACCCCTTCACCACCCAGGCGATTTTGACCCTAAAGACCTTGCCATTTTTGCAATTCTGACCAGTCTCCCTTTATGAGGTAATAACTCTGGAACACTTCAACGGATCCTACCCGTCTTTCCCCGATAGTAAGACAGGTAGGGGGAAGGGGGGGGGTCTGCTAATATAAGGCCCCCCCCGAAAGTAAGGCCGCCTAGGGAGGGGGGCGCTGGGGAATATAAGGCCGCCGCCTCCTGGTACCTGTCCCCCGGTGTGTCCAGGCTCCTCCAGTGTCCTGCAGGTGCAGCCGCGCTGGAGCAGATGGGGTTAATCACAGCCTAACTTGCTGTGTGCCCCTGCTCAACTCTGCCCAGCCTGACATCACAGCAGCCCGGCTCGAGCTTTGATTGGCTCCCAAGCTCCCAATTGTGAAAAAAAGTACTTTTTCATTTTTACGGATCAATTTGTGAAGCACCTGGGGGTTCAAAGTGCTCATTATGCATCTAGGTAAGTTCCCCGGGTCGGTCTAGTTTCCAAAATGGGGTCACTTGTGAGGGACCTCCAATGTTTAGGCACACAGGGGCTCTCCATACACGACATGGTGTCCGCTAATGATTTGAATGGAAAATTAGCTCCAATTGTTAGCAGGCACCATGTTGTGTATGGAGAGCCCCTGTGTGCCTAAACATTGGAGCTCTCCCACAAGTGACCCCATTTTGGAAACTAGACCCTCCAAGGAACTTATCTAGATGTATAGTGAGCATTTTGAACCTTCAGGTGCATCCGCCCGCTGCTTCTCTGCAGCCCGATGTCCCTGTATGGATCTCGGGCTGCAGAGAAGGATCTGATAGCAGGGCATAGCGGATCGCATTCCCTGCTGTCAGATCCTTCTCTGCAGCCCAATCTCCTTTGAGGGACATCAGGCTGCAGAGAAGCATCGGGCAGGCAGGAACAATGCCCTGCACTGCCGCCATTATGCTTCATCAGATCAGTCCCCATCTGCGTGGAGGGGGTGAACCACTCCCCCTTCAGCAGTCCAGCCTATGGAAGGGGCTGTGACAGCCCCTTCCATAGCTGGAGACAGAATCGCGGTGATTGACTGTTCATACAGCCAATCACTGCAATCCATCCCCCCTGACCTCAAGCCCCAGTGCTCTGTGAAAGGAATCACACAGCACCAGGGCCCGATGACGGTTACAGCTGCCACGGTACCGCTGTAACCGCCATGACGTTATACAACGTCATAAGTCGAGAAGGCACCGACTTTCATGACATTGTACAACATCAAAGGTCGGGAAGGGGTTAATTCCTTTACCCCCGAGCCTGAATGCATCCCAGTGGTTCTGATATTGTTTAATTCATGACATGTTGTTCTTCATGTTAGTGGCAAATTAAGGATGATATATTTTGTATATTTTGCATTTATTTGTGAAAATTCTAAAAATTTGATGAAAATGGTGCAATTTTCAAACTTTGAATCTTTATACCATTAAACCAGAGTTATATCACATAAAATAGGTCATAAATCACATTTCCCACATGTCTACTTTACATCAGCACAATTTTTTTTAACTAAATTTATTTTTGTTTGGAAGTTAGAAGGGTTCAAAAGTTATCAGCAATTTCTCCAACAAAATTTACAAAGCCAATTTTATTAGGGACCGCATCACATTTGAAGTCACTTTGAGGGGCCTATATGACAGAAAACACCCAAAAGTGACACCATTCTTAAAACAGCACATCTCAGACTGGTCAAAAACACATTCAAGAAGATTATTAACGCTTTAAGTGCTTAACATGAACTAAAGCAATGTGGAAGGAAAAATTGAACATTTTACATTTTCCAACAAAAATGGTACTTTAGCTCAAATATTGAATTTCAAAAGGGTAACAGGAGAAATTGCACCATACATTTGTTGTGCAATTTCTTCTGAGTATGCCAATATCCCATGTGCACTGGAAAACCACTGTTTCGGTGCACGGCAGGTCTCAGAAGGGAGGGAGCGCCATATGACTTTTTGAATAAAAAATTGGCTGGAATCGTTAGTGTCTTGTTTGGAGAGCCTCTAATGAAAATCCCCCACAAGTTACCACATTTTGGAAACTAGACCCCCTAAGGAATATATCTAGATGTGCGGTGAGCACTTTTAGCCCCCAGGCACTTGACATAATTTTATAAAGTTGAGCCATGAAAATAAAGTACATTTTTTCCACAAAAATGTTCTTTTAGCCCAGATTTATCAGTTTCTCAAGGGAACCAGGAGAAAATGGACCCTATAATTTGTTGTGCAACTTCTGCTGAGTATACCCATATCTTGAGTAGAGTAAATGAATACAAACAGGAGCTCGCCCTAGCCTCCAATGATCCGATCCCAGGTGTGCAGAGTGGCTGGTATCCACCAGGTCCATAGACAAATTTCAAAGAAAGTTCAGCACACCGTGTCCATATTTCTTCAAATGGATATTCCTTTATTTAGTGCTCATATATAAAATATTAAAAGCAACATCTTGCGGGGGCAACCCGGTCAGACGCGTTTCGATAGACTTTATCAATGACAATGACTTCAAGACATTTAGACAATATATACATAAACAATTAAGAAACAAATGAGCACACATGTGAAACCTCAAATCCTGCAAGGTAATTTAGGGCATGGAGTTCCCATTATAAATTGTAACCTGCAATCCAAAGAAAGGCTAGAGAGAAATGCCAAAGGAAAACTCCTTGAAGGAGAACTCCCAAAGGAAAACTCCTAAAAAGAAGATTCCTCAAAGGGAGAAAATTCCCAAAAAAGGAAAGGAAGAGCTACTAAAATTTGTTCAAAATATTCAAGATATGAGACATGCACACCATCCTCCTTATACTAATTCAATAACAATAAAGTGGATGATTATAAGGCCAAAAAAAAAATATATATGATTTCTTTTTTTTTCTTCTTTTTTTTTTTTCTTTTTTTCCTTTTTGCCTTTATATTATAACAATAAATTGTTGTTATGGTGTGCAGTCCATATAGAACATTTACAAAGAAGCAATACACAATGCGTATAATTCATAGTGAGGATCGAAGAAGATATAGCATTATTCGTTATTTTTTTGCATACATAAAACGTATACATGTTTGAGAGAAAAACCCGGAGGAAACAATAAAGAGGAATCAATAAAATACATAAGATCACTCTTATAATTTAAACCAGTTGGAAATCTCGTTCCTAAGCATAGGATCCACAAACTTTCTGTATTCCGAAGTTTGCAATCCCAGTCTCCCCCATGGCTTATGGACATGTTCAATTCCTCTAACCACTAGACTATCTGTCCGGCCATTATGCTTCTCCAAAAAATGTCTGGACAAACCTGAGGGAGACCTTCGGCTGCTGGCTGTAGAGGGATCAGCAGCCATAACATGCTCTGATATCCTCTTTTTTAGAGGACGACTAGTACATCCCACGTAGTCCAGATTGCACACCGTGCAAGATGCCAAATAGACTACATGGTCAGTGCAACAATTGATGTAAGTTCTAATCTTGTGTGTCTCACTTGTGTGTCTGTTTATGAAGGAATCACTTTTTTTCTTGTATTTGCATAAACCACATTTATTTTGTCCACATTTATAATTCCCAGAATAGCGTAACCAGGAGGGAGCGGGCTTGGCAGTATTCTCACGGAAGGTGCTTGGGGAGATATAACTTGCTACATCTCTACCCTTTCTTGGTATACATCTAAAACCTTGTTCCAATACTTTATTTAAATTAGCATCTTGATACAGCATTGGAATATATCTATGCAAAATAGATGCTATATCCCTAAAATCCGTACTATAGGGGGTTGTGAAAGTTACCAACTGACACGTTTGGGACGATTTTTGGACCCGATTTCTTTGAGAAGTATAAGATAACAGATCATCCCTGTTCTTCTTATCGGCTATAGTTTTGCCCCGATGAATCAGCCACTTACTATATCCCCTAGACCTCAACCTCTGTTCTATCATTGTACATTGTTTAGTATAATCCATAGGATTGGAGCAAGTTCTCCTAGCCCTAGTAAATTCTCCTGTTGATAAACTTCTAATAGTATGTACTGGATGGCAGCTATCAGCATACAAGAGTGAGTTTCCTGATACGGGTTTCCTATAGAGGTCAGAAGTGATAGAATTGGTGAGGGGGTCACTTGTAAGTGTGATATCCAAGTAATTGGCCTTGGAACCATGATCCTCAAAGGTGAAGCCAAGGTTCAAATTGTTGTCATTGCAAAAAGGAACAAAAGCGAGCACTTCGGGATCAGGAGACATATTGGAGGACCCCATCCATTCTATCACTTCTGACCTCTATAGGAAACCCGTATCAGGAAACTCACTCTTGTATGCTGATAGCTGCCATCCAGTACATACTATTAGAAGTTTACCAACAGGAGAATTTACTAGGGCTAGGAGAACTTGCTCCAATCCTATGGATTATACTAAACAATGTACAATGATAGAACAGAGGTTGAGGTCTAGGGGATATAGTAAGTGGCTGATTCATCGGGGCAAAACTATAGCCGATAAGAAGAACAGGGATGATCTGTTATCTTATACTTCTCAAAGAAATCGGGTCCAAAAATCGTCTCAAACGTGTCAGTTGGTAACTTTCACAACCCCCTATAGTACGGATTTTAGGGATATAGCATCTATTTTGCATAGATATATTCCAATGCTGTATCAAGATGCTAATTTAACCCCTTAAGGACCGAGTCACTTTGCAGCTTAATGACCAGACCATTTTTTGTAATTCTGACCACTCTCCCTTTATGAGGTAATATCTCCGGAACGCTTCAACGGATCCTAGCGATTATGAGATTGTTTTTTCGTGACATATTGGGCTTCATGTTAGTATTAAATTTAGGTCGATAATTTTTGCGTTTATTTGTGAAAAAATAAAAAATTTGGCAAAAATTTTGAAAATTTAGCAATTTTCAAATTTTTAATTTTTATTCTGCTAAACCAGAGAGTTATGTGCCACAAAATAGTTAATAAATAACATGTCCCACATGTCTACTTCACATCAGCACAATTTTGGAAGAAAAAAAAAAATTTGGTAGGACGTTATAAGGGTTCAAAGTTCATCAGCAATTATTCATTTTTCCAGCAAAATTTACAAAACCAATTTTTTAGTGACCACATCACATTTGAAGTCCCTTTGAGGGGTGTACATGACAGAAAACACCCAAAAGTGACACCATTCCAAAAACTGCACCCCTCAAGCTACTCAAAACTATATTGAAGAAGATTATTAACCCTTCAGGTGCTTCACAGGAACTAAAATAATGTTGAAGGAAAAAATGGACATTTTAATTTTTGTAACAAAAATGTTCTTTTAGCCTCAATTTTTTCATTTTCACATGGGCAACAGGATAAAATGCATCCTAAAATTTGTTGGGCAATTTCTCCTGAGTACACCGATGCCTCATATGTGGTCATAAACCACTGTTTGGGCGCACGGCAGGGCTCAGAAGGGAGGGAGCGCAATTTGAATTTTAGAGCCAATTTTCCGTTCAAAAAGTGAAATGGCGCTCCTTCACTTCTGAACCCTGCCGTGCGCCCAAACAGTGGTTTATGACCACATATAAGGTATCGGTGTACTCAGGAGAAATTGCCCAACAAATTTTGGGATGTATTTTATCCCTTTGCCCATGTGAAACTGAAAAAATGTAGGCAAAAAGAATTTTTTGTGAAAAAAAAGTGTTTTTTTTAATTTTTATGAATGAATTTGTGAAGCATCTGGGGGTTCAAAGTGCTCACTATGCATCTAGATACCTTCCTTAGGGGTCTAGTTTCCAAAATGGGGTCATTTGTGGGGGAGCTCCAATGTGGAGACACACAGGGACCCTCCATACGCGACATGGTGTCCGCTAACAATTTGAATGGAAAATGAGCTCAAATTGTTAGCGGACACCATGTCGCGTTTGGAGGGTCCCTGTGTATCTCCACATTGGAGCTCCCCAACAAGTGACCCCATTTTGGAAACTAGACCCCCGAAGGAACGTATCTAGATGCATAGTGAGCACTTTGAACCCCCATATGCTTCAGAAATTCATCCGTAAAAATGAAAAAGCACTTTTTTTTCCACTAAAAAATTATTTTTTCATTATTACGGATCAATTTGTGAAGCATCTGGGGGTTCAAAGTACTCACTATGTACCTAGATATGTTCCTTTGGGGGTCTAGTTTCCAAAATAGGGTCACTTGTGGGGGAGCTCCAATGTGGAGACACACAGGGACCCTCCAAACGCGACATGGTGTCCGCTAACAATTTGAGCTCATTTTCCATTCAAATTGTTAGCGGACACCATGTCGCGTTTGGAGGGTCCCCGTGTGTCTCCACATTGGAGCTCCCCTACAAGTGACCCCATTTTGGAAACTACACCCCCAAAGGAACATATCTAGATGCATAGTGAGCACTTTCTACCCCCAGGTGCTTCACAAATTGATCTGTAAAAATGAAAAAAGAAAATTTGTGTGGAAAAAAAAAGTGCTTTTTCATTTTTATTGATGAATTTGTGAAGCATCTGAGGGTTCAAAGTGCTCACTATGCATCTAGATATGTTCCTTAGGGGGTCTAGTTTCCGAAATGGGGTCACTTGTGGGGGAGCTCCAATGTGGAGACACACCGGGGCCCTCCAAACGCGACATGGTGTCCGCTAACAATTTGAATGGAAAATGAGCTCAAATTGTTAGCTGACACCATGTCGCGTTTGGAGGGTCCCTGTGTGTCTCCGCATTGGAGCTCCCCCAAAGTGACCCCATTTTGGAAACTAGACCCCCAAAGGAACATATCTAGATGCATAGTGAGCACTTTGAACCCCCAGATGCTTCACAAATTGATTCATAATAATGAAAAAATAAATTTTTTGTGGGAAAAAAAAGTGCTTTTTCATTTTTACGGATAAATTTCTGAAGCATATGGGGGTTCAAAGTGCTCACTATGCATCTAGATACGTTCCTTAGGGGGTCTAGTTTCCAAAATGGGGTCACTTGTGGGGGAGCTCCAATGTGGAGACACACGGGGACCCTCCAAACGCGACATGGTGTCCGCTAACAATTTGAATGGAAAATGAGCTCAATTTGTTAGCGGACACCATGTCGCGTTTGGAGGGTCCCCATGTGTCTCCACATTGGAGCTCCCCACAAGTGACCCCATTTTGGAAACTAGACCCCAAAGGAACGTATCTAGATGCATAGTGAGCACTTTGAACCCCCAGGTGCTTCACAAATTGATCCGTAAAAATGAAAAAAGAAACTTTTTGTGGAAAAAAAACGTGCTTTTTCATTTTTATGGATGAATTTGTGAAGCATCTGGGAGTTCAAAGTGCTCACTATGCATCTAGATACGTTCCTTCGGGGGTCTAGTTTCCAAAATGGGGTCACTTGTGGGGGAGCTCCAATGTTCAGGCACACAGGGAGGGGCTCTCCATACCCGACATGGTTTCCGCTAACAATTGGAGCTAATTTTCTATTGAAATTGTTAGCGGACACTATGTCGCATATGGAGAACCCGTGTGCCTCCAGCACAAGGGCAACTGGTAGAGTTGGGGTACAGCACCAGAAAATGCCGCCTCTAATGAATGCGCTATTTTCTTGGGTGGCTGTGGGTTGAAATTTGCAGCGTGGGGGACCCACAACATTTGAGTCTCTCCACGCTGAGGATTCCAGTCAGCCAGCTACCAAGTTGTACATGGCTGGCTACAAATACAGCGAAGGCTTTATTTTATTTCTAGAACTAATTCTAGAAAAAAAAATGACGTAGGGCTCCGCCATATTTTTGGTCCAGCCAGGTACAACTTGGCAGCTACAGACTGCCAGCAACCCCCAGCTGCCTCGCTGTACCTGGCTGCAACCAAAAATACAGCGAAGCCCATTTTTTTTTATTTCTAGAACTAATTCTAGAAAAAAAAATGACGTAGGGCTCCGCCATATTTTTGGTCCAGCCAGGTACAACTTGGCAGCTACAGACTGCCAGCAACCCCCAGCTGCCTCGTTGTACCTGGCTGCAACCAAAAATACAGCAAAGCCATTTTTTTTTATTTCTAGAACTAATTCTAGAAAAAAAAATGACGTAGGGCTCCGCCATATTTTTGGTCCAGCCAGGTACAACTTGGCAGCTACGGACTGCCAGCAACCCCCAGCTGCCTCGTTGTACCTGGCTGCAACCAAAAATACAGTGAAGCCCATTTTTTTTCATTTCTAGAACTAATTCTAGAAAAAAAAATGACGTAGGGCTCCGCCATATTTTTGGCCCAGCCAGGTACAACTAGGCAGCTGGGGGCTGGAATCCTCAGCATGGAAAGGCCCAAGCGTTCTGGGCCCCCCATGCTGCGAATTGCAGCCCGCAGCCGCTCCAGAAAATGGCGCATTCATTGAAGCGCCATTTTCTGGCGCTGTACCCATGCTCTTCCAGTTGCCCTGGTGCCGGTGGCAAACTGGGTAATAAAGGGGTTAATGCCAGCTTTTTATTGGCAGCTGGCACTAAGCCCGAGATTCATAATATAGGGCCAATGTTAGACCCGCCATTAGGAATCTCTGGTAAATAGTCAGAAAATACACACATAGAAAAATCTTTTTATTTGAAAAAAAAAACACAAACAAAATTCGGACTCCATCTTTATTATGAAGATCCGACGTAGTCCACAACGAAGGTCCCACGACGCTCGATTGCCTCCGACGTAGTCCACAATGAAGGTCCCACGACGCTCGATCGCCTCTGCTCAATCCAGAGACTGCAGCAAGGGATCAAGTGTCCTCTTCCTACAGTCTCAGGGGTCAGAGTTATGGTGCACTGTATGACAATGATCAGTTATACAGTGCACCATGACTATGATCCCAGAGACTATAACAAGAGGACACTTGATCCCTTGTTGCACCCATCCATCCACCTATGCACCCATCATCCACGCACGCACATCCACGTATGCACATCCACGCATGCACACAACCACGCACGCACATCCACGCATGCACACATCCACGCACGCATGCTGACATCCACGTACATCCACACACACATCCACGTACATCCACATCCACGTACGCACACATCCACGCACGCACATTCACACACGCACATCCACGTACGCACATCCACGCACGCACATCCACGTACGCACATCCACGTACGCACATCCACGTACGCACATCCACGTACGCACATCCACGCATGCACACAACCACGCACACACATCCACACATGCATATCCACGTACGCACATCCACGTAGCACATCCACGTACGCACATCCACGTACGCACATCCACGTGCTGACATCCACGCATGCACACAACCACGCACACACATCCACACACGCACATCCACGCACGCAACACCCATCCATCCACATCCATCCATCCACCCACCCATCCATCCATCCATCCACCACCCATCCATCCATCCATCCACCCATCCATCCACCCATCCATTCATTCATTCTTTCATTCTTTCATTCATTCATACTTACCCAGCGATGAGGAGGAGGAGCCCCTGAGAAGAGGAGGAGCCACACTGCAGAGGAGGCCCGACGGTGCGGGCGGGTGCACCGAGCGTGCAGCCCGCCGGGATAAGTGAGCGGGGCTGGGGACCAGGGATCGGGGGCTGGGGACCGAGTCCCGGGGGCTGGGGACCAGCAGGGAGGAGGAGGGGGCCCTGCAGCTTTGCCGGCGGGCGCAGAAGCCCGCCGGCAAACAAACTATGCAAGGTGGAGGGCGGGGATGGACGGGAGACAGGGGGGGCTGCACAGGGGACGGGGACAGGACACAGAGGGCTCAGGACACAGGGGGGGGCTACATGACACAGGGGGCTCTGGACACAGGGGGCGGGGACAGGACACAGGAGGGGCTGCACAGGGGACAGGGACCGCACACAGAAGGGGCTGCACGACACAGGGGACTGGGGACAGGACACAGGGGCTCAGGACACAGGGGGGGGCTACAGGACACAGGGGGAGCTGGACACAGGGGGCGGGGACAGGACACAGGGGGAGCTGGAGCATCAGCTCATGGCCCGGCGGCTGCGGTGCAACCCGCCCGCAGATAAGAGTGATTGCGGTGGGGGAGGGGGGTGAAGGGGTTAACAGGGGTGCCCACACCTCTGCCCCTAACCCTTGGCTGTCACTGACAGCTTTTAGATTTGAGCTGTCACTGTTCGTTTAGAAGCAGTGACAGTTCAAAGCCATGACGAGTATACTCGTCATGATGCGGGAACTGACATCTTTTCATGACGAGTATACTGTCATTGGTCGTAAAGAGGTTAAATAAAGTATTGGAACAAGGTTTTAGATGTATACCAAGAAAGGGTAGAGATGTAGCAAGTTATATCTCCCCAAGCACCTTCCTTGAGAATACCGCCAAGCCCGCTCCCTCCTGGTTACGCTATTCTGGGAATTATAAATGTGGACAAAATAAATGTGGTTTATGCAAATACAAGAAAAAAAGTGATTCCTTCATAAACAGACACACAAGATTAGAACTTACATCAATTGTTGCACTGACCATGTAGTCTATTTGGCATCTTGCACGGTGTGCAATCTGGACTACGTGGGATGTACTAGTCGTCCTCTAAAAAAGAGGATATCAGAGCATGTTACGGCTGCTGATCCCTCTACAGCCAGCAGCCGAAGGTCTCCCTCAGGTTTGTCCAGACATTTTTTGGAGAAGCATAATGGCCGGACAGATAGTCTAGTGGTTAGAGGAATTGAACATGTCCATAAGCCATGGGGGAGACTGGGATCGCAAACTTCGGAATACAGAAAGTTTGTGGATCCTATGCTTAGGAACGAGATTTCCAACTGGTTTAAATTATAAGAGTGATCTTATGTATTTTTATTGATTCCTCTTTATTGTTTCCTCCGGGTTTTTCTCTCAAACGTGTATACGTTTTATGTATGCAAAAAAATAACGAATAATGCTATATCTTCTTCGATCCTCACTATGAATTATACGCATTGTGTATTGCTTCTTTGTAAATGTTCTATATGGACTGCACACCATAACAACAATTTATTGTTATAATATAAAGGCAAAAAGGAAAAAAAGAAAAAAAAAAGAAAAAAAAAAAAGAAATAATATATATTTTTTTTTTTTGGCCTTATAATCATCCACTTTATTGTTATTGAATTAGTATAAGGAGGATGGTGTGCATGTCTCATATCTTGAATATTTTGAACAAATTTTAGTAGCTCTTCCTTTCCTTTTTTGGGAATTTTCTCCCTTTGAGGAATCTTCTTTTTAGGAGTTTTCCTTTGGGAGTTCTCCTTCAAGGAGTTTTCCTTTGGCATTTCTCTCTAGCCTTTCTTTGGATTGCAGGTTACAATTTATAATGGGAACACCATGCCCTAAATTACCTTGCAGGATTTGAGGTTTCACATGTGTGCTCATTTGTTTCTTAATTGTTTATGTATATATTGTCTAAATGTCTTGAAGTCATTGTCATTGATAAAGTCTATCGAAACGCGTCTGACCGGGTTGCCCCGCAAGATGTTGCTTTTAATATTTTATATATGAGCACTAAATAAAGGAATATCCATTTAAAGAAATATGGACCCGGTGTGCTGAACTTTCTTTGAAATTTGTCTATATACCCATATCTTATATGTGGTGAAAAAACACTGTTTGCGTGCACGGCAGGGTTCGGAAGGGACGAAGTGATGTTTTGGAGCACAGATTTTGATGGAATGGTCAACGCGTGTCATGTCACGTTTCTTTAGCTCTAGATATACCCAAACAATGGAATTCCCCATACGTCACCCCATTCTGGAAATTAAACCCCCCAAGAAATGTATCTAGATGTGTGGTGAGCACTAGTGATGGGTGAACCCCCCGATATTTGGGGTCGCCCGAATTTTTTGTAAAGGTCGAGCTCGGGGCCAGGAAGACGCGAACTTGCGTCCAAATTCCCCGAGCTTGAACTTTACTGACATGGGATGGAGGGGGTGGGGCGGAGGGCTGTAAAAAAAAAGACATAAAACTTTAATAAACATCATAATCATACTTACCGCTCCTGCGACGCATCCTCCCGTCTCCTCTCGCGGCCGCTTCTGCTTCTGAGGCCGCTCATTAATTCCGATATTATTCACTGCACTGTTGGTGGTATTCAGCAATTTCCGCCGGCGCTCGGCAGTCTTCAGCTTTTTCCGGACGGCGCTCAGCAGTGTTCGGGCTGTGACAGCAGGGTTCATCCGTGGTCATGGCCTGGGCTATGAACTCACGTGAACCCAGACTGTCACAGTCAGATTCAGCCTGCTCTCGCTCTGCATAGACGTGTGTCGTCTATGCAGAGCGATGTAGCAGAGCTGAGATTGCTTCTCTTTTGGACTACGTTGGACTGAAGATTATTTTTTTAATAAAGATGAAGTCTCTAAGTGTTTTTTTTTGTTTTATTTCTAATAAAATATTTTTTCTCTGTGTTGTGTTCTTTAATACTTTACTAGAAATTCATGGCGGTCATGTCAATATTGGCGTGACCCCATGAGTTTCGGGCTTAGGGCCAGCTTATAATATAAAGCTGGCCCTAACCCTATTAGCCAGTGAGCCACCACACCAGGGCGCTGGATGAGTTGGGTACAGCACCAGAAAATGGCGCTTCCATGAACGCGTCATTTTCTGGGGCGGCTGCAGACTGCAATTCGCATTGGAAGGGGGGGCCCAGGAAGCTTTGGCCTCCCTGCGCTGTGGATTCCAGCCCCCAGCTGCCTAGTTGTACCTGGCTGGACACCAAAATAGGGCGAAGCCCTACATATTTTTTTTTTAATTATTTCATGCAATTCATGAAATAATACAAAAAGGGCTTCCCTATATTGTTGTGTCCGGCCAGGTATAAATAGGTCACTGGGGGTTGGGGGCAGCCCGTTCCTGCCTGCTATACCTGGCTGGCATACAAAAATACGATGAAGCCCATGTCAGATTTTTTTTAAAAATCTGTTAAAAAAAAAAAAAAAAAACACATTTAGGGACTGCATCTTTATTGACCCCTCCTTTTGATGGGGAAATGCTGACTTTGACCCAGAGAACAATGTCACCACAATCAAGCATGGCAGTGGAAACATTATGTTTTGGTGGTGTTTCTCTGCTAAGGGCACAGGACTACTTCACCGCATCAATGGGACAATGGATGGAGCCACATACGTAAAATCCTGAGTCACAACCTCCTTCCCTCCACCAGGACATTAAAAATTGGTCGTGGCTGGGTCTTCCAGCATGAAAATGACCCAAAACATACAGCTAAGGCAACAAAGGAGTGGCTTAAAAAGAAGCACATGAAGATCATGAAGTGGCATAGACAGTCTCCAGACCTTAATCCAATAGTAAACGTATGGAGGGAGCTGACGCTCCGAGTTGCCAAGTGACAGACTCAAAATCTTAATGATTTAGACATGATCTGTAAAGAGGAGTGTACCGAAATTCCTCCTGCCATGTATGCAAACCTCATCATCAACTACAAGAAACATCTGACTGCTTTGCTTGCCAACAAGGGTTTTGCCACCAAGTATTAAATCTTGTTTGCCATATCGATTAAATACTTATTTGTCTCTGCAAAATGCAAATAATTTAGACAGTGTGATTTTCTGGATTTTATTTTGCATATTCTTTCACTGTTAAAATGAACCTACCCTTAAAATTATAGACTGTTCATATCTTTGTCAGTGGGCAAACTTACAAAATCAGCAAGGAATCAAATACTTATTTCCCTCACTGTATAAAGTTTTTTTTAATGTTATGCTGCTTCTACACCATAAAAACAATTTAAAAAAAGTTTTGCATTGCTGTAATCTGAGAGCTATAGCTTTTTTTTTTTCTTTTTCAATGTTGGAGCTGAATAGTGGCTTTTCTTTTCTGGACAAGATAAAGTTTTCAGCGGTGCCATTTTTATTGACATATGACTTTTTTTTATCTTGTTTTATTCCAATTTATATGTCAGTGTTATGATGAAAATACATAGTTTTACTCACATTCTTTGCTGCCATTGTTCCAGTGCTGACGGCAACCATGGTTCAGGACTCATGCCACAATTTTTTCCGTCTACTGTCCAAGTTGGTAACCTACACACAGGAAGTATGGACATGTTTATGTACCTCACATAGCATTATCCCATGTATGTGGGTGGCTAATGTATGAATGTGTTAACACATATGTGCATATCTCTGAATCAGACACGGGAGAATTGACCATGTGTGTTTACACATACCCATGACTACATGCAGCAATCTGGACAGGGAAACACTCAAAAGAACATTCAGTGTGTTGTTAAAACCCACACATGTGTAGTGTACCTGTGCACACAATGGTGCAGGGACCCTCAAATAACATTGTTGTCGCACACCTCAGAGCACACCATAAAATGCTATATGTCATATACGTTGATCAGCTAATAATAAAATAATCACACACATTTGTCTGATCATAACCAAATATATTAAATATAAATGTAAAGTCATGCACTTGGGCAGAGGAAACAAAAGGTATAATTATGTGCTTAATTGTAAAACACTGGGCAAAACTGTCACTGAAAAAGACCTGGGTGTATGGGTAGATGACAAACTCACATTTAGTGGCCAGTGTCAGGCAGCTGCTGCAAAGGCAAATAAAATAATGGGATGCATTAAAAGAGGCATAGATGCTCATGAGGAGAACATAATTTTACCTCTATACAAGTCACTAGTTCGACCGCACTTAGAATACTGTGTACAATTCTGGTTTCCGATGTATAAGGAAGACATAGCTGAACTAGAGCGGGTCCAGAGAAGAGCGACAAAAGTCATTAGAGGACTAAGGGGTCTGCAATACCAAGACAGGTTATTAAACTTGGGGTTATTTAGCTTGGAAAAACGAAGGCTTAGGGGTGATCTTATAATAATGTATAAATATATGAGGGGACAGTACAGAGACCTTTCTAATGATCTCTTTACTCTTAGGCCTGAGACTGGGACAAGGGGGCATCCTCTACGTCTGGAGGAAAGAAGGTTTAATCATAATCACAAAGTCTTTAAATATATCCCCGGCACACAATAAAAGAAGAGAGATGATTATCCTTTTTGTGTTTTTTATTTTTGAAGGTGAAAAACAGGTTGTATCACACAACGTTTCGGCTCCAGTTGAGCCTTTCTCAAGTGAGTCTTCTGTATATATAGAAAGGGGGTTTGTGGTTCAGTTCCCACATGAACAACTGCTCAGGCCAGTATCCTGTTTGAGGTACTCAGCATATGACTCCGTCCTTTGTGTCAGTGCAGCAGCATGGTGGCTGGTCTGGGTGGATGGACTTTGTGGCCTATTTTTCCCTTGTGCACCTAAACGGTGGTCGAGCTATACTATATGCTCTCTGATTAATCATAATCACAGATGCGGATTCTTTACTGTAAGAGCAGTGAGACTATGGAACTCTCTTCCACATGATGTTGTAATGAGTGAGTCACTACTAACATTTAAGAAGGGCCTGGATGCCTTTCTTGAAAACTATAATATTATCAGTTATACATACTAGATTCTTTGATAGGGCGTTGATCCAGGGAATTAGTCTGATTGCCGTATCTGGAGTCAGGAAGGAATTTTTTCCCCCAATGTGGAGCTTAGTGTTGCCACATGGGTTTTTTTTGCCTTCCTCTGGATCAACATGTTAGGCTATGGGTTGAACTAGATGGACTTAAAGTCTTCCTTCAACCTTAAAAACTATATTAGTAGTGTGGCCACACAAATAAAAAACAGTGTTGTCATCACACAATAAACATATCACATAAATAAAAGAGGGCATAATTCTGCCATACCTTACAAAATAATGTATGTCAAACAAACAGTAACAAATAATCATACATGGTACATTGTGGAGCCATGACACACCCCTTACATCTGGTGGTCCTGCCAGGCCACCGCCCCAGGGCCATTGAAATATGAGCAGTAGCTGACTCTGCTGTTCCTGGCATCCTACTGATGTCGGCCCTGGCCCAACGGCTGGAGTGGCGCTAGGCCAGGGTCGTTAGCACGCCACTCACCTGGCATGAGTTCCCCAGTTGTGGGGTCCACACTATCCACATAGTGTATGATTGACTATCCCTACGACACAGAAACACAGCACGCCATCACTACCATTTTGATAGATTCCTGTTTCAAATTTAAAGCACTATGAAACACGCGGAATCTATTAGCCATGATCCCGAACGCATTTTCAACCACACGACGTGCCCGGGATAGCCCGTAATTGAAAAGGCGTTGCTCAGGGGTCAGAGCCCTCTGGGGATATGGCCATAGTAGGTTTGCGTGAAGTGCGAAGGCCTCATCCCCACAAACGCAAAGTTGAGATGTTCAGTGGTGTCATCATTTGGGGGTAAGTTCAGGCGGCCGCTTACAAGGTCTCGACCAAATGAGATATGGGCCAAAACACCCCCATCAGACACACACCCGTTCATCCCAACATCCACAAGGAGGAACTCATAGTTGGCATTGACCAGGGCCATTAGGACCACACTAAAATAACCTTTGTAGTTAAAATAGTACGACCCGCTGTTGTGGAGTTGTGTGATCCTCACATGCTTGCCATCCAACGTCCCCCCGCAGTTTGGGAATTGCCACCTCTCCTGGAAGCCAGTGTCAACTGCCAACTATTCCACGGGGGTTGTTGGAAAATGCATATACAGTCATATGAAAAAGTTTGGGCACCCCTCTTAATCTTACTCATTTTTTTTTGTTTAAAATTGGGTTTTTGCAACAGCTATTTCAGTGTGATATATGTAATAACTAATGGACACAGTAATATTTCAGGATTGAAATGAGGTTTATTGTACTAACTAAAAATGTGAAATATGCATTATTTCAAAATTTGACAGGTGCAAAAGTATGGGTACCCTTCTGATGTTCATGATTTGAATACTCCTAACTACTTTTTACTGACTTACTGAAGCACTAAATTGGTTTGGTAACCTCATTGAGCTTTGTACTTCATAGCCCGGTGTATCCAATCATGAGAAAAGCTATTTCAGGTGTCCACTTGCAAGTTGGTCTCCTATTTGCATCTTCTCTGAGGAGTGGCATCATGGGCTACTGAAAACAGCTCTGAAATTATCTTAAAAAAAGATTGTTCAACATAGTTGTTCAGAAGAAGGATATAAAAAGTTGTCTCAGTGATTTAACCTGTCAGTTTCCACTGTGAGGAACATAGTAAGGAAATGGAAGACCACAGGGACAGTTCTTGTAAAGGCCAGAAGTGGCAGGCCAACAAAAATATCAGAAAGGCGGAGAAGAATGGTGAGAACAGTCAAGAACAATCCACAGACCACCTCCAAAGACCTGCAGCATCATCTTGCTGCACATGGTTTCACTTTGCATCTGTCAACAATACTGTGCACACTGCACAAGGAGAAGCTGTATGGGAGAGTGATGCGAAAGAAGCCGTTTCTGCTTGCACGCCACAAACAGAGTCGCCTGAGGTATGCAAAAGCACATTTGGACAAGCCAGTTTCATTGTGGAAGAAGGTCCTTTGGACTGATGAAACAAAGATTGAGTTGTTTGGTCATACTACAAGGCGTTATGCATAGAGCAACAAAAACACGGCATTCCAAGAAAAACACTTGCTACCCACTGTCAAATTTGGGGGAAGGTCCATCATGCTTTGGGGCTGTGTGGCCAATGACGGCACCGGGAATCTTGTTAAAGTTGAGGGTCACATGGATTCCACTCAGTATCAGCAGATTCTTGAGAATAATGTTCAAGAATCAGTGTTAAAGTTGAAGTTACGCTGGGGATGGATCTTTCAGCAAGACAATGATCCAAAACACCGCTCCAAATCTACTCAGGCATTCATGCAGAGGAACAATTACAATGTTCTGGAATGGCCATCCCAGTCCCCAGACCTGAATATCATTGAACATCTGTGGGATGTTTTGAAGCGGGCTGTCCATGCTCAGCGACCATCAAACTTAAAGCGAACCTGTCACCCCCCCCGGGCATCAAAAGCTATAATAGCCACCTTCTGCAGCACTAAGGCTGCATTCTGAGAAGGTGGCTATAGGCTTTTGATGCCCTTTATAGTATGAAATATTAAGTTAGGTAAATGCTCACTCTTCTGAAGACCGAAGACCGGGAGGCGGGGTTTCACGCTCCTCCGGCCCGCCCCCTCTTGTCAATCATTGTGCGCGCTGCTGCTGCCTCCCCTCAGTGTGGAAAATGAACGCGCGTCTCCGTTCTCATGCACGGAGCCCGCATGCGCTGTGTACCCGGTGTCGACTTCCTGGACACCGGGCGCACAGCGCATGCGCGGCTCCATACAGGAGAATGGAGACGCGCGTTCATTTTCCACACTGAGGGGAGGCAGCAGCAGGCGCGCACAATGATTGACAAGAGGGGGCGGGCCGGAGGAGCGTGAAACCCCGCCTCCCGGTCTTCGGTCTTCAGAAGAGTGAGCATTTACCTAACTTAATATTTCATACTATAAAGGGCATCAAAAGCCTATAGCCACCTTCTCAGAATGCAGCCTTAGTGCTGCAGAAGGTGGCTATTATAGCTTTTGATGCCCGGGGGGGGTGACAGGTTCGCTTTAACTGAACTGGAATTGTTTTGTAAAGAGGAATGGTCAAAAATACCTTCATCCAGGATCCAGGAACTCATTAACAGCTACAGGAAGCTACTAGAGGCTGTTATTTTTGCAAAAGGTGGATCTACTAAATATTTATGCCACTTTTCTGTTGAGGTGCCCAAACTTTTGCACCTGTCAAATTTAGAAATAATGCATATTTCACATTTTCGGTTAGTACAATAAACCTCATTTCAATCCTGAAATATTACTGTGTCCATCAGTTATTACATATATCACACTGAAATATCTGTTGCAAAAACCCAATTTTAAACCAAAAAAAATGAGTAAGATTAAGAGGGGTGCCCAAACTTTTTTCATATGACTGTAGGTTGGCAAGAGACACCTCACAATAGCCTCACACGTCTCAGGGATTAGATGGCTCAGCAGTGAGTGCGAGACTGCAGGAGCATACTGCAGGTCAGTCAGCGTGCGCCCTGTAGCCAAGAAACGCAGAGTCACAGCCAACCGCTCCTCTGCTGGAACTGCTGGACGCATCACAGTGTCCTGACGGGCAATATGTGGTGTAACCAAATCCAATAGTAATTTGTAAGAGTCCTCGGACATCCTGAGATAGTTTTTGAAGTCCTGCGGATTCCTGTCCTCCAGCTGATGCACAAGGCACATGTGACTCAGGTGGGGCCTTTGCAGGAGCCAGTCCCGAGACAACACACGCAGTTGTCTATGCCTCTGCAGTCTCTCATTCCTCTCATCTGTCAACAAAGCATCCTCAACCATGGCCGCAGCCACTACTGCCATTGTGGAATGATGCATGTCGTTCAATCAGTGTTATCAAGGATCTGCAAATCAGACAGAAAAATGTTAACAATACAACCACATACAGGCCTAACATCACCAAACTTCATCAACTTTGACATCTACATAATCCTGTCAGACGCCTACACTGCACACTTACATGGTTGGCGTGTTATATGACACACCATATAATGCTTGTCGGCATAGTTTAGTGTCGACACTACAGTATGACATTTGACATAACACCTATAACACATATGTGAACCCATTAAGGGCGGACTGGCCCAGGTAGCAGGGGGGCAAGTGGTGGTATTGGTCTAATTTTTGTTCCTCCCCCATTAATGATATGGGCTATTAGGAGACAAATTTCCCACCCAGCTGCTGCAAAGACAGCGGGACCCGGGAAGGTGACGCCCGAACTTGGCGCCTAGCGTGCTGAGTATACGAACACCACCCCCCACCCACACTCCTCACATCGCTAGGACTAATAACACCCCCCCAGCGGGGACAAAAACCTTGCTATGTCTCAAAGCAACTAACCCCCCCTACTCGCTCACTGGTAGGGTCGGAAAAATCTGACTGGCTCCTAGGCCAAGGTCCACCAGGCATCCCCTGGAACCCATACTACTCCTCATGTACAGCCATCACATTATGGCCATCCAGAAACACACTACTACACCAATGTGTGGGCCATGGCTGCCAAAAAACATTAGGTATGTAAACAAACTAGGTCGCACGCACCAAAAAAACAGAATCGACTCAGCTACATTACACATCACAAGAGGCTAATGTTTGCCGATGCATTATTGTGTCATCCTAGAATTGACAGATGTCTAATCCACAATGCTGCATGTCCTGGAATAAGTTAGCATGCAATGTGTGTGGCCAATCGCTGTTCGGACATGTTGTGCCATTTGCCTATAGTCCATAATTGGGTTCTTTAAAACACTGTCAACACTGGTGTAGCCCTCACAACCTGGAAAGCAGTGACTAACCCAAAAAATACTTCTACCACCCATCCACACAGTCCCAATTATGTGGCATATAACCGAAAAGGAAGTGGTACCACTTCACAAATGGCCAAGATGCTCCTACTGGTCCCTAATGCCACCTCTCCATGCAGGAATCATTTCAACACGCAGTTAAGATGGCAGAACATCCCCATACAATTGTGTGCAGCAGTTCTTACTCAATGGCTCTCGGTAGCAAACTCAACATCATTCAGCTGTGGCCCATTTTTATATGTGAAACCACCAATCACAACCCACTTGCGTGGTCCAATGGTATCTTGCGTTGTAAACACGCCATACGTCACCGATTGGACCACTCTTCTGCGATGTCATTGACTGAGTGCCCTTTAAAGGATATATGTGGAGCATCCGGCTTAAAGCACATGGAAACACAACGTGGTAGCGTCTCCTCTTCCGCACTGTAGGACTGACGGTATGTATTGATGACTCTGCATCGTCTTCATCTCTTTTTGTGTATGGGTTGCAATTAGCATTCACTCCTGTACCATGTTGGAATGTTCATGTAGTGGCCTTAGACCACGTATGTGTCCTAATGGCCCATGTGCCCTTCCCAACTGCTTTTCCAATTTCCTTATTAAGGCACAATCCTCTCAATGTACATTAGCCCATTTTCCAAAATGTATGTAGCCGTCAATAATATGGATGCATGTCGGTCTAAAGGACATGTTTTTAGAAAGTAGCTCAAAACCATGCATGTTTCTGTGGATAGTGAAATATACATCAGACCTTACACAATGTGCATTGCCTGTGAGCCTTTCACAAAGTGACCGTAAATGTACATTATCAGCATCCATTGCCATACAGCCATATGGACATACTGTTGTGCCATGTAGCTTAAAGTGTAATTTCTGGCATCGGTACTGTTTTTTAAGCAATTGTGAAACATATTTGTGTTAGCCAATTGATGTGTGCACAGGGCCACATGTACCCATGTTTACACACATGAAAACACATGATACATACATGTGTGTGTTTATACTATACCTTTCATGTTGCAGATGGCAGAGAATTAGGATTTCGTCCGGGCCTTCATAGCCAAGTACCAGGAGCTAGAGTGCTTGCGGCGAACCAGATCACCTGACTATAAGAACGCTCAGGTGAAGAGAGTGGCGTATGAGCAGCTCATCACCCTCTCCCGCCAGCACCACCCTGAGGTTTGTGCAAAAGAAGATCCGGAACCTGCGCACAGTGTATAAGAGGGAGCTTAATGAAGTTGAAAACTCTGTGCGGTCCGAGAGTGGAACGGGGGAGGTTTATGTGCCACGCTTGTGGTACTTTAACCTCCTCCATATCCTCCGGGACTAGCATCTCCCTCCGACTACACAATGTAGCAGGGACCTTGGAGTCCCACCTATGTGTCTTGTAATATAATTGGCCACCACAATCTTGAGTGTATGCCATGCTACACACATTACTGTGTGATGGCCCTTGTGCATGTGTCTGCAGGGCCAACACAGTCAAACACCCATCACCATCACGAGTTAACCAACACTGACAGGGTGCACTTGCATGTTGCCAAAATCATGTATATTGTGGTGTGAGTGAACATGTGTGTATGTGTTGGGACAGCATACTCACCACGCAGAGTCTGGATGTGGGTGTGGATGGCGGCCATGTGGTCCCTCACCTTATACTTCATGTCCTCCACCTTTTTGATGATCTGCTTCTGCGTCCGCTGTAGTTGCAGGTTCCCGCTGGACTTTGCACACAATGCGCATCTTATGCAGCCAGGGGTGCTGATGTGGTAACTCACACCAGTAGTCCAGCCTGTCCAGGTAGTCGAACAGCAGGAGTAGCTCTGGCTCTCCCCATGCTGCAGAGCGCTGTGCCGCAGCCATCTTTATGCATGGGACTGGAAACCATCTAGAAGGCAGGGCCTGCTGCTACATGACGTCATGGCGCTGACTATTGGTGCTGTGTAAACTTGTCAGTCCGCAAAGGAGTCGCCCACACATAGTGGCTGAGCACAGGGAACGCCACACCGTCATATAATATGAAAACCGCAACACTTATGCACATGCACATGGCCACACATTGCAATAAAAGTGTTTACAGTTTGGATATAATTTTCATAGATGTGCAACGTGTGGGTTGGGAGATGATAGCTACTATCGAAGAGCCCTTTAATATATTGACATGGCACTTTTGCCCAGTATGTTATTATTTTGGCGACGATATGTTCGTAGCGTCGTAAATAGGCTCCTTAAACGTTTTCAGGAATAGTACAGGAGGTGTTTGACAATGATTGCCCTTGTATCCATGCATTTTCGTAACATTTGGGAGATGCAGAAGTGAATGAATGAAGTGCCTTCCAAATACATAATCCAATATGGCTCCTTTGCCTGGGCCATCCAATCGCCATACAATACTAGCCACCAATCAACGTAGGTGGACGACGGAAAACACAACCCACAGGCACGCCTACAGCCTTCCTTGTGCAACCTTTCAAATCGTACACCAAATCGTAGTACCGCCGTCAAACAGCACGATCATGCCAGATCGCATATACAATATTGCACGGTTGGAAAGCATGCACAATCTCAAAACGATATCATAGTTGCGTTGTTAGCGCATCGCGTTGCCCTTTTACACGACACAACGCACCAATGATAACAACTGCAACGGCCATACCACGTGACATTTTATCGATGTTGCATTACGATATCGTGACGTGTAAAGTGGCCCTAAGATCTCAGATGTTGATGAGACCAATGAGTGGCCGAGAGTGCAAGGAGTGCTAATTGACCAGCCCTGGTGTCGGTGTATCAGGTGGGTGTGGCAGCCACGTTAAGAACCTGCCAGGTGTCTGTGTGTGAGACTGGAGAGGACGATGGGAATCAGAGCAGTCCAGACCACTGCCATGTGAGGATGTGCTGGAAGTGATCCATCCCCGGTGGAGGAAGTGAAGGGAGCCTACCAGCTCCATGCTGGTGGCACGTGATGCGTGCAAGCCAGCCAGTGTTTAGGACCGAGGACGGCTCAAGGGCCAGGCAGTCATATGAATGATGAGGACCGAGGACCGCTCAAGGGCCAGGCGGTCATAAGTATAGCCGACTTTGGGACTGACTGTGCTAGTCGTGATATGATCCCGATGACTATGTGTGAAGGTTTCTGTGTAATCACAAGGGCGTATGTATAATTACCCTGTGTGATATGTGACTGGGTGACTCATAGTGGTGTACGAAAAAGTGTTATATGTATGAATAAGTGTTAAATGTTATATAATGCAATGTAATGATGTGCATAATATATGTGAAAATGTAAAGGGTGTTGTGTGTTACCAGTGGTTTATGGTGTGAAAAATAAACTACTGTGTTATGTTACCCATTAAAAATGTAGTTGCTGATGTCTTTTCCCCGTACCAAGCGGGTTCCCCCGGGGCGCTACCTCACACCACACATGGGTTTTAAGTCATACCAAAATTATATAACAAACTGTGAGGTACTTTTTCCTTTATTACTTCTTGGGGAAAAAAATAACTAAAACAAAGGATTTAGGATATCTACAACGATCATAAGGACCGGGGGGTTCTCCAACATCTGGGATCGGTCAGGGGGAATGTCACGGTGGCAGTCCCGGCGTTCGTGGCCCTGACCGAGCATGAAAAGGCGATATTTACAAGGGATTGATAAAGTTTATCGTGACGCCATCCATGGATTCTTGTCAAGATGATCAGCACTGCTTGTAGTGACCCTGGGGAGTAGGTGTTGTTGTGACTCACCGTTGCCGGAGTCTCACGTCTCAGGCGATGCAGCACTTGTCACGGTTCCGCACCTGAGGCTGTGTGGCCCGGTGGTCAAATAAAAAGGGGCTAAAGGATTGGCAGCTCAGTTGTTGATGAATGCAGGGATAATAACAGTTCAGAAGAAATGCACTGACACAATGCTCCTCTGTAACGGGTCTTTACTGTAGGTTTGTTGCAATACACAGAGTACAGTCTTTAAGTAGCGGACCGGGTGGCCCCAGCGATGAATGACCTCAATCCAGAGCTCCACGGTGTTCCTCCTTTATTTAACCGTCCTATTCTAGTTGCCTTGCTGCCTTAGTGCACCGGGTCGGGGTACTGGGAGGACTTCAGCTTAGTCACGTTAACCGAGAAGAGTCCTGGATCCCAATGGGGGGTACCTCGCCGGTAAGACTGCTGATTTGGGCTGTAGTGAGGCGCTCCTAAAAAGCTTCTCTGTCACTCCGGTTTGCAGAACAGCTGTGAACGTGTGTTTGCTTCGGAACCGGTGTCCGGTGAGGTTGGCCATGGGTGTCTTTTTACCCGTTGCTTATTTGCTTTTGTTGCCCGTATTCCGGTCTGGGTCTCCGCTTGATGGTGCCCTGCCGGCTAGGTTACTGTTCCAGGACTGCACGGAACTGTGCAGATCCCTGTTCCTTCTCTCTGACCTCCGTTCTCCAACTCCCTTCTCTCCCTAACTTCCCCCACACACTACTCCTTACACTCCTCCCACCAGGACCTGATTGGCCCTCTACCTCTGATGTGTTGTGTGGTGTATGGAGCTCTGGATTTAACCATTTCATCACTGAGGCGGAAGATATTACATCTTCTGTCAGGAATGCAATACCTTCCTATGACGCACTCGTTGCGGGGCGCCACAGTTGCAGCCAGGTGTATCACTCCCCATGGATGGAGCGGGTCCTCAGGGTTTGGTATTAGAGTCAGTGTGGATGATGGTGGTAGTTGTGGGTGCAGGGAGGTGCAGAAGGAGTGGACAGACACAGAGATTGCAGTTCTTACCAAGTTCTTTTACTTGCAGTTCTTAGTTCAGTGCAGACCAGCCAGGGTATTGTTTTCTTCCAGTGTGCAGCTTGACCAGTCCTCAGATAGTCCAGAAACACTCCACTGAGACACCTTTCATAAGCCTTTCTCTGCTGACTCTCTCTCTGCGCTGATCTTTCCTCCTTCCTTCCTCTGCGCCTTTGTGCTACTAGTCCCAAGGCGACTGTGGGCACTGCTGAGTGATGGCCAGCACGTCCCCTTAACCCTCTGTAGTCACTGTGCCTGGGAGTGTACCTTGTGTTGGCCACTGCACATGCAGTCCAGTAGCCTCCGGTTTCCTGGCTTGAACTTAGTTTTCACACCAGATTAAGCCCAGTCCCCTCATGCAGTTAGTTCTTCTACCAAAACCTGGAAGTCAGCTGTAGATTCGGGGTTCTCTCTGGCCAGAGTTCTGTGGCGACTTACCCAATGATCCCACTCCACCACAGCTCCAGTTTCCCCTAGAACTCCATCTTGCTGCTTCCTCTTCTGTCTCTCAACAACTAACTGTGTTCCCACACCCTTCGAACTACTCCTTCCTCCAGCCAGCAGATGAGGTCTGCTGTAGGTGAGTTTCTTCTGTCCATCATCTCCTGGCCTCAAGTTAGGAATGGTGTTGGGTGTAAGATGGTGTGTCTCAGGTTTATGTCACTGTCTTACCTGAGAGCAATGACTCGACACCTGTGGATTAGGTGTAGTACCACTGTCACCCTGCGGCCAGCGGGCCTCATCCTCAGGGTGCAGGGGGATCGAGACCCATCTGGCCGCTGGCACCCTCCTGTGCCCCGCAGACATACCTACCAGGTCCACGCTACTGATTCACCCAGGGGTCTATGGGAACTCGGAACCCAGGCGTGGAGTTGAGGGGATGTCACTGGTGGCCTGTCCGGACCCGTAGCCTTGGTAGTCAATTGTAAATTAGGAAAGAAAAAAGAGTAAAAAGAACAAATGTCTCACCAGCGCCGCTGTCAGATCGCTGGGGATAATGGTAATGCAACTAGATGGTTCGGCTCCCTGCAGGCAGAGCGGGATCCCTGGGGCAGTGTAGCTGCTGTGTTGGTTGTCGTGGTAGCAGCTCGGTGAGTTAGCTTGCTGGAATAAGACACTGGAGGCTTATGGAGTCTGTACGGGTGTTTACTTGTAAAAGTGCACAGATCAGGTTCACAGTTACACAGTTCTTTAGTGGGTAGCTGGCCGAGTAGTCACTGAGGAGAATAACGTCTCTTTGAGGCTCCCAGAGAGTACCATCTGCTTGCTTCACTGTACCGTTACTTTCCTTGAGCCTCCTTACTTCCTTGAGCTGCGCTGCCCTGCACAGCCCACTTGTCTATCAGGCCCGTCGGGTGCTATGAGGTACCCTTCTTTTCTTCTAAGGGGCTCAACCCTGTTTAGTGATCCTGGTGGCGCTGCACGTTCTGGACGGGGGGAAGTCGGGGCTATTTGATAGACCCACGACCTACCAATGTTGACGGCTCAGGGATAGACTCCTGCACTGCGACTCGGAGACGGTTCTCCGTTGTGGACCAGGATTTCCCTGGACTGTAGAAGGTCCGGCACTGGGTCTCCTCCTTCTGTCAGAGTTGCCGCTCCTTTTGGGTGCTCTCCCTGGGGTGTCCCTGTAGGACTTGTACCTCTGACTAGACTCACTCTCACTCACTAACTCACTAATTAACTGACTAATTCTCTGTGTGGTTCCCGTTCCTTCTACCCTAACGCTCCTCCCACCAGGACTGGTTAACCTGGTAACAGGTGGCCAATTGGTCCCTAATGCTAGGTGCTGGAATAAGAGCCTCAGGTTGACGTTACACTCCCCAATGACAGGAATACTTCACACTCTGTTGTGGGTGCAGTACCCCTACTGTGGCACACTGACCAGTGGGGCATCACACTACCACGCTGCTCGCTCCATCTGCAGCGGCTCCCCATCGTCTCTCTCCTGCCTCCTCACTTCCTGGTTTCTAGGGGAATGCGCATAGGGTGCGCATGTGCCGCTCTTAGCACAATTAAAAGGCCAGTGTACCCTTTTTTCTGACACCACCTCTCAGCCAATCGTTTAGAGGCTGGTGGGTATTTATGGCCCTCGCTTCCTATGGGAGGTGCGTGGGCAACTTCCTTGTTAGTCTAATTGCCAGCTTAGGTCCCTAAGCAGCGCATGTGGTTTTGTTTGTCCGCTGAGATCCTAACGTATGTTCTCTTGTATTCAGTGCCGGATCCCTCCTGCCTAACTAACCCGCAAATCCATACCACTCTCGCTGGTCCCTGGCTACCCCCTAAATTCCTTCTGCTGAGCCAAGTTCCGTTCCTGTCTTCTCCTCCGGTTTCCGTGTCCTGTTATACCTTGGGTCGGACCCACAGGTTTGACTGGTTCATTGGACCCTCTCTGGTTGTGCTTGGAGGAATCCCTGTTTTATAGGGTAACCCTTCTTTTGCTCCCTTAGGGGGACCCCGGTGCTCTGGCCTTGTGGACATACCTTGGAGATCAATCCCTACGTTGTTTACAAATAAACTTTGTTCCTTATCTGATGTCCTTGTCAGGCTCATTTCTGGCATCGGCCTCCACGAATCTCTGTGGTCTAGAGAGTCCACTAATCAGCTCTGCCTCTGGTGGCGTGACAGATTTTGCCCAGGCCATGGACCTTGCTGATGCCAGATTCT
The DNA here is from genome assembly GCA_033576535.1 of Allobates femoralis. NCBI lineage: Eukaryota > Metazoa > Chordata > Amphibia > Anura > Aromobatidae > Allobates > Allobates femoralis. The sequence goes on along the minus strand of JARQOC010000003.1, from coordinate 350,826,607 downwards.
CCACTCAAAGAGAGCTACCCGGCCTCCGCCAGAGTCAGGATTAACTAGTTACATTTATGCAGACCCTGGATACCCGTCTCAGCTCTCTTCAGGCGACTAAATCCACTAATGCCAATGTGACGCCCTTGCGACCAGGGTGGCCACATGGGGAACTGCAGCCAGGCAAGAAGGTAGACAGTTTGTACAACAAACAACCCTTCACACGGTTTTGAAGATTAGGATGGGGTCAGCACCACCTTGCAGCGTCTCCCATACAGCCTGGGGAGATTTCACCGCTGCCTGCAAGCTTTCAGCCCTTGGCTATGGAGGATGATGAGGAGGGTCCTCCCTGCTGCACCGCTCTGCACGCTCTGGTGCTCACTCCCAAAAGTCCGATACGTCACATCCAGTTTTGTATTATAGGAGAAGAAAAAGAAGTCGCACTCAGAGCTTCTATAAACAGCGGTTTTTTATTGTGCTTCAGTGCACACAGCAGGTGGTGGCATGCGGGTGGGAGGACGGGGGGCACGACGTTTCGCGCCGTATAAGGCGCTTCAGCAGGTTAGTCCTCCAGGACTAACCTGCTGAAGCACCTTATACGGCGCGAAACGTCGTGCCCCCCGTCCTCCCACCCGCATGCCACCACCTGCTGTGTGCACTGAAGCACAATAAAAAACCGCTGTTTATAGAAGCTCTGAGTGCGACTTCTTTTTCTTCTCCTATAATACAAAACAACCCTTCACATCACACCCACCCACAGGAGCACAACACCCAACCTGGAGCCTAGGCGAGAAAGGGGTGGTGGGGTTTAAAGGAAAGTGGGTGGGAATGTAGGTCAGGTGACAGATAGTACAAATAGAGGAAAAGAGGGGGAAGGAGTTAGTATGCCAGAGTGAGCCGAGAGCTAAAGACCAGGCAGACAGTGACACATCCCGGTGGGATTGGGCTCCCTGGAGACGCAGATTCCACAGAAACACCGTTCCATGGAGAGAAAGCTCATCCATAGCAGGCATCCCAAGGGAGTGTGAGGACAGAGACCGGACCGGTATCACTGGGTCCGAGGAACACGGCAGCACCGAACAACTACCGGGGGGATAGATTCTCTAATTGCATCTGGAAGTCACACGGGTGGGAAAGAGCCGGTGATCCCTGGAAAGACAGGGACATCCAAGCTAGGCTAACACCAGAGTGTCGGCTCTGAGGGGGACTGAAGTTACACACTGGCTCCCCAGACAAACCGGTGGGGAACACAGATTCCATATCAGTGTTCCTACCGTGTTTCCCCGAAAATAGGGCGCCCCCCGAAAGTAAGGCATGCTTGGGGGGGGCGCCCTACCTTCGAATCTAAGGCACCCCCAGATTATAAGGCGTACCTTGCGGTGACCCCTGCTCTCCGGTGGTCCCCTGCTTTCTGGTGGCCCCCTCGCTCTCTGGCAGACCCCCGCTCTCCTCATTCCCGCTGTAGCTGCTGATCTCCGCCCAGTCCAGGAGCCCTGCGCCAATTACAGCGCAGAAACCGTGAGTCAATCACAGCCCAGGAACCGCAAGCCAATCTGCGGCCAGCTGACGTCGTGCATGGCCTCTGATTGGCTCGCGGTTCCTGGGCTGTGATTGGCTCACGGTTTCTGCGCTGTAATTGGCACAGGGCTCCTGACCTGGGTGGAGATCGGCAGCTACAGCGGGAATCCGGAGAGTGGAGGCCACCGTGGAGCGGGAAGAGCGCGGACACCGGAGAGCGGAGGCCACCGGCTAGTGGGGAGAGCACAGACACCGGAGAGCGGGGGCCACCGGAGAGTGCGGACCGGTAAAAACCGGTTTGTGTGTATGGGTATGTGTGTGTGTGTGTATGGTTATGTGTGTGTGTGTGTATGGGTATGTATGGGTGTGTGTAGTGTGTATGTGTGTATGGTTGTGTGGTGTGTGTGTATGGGAGGCTGCAGTGGATGTAGGGTATATAAGACCCCCCCCGAAAATAAGACATAGTCCATCTTTTGGACCAAAAAAAAATATAAGACAGTGTCCTATTTTCGGAGAAACATGGTACCACCAGGGTTGGAGGCACAGCAACATCCAGGAGGACCCGGCTTACTGCCCACACACATAGGGGGAAGCTATACAAAAGAGACCGAGTTGCCTCCTCGCAATCCACACAGGAGAACAGAGATAGAACAAGCCTGAAAGGACACAGAGAGATTGAGGGGTCTCAGAGTGACAGACTAGCTGCAAAGGGTTTGAGTGTCCAGAGCCGACTGTGAAAAATAACTGTGTTGAGAACTGTTGTGAACTGTTTGAACTGAAGAACTTGAAAGTAAACCCGGTGAACCCTGCTTCAGTTTCCCGTGTTGATTCTAGATATACAGAACTGTTATTGTACTTCTTAACCTGTCAGGAACAGCCTGACCCGCGGCGGGATCATCCATCAAGCTGCAGCCCATCCATTCCTCCATCCTCCTGGCAGAGCTACGCTGCAGCAGTGGTCCCCTCATTGACTACAACCCGTAGGTGGCGTTACGACAACAATATCCCTATAAATACCCCTTGAACTTGTGAGAACCCGGGACACGGTCCGGACCAAGACCGCCGTGATATCCCCAGCAGTACCCCGATCCGGTACCGAGTACCCCGTCCCAGTGGGCTCCACACCAATCAACTCGCCGGATTACACCAGGAGCTTGATTGTCAACGGAGATGCAGACACAGATGTTGAACATGACGTCAGTGGATGAACGGTTAACCAACATGCAGATGGCAGCTGCTCCTCCAGTACTGGTCCCAGTGCTCGAGCCAGTGGTTGCTGCAGCTCCAGGACCCTCCCCTCGTCTCTGCAAACCCACAAGAAACTCTGGGGATCCCAAGTTGTGTAGGGGGTTTCTTAATCAATGCCAGCTGCATTTCTGGTGATTGGCCACGTCTGTAGGGTACTGGTGAGGCAAAGTGGCATGCCTTACCTCACATTTGGAGGGAGAGGCCCTGGTGTGCTTCAATACGCTCCTGGAAAGGAATGATTCCATCATGTCCCATCTCCAGAACTTCCTGGACACCTTCCGCAAGATCTTCGATGAACCAGGTTGAGTGGCATCATCAATGGAGGCTCTCTTCAACCTACAGCAAGGTACCCTCTCTGTTGGGCAGTATGCTATTCAGTTCTGTACCCTTGCCTCTGAGGTCCAGTGACCGGATGAGCCCCTGATCGGTGTCTTCCAGCGCGGACTATCTAGAAGGGTAAAAGACAAATTGGCGGTTCGAGACCTACCCAATACCCTGGATGACTTAATCTCTCTCACCATCTGGATCGATCTCCGCCTTCAAGAGCGATCCAAGGAGAGGACCATCAGAGGCGACTTCCTCGTTTGGTTCCGTCATTTCAGAGACCACTCAATCCTGCGTTTCCAGCTCCAACTTCTGTCTATGAGCCAATGGAGGTTGACCGTCTCAAGCTGAAACATGAAGAGAGGTTTGCCTGGAAGCTGTGCCAATACTGTGGGAGTGCCACTCATTTTTGCCGCCAATGTCCCAAGAAGCCGGAAAACTCCTCCGCCTAGGACAGGTAAGAGAGGCCTTCCTTTGTGAGAGCCATTCCTCTCTACCACCTACTGATACAGGTTACGGTCGGTGGCAGGCGATTTTCGGAGACGGCTTATTTGGATTCCGGTTCGGCAGGTAACGTCATGCAACAAGCTGTGGCTCGTCAGTTTGGTATCTCTGTGGTTCCCTTTCAGCATCCCCATATCATCACCTCCATTGACGGAAGGCCCTTGCAAGATACCATCTTCAGCATCACTGAGGACATGGAACTCCAGATCAGGCTCTCCACAAGGAAAAGATTGCCTTCTATGTGTTACCTAAACTCTCCCTCCGTTTTTGCTTGGTCTTCCGTGGCTTCGCACCCACGAACTGGTTCTGGATTGGCGGACAAGGGACATTCTTCGTTGGGGCCAGGCTTGCCATCGCCACTGCCTTCTATCAGTTCAGCCAAGCCACATGCCACAGCTACAATCAGCCTTGCCCTGGTTCTCATCAGCCTACTGGTCCTTTGCAGATGTGTTCAACAAGCAGGAGGCGGAGACCCTACCATGACACAGGTCGGATGATTGTCCCATCGATCTATTTCCTGGTGCATCTCCTCCCAGAGGTCGGATGTTTAGACCCAAGCGATGTCTGACTACATCAAAGAGAACCTGACCTGGGGGTTTATCCAAAAGTCTACCTCCCCTGCAGGCGCTGGATTTTTCTTCGTGAAAAAGAAGGACAGGCCGTTGCGTCCCTGCATCGACTACCGAGTCCTCACAGTAAAGAACAAGTATCCTTTGCCTTTCATTCCAGAGCTCTTCGACCTCCTTCGTGGATCCCAAATCTTTACCAAACTAGACCTTCGAGGGGCTTACAACCTCGTCAGGATTCGTTCTGGAGATGAGTGGGAGACCGCCTTCAACACCTGTGACGGCCACTACAAGTATCGGGTAATGCCTTTCAGTTTAAATAATGCACCTGCAGTATTTCAGGAGTTCATCAATGATGTTTTCGGGATCTGTTCTACGTATGTGTAGTTGTGTATCTGGACGATATCTTGGTATTCTCCCTGGGCCTCCCTACACATAGAAGGAATGTCCGCCAGGTTCTTCAGCGCTTGCGAGAGAACCGTTTATATGCCAAAATTGAAAAGTGCCTTTTTGAGCGGAACTCTCTGCCCTTCCTGGGGTATGTCATCTCTGATACAGGCCTTGAAATGGATCCTGAGAAGGTGTCTGCCGTCCTCAAGTGGCCACGTCCTAGGCCACGTCCTAGGCCATTCAGTGGTTCCTAGGCTTCGCCAATTGCTACCGGCAGGTCATCCCTCACTTTTTGGATCTGACCAAACCACTCACCGCTTTGACTCGGAAGGGATATGACCCCAAGACATGGACCCCGGAGGAGGAGTCTTCCTTTCAGTCCCTCAAACGAGCCTTCTCCACCATGCCTGCCCTTCATAGGACAATGGTGAATAAACAATTCTTCATAGAGGTGGACGCATCCTCTTTTATGTCCGAAGCCGTACTCTCGCAGAAGCTTCCCTCCGGAAGAATGGTGACCTGTGGGTTCTTCTCTAAGGCATTCTCACCCTGTGAGCTCAATTATTCCATTGGCGACAGAGAGTTGTTGGCCATCAAGTTGGCTTTAGAGGAGTGGCACTACCTTTTGGAGGGTGCGGTTCATCCAGTGGTGATCTACACCAATCATAAGAACCTGTCCTACCTGCAGTCTGCTCAGAGGCTTAATCCTCATCAAGCTCGTTGGTCTCTGTTCTTCGCTCGGTTCGACTTCCATCTCCATTTCCATCCGGCCGAGAAGAACATCAAGGCAGACGCGTTGTCCAGGTCCTTCATCCCTGACATTCAAGAGAAGGAGCCATGTCTCATCATCGATCCATCCAAGATGGTCACGGTAGCATCGGTCCAGATGATGCAGCCACCTCCGGGTAAGACGTTTATTCCCTTTCCCGACAGGAGATGTGTACTGCAGTGGGGTCATTCGTCTAAGCTAGCTGGCCAGGGGGAACTAACGAAGACCTTGCAATTAATCGCACGGCATTATTGGTGACCCAAGATGTGCCAGGAGATCAGAGTTTGTCTCTGCCTGCCCTTACTGTGCCTGTAATAAGACACCCAAGCGGCTACCCACGGGTCATCTTCTGCCTCTACCAATACCGTCCGTGCCATGGAAGCACATTGTAATGTGTCTCATTACCGACCCACCGGTGTCCTCTGGCTGTACCGTAATATGGGTCGTGGTAGATCGGTTCTTTAAGATGGGTCATTTCATTCCCTTGTCTGGGCTTCCCTCCATGCCTAAGCTGGCGGAGTTGGTCATCCATCATGTTCTACGTCTTCACGGTTTGCCTCTTCATATTGTGTCCGACAGGGGAGTGCAGTTCGTATCCCGATTCTGGCGTTCCCTCTGCAAGCAGTTGAATGTCTTTGGATATCTCCTCAGTGTACCATTCGCAATCCAAAGGTCAAGTCGAACGGGTGAATCAGGTATTGACCAACTACCTACGCCACTTCGTCAAGGCACATCATGATGAGTGGGTAGCCTTATTGCCTTGGGCAGAATTCTCCTATAACAACCAAGTCGATGAGTCCTCTTCTAACATTCCCTTCTTTATCGTGAATGGGTACCACCCTAGGATCCTGACTCCCTTGGATATCACAACTGACAACCCAGCAGCCGAGACGCTGGCTAGAGACTTCGCTAAAATCTGATTTGAGACGAAGGTATCCCTGGAAAGGGCATCCAAGCAGACGAAGAACCATGCTGACAAGAGACAACTGGACCCACCTCCGTTCCAGCCTGGGGACAAGGTATGGCTCTCTTCCAGATTCATCCGCCTCAAGGTTCCTTCCTACAAGTTCGCTCCTCGGTACATCGGTCCCTTTGAGGTTCTCCGGAGGATCAACGAGGTATGCTACCAGTTGAAATTGCCATCTTCCTTGCGAATCCACAATTCATTTATGTGTTTCTCCTTAAGCCAGTTGTTCTCGGACGCTATTCCTAGGATCCGAGTTCTCGTCCCTCTCCTGTTTCTGACGGCGACGTCTTAGAGGTCAAGGCCATTCTGGACGTCAAGCACAGAGGAGACAAGACATTGTATTTGGTTGATTGGAAAGGGTTTGGTCCAGAAGAACGGCCTTGGGAACCAAGAGAGAATATCAATGCTCCTTGTCTTATGCAGAGGTTTCTTGCCGGTTTGAGACAGGGGGGCGTAAGGGGGGTATTGTCACCCTGCGGCCAGCGGGGCCTGTCCTCAGGGTGCAGGGGGATCAGTTCCCATCTGGCCGCTGGCACCCTCTTGTGCCCCGCAGACATACTTACCAGGTCCATGCTCCCACTCTGCCCGCTCCATCTTCAGCGGCTCCCCGGCGTCTCTCTCCCGCCTCCTCACTTCCTGGTTTCTAGGGGAATGCGCATAGGGTGCATGCGCCACTCTCAGGCAGTGTACCCTTTTTCTGACACCACCTCTCAACCAGTTGCTGGGAGGCTGGTGGGTATTTATGGCCCTCGCTTCCTATGGGAGGTGATTGGGCAACTTCCTTGTTAGTTTAGTTGCCAGCTCAGGTCCCTAAGCAGTGCATGTGGTTTTGTTTGTCCGCTGAGATTCTAATGTATGTTCTCTTGTTTTTAGTGCCGGATCCCTTCTGCCTAACTCACCCGCAGATCCGTACCACTCTCGTTGCTCCCTGGCTGCCCCCTGGATCCCTTCTGCTGAGCCAAGTTCCATTCCTGTCTTCTCCTCCGGTTCCCTGGTTTCCGTGTCCTGTTCTGCCTTGGGTCGGACCCACAGGTTTGACTGGTTCATTGGACCCCCTCTGGCTGCGCTTGGAGGAATCCCTGTTTTATGGGGTAACCCTTCTTGTGGTCCTTTAGGGGGACCCCGGTGCTCTGGCACTGTGGACTTCCCTTGGGGATCGATTCCTATGTTGTTTACAAATAAACTTTGTTCCTTGTCCGGCTCGTTTCTGGCATTGGCCTCCACGGTATCTCCGTGGTCTAGAGGGTCCACTAATCAGCTCCACCTGTGGTGGCGTGACAACCACTGTGGCATCCAAGATGCAGGGATGCCACATATCATTTTTTCATTTTCATGGCCCCATGGTTTAAAAATCTATGAATCACCCATGTGGTCAAAATGCTTACTATAACCCAAGTTAAATTCCTTAAAGGGGTGCTGTTTCCTTAATGGGGTGTTTTTTGGACAGGTTATTGTCTTTTTGCTCCCTAAGGCCCCTTTCACATCAGCGTTTTTTTTAAATCACGGCACATGCGGTGATTTAATCTGCCGCGATTTAAAAAAAGCGCTGATGTGAAGGGGCCTAAGACCTGTGTAAATTCAAATGGCGCCTAAAGAATTTATGTTAACAAAGAGGCCCCAAGATTAATAAGGTATTAATTTATATTATCACATACTTAACATCTCTAAAAACATGCAGAAACTGTAATACATTTTGAATTGTGCTTCCCTGTTTTAGCCTGCCCTTTAAATATCAAGCAGTCAGACCCTCTGTTCATTAAGTGGTGGAATATTCTATTGATTTACTCTCTCTATGTACAGTATATCACAAAAATGAATACACCCCTCACATTTTTATGTTCAATCTTTTTATTAGAAAATAGATAACAATTCCATAACAAGAGCATATACACATCAACTTTTCAATCTCCATTCTGTACATGGAAATTTAAGATTACAGATCACAATAACATCACAAGCTATGTAACGTTTCAGCAATAGAAAAAAATCCCACCTTGGCAAGTCCACCCACTAATCCATAGAATTAAAAAAAAATAGCCCCTGATGTGGGTGGATTGAAGAAAGAGAAGGGGGAAAGAGAAGGGATGAGGATGAAGGAGAAGAGGGCAGAAAGAGGAAAGAAGAGGTGGCAAAAAGTGATGGGGACAAGGGGTGGGAGGGGAAACGCAATAGGAGTCCCCCTTCTTGAACGGCGATAAATAAAAGGGGAAAAGAGAAAAAAGGGGGGGATGGGAGGTCCGACCGAACATATTTGTCAAGAGGGTTACGTGTTCCACCACTCATGCAAAAAGGTCAGGGAATCTCGGAAAGTCCTGAAACAGGATACCTTTGCCCCATATATAAATGAATTTATCTGTGAGGCCTGAGCAGTCAGCGGAGAGCTCCACCATCCTGCCAATTTCTGCCATTTCTGAGTACCACCAATTTTACCAATTGGAGGAGTAATGGGGGTCTTCCCATATCTCGGGATGACCGCCCTAGCCGCCGTCAGGCAAAAATGAAGAATGTTTTTCTTAGAAAATCTGAGAGAATTAGGGAGAATAGACAACAACACCATCTCCCCACCAGGCTCCGACCGGTTATAATATTATAGTTTTCAAACACCCGAGCCCAAAATGGTTTAATCTTTGCACAGCTCCACCAGATGTTACACATAGTACTCGGATCCACACCGCCAACAAGACCCAGAGACTGATGGAAGATCCTGTACAAACTGGATGGTGACAAATACCATCTTGTCAAGATTTTGTCTTTTTTTTCCTGCACTGCACAGATAGCCCTAAGTTTATGGGGAAAGATAAAGCTTTTTTCCCAATTGGCCGCGGGGATGACCCTGCCTAGGTCCTCTTCCCATGCCCTCTGAAAGCCGAGTTGCTAAGGACGACCATTTCTGGTTAAGATTCTATATAATATTGAAATTGTGTGATCCAGGAGAGTGTCTTGTGTGAATAATTCCTCCAGGGGAGTGAGATCAAGTCGAATAGACTGTTCAGACTCTCCTACAGAGAATAAAGAACGAACTTGGAGATACTCCAACCACCTCAATTTCTCAGATGGGGACCTAATCTGCATGGCATTAAATGTAGGGAATTCGTTACTCGCTAAAATCTGCCCCAGTCGAGTGTCTACCCCGTTCTTCCAACACAAAAAGGTTTGCTGCCAAAACCAGGGGGGAAAGCAGGTTTATAAAATAGAGAAGAATGGGGGCCAATCATGTTCCCCCTGGAGAGTCTAATAAAGACCCTCTGCCAAATTCTCATGGTGCCCTTCGTAAGGTCGGGAAGGGGTCCCACGCAAAGTGCATCCTTAAGGGGGATACAAGGAAGATGTTTTAGAGGAAAAGGCAAGTCCTCTTGTTCCACCGACACCCATTGCTTAACTTGATCTGTAAACTGCCAGTCGAGAAGACGAGCAATCTCTGAGGTGCAAAAATAAATTTTAAAGTCAGGGAGGCCTGCACCCCCCCAGTGGCTTGGGTATAATGATGAGGGTATTTATCCCAGTTTTTGGCCTAATTTTGCCTGAAACGAAGCGTGGTTAATGTGGATTGCAACTTATTAAAATAACTATAATTGGGTTGAATCTGGGATGGTCTGAAATAAATATAGAAAACAAAGCAGAATGTCCATCTTTGCCACGTTCTGCCAAACCAGGACAGCCTCAACCCCTTGTAGGAAGTGAGGTCTCTTGAGCAGATGTCACACACGTCAATGTCGTCAGCGATCTGATCGCTGGCGACATTGACGGCTGATCGCTGGTGAGCTGTCACACAGGCAGACTCACCAGAGATCATTGGACCAGCGACATCATGGAAATGATTTAAATATCGTTTCCACTATGTCTGCAGTCCATGGTAAACTGGGGGTAACTAGGCAGCGCACGCTGCCTAGATACCCGATGTATACCTTAGTTGCCAGCCTTCTCCGCTCACCGGCTGGTATGGTACACAGTGGGTAACTAGGGTCCCTAGTTACCTGCTGTGTACCTTGGATACCAGCCGGTGAGCAGAGAAGGCTGGTAACTAAGGTATACATCGGGTATCTAGGCAGCGTGCGCTGCCTAGTTACCCGCAGTTTACCATGGATACCAGCTCCCAGCGCTTGCTGTGTGGGGCTGGGAGCTGGCTTCTCACGCGTCCCGTTGTCACACGCAGCGATGCTGTGTGTCCACCGGGCGACCATCGCCAGGTTTTCGGTCCAGTCCAAAAACCTGGCGACCATCAACCAGCAATTTATCGCTGGTTGATGCACCCTGTCACACGCGTCAATATCGCTGCAACGTCATGTGCAGCAGCGATATTGACAGCGATATAGGCGCGTGTGACGGCCCCTTAACAGTGTGGGCCTCTAGAGCAGGAGTGGGGAATCTTTTTCTGCCAGGGGCCATTTTAAAATTTCTACCATCCTTCAGGGGCCACACAAAATTATTAACTTGAAAATTCTCCCACTACATTTGGATAAACAATCAACTCACCCCTACAGTGTTGGCTGGGGCTACTTATCTTTGGCGTGGCTGTGATGTTAGGAGATATTGATCATGTTGCTTCTCTGGTTTTCCAGGTTTGCTAGAGCCCTAGACATCAAAGGAGAGTCTAAGGGCATACATGTCACTGGGGAGGATGAAAATGGGACATACAGATCACTGGAAAGATGGATTTAAAGGCAGGTAGTTGGCAAAACAAGTCTGCTAGCCGGAGCACTGCAGTCCCCAGGAATCTGCCCAAGGGCCGCAGAAACGGTTATAGAGGGCCGTATGCAGCCCTGGGGCCTGAGGTTCCCCACCCCTGCTGATTTATCAGATGCCTCATAGAAGAAGCACCTGGCAAGCTGCCTATGCCTCTGGTATTTCTGATTGAACAGTGTTATAAGATCCTGTCTGTTCAGATACAAAGCAGCAAGGGTAGAATGGTCATGAGTCTGTTTGTGGTGCATCTCGAAGGCATGTATCTCACCAAGCAGGGAGTCCACCGCCTCCGATTTCTCTTTGAGTTTCGACCTATGTTTGAGATTTTGGAGCGTCGTAAGGGTCAGTGTACTTGGTAGCCAGGCCGGCAGTCTTTTGTGTAGTCATGGTGGCGGTGGCCCAGCTCCGTGGCCCTGACCATGCCAGTTAAGGGCAATATTTACAGGGGATTTGTAGTCGATTGTGACGCCACCTGTGGTATCTGGTCAGGGATGACCAGCGCTGGTGTATAGGCTCCCAGGGGATAGATGAATAAGCAGCCAGTAAGGAACACTTCCCACAGGTGGAGTGGGCCACTGGGACTTTGAATAGTAGTTTATGTGGATTGTGGCGGTGGTAGTTATGGTGCTATGTGCAACAAGGAGGGTGCGAAAAGAAGCAGTAGGACACAGGGGATGCAGTTCTTACCAGGTTCTTTACTTACAGCTTAGTTCAACAATAGACTCCTCCTGGTACTGTACTCTTCCAGCTTGCAGCTCGGCCGGCCCTCAGGTAGTCTGAGAACACTCTACTGAGACACCAATCTGTAAGCCTTTCTTTGCTGCCCTTTTCTGTGCTGATCTTCTCGCCTACTCCTGTTGTGCGCCTTGGTGCTACAAGTCCCTAGGCAGGTGATCACGAGCCCTGTCGAGTGACGACTAGCAAGTCCTAAAGTAAGTGGCCTTACTTTAATCACTATCCTGGCAGTATCCGCGGGTTGGCTACTACTCGTGCAGACCAGTATCCTCCGGTTTCCTGGCTGGAACAAGGAGTTTCCCACCAGATCAGGGCTGGTTCCCTCATGCAGCAGGTTCTTCCAACAACGACAACCTGCAGGGCGGTTGGGGATTCGGGGTACCTCTGGCTGGGGTTTCCTATGCCGACCGACTCACTGATCCAGTTATGCCCCAGTTCTAGCCTCCTCTAGAACTTCATTCTGTTCTCGTTGTCCTCCCTCTTCCTCTCTCCTTCTAAAACTCTTCACTCACTCACTAACTGCTCCTAACCCCCTAGACTCAGGGGTGAACTGAGGCAAACTGAAGGGGGGAGGGGTGCCTGAGGCAAACTGCAAAACGGCGCCCTTCCCCCAGTAAAATTTTTTAAATCGTTAGAAATAAATCTGGTGCATACAAATTTATATCTATTCTCTAAAAATGAGGACAATAGTGGATATTTTAATTTAAAGTAATAGAAAAAAGTTGTCCAAATACAAGGATGTCGGCGCCATCACACGCACATACAAGAACCACACAGAAGAATCCAGAACAAGGTTCATTAATGGCAATGGCACACTTGGTACAAACATAAAGACAAACAATGATGGCTGGCAGAGCTGTGGCCCTATAGGCCCTATGAGTTCTGGAGTGTCTGGTGCAGGTGTACTCAACACTATGATGTGTATGGAGGTGTACCTTACGGGTATCTCTGATTATCAAGAAGGTGTGGATCTAATGGCAGGCCTGGCAAGTTCACTGTGATCAGGAATCTGTTCTTCCTATTTTTCTGCTACGGGTGCTACTTCCACTCTTCCACTCTTAGGACTTCTTGTTGTACAGAGTCGGGTATCCTCACTTGAGGGAATGCAAACATTGGTACTAAGACTGCTCCATTGTAATTTGTCCAGGTTTTTGGAAAATCTCCTAAGACTGTATGGAACTCATCTTCTTCAGGTTTAACAGGTTCAGAAACGGGGACTTCTGATGTCTTCAGGGTTTCAGGACACAATTTTAGGTGGTCTCTAGATACTGCTGAGGTTGTCTTACCTTCATATTTGCTGACCAAGCATACTTTTGTATTATCAATGTTTGATGGGAGAACGATGTATGGTGTTGTTTCCCATTGGTCATCCAATTTATTAGTACGCCTCTTTCTTTTAAGGACTTGCTCACCAGGTTCTAAAGGAGTTGCGGGAGCATGTTGGTTGTAGGTTTTTTCCTGTTTCTCTCTAGCTTGCTGGAGACTTCTCTCTATGCATTCTTATACTTGGCGATACTTTTGTTGGCGTAGGGTATCCCAATTAACTTCTGGTACTTCTACGTCAGGTTTTAGGATTCCCATGTCTAAGTCTATTGGCAGCTTACCAGGTCTTCCTCTCATGTGATAAGCTGGGGTGCAATTGGTAGAACTCACCGGGACATGGTTGTACAAGTCTACCAGGCTGGTAGCTTCTCTGGCCACAGGTTTCTTTCTGATGTCGGCAGAGTCTTCAAGAGGTCAATCACTATGTGTCACACTGGGTGCAGAGAGACACCCAGTGCTGGACGACAACAGGGGGGGAAGGAAAGGAGTTCCTGATGATAAGGGCAAAAAAGGGGAATGGTGACCCCTAGACCTGACACCTGGCTCCCCTAAGGTCCCTATACAGTTTCCGCAACTGTTGCCACCAGGATACCTATTCCCTGACTGTCCCTGGACTACCCCTACACAGGGCTCAGATCGGGTGAACACTAGTCAACCCGGCTAGCAACTAAAACACACAAGGGAAACATACAAAGTGGGGAAGAGATACATTTAACTTTAGCAGATCCAAGAAGCAAACCAGCAGGCTCCAAGAAACACTGCTTTGATCCAAGAATCAATCAGGAACACCTGAGGCTATCACCAGCAGTGCATCCTGTGAGTCAAGGGAAATATATAGGCAGCTCCAGGCCTTAGACGTCTTGTACTGCCCTACTAGGAGATCTTGTAGAGGGGTCGTCATCTTTGTAAACCCTTTGATGAACCTTCTGTAGTAGCCTACCAGTCCCAGGAACTGTCTCACCTCTTTCACACTGGTGGGTCTTGGCCAATCCCTTATCCCTGTAACCTTCTCGGGGTCTGGTGTTACACCTTCTGAGCTTACTACATGGCCGAGGTACTGTACCTTTGGTTTGAGCAGGTGACACTTGGATGCCTTTATGTTCATGCCATAACCGGACAGGGCTTCAAACACTTCAGCCAAGTGTTCCAGATGCTCCTCATATGTCTTTGAATAGACTATGACGTCATCCAGGTACGGTAGGACAGTTTCAAAGTTCTTGTGTACTAGGCAGCACTCCATTAGCCTCTGGAATGTACCGGGTGTATTGCAGAGTCCGAACGCATACAATTGAACTTGCAGAGGCCCATTGGCGTAGTGAACTCTGTCTTCTCACGGTCTGCCTCTGCCACAGGAACCTGCCAATACCCACTAGTCAGATCTAAGGTGGAAAAGTAGTTAGCAAATTTTATTGCAGCTAGTGTTTTTTCTATTCTGGGTAATGGGTAGGCCTTCTTGTGTATAATGCGGTTGATCTGCCTGTAATCTACGCACATTCTCATGGTCCCATCCTTCTTTTTAACTAATACTAGAGGAGTTGCCCAGGGGCTACAACTGCCTCTTATTACCCCTGCTTCCTTCATTTCTTTTAGCAGTCTCCTTCCATCCAGATTCAATCAGCGGGACTAGCAGTTCCTGACTGACCCAGGACTCTGGCGTCCTCTTTAGCACCTCTCTGGGGTGAGCTTTCGGCAGCTCCCCTCCCCAGAGCTCTCTCCTATGTCTCATCCTCTCCCTCTCCTCAAACTAACTCTTCAATGCTTCCTCCCCCTTCCGGCACTTTTCTACTCCTAGCCCCTCCTCCTTGCCAGAACAAGGGCAGCTCCCCTGCATTTGCGCTTAGAGCTCCTCCTTCTGGCATCAGGAATTAGTGTGTGCATGCTGTGATTTACGTCACGTGGGGATCTCCTCACCCCCGGTGAGGGAAGCAATGTCACTGTGGCAACCGGATCACTGGGGTGCCACAGACGGGTCAAAAGTAAAATTATTGTCACAGCCAACAATTTTTGTCCCTTGCAAAATACACAAGGAGGGTTAGAAAAGATCTGCACTTCCATATTTGGTGTCTGTTTGGGAGGTACCAATTTGCAATAGTCAAAATGGAACCCGCAATCCTAATCTTGAGGAACAGGTACCGGTCCTGCTTATCTACACGGGAAACCAGCACCGAGTGGGCCAGGCCCCTATGGATGGCTGCCGAAATTCCTTTTGACCTGGAGGCTGGGTTGGTACTATGCAACCAAAAAGAATAATGCCTGTTTTTTAATGTGGGGATGTGATCTGATTTAAAATGGTTTTCCTGCAACATTCTAATCTGGCAAATCTGCCTGTGCATAGAAGAAAGAACCTGCGACTATTTTTGAGGAGTGTTAAAACACTATGTGTTGAATGAACTAACCTTCAACATCGCCATACCAGTGGAGGGTAGAAATTAAATCAATGGGAGGGCCAAGGAAGGAAAGGGAAAAAAGAGAAAGAGGGAGGGGGAGTGAGGAACGATGTTAAGACCAGGTGGGAGGAAGGGAAGAAGGCAGTAAGAGTAAGGGAACAAGAAAAGAGGAAAGGTAAGGGAAAAGGGGGGGGGAGATGAGGATGAGATAGAAGGAATAGAAAAGCAGGAACTAGAAAAGGAGGTACAAGAAGTGCAGAGTGACTGCTCCTGTCACACGAGGCAGCCCTTGTGGGGTAAGAAAATAAAACTTCACCTGCCAGCAGGGTGTAGACCCCAGGGGAGGGTGTCCTTTCCAAAGGAAGTCGCCCCACTGCTGCCTGTACCGGACCAAATAAAAAAAATAAAAAGACACAGAAAAAAGGAAGGAAAAAAAGGTGCTATAATGGAACCTTATAGAAACATTATAAAAGCATTATAAACAGCTCTAAAGGCAATCCCAATCTTTGCACATAAACAATAGGGATGAGTGAGAATGCTTGTCACTACTCGGTACTCACATGAATATCTCGGTACTCGGGGTACTCGGCGAGTACCGAGTGATCTCGCGATACTCTTGCTATGCTCGGGGTCCACCTCCCTGCATGTTGGCGCTCTATACAGAGCCAGCCCGCATGCAGGGATTGGCTGACAGACACTGTAATGCCACAGCCATGTTGGTTGTGGCATTACAGTGATTGGCTGGCCGCACAGCGTCATCAGGTCTTTATAAGACCTGACCGCGCTGTGCTCATCACTCTGCTCCACAGACAGTCAGTGTAGGGAGAGCTGCTGCTGATTGAGGGACAGATTTGTGGCCTTTCAGCTAGTGTAGGCGCAGGGCTGCCAAGGTAATTACCACAACAGTCCTTCTGAGGACTAATAGAGCTGTATACAGGCAGGCAGGGAGACGGGGTACATAGCAAACTTCGTTGTGCCAGTATACCAGCCTGCATCACATCTGGGGCTGGTGTACAGGCTTATCCATCCAAAAACAGTGCTTTTAGGGATTAATTTAGCTCTCTATAGGCAGGAGTAGGTTGTAGCGTAAATTAGGATATGCCAAAAGACTCAGTATTCTCGTCAGCGTTTGTGTCTGACCAGTCCACCTGCAGGGCCTTAATCTCTAATCTCAGTGTTCAGCTAAAAACCAACACTTGTCTGCATTCATTTAACATTTGTGTGCGCCAGGAGTAGGTTGTAGCGTAAATTAGGATACGCCAAAAGACTCGATATTCTCGTCAGCGTTTGTGTCTGACCAGTCCACCTGCAGGGCCTTAATCTGTAATCTCAGTGTCCAGCTAAAAACCAACTCTTGTCTGCATTCAAAGTTTAGAAAAAACACGGCACTCACCGGGACTTCAAACAGCGGTGTCCTTTATTGCAGGGTTTGCATAACAAAGTGCAGAGAGGGGGTACTGACGTACCCCCTCCCTGCACTTTGTTATGCAAACCCTGCAATAAAGGACACCGCTGTTTGAAGTCCCGGTGAGTGCCGTGTTTCTTCTAAACTTTGTTTCTGGATTGTGCTTTATGTCTTTCACTGGCACCCCGGGTGAAAACTGGGTCTCCGGTCCATATTTGCCTCCTAATTTGGAGTTCCCCGTTGGTGGTGCCCTCTTTCCTTCTGTATAGTTATTTCTTGTCTGCATTTATTTAGCATCTTAGTGCAGCTGGAGTAGGTTTTAGCGTAAATTAGGATATGCCAAAAGACTTGGTATTCTCATCAGCGTTTGTGTCTGACCAGTCCACCTGCAGGGCCTTAATCTCTAATCTCAGTGTCCTCTTGTTGCGACACGTTCCCACCGTTGCGTTCATGAGACCGTGGCTGCTCAAATATTTGGGCATCGGTACATATGATTTCCTCATGACCCACTTCAAGTGGAGCTGGAGAGAGGCCAGAATCGAAGAATGAATAAGTGAACAGCTCTTCAGAGTGTCCAAATGTGGGATCAGTTATGTCCAGAGCCGGGCAGTCGGCATGGTGGGAGGAAGGAGGATCAGGGTGTGGAATGTGCGGTCCAGTCTTACGACTACTGACACTTGACCGTATGGAAGACAGGGTGCTTGTGGTGGTGCCAAACTGACTGGAAGCATTATCCGCTATCCAACGAACAACCTGTTTACACTGGTCTTGGTTTAATAGTGGTGTACTGCTGCGGTCCCCTAGAAATTGGGACAGGAAGGTCGAGCAAGATAATGTGGGCGTTTGTCGTGGCGCAATTCGAGCTTGCACATGGCCTCAGCCTCTGCATGCACCACCATCACGTCCAGTTCCTTGTCTCTTACCACCGGCCTTGCGTATTTTCAATGGTGTGCTGCCTGTACACAGCTAAATGAAGGCATCCAAAAGATGGATTTTAGCTGGACACTGAGATGACAGATTAGAGATTAAATTACAGCAGGTATACCGGTCAGTCACAAACGCTGAGATGGGTATACTAAGTGTTTTGGCGTATACAAATTGGAGCTACAACCCCCTCCTGCCTCAAAAAAGGGTAAATGAAGGCGGACAGGCTGACTCTGATCAAGATGAACAAGGGTTGGATTGGGCCTGACTTCACCACACCACCACCAAATGATAGCGTAATCTAAATTTTGTGTCGGTAAATTGCCATGCACCTCTGCACACCCACACATGGGTACACACTTCATGACTTTGGCTACTTGCTGTACTGCTCCTGCTTCTCCTCAAACGCCACCATCATATGATCAGTGCTACCGTGATTCATGATGCCACGAAAACATAATTTTTTTTACATCATATTTATGATGATGATGACCCTAACCGTTCAAAAGTTAGGCAGTAGTTTCATGTATACCCCCCAGGGGCAAATGTTTTGGTCCATCCTTACAGAATGGGCATTACAAGAACAGGAGACCCGCTCCTTTGTAATGGGAACAATATTTAGTGGCTCTCCTCCATGTTTCTTTCCAGGGGCATTGAAGTGCCTCACAATTTTTGGCTGTCCTGTCTAGGGCAATCCTACAAAAGACCCACTTCCTTACAATGGGCACAATATTAAAAGAGGCCCTCATGCACGCCTCTATCCAGGGGCATCAAAGTGCAACACTATTTTTGGCTTCCCTGCCTAGGGCAATCCTACAAAAGAAAAAGACCAAATTAGTAAAACCAAAAGTGTTGTCCTTACAATGTGCGTCAAAAGTTTGGCCATTGGCCAGAATGGACCCCTCCTATAAATATACATTTAATCATACAGAAAAGTGGGAGGTTTCAGGTCCTTTTTAAATTATATATATCCAGTCACTTGTGTCAGTTTTCATCATAGATTTATTTAGAAAATGTTTATACATATAAATAAATCATTTCATGACATAGTATTTTACATAGAATATACATAGATTTCATAGATTGTTTATTTCATAGAGGATCAAAGTATTAAAGTGACATTGTGACATTTAAAATTTCCATGTAGTAGGTTTATCCCTCTTTTACATGGACGAGGGAAAATGAGCAGGGTTTGTGGGCATTGGATCAATTTTACTCTGTATATGCAGTGCCTATCAAGTTTACCCCTCTAATAGGGGATAGAGGCTGACTATATAGAAAGTTGCAACCCCCATTTTTGGAAAAACCTGCAGAGTGGTATTCATTATTCCCATGTAGGGCTCCTGTAGTTTTATCCATCCCTGGGGGAGCATTTACTATTGTCAGCCCTATATGGATATCAACCAGACCTATGCATATCAGACGTATCAGGGGTAACCTCACCCTCCCACAGCTCCACACTTACCCATGTCCTGTAATGGGGTAGAGTACCGGGTGCCCCCAGACGCGTTTCGCTTTGGGCTTTCTCAATGGGGTCATTGAGAAAGCCCAAAGCGAAACGCGTCTGGGGGCACCCGGTACTCTACCCCATTACAGGACATGGGTAAGTGTGGAGCTGTGGGAGGGTGAGGTTACCCCTCATGTAAAAGAGGGATAAACCTACTACATGGAAATTTTAAATGTCACAATGTCACTTTAATACTTTGATCCTCTATGAAATAAACAATCTATGAAATCTATGTATATTCTATGTAAAATACTATGTCATGAAATGATTTATTTATATGTATAAACATTTTCTAAATAAATCTATGATGAAAACTGACACAAGTGACTGGATATATATAATTTAAAAAGGACCTGAAACCTCCCACTTTTCTGTATGATTAAAAGAAAAAGACCGACTTCCTTATAATGGGCACAATATTAAAAGAGGCCCTCATGCACGCCTCTATCCAGGGGCATCTTGGTGCCTCCCAACTTTTGGCTTCCCTGCCTAGGGCAATCATACTAAAGACCCACTTCCTTATAATGGGCACAATATTAAAAGAGGCCTTCATGTACGTCTCTTCCCAGGGGCATGGGAGTGCAACACAATTTATGGCTGCCCTGCCTAGGGCAATATTACAAAAGACCCACTTCCTTACTATGGGCACATTATTTAAAGAGGCCCTCATGCACGCCTCTATCCAGGGGCATCAGAGTGCCACACAATTTTTGGCTTCCCTGCCTAGGGCAATACTACAAAAGACAAACTTCCTTAAAATAGGCACATTATTTAAAGAGGCCCTCATGCACACCTCCATCCAGGGGCATTGAAGTGCCTCCCAACTTTTGGCAGCCCTGCCTAGGGCAATACTACAAATGACCCACTTCCTTATAATGGCCACATTATTTAAAGAGGCCTTCATGTACGTCTCTTCTCAGGGGCATGGGAGTGCCACACAATTTTTGGCTGCCCTGCCTAGGGCAATATTACAAAAGACCCACTTCCTTACAATGGGCACAATATTAAAAGAGGCCCTCATGCACGCCTCTATCCAGGGGCATCAAAGTGCAACACTATTTTTGGCTTCCCTGCCTAGGAAAATACTACAAATGACCCACTTCCTTATAATGGGCACAATATTAAAAGAGGCCTTCATGTACGTCTCTTCCCAGGGGCATGGGAGTGCCACACAATTTTTGGCTGCCCTGCCTAGGGCAATACTACAAAAGACAAACTTCCTTATAATGGACACATTATTTAAAGAGGCCTTCATTTACGGTTTTCCCTAGGGGCATGGGAGTGCCACACAATTTAAAAAAAAAAAAAAATCTTTCATATAATCCAAAAAACTAACATACACCAACTCTGTCTCACAAGTGGGTATGAGCCCTTAATATTTTTTCCATGAAAATCCATTTTGGTTTCATTTTGTAACGTTTTCTTGACAGTCCGTAAAAGTGACGTAATAGTCTGACAACATTGTTCACAGCAGTGACCTTGGGGTCAGAAATGCTTACAGGGGTCTTCCCCATGCTGTTCCCATGTCATTTGAGCACTGTTCTGATACTTTTGTGAAATTTTTAGGATTTTTCCATGCTGCCGGGGGTCATGCCAGAAAAATACTTGGGTCTCCCATAGGATAACATTGAACTTGGTGCTCGGGCTGACTACACGAGTATCTTGGGATGCTCGGCCCGAGCTTCGAGCACCCGAGCATTTTAGTATTCGCTCATCTCTAATAAACAACTTATCTAGTCTCGTCAAGGTACATCCTACCAATTAACCACAAATATAAGATATTGAAACATATGAAATAAGGTCAGAGTCACAAGAGGTCATTACCAGGCTGGGTTAGGCTATCTGAGTATCACATTAACTCAGACATATAAGAAGACGACACACAAGAAACCAATCCATCAAAGTTCAGCCATCTCCAACAGGTTAGGGCCCCATGTCGCGATCTTCTCTGCGCCTGGAAGCTCCCTTCCACCTCCGCCTCTTAGGGAGCTGTTCCATAGAATCGTGGGGCAAGACAGTGTCTCCTGGGAATTGCAGCCAGTCTGCAAAGGCGATGGACATATCTGGAAGTCCCAGGGTAGCAGTGAAAGCTGGGATGTCTCTCAGTTGTGAAACCATATAAAAAGAGCCCTCGTGGCAGACCTGGAGCTTGAAGGGGTAGTCCCATGAATAAGGAATGCTCCTCTGCCTCAAAAGATCCAGTCGGCTCATCAGGGCCTTGCGTTTCTGTAATGTGCATCTGGAGAGATCTATCAGGATCTGAACCAGGGTCCCCTGAAAAATATCATAGTCCATGTTACGAGCTCTGGCCATAATCTCTTCTTTTATGTTATATTTGTGAACCCTACAGATTACGTCTCAGGGGCGAGAAGAATTAGAGGGTCGGAAGCCTACAGCCCTATAGGCCCTATGCATCTCCAATTTGGAATCTCTTGAAGCTCTTCATATTGAATTAAAGAGGCTGCATAAGGCACTGTCCAGATCCCCAGAGAGGATGGACTTGGGGAGGCCTTTGACTTAAATATTGGTATGCCTCCCCCTGTCCTCTAAAGCATCCACCATGTCTAAGATGTATTCCAGTTGGAGAGAATGGGTTGACGTCAGTCTCGCCTGTTCAGACATCCGTTTAGAAAGGACAGAGGAGCTAGCTTCATTAATAAACACCCGCGCAGACAACGAATGGACCTTCCCTTCAGGGCTGCTGACTCAGACTTATATTAGGCTTCCGATCTAGAAATGAATCCCTCCAGTTACACTCTAGTGGGTATAGCTCGTATGCGATCCCTGAGATCCCCTAGCTCATCCCCTCCTCCTGCAGGGTGTATCAATAGGGTTGTGGGTCTGGAGTCTAACAAGCGGGCAACGCTCTTCCCCTCTGCTCCACCTCCACACCGCTCTGTCTGAGCACCCTCCACCATCTTGGTGTCCATGAGGTCAGCTCCTAGGCACAGGGAGCTTCTCAGAAATCTGGAGATGCTGGTGAGCTGGGAGGTTGGCGAGCCCGGTGTCAGTAGGGATCGGCTTCTCCTTCCTTTCCTTGACGTAAGAGAGCAGGAAATGCCAATAGAGCCGGGATATATGGGCCAGGAACAGCCTGGTAGTGGAAGCTAAGCAGAAAGCGTCCTCACTCCTCCATGGCCAAGACACGCACCCCACCCATCACATTTTTGCAAATGTTTTATTATATCCTTTCGTGGGACAACACTGACGATTTGACACTTTGATACAATGTAAAGCAGGCCAAGGAACCCATAGGGTGGAGGGGCCCCATGACATTCTGGGAGGTAGGGAGTTAATAAGAGCAGATTTGCTATTGCGGGGATTTACATGATGCAGAGGACAGAGTTAACTAGTGCAGGGGGTTGGCTTAGGAGAGGAAGAGGTGGAGTTTTTGGGGGAAGATACTGGGGACAGGAAAGGAAGTTCCCTCACTCTATTTCCGGGGACAGTGAGAACAGTTGTACAGTTTCTTACCAGCAGTGATGGCGGACTTGGGTTCCCTCAGGGCCCTGATTCAGGCAGCAGCAGCGGTGCATGGGGCGCAGGCAATGCAGGCTTATGTACAGCCTGCCTGCGTTTCCCCATCGGCAGCGGCCCCTCCGCTCCAGCTCTGCGTGGCCGCCACGCTAGGCCACCGGAGCGATGTTCCCCGGATGCTGGGCGTGTGAGGAGGGCCCGTTCTAGGAGCCCCGGTGGGAACCCTCCACGGCGGGGAGGGTGCCCTTCCAGCCTGGGGCCCTCTCCGGCCAGCGCGAGGAATCCTCGACGAGGCAGCGCTGAACCGGAAGTGGGCGGATCCGGCCCGCGGCCTATTTCCGGTTGGCGGCCCGGGATGCGGAGTAGCATGCAGCGGCGGCTCCCAGCGGAGGCCGGGTGCGGGAGTGCGCCGAGCGGCCAGCGGTGATAGAGGGGGCCTCCCGCAGGCAGCGGGGGGGCGGAGCGGCTTCCTGGGCGGGAGCAGCCAGCATCCACGAGAGAGAGTCCGGTATGTGCATCGGGGGCTAGGCACTTAGGCCGGTCCTAGGATGTGACTGGCAGAGGGCGTGATATTGGGAAGTCCCCGGGGTGCAGGGCTAACAGGCCCCGGACTGGATCAGCAGCTGTGGCCCCTGGATCCCAAAGGGGTCGAACCCAGCAGGCATCTACGGATGCAGGGCCCGGGGGGCTGTAGCGGATCTCCCCTGTTTAGCAGGGGAGGGATCCCGGCGGCATAGGGAGCACGAGCGGCCCGCCTGCAGTCGGCAGGATGGGCTTAGGGACGGAGGCCCCTATGGGCAGAAGAGGACCCGGAGGGGTCTGGCTGACGGGATGCATCGGTGATCGCAAGAGCGGTCACGGAGGAAGAAGCAGTGTCCAACCAGGGGTGCTCCTGCTGCCATGGAGGCCAGGGGGGACGGCGGCAGTGGCAGGCACACCCCGATTGGGGCACCCCTGGAGGGCGAGATCGGCAGGAAGGAAGAGAGAGGTTTCGGAGAATTCATCCATGGGATCAGGGAGAAGATTTGGAAAGGGGAGTACGTTGAAATTTTTCACTGCTCACGGTGGAAAAGTTCAATTTAGACAAGGTCCGGCCTAGTGATTCCAAAAAAGAAAATGAGGATGACGAGAAGCGGCGATATCGGCTTTTTCCGCGGACATTTGCAAATTGGTTACAGGCCTTTGCGATATTGGCGAGTGTTGTGGGGGAGAAGGAGTCGGAGCATTGTTCAGCTCTGTTTGGCTATAAGGAATCTATTGGAGAGGCTTATAGAGTGTATGGGGGGTTATCTTGGCTGCGTTATGACGAGCAGTTCAGGCAACGCAAGGCTTTGCGGTCGGAGATGCGTTGGGATCACAAGGATATTTCCTTGTGGTTACGGTTGATGACGGCTCCGGTGCAACCCCTTTCGGAGTGGAGCCGGGGGATCGGGTTCAGGATCGGGGGCCTCGGCTGGGTTCAGGTAAGGGGTGTTGTTGGCAATTTAATGAAGGGCAATGCAGGTTTGGAACATCCTGTCGTTTTCAGCACGAATGTTCGGGATGGGGAGGGGGTCACAGCTTTGCCCGTTGTTTCAAGGAAGGAAAGGGTAAGGGAGGAGACAGTGCTGGTAAAAGGGAGGACCAGGGTGCGGGTAGAGGCGATGGAGCCGTTCTTAAGTAGGTATCTGGATGTTGAGGCTGCTGAGTTGTTGCGCCCGGGTTTCCGGTTTGGGTTTTGTATTCCGTCTGATGCGGAGGGGGGTTTTGTTTCGCCCGGGGAATTTGCGCTCGGCTATGGCTCGTCCGGGTGTTGTTGATGAGAAGTTGGGGAAGGTGGTTGAGTTGGGTCGGATGGCAGGTCATTTTTTTTTTTTTAGACCCTCCTTGTTTGGATTTGCGGGTATCCCCCTTTGGGTGGTTCCGAAGAAGGAGCCGAACGAGTTTCGGTTGATCCACCATTTGTCATACCCGCCGGGGATCTTAGTGAATGATGGGATTGTGCCAGAATTGGCGGGAGTTTGTTATGTGTCATTTGCTAAGGCGGCCGATTTGGTGAGGAAAGCGGGGGGGTGCTGATTGCAAAGTCGGATGTGGAAGCGGCAGTTCGATTGTTGCCAGCGCACCCGGGGAGTCAGCATTTATTGGGTTCTATGTGGAAGGAGCGTTTTTATGTTGATCATTGTTTGTCAATGGGGTGTTCAATTTCGTGTTTATATTTTGAAATGTTTAGTTCTTTCGTTAAATGGTTGTAAGAGATGTTTCAGGTATGGATTTAATCATCCTTTATCTGGATAATTTTTCTGTGTGGGGGCCGGCGGTTCCCCTATTTGTGCTAGACTGCTGTTCGCCTTAACTGAGGTTGCGAGAGGTTTGGTATCCCGTTGGCTCCGGAAAAAATGGAAGGATCGGAGACGGTTATGCGTTTTGTTGGGGATAGTACTCGATGCGTTGGCTCAGGAGTGTCGGCTTCCTACTGACAAGATTGTGGATTTGAGGAGGTCGGTTGTGGATGTGAGCAAGGCAAAAACAGGTTCCGTTTAAGGTGGTGCTGTCTTTGCTGGGAAAACTTGATTTTGCTTGTCAAATTATGCCGTTGGGCTGGGGTTTGCGAGGCGGTTGGCATTGGCCATGTCGGGCTAGTCGTGCCCGGTGCAGTTTGTCCGGATAACCAGAGACATAAGGGAGGATTTAAGAGTTTGGGATGTGTTTTTGCAGGAATACAATGGGCGCACGGTATGGCTTAAAGAAGTGGTGCCTAACAATGTGTTGCAGTTATTTACGGATGTGTTGGGTTTCAGTGGGATTTGGAGCCTTTTTAGGGGCTGTTGGTGTGCGGGTAGGTGGCCGGAGTTGTGGAGTGATCGAGGTTTGGTGTGGAACCTTGCGTTGTTGGACATTTTCCACATCGTGGTGGTGGTAGAATTGTGGGGGCAGGAAGTTGCCGGCAAGAAGATTGCTTTCATTCCGACAATATTTCAGTGGTATATGCGATTAACGCTATGTCCGCTAAGTCATTGTCAGTAGTGGTTTACCTGAGGCATCTCGTGCTCAGATGTTTACAGTGGAATATTCAGATTGTGGCTAAACATGTTCCGGGAGTTTTTTAATTCAGTGGCTCATGCGCTTTTTCGGTTTCAGTTCCACAGGTTTCGGGAGTTGGTGCCTCGGGCGGACGAATTCGGGCTGCCATGTCCGGATGGTTTATGGAACATGGTAACATGATTGCAGGTAGTTGATCCGCAGATCGGTAACTGAGGCGTCTTGGGGCAGATATGGAAAAAATATGGGAAGATTTTGAGAGAGACTTGGGAATGACTGGGGGCGTGGTTGACATGCAGAAGGTTTTGACGTTCATAGGGAATGATTTGTGTCAAGAAAGCCTGCTTCAGCAGTGGCGCAGAGGGTGGCGGTGATCACACTCTGGTTTCGGTTGTTGGGCAGGCAGGATGCGACAAAGGATTTTATTGTTGGTAGCAGGGACGTCGCTATGCATTAAGAATCGGGGCTGGAGCCCCGATTCTTACACATAGAGCCCCGAATCTCGCCGGCAGTCAGACCCAGGGCTTTTTTTGTACTGGAATATCTGCTGCCGCCCCGCCCCCCGCGGTCATCGCGCCCTCCCACCTCACCTCACTAGCAGCAGTAGTGCTGCACTGCTGGTGCATGACGCTGGCTGAGGTCGGTGAGCGGCAGGAGGATCATAGCATTGCGCGGGGATAGATGCCGGGTGGAACAGGAGGACCTGCCATGACGTCACGCACACGTGGGCGCCGGGCGGAGCTACGTTTTGCCCGGGAAGAAGAACTGCCGCATTAGGACGAACTGGGACTGACCTTAAGGTACATGGAACATGGGGATGTGTGCAGAGGACGAGGGGGGTGTGCAGAGGACGAGGGGGGTGTTCAGAGGATGATGGGTGGGTGCAGAGGACGATGGGGGGTGCAGAGGACGATGGGGGGTGCAGAGGACGAGGGGGGTGCAGAGGACGAGGGGGATGTGCAGAGGACATGGGGGTGTGCAGAGGACGAGGGGGGTGTGCAGAGGACATGGAGGGGTGTGCAGAGGACATGGGGGGTGCGCAGAGGACGAGGGGGGTGTGCAGAGGACATGGGGGTGTGCAGAGGACGAGGGGGGTGTGCAGAGGACATGGAGGGGTGTGCAGAGGACATGGGGGGTGTGCAGAGGACGAGGGGGGTGTGCAGAGGACATGGGGGTGTGCAGAGGACGAGGGGGGTGTGCAGAGGACATGGAGGGGTGTGCAGAGGACATGGGGGTGCGCAGAGGACGAGGGGGGTGTGCAGAGGACATTGAGGGGTGTGCAGAGGACATGGGGGTGTGCAGAGGATGAGGGGGGTGTGCAGAGGACGAGGGGGGTGTGCAGAGGACATGGAGGGGTGTGCAGAGGACGAGGGGGGTGCGCAGAGGACATGGAGGGGTGTGCAGAGGACATGGGGGTGCGCAGAGGACGAGGGGGGTGTGCAGAGGACATTGAGGGGTGTGCAGAGGACATGGGGGTGTGCAGAGGATGAGGGGGGTGTGCAGAGGACGAGGGGGGTGTGCAGAGGACATGGAGGGGTGTGCAGAGGACGAGGGGGGTGCGCAGAGGACATGGAGGGGTGTGCAGAGGACATGGGGGTGCGCAGAGGACGAGGGGGGTGTGCAGAGGACATTGAGGGGTGTGCAGAGGGGGGTGTGCAGAGGACGAGGAGGGTGTGCAGAGGACATGGAGGGGTGTGCAGAGGACATGGGGGTGCGCAGAGGACGAGGGGGGTGTGCAGAGGACATTGAGGGGTGTGCAGAGGACATGGGGGTGTGCAGAGGATGAGGTGGGTGTGCAGAGGACGAGGGGGGTGTGCAGAGGATGATGGGGTGTGTAGAGGACCAGGTGGTACACTGTGCACAGCACGGAGCTGTGGACATGGTGGTACACTGTGCACAGCACGGAGCTGGGGACTTGGTGGTACACTGTCTCCCGCCACCTTAAAATCGGTCTATTTCTCATCCAGGAGAGTCGGATGAGTTACATCCGTTATTTGGTCCGTTTCTCAACTGCTGTGCTAGAGTACAACATTTCTCTCAGATCACATCCGTGTGCAATAGGTGTTTTTCTCAGCAGCTATTACTGTATAATCATTTACAGGAACATTTTGCAGTGTTCTCAGCTGCAGAATGAGAATGTATCCGTGAAAAAAACAGATGCCTCTCGGACGGTCAGTGTGCGGTATGTGATTTTGTCGGACCTGTAGACTTGCATTGGTGAGTCTCGCCCGGGAATCGCAGACTGTCGCAGCATGTTGTGACTTTTTTCTCATCCTGAATCTGGATGAGAAAAAAGCGTCCGACACTCGTCATTGTGCTCTCAGAGATTGACTGCAATGCGAGAAAATCACACATTGCTCTCATCAGAGTTTCACGCCAGTGTGTCCGTACCCTAATACTAAAATCCATACTGGTATGGGGAGGATTTATGGCTCAGTTAGTGCACACTCCATACTTCTTGTTATTAACCAGTTAATGCTCTCTTGTCCACCCACACTGCAGTGTCAAAAGAGGACGACAGCGAGACAGACAGCAACACGGCATCAGAGAGCCCCTGACCTCCAAATAGAAGATCCTCAGATCCCGGTATTGTGACATAATATTAAAAATAAAGTTTTTTTGCACTTATTTTACACTATGAACTCCATAACACGGCAGCGAAAATGCTAACCACTGAGACACCGTACAGTGCTAACCACTGAGCCACCGTATACAGTGCTAACCACTGAGCCATCATATACAGTGCTAACCACTGAGCCACCGTACAGTGCTAACCACTGAGCCACCGTATACAGTGCTAACCACTGAGCCACCATATACAGTGCTAACCACTGACCCACCGTATACAGTGCTAACCACTGAGCCACCATATACAGTGCTAACCACTGAGCCACCATATACTGTGCTAACCACTGAGCCACCATATACAGTGCTAACCACTGAGCCACCATATACAGTGCTAACCACTGAGCCACCATACAGTGCTAACCACTGAGCCACCATATACAGTGCTAACCACTGAGCCACCATATACTGTGCTAACCACTGAGCCACCATACAGTGCTAACCACTGAGCCACCGTATACAGAGCTAACCACTGAGTCACCGTATACTGTGCTAACCACTGAGCCACCATACAGTGCTAACCACTGAGCCACCATATACAGTACTAACCACTGAGTCACCGTATACTGTGCTAACCACTGAGCCACCATATACAGTGCTAACCACTGAGCCACCGTACTGTGAGTGTATGCCTCCCCCCAGAAAATAAGACCGGGTGAAACGTTCATAGCAAACATATTAATATATTAAATATATTAATCTTGCCCGGCCCCTGACGGCAGCCCGCCTCCAACCCCACCCCCACCTCAGCTCTGAGAGGCGTTCCAGGAATTATTTTTTTACAAAAAAAGCACTGGTCAGGGCAGAGGAGAAAGTGCAGACATGCCCGGCGTCAGCGTGTCTGCTCGGCACGGCTCTCGCACAGTAGCTCAGCCGTCGCCACCCCTGCATAGATCCCTGAATCGCGCTGTCAGGGAAGAGGAGAAAGTGCAGACATGCCCGACGTGTCTGCTCTCTCTCGCTGTGTGGCGGCACGGCTCTCACAGACTCAGACACACAGTACCGTAGCTCACAGAGAGCCGTCGCCGCTGGAGTCCCGCCCAGTGCCACTCACATGACCTGGCTGCACGTGACCGATGACATCACGACCGTGCAAGTCCTGCAGCCAGGTCAGCAGAGTCAGACTCTGTAGAATTAATTGTTGTGCTCTGGGCTGGGCTGGCTGCCAGTTAGGAAGAGGGGGGCTCCCAGCTCAGTGCAACCTGCTGGGACCTGCCTTATTGAGGTAAGAATAGGGGGCACCTGGGGCAGGACATAGGGGCCAGTGGCCACAGACGTTACACAGGCAGCAGTGCAGGGGGCCAGCCAGGGGCACACTGGCCACAAGGGCTCACAGGAAGGACCCACCGGACCCTCAACCACCTCTAGTGGTAAGGACAGGCGGGAACCTGTTAAAAATATGAATCCCACCCTTGCAGCTGCCGCTCACTGGACCTGCCGCGGCGAAATTCATGCACTGTAAAATCACGGCATTAACATCAGAAAAGCGCTCATGTGAAAGTAGCCTTAGGATTACTTGGATGTTGGCCTAATACTGTTATATTTTTGTGTATTTATTGAGTGCATGTTGGCAATCTCTATAATGTTTTAAAGCATTAAAACTGTTAATATTATATATGTAGAGTGTCACTGGTTATTAAAGCACATTTTACTTGGGTTTTATTTAAATTTATTCCGAAAAATGCAGCTCAGTGGGCCCGAGCCCCGGATGTTTTTTGACCCTAGCAACGCCCCTGGTTGGTAGGCTTTGAAAGGTTTCAAAAAAAAAAAAAAATGTGTTCGGGGAGGGACGGGGCGACGTCCGGTGTCAATGAGTTTGTTAGAAAGGATGGTGGCGAGTTTGGAGTTTGTTTGCAGGTCCGAGAAAGAAACAATTATGTTCTCCACTGCTTTGTGTTGTTTTTTTTTTTGGAGCGTTTAGGTTGGGTGAATTGGTGAGCCCATCTCGGTGCAGAGCAGGTGGTTTGACCATGAATGATGTGGTTGTATGGGAGGACAGGGTGAAATGTTGGTTGCGGTGTTCGACAATGGACCAGGTGGGCAGAGGACGGCTGGTTGTGTTGTATGCGTTAGCTGAGAACCAGCTGTGTCCGAGGAGGGTGGTAAGGCGTTTTCTATCACGAAGGGGTGGTCATCCGGGACCGCTGTTCCGGCATATGTACGGTTTGTTTTGTCCAAAATGTAGTTTCAGGCAGTTTTGCAGGAATGCTTGATCAGACTGGGTGAGCGGCCAGAGGAGTTTGGCTCGCTTCATTTCAGTTTGGGGCGGCCACTGAGGCCTCTCGTTCGGGGTTAGGAAATGATGTGATGCGACGTATCGGTCGCTGGGAATCTACTCGTTTTTCGTCTGTATGTGCGTCCTCACCTACTTTCAAGGTAGTGGCTGGAAGGGGAGGCCCAGGCTACCGGGAAGGCGGGTGCGGAGTGACGGGGTAGGGGTCTTTTGTCGGGTAGCTATCGGTAATATTGCACGTTGATTATTGTCAATTGTCTATTTTGTTTTATTTGACTGGGCAGGCATCTGCTTGATCTGGATTCTCGGACACTCATATGGATGTTGGGGGCTCGTGGAGCGGATTTTCACCCAGATGGTCGGCAGTAAGGACTTAATAGAGGTGTGGGTCAGTCAAATGGTTGGGCCTGAGGGGCATGCAACGGGGCAGAGTGTTGCCGGAATTTGAATAATTTTGTAGTGTGAGTAGACCCCCAGAGGTGTCGATTCTGCATGTTGGAGAAAACGATTTGTGGGTGAGTGCATCTCGGGAATTGATACAAGATATTAAGTGTGATTTGTGCGATTGTGGGGTTCCCACCCGGGTTGATTGTGGTATGGTCGGACATGGTGCCAAGGGGACGATGGAGGTTTGAGAGGTCTATGGATAAAATCAATAAAGCAAGAGTGAAGGTGAACAAGGTGGTGGAGGCATTTGTGGCGCGTAATGGGGGATGGTAGTGTGTCACAGGGAATTGGAGTCATCGTCACGAGAGTATTTTAAGGCTAATTTGGTGCATCTGACGGATATAGTTGGATATGTGGATGTTGGATCTGAGAGAGGGTGTGGAGCAAGCGTTTGGTGTGTGGCGGCTCCAGGCCAAGTAAGGGGGTCACTTGTCCTGTCCTGTGGCGGGGGTAGGTCTGGTCCAGAGGCAGGGAATTGACATTTGGAATGGGAAATGAGCCGCTTCAAAGGTAGAGGGGCTCAGGTTAAAGGTACCTTGCAGGCACGGGGTTCTGCAAGGCTGGGGTATTGGTTCTAGGTAACCAATACCTCGTCCCTGGGGTCGGTGTTATTGCGGCCAGGGACAAGGT
This sequence comes from Allobates femoralis, assembly GCA_033576535.1. NCBI lineage: Eukaryota > Metazoa > Chordata > Amphibia > Anura > Aromobatidae > Allobates > Allobates femoralis. The sequence goes on along the minus strand of JARQOC010000003.1, from coordinate 350,794,945 downwards.
TTAGAGGCTTATGGACCGGGCCTATCCATGGGTAAAATGAGGATGGGCCTATTGTTTAAGTTGGGACGCCCGTTGGATGGTGTACCCAGTTATTTCTTCTAGAGTGTAAACAATAGGCAATAAAGGCTGCTGTGGCCAATTTGTTAAACCAAGTCACTGCAGTGTTGTGTGTTTATTTAATCATAAAGAGTTTTGGTATAACAAGTAAGTGGTCAATTAACGACCGGAGATCCTCCCTAGATTGTCAAGCAGGCCAAGGAACCCATGGGGTGGAGGGGCCCCATGACATTCTGGGAGGTAGGGAGTTAATAAGAGCAGATTTGCTATTGCGGGGATTTACATGATGCAGAGGACAGAGTTAACTAGTGCAGGGGGTTGGCTTAGGAGAGGAAGAGGGGGAGTTTTTGGGGGAAGATACTGGGGACAGGAAAGGAAGTTCCCTCACTCTATTTCCAGGGGACAGTGAGAACAGTTCCCCACCCGCCCTCCCTTGTTTGAATTCAGTGGGGAAGTGATTGGAGGTGTGTTTATGAATGGCATGAGAATGGGTGTTATGATAATTCGGTTGTTGTCACGGCAGTGGGGGAAGGTCTGGTCCAGAGGCAGGGAATTGACATTTGGAATGGGAAATGAGCTGCTTCAAAGGTAGAGGGGCTCAGGTTAAAGGTACCTTGCAGGCACGGGGTTCTGCAAGGCTGGGGTATTGGTTCTAGGTAACCAATACCTCGTCCCTGGGGTCGGTGTTATTGCGGCCAGGGACAAGGTTTAGAGGCTTATGGACCGGGCCTATCCATGGGTAAAATGAGGATGGGCCTATTGTTTAAGTTGGGATGCCCGTTGGACGGTGTACCCAGTTATTTCTTCTAGAGTGTAAACAATAGGCAATAAAGGCTGCTGTGGCCAATTTGTTAAACCAAGTCACTGCAGTGTTGTGTGTTTATTTAATCATAAAGAGTTTTGGTATAACAAGTAAGTGGTCAATTAACGACCGGAGATCCTCCCTAGATTGTCAAATAGTCAGTGTACTGCTTGTATATCTGTGTAATTTTGGTGTGCCTTCTAAATAAGTGAACACACAGCTAAACCGCTTGCAATAAAAGTGAGTACATCCCTATGTGAAAATGGCCAGATTTTGTCCAAAGTATCAATATTTTGTGTGGCCACCATTATTTTCAAGCACTGCCTTAACTCTTTTGGGCGTTATGTTTCCTAGAGCCTCACAGGAGCCACTGGAATCCTCTTCTACTTCTTCAAGATGACATCACGGAGCTGATGGATGTTAGAGACTTTGAGCTCCATTACCTTATATTTGAGGATGCCCCACAGACAGAGGTTGTCTTGGAGGTGTGTTTGAGGTTGTTACCACGTTGAAAACTGCTCTAAGGCCCAGTTTCTGAAGGGATGAGATCACACTCTGCTTCAGTATATAACAGTACATGTTGGCCTTCATGATTCCCTCAATGAACTGTAGCTCCCCACAGCCAGCAGACCCCATGCAGACCCAAACCATGACACTCCGACCACCATGTCTGACTATAGACAAGACACACTTGTCTTTGTACTCCTTACCTGATTCCCACCACACAGCTTGACATCATCTTAACCAAACAAGTTTATCTTGGTCTCATTAGACCACATAACATGATTCCAGTAATCTATGTCCTTAGTTTGCGTGTCTTCAGCAAACTGTTTGTGGGCTTTGTTATGAATCATGTCTAGAAGAGGCTTCCTTCCGGGACAAGAGCTATATACAGCAATTTGATGCAGTGTGCGGCGTTTGTTCAGAGCACTGACAGGCTGACCCCCCACGACTTTAACCTCTTCCATGTTGGCACCACTAACTAATATGTCTATTTTGAAAAGACAAGCTCTAGATAAGATGCTGAGCACGCGCACTAAACTTCTTTGGTTGACCATTGCAATGCCTGTTCTAACTACAGCCTTTCTTGTTAAACCGCTGTAGTTTTGTCCACCGTACTGCAGCTCAGTTTTAGGATGTTGGCAATCTTCTTATAGCCTAGCCCAGTGATGGCGAACCTTTCTGAGACCGAGTGCCCAAACCGCAACCCAAAACGAAATTATTTATGGCGAAGTGCCAATACGATAATATAACCTAAATTGCAGCAGTAGTAATCATAAGCGCTGCACAGGGGGGAGAGCCAGCAGATGCTAACTCTCTTCCCTGTACAGGGCTTGTAGTCCTGAAACATTGATGATCAATTCAATTATTTTAACAATTAATTGATTTTAAACTTACCTTTGCAGTCTTCTCTTCTCTTCGGCAGTGGTCATCTAGCTCATGTGTACTGGACATTGAAGCTGAGCCGCTGCCACTGCCCTTTCTAGAAACAGCAGGTGGATTGATCTGTATGGAAAAAAATGCAGAATATTAGACAGATAGGAGATAGATTTTATCATGGAATGCAAGCAGATTTCATGCTGAAATCCTGGTCCCTTTCCTTGCAGTAATGTGCTCCATCCTGACCCTCTCCTTGTAGCTATGTGCTCCATCCTGACCCTCTCCTTGTAGCTATGTGCTCCATCCTGACCCTCTCCTTGTAGCTATGTGCTCCATCCTGACCCTCTCCTTGCAGTAATGTGCTCCATCCTGACCCTCTCCTTGCAGTAATGTGCTCCATCCTGACCCTCTCCTTGCAGTAATGTGCTCCATCCTGACCCTCTCCTTGCAGTAATGTGCTCCATCCTGACCCTCTCCTTGCAGTAAGGTGCTCCATCCTGACCCTCTCCTTGCAGTAAGGTGCTCCATCCTGACCCTCTCCTTGTAGCTATGTGCTCCATCCTGACCCTCTCCTTGTAGCTATGTGCTCCATCCTGACCCTCTCCTTGCAGTAATGTGCTCCATCCTGACCCTCTCCTTGCAGTAATGTGCTCCATCCTGACCCTCTCCTTGCAGTAATGTGCTCCATCCTGACCCTCTCCTTGCAGTAAGGTGCTCCATCCTGACCCTCTCCTTGCAGTAAGGTGCTCCATCCTGACCCTCTCCTTGCAGTAAGGTGCTCCATCCTGACCCTCTCCTTGCAGTAATGTGCTCCATCCTGACCCTCTCCTTGCAGTAATGTGCTCCATCCTGACCCTCTCCTTGCAGTAATGTGCTCCATCCTGACCCTCTCCTTGCAGTAAGGTGCTCCATCCTGACCCACTCCTTGCAGTAAGGTGCTCCATCCTGACCCTCTCCTTGCAGTAAGGTGCTCCATCCTGACCCTCTCCTTGCAGTAAGGTGCTCCATCCTGACCCTCTCCTTGCAGTAATGTGCTCCATCCCGACCCTCTCTTTGCAGTTATGTGCTCCATCCTGATCTTCTCCTTGAAGCAATGTGCTCCATCCTGATCTTCTCCTAGCTATATGATCCATCCTGACCATCTCCATGCATTTATGGCCCCATCCTGACCCTCTCCTGGCAGTAATGTTCCTATCCTGACCCCCTTCTTGTAGTAATGTCTTTATCCTTATCCCCTTGTAGTATTCCCCATCCTTGTCCTCTTCGGTAATGTCCCATCCTTGTCCCTTGTGGTAATGTCCCCATCCTGCCCCTATCATGTAGTAATGCCCCATCCTGCTGTAATGCCCTATCCTTGTCCCCTTGCTGCAATATGCCCCATCCTGCAGTAATATGCCACATTCTTGTCCCCTTGCAGTAAAATGCCCCATCCTGCAGTAATGCCCTATCCTTCTCCCCTTGCAGTAATATGCCCCATCCGTGTCCCCTTGAAGTAATATGCCCCATCCTGCAGTGATGTGTTTCATCCTTGTCCACTTGCCATTAATATGCCCCATCCTTATTCCTTTGCAGTAATATGCCCCATCCTTATTCCTTTGCAGTAATATGCCCCATCCAGCAGTAATGTGCCCCATCCTTGTCCCCATCACATAGTAATATGCCCCATCTTGCCCCTGGTAGTATTGCCCTATCCTTGACCCCATCACATAGTAATCTGCCCCATCCTTGTCCCCATCACATAGTAATCTGCCCCATCCTCCCATTATATCTGCCACATCCTGCCACATTATTATTGCCCATCACATATTATGCCCATCGCCCACATTACATAGTAATATGCCCCATCACATAATAATATGCCCCATCAGCCCCCATCACATAATAATATGCCCCATCACATAATAATATGCCCCATCACATAATATGCCAAATCCTGCCCCCTGTTACTATTGCCCTATCCTGCCCCCAGCACAGAGTAATATGCCCCATCCTGCCCCCCTTAGTAATGCCCCATCCTGCCCCCAGCAGAGTAATATGCCCCATCCTGCCCCCTTAGTAATGCCCCATCCTGCCCCCAGCAGAGTAATATGCCCCATCCTGCCCCCTTAGTAATGCCCCATCCTGCCCCCTTAGTAATGCCCCATCCTGCCCCCCCTTAGTAATGCCCCATCCTGCCCCCTTAGTAATGCTCCATCCTGCTGTAAATAGAAAGAAAAAAAAAAAGTCATACTCACCTTCAGGGCCGGACTGGGACCAAAAAGCAGCCCTGAAAAACAAGCCCCACCAGCCCACACACTATATCACCCATCAGCCTTTAACAGTGAAATTTGCTTTTACGTTGTCATGCCCTCATCACTTTCGCAGGCTGCTTTCACATCAGCGGTAAACTGATGTTTGCGGCCAATCCATCAGGAGGCACCGCATCTGCCAGATCAGCCTACTTGCAGCCCAGATGCGGCAAGCCCCATGCATTGTGTATGGAGCTTGCAGTCTGGTGCGGCAGATCCAGCCCTTGCGACGGCGGAAAAAAAACCCACCACTTACAGCATTGTTTTTCATCGGCCGCAAGTACCGGATCTGCCGCACCTGGCAGAACACCACTTGCCGCACCAGACTGCAAGCTCCATACACAATGCATGGGGCTTGCCGCATCTGGGCTGCAAGTCGGCTGATCTGGCAGATGCGGTGCCACCTGATTGATTGGCCGCAAATATCAGTTTACCGCTTATGTGAAAGGAGCCTTAAGGTACCGTCACACACAGATATATTGCTTGCAATTCACTGGTTGCAATGAAATCATGGACACATTGTTCCATTTTTTGCCATGTACAAATAGAACAGGACAGGAGAAGTGGTACTGTGCAGTGTACATATATACAGAATGATACAGATACTGAGGATTACACCCAGTATACAGGACAGGAGAAGAGGAACTGTGCAGTGTATATATACAGAATACTACAGATACTGAGGATTACACCCAGTATACAGGACAGGAGAAGTGGTACTATGCAGTGTATATATTGTGAGGCAGCAACCGGGGAACCCGCTTGCAAAACGACAACAACACGTGTTTATAAGTTTTAACCAATGTCTACCCGTTTATTTTCACATATTAACAACAGAACCCGGGTAGCATGTTTGACACATAGCACATTGATTATAAACACTTTACATAAATACACCATACATTTACATATAACATTACATAACACTTATATTGCACATAACATCTTATAGTAACCCGGGACCTGTAACCATCTCTGTCCCCATTGGAGCTCTACTAACAGCTCCCGTGGTGGCTACGGCCTCCGGCCTACCCACACTATACATACGTTACAGTACGACGATGACCCCTCCGGGTTCATAACAGGGATTGAGCAACCTGAGTACCGGGTATGTCATGTATCCCCAAGGGGCTCTTTCCTGGACGTATCTCCGCCTACGTCCCGGTCAGAGTCCACCTGGTTCAACCATGGTGTCCCCACTCTAGGAGCCCTTTTAACCCCTGCTTCTGACCTTCGTTACATACGCCTCAACGGGCCCTGTGGGTCCCAATGGCGGTACCTGCCGCCTGGCTTTAGTCCCCCAGCATGATGATATACATTCACCCGTAGTTAGGATTCCTGCCTGACCGGGACCTTACATACCGTATGTGATCCATCATTCAAACGTCCATGGATCACACACCTGCTCACAGCCCATCATAACACATCCATGGACTGTGGCCCCTCCATGGCCCATTACAGGGACTGGCAAACCATAGTACACGGGAACCTCATCCGATACCTACTAGGAGCCCTATTACCCCTGTGTCTGGCACCACAGGCACACCCACACCATTAGAGGTCGTGGTTGAGGGACGGGTACCCTCTGCAAGCAGCAGGGCAAGCCTCCCTCTCGTCCCACAGGGACGGAACGCCTCCAACATCATCCATACCAGCTGGGTCACTCTCTCCCCACATCATTATACATGGGTCTTACATATAGGCCATCATCTCTCATTCAGGGCCATTACCTAAGCCCTCATACACATAGTTAAACACGTTCTGTTTCATCAGGTCCTTTAACCGAGCACTCTGACTCGGACCCAAAGGCGGTCTATGCCCGCCTGGCACCCTACATACGATTGCCTCCAAAGGCTACATACATTCGCCTCCCGAAGGGCTACTTTCATTCCGGTTCATCAGGACCTTTATGTGACTCCACTGAGTCGGTCCCAAGGGCGGTCTATACTCGCCTAGCATGATTTACACACACGGTGCACAGTTCCCACAATCATTCAGGAACTGCTTTTCTTACCGGGCACGGATCCGGGTCTCGCTACCTGTGTCACAGGTTCCACCAGGCATCCCCACAGGCTCCTTCCCGGACGTGAGGTGAACCACGTCCGGTCTAGCGTCCACGGGTCAACCACAGCTTCCCCCTCCAGGTGCGGACACGACCACGGACCACGGACCTCGGCACCGGCATGGAGCTAGCATGCTCCCGTGTCCACACACCGAGCCTTGGACTGCTCTGCACTCAGGCTGCTCTCAGCCCACATGCTCTCAGGCTGGCAATCTCTGGATGAATCTCAGCAGGATCTCCGCTTCCAGAATCAATTCCAATCTGAATGAATCAATCACTCACCTGGCTGCCTCTTATCGTGCCAGCCACTCCCACATGGACACACCCCCTTAGCTGCTGATAATCAGCCTTTCACACAGCTCAGGTTAACTCCCTGTGTTCCGGGTTGTCAGCACTCAGCCCTTACATTCCTTAGGGCTTCCTCGATCTCATCCCACTCTCACTGCCGCTCATTAGGCTCATGAAACCCTGTGTCTCACAGTTGGTTCACACAGCATTATCAGTCAAACCGGCCAGTGTGCACAGGATCATACCTCGATCCTGCATGTGACGCGCCCCGGCCATGAGGATCATGCCGGTGGTGCCTCACAATATACAGAATAATACAGATACTGAGGATTACACCCAGTATACAGGACAGGAGAAGTGGTACTATGCAGTGTATATATACAGAATAATACAGATACTGAGGATTACACCCAGTATACAGGACAGGAGAAGTGGTACTATGCAGTGTATATATACAGAATAATACAGATACTGAGGATTACACTCAGTAAACAGGAGAATTATACCCAGCATACCCAGGAGGCTGTGCTTTATAGATAGGATGCTGTGGTATATAGATACCCAAGACTCAGCCTGATCCTAAAGATGGGGAAAGATGAAAGGTGGCGGCAGAAAGTCCAGTGCTGGGCGTAGAGAGGAACAGGATCCATGGAGACACCGTGAAGAACACAGAGAGAACTCTCAGGAAAATTTTGTGATGCTGCACACTACAGACTGCGGGCCGTATACACATTAGAGACTGCAGACTGTAAAAACATTAGAAACTGCCTGCTGTATACACGTGACACACTGCGGACCCTGGGCTCCTTACACACTGCGGACCCTGGGCACCTTACACACAGCGGACCCTGGGCACCTTACACGCTGCGGACCCTGGGCACCTTACACGCTGCGGACCCTGGGCACCTTACACACTGCGGACCCTGGGCACCTTACACACAGCGGACCCTGGGCACCTTACACGCTGCGGACCCTGGGCACCTTACACGCTGCGGACCCTGGGCACCTTACACGCTGCGGACCCTGGGCACGTTACACGCTGCGGACCCTGGGCACGTTACACGCTGCGGACCCTGGGCACGTTACACGCTGCGGACCCTGGGCACGTTACACGCTGCGGACTCTGGGCACATCTGAGACTATTGGTTATATCTTGTATACACAGCACTATACTGTATATACAGGTCCACACTATATATATATATACAGTATATAGGCACACTAGTACAGCATGTAGTGTGGACCTGTATATACTGTATAGTGTTGTGTAGAGACAGAGAGACACACAGACACTGTCAAACACACAGATAGAGACACTCTGACAGACAGAACGACACTCAGAAAGACACACACAGATATGATACTCACATATACCAGTAGGACCTGTGATGATGTCACATCAGGGGAGGCATCCGGGGTCACATGATCATCTCAGAGAGATCAGAATGAGATGAAGACGCTGGGAGGGCCTTAGAACTTCCCTTGTCGTCCTGATTGCTTGAGAAGGGCACTGCTTTGGGGAAACGGTCCCCTTCACGTCCGTGGCCCCGCCCCTTCACGTCAGTGGCCCCGCCCCCTTCACGGCCGTGGCCCCGCCCCCTTCACGTCCGTGGCCGCTCGGTGACATATTTAAAGCAGTACTGAGGCTGGAGGAGAGGGCGGCCCCCGCACCCTACAGGTGGGCGGCCCATAGGGAAAAGTCCCGCCCACCATCTAGGAAGAGTGTCGGAGAGAGGAGAAATGTCTCCTCTGCTCCAACACAGCTTTGAACTGCCGGCACCGCGCCGCGCGCCGGCAGATCAAAGCGGCAGTGTAGTGGCGAGGCCGCGTGCCAGCGGAGGCAGCTCTGCGTGCCACCCCGGGCACGCGTGCCATAGGTTCGCCATCACTGGCCTAGCCCATCTTTATGTAGAGCAATTATTCTTTTTTTCAGATCCTCAGAGAATTCTTCGCGATGAGGTGTCATGTTGAACTTCCAGTGACCATGTGTGTGGGCAGGGCCGGCTCCAGGTTTCTGTGGGCCCCGGGCGAAAAGGTCTCAGTGGGCCCCCTTTAAGTACATATCACGGACTATATATATATATATATATATATATATATATATATATATATATATATATATATGTATATATTATATATTGCCGCACACTTACCGCAAGCCCCATAGACAATGCATGGGGCTTGCCGCAAACATGCAGCAAGTGCAGCCGCTAGACGGAAAATGCGGCAGATGCGGGGTTTTTTTTACCGCAACTGCCACATTTTTAAAAAAAACTCCTATGTGAAGGCAGCCTTACAGGAACAGTGACTGCTGAAACCAGCAAGAGCTGTTTCTGACAGTGAGTATATTACACATTGTTAGGAGCGGGCTAAAATGCGATTGCATTCCCTTGCACTTTTTAAAAATACCCTTCAAATGCAAAATGTTGCATTTTTGTGCGTCTGAGGATGCTTGGTATATGCACAAGCATTCTCAAGCACACAAATATTGCAAGCAGCTCAATGGAGCCGCACTGCCATATGGTGGCACCGCAGCCAAGCGGAGTGTCTGGCCGTCCAGATCTCTCTTTCTCCTCACCTTTCTTCTTGCCGCTCCGGTCTCCTCTGCTTGCTCTGCACATATCAGCACAGTGATGACATTGTGCCCCTCCATGGTGAGCTGCAGAATGCAGACAGCGGCAGAAGAGACTATGGAGAAGAATGCTGCTGGCAAAGGAGGCTGGGACTATAGGAGCGGAATCCGCGGGGGGCTACCACTGGTACACATACCTCGTACACACGCGGCTCTGCTCCGTACACCTCGTACGCACGTGGCTCTGCTCCGTACACCTCGTACACACGTGGCTCTGCTCCGTACACCTCGTACACACGTGGCTCTGCTCCGTACACCTCGTACACACGTGCCTCTGCTCCGTACACCTCGTACACACGTGCCTCTGCTCCGTACACCTCGTACACACGTGCCTCTGCTCCGTACACCTCGTACACACGTGCCTCTGCTCCGTACACCTCGTACACACGTGCCTCTGCTCCGTACACCTCGATACACACGTGCCTCTGCTCCGTACACCTCGTACACACGTGGCTCTTGCTCCGTACACCTCGTACACACGTGGCTCTGCTCCGTACACCTCGTACACACGTGGCTCTGCTCCGTACACCTCGTACACACGTGGCTCTGCTCCGTACACCTCGTACACACGTGGCTCCGCTCCGTACACCTCGTACACACGTGGCTCTGCTCCGTACACCTCGTACACACGTGGCTCTGCTCCGTACACCTCGTACACACTGGCTCTGCTCCGTACACCTCGTACACACGTGGCTCTGCTCCGTACACCTCGTACACACATGGCTCTGCTCCGTACACCTCGTACAACATGGCTCCGCTCCATACACCTCGTACACACGGCTCCGCTCCATGCACCTGTACACACTCGCCTCTGCTACATTCACACTGTAAACTCCCTCTGACCCACACATAACCTTCACCTAACTGCCTTACACCTAGTACACACTCGCCTCTGCTACATTCACACTGTAAATGCCTCCTGACCACACACAAACCTTCACCTAATTTGAGCACATTCATGGTCCTGGATACATGAGAGCTGTCATGATGACCCCTGACTCCTCACAATTCCATTTGACATCATCCACAGGTGCCTTGTCAGACCTGAGCCCAGTAGTGTGCAGCTCTGTCGGCTCCCGTGGAGGGGGGAGGAGGGAGACCTCCGGTGCTGCAGGAGCCTGAAAATGACCCCCCAGCTGCCCCTGGATATGGCCCTGGCTGTGGGGGCAGTGCTCAGGGGCCCTGAGGCTAGGGTCACACTTGCATTGTGACCCTAGCCTTATGCAAGTATTGTATGTTGTAGCGCATAGCGTTTAATGCTATGCGCTGGAGGCAGCCCATAGAAACCCGACGTTTACCTTGACAACCACTGGTTGTCAATGTAAACATCGGGTTTCTATGGGCTCAGTTGCTGGCAGCGCATAGCGTTAAACGCTCTGCGCTGCAGCAGACAATACTTGCGTCAGGCTAGGGTCACAACACAAGTGTGACCCTAGCCCTCAGGGGCCCGGTGGGCCCCCTCCAAGCAGTCGGGCCCCGGCACTTGCCCGGGTACGCCGGGTGCTGACGCCGGGTCTGTGTGTGGGTTAACACCAAACCTTTCTTACCTTCTCCCCCATTCACATATGAAACCTTGTTACACTGCATTTCTTTTTACTTATCATTTCTGTCTAGTGCAATCCCCATTAGGAAATAAGCTCCATGATTGGCAATGCCATCCAGTGTACATCTTGCCACATGTATGCATTCCTTGACCAGACGGCAACGCTGAGATCCATAGACAATATGGAAAGGAGTCTGCTGCTCACTGAACAGCTGCTCAATGGGATAGATTTGGGGGAGGATGGTAGTATGGAGCTGCAGGACCGTGAGGTATCTAGTTGGGGTGACAGTTAGAAGGCGGGGTAGAGGGAAGGGTGCCAGGGAGGCTAGCCCTGATCTGGCACACCCCAATATATTTGCTATGTTGGCAGATGAGGGGGGTGTGAGTTCAGGTACAGCAATGCTGCAGCAAAGCATGACCTCTGAAAGCCAGAGGAGTGTCTGCTCCAGTAAGGGGGAAAATAGGAGAGAAGGGCATGCCAGACAGGTGCTGGTAGTGGGGGACTCAATTATTAGGGGAATAGATAGGGCAATCTGTCACAAAGACAGGGATCGTCGAACAGTGTGCTGCCTACCTGGCGCTCGAGTCCGGCACATCGTTGATCGGGTTGACAGATTACTGGGAGGGGCTGGTGAGGACCCAGAGGTCATGGTGCACATTGGCACAAATGACAAAGTTAGAGGTAGGTGGAAGGTCCTTAAAGATGACTTCAGGGAATTAGGCTGCAAGCTTAAGGCAAGGACCTCTAAGGTAGTATTCTCTGAAATACTGCCTGTACCGTGTGCCACACCAGAGAGGCAACGGGCGATTAGGGAGATACATAAGTGGCTCAGGAATTGGTGTAGGAAGGAGGGGTTTGGGTTCCTGGAGAACTGGGCCGACTTCTCTGTTGGCTACAGGTTCTATGCTAGGGACGGGCTGCACCTCAATGGAAAGGGTGCAGCTGTGCTGGGGGAGAAAATGGCTAGAAGGTTGGAGGAATGTTTAAACTAGGGATTGGGGGGGAGGGTATTCATTGTACAGGAGGGGAAGATAGTGTAAATAGTAACCTGGGCACAAGTAATAAAATTGGGGGTGGCATGGGGGGGTGGGGTTAGAACAGTAAATATAGTAGGAAGGAATAGAGGTAAAGAGAGATGCATAAAGTGCATGTACACTAATGCCAGAAGCCTCACCAACAAAATGGAGGAATTAGAATTGATTTTGTTGGAAAATAATTATGACATGGTGGGGATTCGGAGACTTGGCTGGACGAGAGCCATGACTGGGCTGTTAATTCACAGGGCTGTTGTCTGTTCAGAAATGACCGTACAAATAGGCGAGGAGGAGGTGTATGTTTATACGTAAAATCATCCTTAAAACCCATCCTGCGTGATAATATAGGTGAATCTAATGGAAATGTAGAGTCCCTGTGGGTGGAGATAAGGGGAGGGGGAAAAAATAATAAATTACTGATAGGGGTTTGTTATAAGTCCCCAAAAATAATGGAAGTGGAGGAGAATATCCTCATAAAGCAAATAGATGAAGCAGTGACTCAGGGAGAAGTCATTATTGTGGGGGACTTCTACTACCCTGAAATACATTGGGGATCAGAAACCTGCAGTTCCAGCAAAGGTAATAAGTTTTTGAAAACTATGAGAGACAATTGCCTTTCACAACTGGTTCAGGACCCAACAAGAAGGGGGCACTGCTGGACCTAATATTAACTAACAGGCCGGACCGCATATCAAATATACGAGTTGGAGGTCACTTGGGTAATAGTGATCATAACTTAATAAGCTTTCAAGTATCCTTTACTAAGACATGTAGTAGAGGGGCTACAAGGACACTAAATTTCAGGAAGGCAAATTTCCAACGGTTGAGAGATGATCTTAGTGCAATAAACTGGGATGATGTCCTGAGACATAAAAGTACACAACACAAATGGGAAGATGTTTATTAGCATCCTGAATAGGGCCTGTGCACAATATATACCCTATGGGAATAAGCATGCTAGAAATAGGAGGAAACCACTATGGCTAAATAAAGCGGTAAGAGGTGCAATATGTGACAAAAGGAAAGCATTTAGGGAATTAAAGCAAGTAGGTAGTGATGAGGCATTAAATAAATACAGAAAATTAAATAACATTTGTAAAAAGCAAATCAAGGCAGCAAAGATTGAGACAGAGAGACTCATTGCCAGAGAAAGTAAAAAGAATCCCAAAATATTTTTTAACTACATAAATAGTAAGAAACTAAAAAATGATGGTGTTGGCCCCTTTAAAAATAGTCTGGGTGAAATGGTGGATGAGGATGAGGAAAAAGCCAATATGCTAAATGACTTTTTTTCAACAGTATTTACACAAGAAAATCCCATGACAGACAATATGATCAGTGATAAAAAAAATTCTCAATTAAATGTCACCTGCTTAACCCAAGAGGAAGTACGGCATCGTCTAAAAATCACTAAAATTGACAAATCCCGGGCCTGGATGGGATACACCCCAGAGTGCTGCAGGAATTAAGTACTGTCATAGATAGACCATTATTTTTAATATTTAAAGATTTCATAATAACAGGGTCTGTACCACAGGACTGGCATATAGCAAATGTGGTGCCAATATTCAAAAAGGGGACAAAACCTGAACTTGGAAATTATAGGCCAGTAAGCTTAACCTCTACTGTGGGTAAAATCCTAGAGGGTTTTCTAAGAGATGCTATACTGGAGTATCTGAAGAAAAATAACCTCATGACCCATTATCAACATGGTTTTACGAGGGACCGTTCCTGTCAAACTAATCTAATAAGCTTCTATGAAGAAGTAAGTTCTGGACTGGACCAAGGAAATGCAGTGGATGTGGTGTATATGGACTTTTCAAAAGCTTTTGATACAGTGCCACACAAAAGGTTGATAAATAAAATGAGGGCAATGGGGATAGGGGAAAATATGTGTAAGTGGGTTAAGAACTGGCTTAGTGATAGGAAACAAAGGGTGGTTATTAATGGAACACACTCAGAATGGGTTAAAGTTAATAGTGGGGTACCACAGGGGTCAGTGTTGGGCCCGCTTCTATTTAATATATTTATTAATGACCTTGTAGGGGGCATACAGAGTAGAATCTCAATATTTACAGATGACACTAAACTCTGCAGGGTAATCAATACAGAGGAGGACAATTTTATATTACAGGAGGATTTATGTAAACTAGACGCTTGGGCTGCTAAATGGCAAATGAGCTTTAATGGGGAAAATGTAAAGTCATGCACTTGGGCAGAGGAAACAAAAGGTATAATTATGTGCTTAATTGTAAAACACTGGGCAAAACTGTCACTGAAAAAGACCTGGGTGTATGGGTAGATGACAAACTCACATTACCAGTGTCAGGCAGCTGCTGCAAAGGCAAATAAAATAATGGGATGCATTAAAAGAGGCATAGATGCTCATGAGGAGAACATAATTTTACCTCTATACAAGTCACTAGTGCGACCACACTTAGAATACTGTGTACAATTCTGGTCTCTGGTGTATAAGAAAGAAATAGCTGAACTAGAGCGGGTCCAGAGAAGAGCGACAAAAGTCATTAGAGGACTAAGGGGTCTGCAATACCAAGACACGTTATTAAACTCGGGGTTATTTAGCTTGGAAAAACGAAGGCTTAGGGGTGATCTTATAATAATGTATAAATATATGAGGGGACAGTACAGAGACCTTTCTAATGATCTCTTTACTCTTAGGCCTGAGACTGGGACAAGGGGGCATCCTCTACGTCTGGAGGAAAGAAGGTTTAATCATAATGACAGACGCGGATTCTTTACTGTAAGAGCAGTGAGACTATGGAACTCTCTGCCACATGATGTTGTAATGAGTGACTCACTACTAACATTTAAGAAGGGCCTGGATGCCTTTCTTGAAAACTATAATATTACCAGTTATACATACTAGATTCTTTGATAGGGCGTTGATTCAGGGAACTAGTCTGATTGCCGTAACTGGAGTCAGGAAGGAATTTTTTTCCCCAATGTGGAGCTTAGTGTTGCCACATGGTTTTTTTTTGCCTTCCTCTGGATCAACATGTTAGGCTATGGGTTGAACTAGATGGACTTAAGGTCTTCTTTCAACCTTAAAAACTATGTTACTATGTTACTAATGAGTCACATGACACCGGGTAGGGAAAATGGCAAATTTTTAATTAGTCACAGTTTGCCCATTTTCACTTAGGCTAGGGTCACACCTGCGTTTTTTTTTTCCAAATCCTTATCCGGTTTTGAGCTCCTCATAGGAGCCCATTCTAAAAACCGGATTGCTTTACAAGCAATCCGGTTACCAAATCCGGATCTGCAGCCTGTGTGAAAAATCATGCAGGCTGCAGTTTTCGGAGCGGTTCTAGCCTCCGCAATGCGGTAACCGCATTGCTCAGGATGTGTAATCCTGAGCAATGCGGTAACCGTATATACTTTGCTTATCCCGGGATAGGCAAAGTGCTTAACTGTAAAATAAAGCTTTAGTAATGATAATAATTATGCCCCTCATGTCTCTAGGGGGTGCCCACCCCCCTAGAGACATGCTACCGACTTAGGTTGGCATGTAATTGTGACAACCATCCACCGTGAGGCCGAGCTGCTGGTAGGCAGCACCCCGAGAAACCCCGAGACCCTTAACCCCTATACAGGGATCTGGAATTACAGCGGAGCCCAGGGGGTAGCTGCCTATATGAGCAACAGAGCCTGGGAGGTCGCCAGGGGAAAATCAAGACCTGAAAAACGAAGTCAGAAGTCCGAGTCAAAACCGAGAGGGCAGCAAAGGTACAAAATCGTCAGGCAGTAGCAGAGTCAAAAATCCAGGCAAAGGTCAAGGGCAAAAACCAAGAGGGCAGCTGAGGTACAAAATCAATAGGCAGAGGCAGAGTCAGAAATCCAGGCAAGGTCAGACACAAAACTAAACACACACTATCACTGGGGAACCAAAACTATATCTGGCGGCCTGCAAGCCAGGCTCCAATGTACTTGAAGGGCACGGCTACCTCCCATAGGCTGGAGCTCACAACCTGATGACCTCATCCGGACCGCCCCTAGATCCAGGCCAGATGGAGATGCACGACTGGCTCCACCCACGCCACCTCTGACAGAAGAACGCAGGCTGCGCCTAACGGACACCTCTGCAGGGCCCTTTCCTCTGCGACCAACACCACCCAGAGGGGAAACACAGCGGCGCTCAGCGACAGAGGCAGATGTTGCGGGAGCAGTTCCATATGAGGACAACGCCCTCCTATCACCGGCACCACCAGCCGAAGGAATCCGGCTCCTCCCAGCAGCCGAGGCAGGAACACCAGCCACCGAGTCCAATGGCGATGTGACAGTACCCCCCCCTCTACGAGGGGCCTCCGGACCCACAAAACCCGGTTTATTGGGATGAAGAAGATGAAACTTCCTGATCAAACCCTTGGCATGGATATTACTGGCAGGCACCCAGGACCTCTCCTCCGGACCATAGCCCTTCCAATGTACCAATACTGCACGGATCCTCTCACTAAACGGGAATCAAGGATCCGTTGAACTTCGTATTCCACGGCACCCCCGACCAAGACCGGAGGAGGAGGGGACCGGACAGGACGAATCGGAGATCGGTACAATTTGAGAAGGGATTTATGGAATACATTGGGCAGTTTGAATGATTGAGGGAGCTTCAGACGAAAGGCTACAGGGTTAATCACGTCAATTATTTCATACGGACCAATAAACCTGGGACCTAGTTTGGCAGACGGCACTTTGAGCTTGATATTTTTTGTAGACAACCAAACTTTGTCCCCAACTCCCAGGTCCGGACCCTTGAGCGCCGTTTATTAGCAGAAGACGCCTGCCTAGTCTGAGCCCCCTTTAAGTTTTTGTTCACTTCAGACCAGATAGTCTTTAACTGATCTACGGACCTTTCTACCCCAGGGACGTCAGAAAGCCTAGAAGAAAATGTACAAAAGCGCGGGTGCAGCCCATGATTACAGTAGAAAGGGGTAGTCTTGATGGACTCCTGGTACTGGTTATTTATGGCAAATTCCGCTAGTGGCAGGTGTTCCACCCAATCAGATTGATGCTCAGAGACATAACAACGTAGATACTGTTCGAGAGCTTGATTTGCGCGCTCGGTTTGACCATTGGTTTCAGGGTGATAGGCAGAAGAAAAGGAATAGTCAATTCCAATCCGTTTACAGAATGCCCTCCAAAACTTAGAAACGAACTGGGTGCCCCTGTCAGAAACAATATTCACAGGAACACCATGCAATCGCACAACATGATTAATGAATACTTTGCTCAGTGTCTCGGAATTAGGTAACCCGGACAGCGGAACAAAATTACACTGCTTGCTGAATCTGTCTACCACTACCCAGATACAAGTCTTCCCTTCTGAGAGTGGCAGGTCAGTAATAAAATCCATGGAGATATGAGTCCAAGGACCCTCAGGGGTAGGCAAGGACTGGAGCAACCCGGCAGGGCGGTTGCGGGGAGACTTAGCGCGAGCACAGGTTTCACAAGCCAGTACATATTCCTTACAGTCCTTTACTATGGTTGGCCACCACAAACTCCTGGTTACAAGTCTGATGGTGTTATTGATACCAGGATGCCCTGCGAGGACGGAATCATGAGATTCCTTAAGAACTTGGAGGCGGAATTTGGTAGGGACAAATAGTTTCTGGGCAGGAGTAGTGTCAGGGGCCTGTTCTGGAGATCTACGAATCTCTTCCAGAAGATCCAAAGACACAGCCGAGACAATAATCCCCTTGGCTAAAATGGGAGTCGGTTCCACGTCCTCGACTTGTAAGGGGCAAAAACTTCGAGACAGGGCATCAGCCCTCACATTTTTAGTACCCGGTCTGAAAGTGATCACAAAATCGAATCTGGAGAAGAACAAGGCCCATCTAGCCTGTCTAGGATTCAGTCTTTTCGCTGACTCCAAATAGGTTAGATTTTTGTGATCAGTAATTACGGTAATCCTATGTTTGGCGCCTTCGAGGAAGTGGCGCCATTCCTCGAAGGCCCATTTGATTGCCAACAATTCCCGATTACCTACATCATAATTCATCTCTGTAGAGGAAAATTTTCGGGAAAAGAAGGCACACGGACGAAGTTGAGTGAGAGATGTGGTGCCTTGTGATAGCACTGCTCCCACTCCAACTTCAGAGGCATCTACCTCTACAATGAAGGGGCGGTCCAAATCAGGCTGCACCAATATTGGATCCGCGGAGAAACACTCTTTTAACTTAGAAAACGCATGAATGGCTTCAGGCTTCCAATTAACCACATCCGCCCCTTTACGTGTCAAATCAGTGAGAGGTTTGGCTATCTCTGAAAACCCTTTAATAAATTTACGATAATAGTTAGCAAAACCCAAGAATCGCTGCAGTGCCTTCAGAGACTTGGGTTGTACCCATTCCTTAATGGGTTTAATTTTGGCAGGATCCATGCGAAAACCTTTAGCCGATATAATATATCCCAAAAAATTTATCTCTTCCTCCATGAAGACACATTTCTCTAATTTGGCGAATAGAGAATGCTCTCTGAGTCTCTGGAGTACAGTACGGACATGTCGGACGTGTGACCAAAGACCAGGAGAAAAGACCAGAATGTCGTCCAAATACACGACCACATATACACCACTGATATCTCTGAAAATATCATTGACAAAATTCTGAAACACTGCAGGTGCGTTACTTAACCCGAACGGCATTACCAGATACTCAAAATGGCCGAGAGGCGTATTGAACGCGGTCTTCCACTCATCGCCTTCTTTTATACGGACCAGGTTATATGCTCCCCTGAGGTCCAGTTTGGTGAAATACCTGGCTCCCAACAGCTGATTATAAAGATCAGGGATGAGTGGAAGAGGATACTGGTTTTTTACAGTGATCGCGTTTAATTCGCGGTAATCAATGCAAGGTCTGAGGCCGCCATCTTTCTTTCCCACAAAAAAGAAACCAGCTCCTACTGGTGAGGTGGACGGTCTAATATACCCTTTTCTCAGACTGTCTGCTATGTAATCATTCATAGCCTGACGTTCAGGACCAGAGAGGTTAAATATTCTCCCCTTTGGGAGACGAGAAGCAGGTATCAAATCTATGGTGCAATCATACTTTCTGTGAGGGGGTAATTTCTCTGATTCCTGAATAGAAAACACATCCTCAAAGTCTCTAAAGGCATATGGCACAAATGGAGGAGTCTTGACCTTCACTTGGTTTACAGATAGCGAGATACAATTTTCCTGACACTTTGGGCTCCAGCGCACAATATCACCCAAGTGCCAGTCTATGACTGGGTTATGTTTACGTAACCATGGCATGCCAAGGATTACTGCAGATGATAGATTATTGATAGCAAAAAATGACACATTTTCAGCATGTAACGACCCCACCAGCATTGACACTTCCTTAGTGACAAATTCCACTCCACCCTGGATCAGGGGGGTGCCATTAACTGCAGTGGTTCTAATGGGGGCATTAAGCCTTAGTAGTGGTACACCAAGAGTTCTCGCTACATGGAGATCTATGAAATTCCCCTCTGAACCACTGTCAACATAAGCCTCTAAACACACAGATTTCTTAAGGTAAGATAAAGAAATAGGTAATAAAACTTTGGCAGCATCCGCTGGCAATACCTGTGCACCCGGGCAGGCAGAGCCAGAGCCCCCCAGGTGCTGACATCCAGGGTATGAGGCCTTCTGATCTCCAGTGTTCATGCAGAGGACTCCAGCTTGTGGCTTGTACAGCATGTTTGAATGAGATGATGGGAGTGTTCCTCCACAGGACTGAGAAGCTGGAAACACAGGTGCTTTGAGGGAGCAATCAGCAGACACAGCTCAGAGAAAAGAAAAAAAAAACATTGGGAAAAGGAGAGGGGAAAAAAAAAAGGTAAAAGGAATGCTTTATATATATATATATATATAGTCTATCTATATATATAAAGAATGGTATGGCCAGATATAATGTGACAACCATCCACCGTGAGGCCGAGCTGCTGGTAGGCAGCACCCCGAGAAACCCCGAGACCCTTAACCCCTATACAGGGATCTGGAATTACAGCGGAGCCCAGGGGGTAGCTGCCTATATGAGCAACAGAGCCGGGGAGGTCGCCAGGGGAAAATCAAGACCCGAAAAACGAAGTCAGAAGTCCGAGTCAAAACCGAGAGGGCAGCAAAGGTACAAAATCGTCAGGCAGTAGCAGAGTCAAAAATCCAGGCAAAGGTCAAGGGCAAAAACCAAGAGGGCAGCTGAGGTACAAAATCAATAGGCAGAGGCAGAGTCAGAAATCCAGGCAAGGTCAGACACAAAACTAAACACACACTATCACTGGGGAACCAAAACTATATCTGGCGGCCTGCAAGCCAGGCTCCAATGTACTTGAAGGGCACGGCTACCTCCCATAGGCTGGAGCTCACAACCTGATGACCTCATCCGGACCGCCCCTAGATCCAGGCCAGATGGAGATGCACGACTGGCTCCACCTACGCCACCTCTGACAGAAGAACGCAGGCTGCGCCTAACGGACACCTCTGCAGGGCCCTTTCCTCTGCGACCAACACCACCCAGATGGGAAACACAGCGGCGCTCAGCGACAGAGGCAGATGTTGCGGGAGCAGTTCCATATGAGGACAAGGCCCTCCTATCACCGGCGCCACCAGCCGAAGGAATTCGGCTCCTCCCAGCGGCCGAGGCAGGAACACCAGCCACCGAGTCCAATGGCGATGTGACAGTAATAGGTTAATATGTTATGTACAGTATAAGCCGACTTCTGTCAGGTCTGTACATTTTTATGAATGAAGCCACAGCTCCCCTGTGAGCAGCGCTCATTCTATACCTATTGTACGTATAGTAGGTTCGCTGTCTTAGGTCCTGCAGTCATTTACAGTAGATCTATGGGCTGCGCAGCACCATAGATCTACTGTATAAGCCTTCAGGACCCTGAACAGTGCACATACTATACGTACATTAGGTATAGTATGAGCCCTGCTCACAGGGGAGCTGCGGCTTCATTCATAAAAATGTACAGAGCCGACAGGAGTCAGCTTACTGTACATAACATATTAACCTATTACATGCCAACCTAAGTAGGTAGCATGTCTCTGGGGGAGTGGGTACCCCCAGAGACATGAAGGGCATAATTATTATCATTAATCAAGCTTTATTCATAGATTTTAAAGTTTGCTCATCCCTGTGGCAGCAGGGATGAGCAAACTATCCCGTAACCGGATTGCTCCGGATTACACATCCGGAGCAATCCGGTTACCGGATTGTGGCTTGTCTGAAGCCAATTGCGTTCACCGCATCCGGATCTGGATGCGGTGAACGCAATTTCAGTAATAAATGTGACCCTAGCTTTAGTGATGTCCTCAGTTTTGTTGCCAGTGGTTTAGATATTAACCTCCGACCTATGACGTGTACAACGTCATGGAAATCGTGCCTCCGACCTATGACGTTGTACAACGTCATGGAAGTTACCGCCGCTCGTTGCCACAGTAACCGCCATCGGGCCCCGGTGCTCTGTGATTCCTATCACAGAGCACCGGGACTTGAGGTCAGGGAATGTGTATTCCCCACCCCACCCCGCCCCAGGATCACGGAGATTGGCTGTTTGAACAGTCAATCACCGTTATCCTCTGCCAGCTATCCAAGGGGCTGTGGACCGGCTCTGATGGGGGTGATCATCTGATCAGATTGCTTCCATTGAATGGAAGCGATCTGATGGGATGATCACCCCCATCAGAGCCGTTTCACAGCCGCCCTGCACCCGCTGCCGGTAATCTTGTGCCCGGCCATCTCTTCCTCCTCACCTCCCCTCATCCGCTCCTCCCCCTCGTTTTCCTGCCCTCCCTCTGAGCCCCTCCTCCGAGCCCTCCCTCCGTGACCTGCGCTCCCCCCTCCGTGACCCGTGCTCCCCCTCTGTGAACCCCGCTCCCTCCTCCGTGATCCGTGCTCCCCCCTCCGTGACCCGCGCTCCCCCTGCTCACCTCTGCCGCCATCTCTCCTGTGCTCCTCTGCTGCTGATAGCTAAGGAGCTGCAGGACAACGGGCACTGTGCTGCCAGGAGGATCTCTGCTGTTAGGTAAGAATGGGATGGATGGAAGGGTGCATGCATGGATAGATGTGAGCGTGCGTGGATGTGTGCATGCATGGATGTGTGCATGCGTGGATGTGTAAGTGTGTGGAAGTGAGCGTGCGTGGATGTGCGCGTGGATGTGAGCATGCGTGTGTGGATGTGTGCATGCGTGGATGTGTTCGTGTGTGGAAGTGTGTGTGGATGCGTGCGTAGATGATGGGTGGATGGATGGATGGGTGCAACAAGGGATCAAGTGTCCTCTTGTAGTCTTTGGGATCATAGTCATGGTGCACTGTATGACAGATCATTGCCATACAGTGCACCATAACTCTGACCCCAGAGGCTGTAGGAAGAGGACACTTGATCCCTTGCTGCAGTCTCTGGATTGAGCAGAGGCGATCGAGCGTCGTGGGACCTTCGTTATGGACAACGTCCGAGACAATGAAGCGTCGTGGGACCTTTGTTGTGGACTACGTCGGATCTTTATAATAAAGACGAAGTCCAAATTTAGTTTGTGTTTTTTTTTCAAATTAAAAGATTTTTCTCTGTGTATTTTTTTTTGACTATATGCTAGAGGTTCCTAATGGCCGGGTCTAACATTGGCCTGACATTATGAATCTGGGGCTTAGTGCCAGCTGCCAATAAAAAGCTGGCATTTAACCCCTTTATTACCCAGTTTGCCACCGGCACCAGGGCAACTGGAAGAGCCTGGGTACAGCGCCAGAAAATGGCGCTTCAATGAATGCGCCATTTTCTGGGGCGGCTGCGGGCTGCAATTCACAGCATGGGGGGCCCAGAACGCTTGGGCCTCTCCATGCTGAGGATTCCAGCCCCCAGCTGCCTAGTTGTACCTGGCTGGGCCAAAAATATGGCGGAGCCCCACGTCATTTTTTTTTCTAGAATTAGTTCTAGAAATAAAAAAAATGGGCTTTGCTATATTTTTGGTTACCAGCCAGGTACAACTTGGCAGCTACGGAATGCCAGCAACCCGCAGCTGAGGGTTGCTGGCAGTCCGTAGCTGCCAAGTTGTACCTGGCTGGTCCAAAAATATGGCGGAGCCCCACATCTTTTTTTTCTTCTAGAATTAGTTCTAGAAATAAAAAAAAAAATGGTCTTCGCTGTATTTTTGGTTACCAGCCAGATACAACGAGGCAGCTGGGGGTTTCTGGCAGTCCGTAGCTGCCAAGTTGTACCTGGCTAGACCAAAAATATGGCGGAGCCCCATGTCATTTTTTTTTCTAGGATTAGTTCTAGAAATGAAAAAAATGGGCTTCGGTGTATTTTTGGTAGCCAGCCAAGTACAACGAGGCAGCTGGGGGTTGCTGGCAGTCCGTAGCTGCCAAGTTGTACCTGGCTGGTCCAAAAATATGGCAGAGCCCCACGTTTTTTTTTCTTTTCTAGAATTAGTTCTAGAAATAAAAAAAAATGGGCTTCGCTGTATTTTTGGTTGCCAGCCAGGTACAACTGGGGGGCTGGAATCCTCAGCATGGAGAGACCCAAACGTGGGCCCCCACGCTGCAAATTGCAACCCACAGCCACCCCAGAAAATAGCGCATTCATTAGAGGCGCCCTTTTCTGCTGCTGTACCCCAACTCTACCAGTTGCCTTTGTGCTGGTGGCACACGGGTTCTCTATACACGACATGGTGTCCGCTAACAATTTGAATGGAAAATTAGCTCAAATTGTTTGCGGACACCATGTCGCATTTGGAGAGCCCTTGTGTGCCTGAACATTGGAGCTCCCCCACAAGTGACCCCTTTTTGGAAACTAGAACCCCCAAGGAACATATCTAGTTACATAGTGAGCACTTTGAACCCACAGGTGCTTCACAAATTGATGCGTAATAAGGAAAAAGTACTTTTTTTTCACACAAATTTTCTTTTTTAATTTTCACTGATTAATTTGTGAAGCACCTGGTGATCCAAAGTGCTCACTATGCATCCAGATAAGTTCCTTGGGAGGTCTAGTTTCCAAAATGGGGTCACTTGTGGGGAAGCTACAATGTTTAGGCACATAGGGGCTCCTCATACGCGACATGGTGTCCACTAGCAATTAGAATTGTTGATGGACATGTAGCATATGGAGAGCCCCTGTGTGCCTAAACAGTGGAGCTCCCCCACAAGTGACCCCATTTTGGAAACTAGACCCCCCCAAGAAATTTACCTAGATGGGTGGTGAGCACTTGAACCCCCAGATGTTTCACAAATTGATCTGTAATAATGAAAAAGTACTTTTTTTTCCCCAAACATTTTCTTTTTTCATTTTTACAGATTAATTTGTGAAGCACCTGGGGGTTCAAAATGCTCACCACCCATCTAGATAAGTTCCCTGGGGGGTCTAGTTTCCAAAATAGGGTCACTTGTGTGGGAGCTAAATTGTTTAGGCACATAGGGGCTCTCCAAACGCGACATGGTGTCCGCTAACAATTTGAGCTAATTCTCCATTCAAATTGTTAGCGGACACCATGTCGCCTTTGGAGAGCACCTGTGTGCCTAAACATTGGAGCCCCCCACAAGTGACCCCATTTTGGAAACTAGACCCCCCAGGAAACTTATATAGATGGGTGGTGAGTACTTTGAACCCCCAGATGTTTCACAAATTGATCCGTAATAATGAAAAACTACTTTTTTTTTTTCACAAAAATTTTCTTTTAGCCTAACTTTTTTCATTTTCACATAGGCAAAAGGATAAAATGCAACCTAAAATTTGTTGGGCAATTTCTCCTGAGTACACCGATACCTCATATCTGGTCATAAACCACTGTTTGGGCGCAAGGCAGGGCTCAGAAGTGAAGGAGCGCAATTTCACTTTTTGAATGGAAATTTAGCTCAAAAAGTAAAATTGAACTCCTTCCCTTCTGAGCCCTGCTGTGCGACCAAACAGTGGTTTATGACCACATATGAGGTATTGGTGTACTCAGGAGAGATTGCCCAACACATTTTAGGATCCATTTTATCCTGTTGCCCATGTGAAAATGAAAGAATTGAGGCTAAATGAATATTTTTGTTAAAAATATCAAAATGTCAATTTTTTCCTTCCATGTTGCATTAGTTCCTGTGAAGCACCTGAAGGGTTAATAATCTTCTTGAATGCAGTTTTGAGTAGCTTGAGGGGTGCAGTTTTTGGAATGGTGTCACTTTTGGGTGTTTTCTGTTATGTACACCCCTCAAAGGGACTTCAAATGTGATGTGGTCACTAAACAAAACGGTTTTATAAATTTTGCTGGAAAAATGAGAAATTACTGATGAACTTTGAACCCTTCCGCCCCCCAAAATTTTTTTTTTCCAAAATTG
The DNA here is from genome assembly GCA_033576535.1 of Allobates femoralis. Taxonomy (NCBI): domain Eukaryota; kingdom Metazoa; phylum Chordata; class Amphibia; order Anura; family Aromobatidae; genus Allobates; species Allobates femoralis. The sequence continues at coordinate 350,769,542 of JARQOC010000003.1, read as the reverse complement.
TGCTGATGTTAAGTAGACATGTGGGAAATTTTATTTATTAACTATTTTGTGGCACATAACTCTCTGGTTTAGCAGAATAAAAATTCAAAATTTTAAAATTGCAAAATTTCCCAAATCTTTGCCAAATGTTTGATTTTTTTCACAAATAAACGCAAAAATTATCGACCTAAATTTACTACTAACATGAAGCCCAATATGTCATGAAAAAACAATCTCAGAATCGCTAGGATCCGTTGAAGCGTTCCAGAGATATTACTTCATAAAGGGAGAGTGGTCAGAATTGACAAAAATGCCAAGGTCTTTAGGGTCAAAATAGGCTGGGTCCTGAAGGGGTTAAAGGCTGTGTGTAGAGTTATTTAGAGGACACACCAAGTTTACACTGTTATACAAGCTATACACTGACTACTTTACATTGTATCAAAGTGTCATATCTTCAATATTGTCCAATGAAAAGATATAATAAAATATTAACAAAACTGTGAAGAGTGTACTCACTTTTGTGATATACTGTAAGACAAGATTTCCTGTTTAATAGTTTCTTAAGCTTTTAGATTTTGCAATTTCATGTTATCAAACTGTTTGAAATAGTTTTGTCATTGCCATGGTAATGGCCCCTTCACTCAGGGGTATTGCATATATGTTTGCGCTGGTATTATGCTTGCTGGTTTTCGCTTTCGTTGAAAAGGGGAATCTGCAGTAGCGGGAAGTATAAATCATTTTGTTGTCACAAACCACATATTGGTAAAACAGATACTTTTGTGGTTGACTTTTCTCTCACAAGTCTTGTGGTTTGTGATGTCATGCTTTAGACAACTTTAGTTTCTACCATCAGTAAATATCAGTTCTTTTGTTGCTAAGTAATAACATATACATGTATAAACTTCCTTTTCAAATCTTTAATACGTGAGTTTTTTCTGAGCTGTATTGGCGCACACTGTGAAGAACCCCATTATGAAAAGTAGCATCACAAATTCGCTCTCTACAGAGCAGAACCAAGCTTACTACTGAGAGATAGGAGCAGAACAAAGTTTACTACAGAGATTTGGAAGCAGAATCGAGCTTACTAAAGAGATTTGTGAGCAGAATCTAGCTTACTACAAAGATATGTGAGCCGAACCGATCTTACTACAAAGATATGGAGCAAAAGTGAGCTTACCACAGAGATAAGGTTGCAGAACCGAGCTTACTACAGAGATAAGAGAGCAGAGCCGAGCTTACCACAGAGATAAGGTTGCAGAACCGAGCTTACTACAGAGATAAGGGAGAATAACCGAGCTTACTACAGAGATAAGGGAGAATAACTGAGCTTACTATAGAGGTAATGGAACAGAACCGAGCTTACTACAGAGATAATGGAACAGAACCAAGCTTACTACAGAGATAAGGGAGCTGAACCGAGATTACTACAGAGATAATGGAACAGAACCGAGCTTACAACAGAGATAAGGTTGCAGAACCGAACCTACTACAGAGATAAGGGAGCAGAACCGAGCTTACTACAGAGATAAGGAGCAGAACCGAACTTACTACAGAGATAAGAGAACAGAACCGAGCTTACTACAGAGATAAGGGAGCAGAACCGAGCTTACTACAGAGATAAGGGAGCAGAACCGAGCTTACTATCGAGATAAGGGAGCAGAACCGAACCTACTACAGAGATAAGGGAGCAGAACCGAGCTTACTACAGAGATAAGGGAGCAGAACCGAGCTTACTATCGAGATAAGGGAGCAGAACCGAACCTACTACAGAGATAAGGGAGCAGAACCGAGCTTACTACAGAGATAAGGGAGCAGAACCGAACTTACTACAGAGATAAGAGAACAGAACCGAGCTTACTACAGAGATAAGGGAGCAGAACCGAGCTTACTATCGAGATAAGGGAGCAGAACCGAACCTACTACAGAGATAAGGGAGCAGAACCGAGCTTACTACAGAGATAAGGGAGCAGAACCGAACTTACTACAGAGATAAGAGAACAGAACCGAGCTTACTACAGAGATAAGGGAGAATAACCGAGCTTACTACAGAGATAATGGAACAGAACAGAGCTTACTATAGAGATAAGAGAGCAGAACCGAGATTACTACAGAGATAAGGGAGCAGAACCGAACTTACTACAGAGATAAGAGAACAGAACCGAGCTTACTACAGAGATGAGAGAGCAGAACCGAGCTTACTACAGAGATAAGGGAGCAGAACCGAGCTTACTATAGAGATAAGGGAGCAGAACCGAGCTTACTACAGAGATAAGGGAGCAGAACCAAGCTTACTACAGAGATAAGGGAGCAGAACCGAGCTTACTACAGAGATAAGGGAGCAGAACCGAGCCTACTACAGAGATAAGGGATTGGAACCAAGCTTACTACAGAGATAAGAGAACAGAATTGAGCTTACTACAGAGATAAGAGAGCAGAACCAAGCTTACTACAGGGATATGAAAACAGAACTGAGCTTTCTACAAATAAGTGAGCAGAACCAAGCTTACTACAGAGATAAAGGAGCAGAACCAAGCTTACTACAGAGATAAAGGAGCAGAACCAAGCTTACTACAGAGATATGGGAGCAGAACCAAGCTTACTACAGAGATATGGGAGCAGAACCGAGCTTACTATAGAGATAAGGGAAAAGAACCGAGCTTACTACAGAGAAACGGGAGCAGAACCGAGTTTACTACAGAGATATGAGAGCAGAACTGAGCTTACTACAGAGATAGTGGAGCAGAACCCAACTTACTACAGAGATAAGGGAGCAGAACCGAGCTTGCTACAGAGATAAGGAAACTGAACCAAGTTTACTACAGAGGTATGGGAACAGAACTGAGCTTACTACAGAGATATGGGAGCAGAACCAAGTTTACTACAGTGATATGGGAGCAAAATTGAGCTTGCTGCAGAGGTATGGGAGCCAAACTGAGCATACTACTGTCACCCTTGGACTAATGGGGATGTTTAGCAACCGTGCATGACAGTGACGCACGGACCAACGATGTCTCTCGCACTACCCACAAAATAACAGACAGGGAGACAACAGAGGTATAAATACAGTGGAGGGCCCTGCTTATAGGGAACAAGGGAGAGGTGACCACCTGTACTAACATGCAGCTGTGCCCTGATCTCCCTTCTGTCCCTATACGAGCTCTTTCAATTTGTCGCTGAGCAGGATACCTTAAGCCCTCCTGGCCCTGATGTTAGTGATGCGCCCCAGGGCCGTGGGGTACTCGGATTTGGGCTTTGATGCTTCCGGGGAGTCACAGGGGTCAAGATCCGGCTCCGTGACCCTGGGTATCAATTTAAAAGTTCTGGGGGTGGTGAGTTAAGGATAGTTGTCATGACGCCACCCGTGGTATTCGGCTATTAGTGGCTGACGCTGCGGTGCAGTGCCTCTGGGGATGATGGGATGGCAGCTGTGGTGGTTTCGCTCCCCACTGGTGAAGCAGTTCCCAAGGGCAACCGGTGACGTCCCTAATGCTCCACTGCTCCTTCTACACTTCTGGGATGAGCCAGACACTGCTCCAGTCCACAGGAGGGTGGAGTTAAAAGGCCAAGGGTTATTATTATCATTATTATTATGAAGTATTTATAGAGCGCCATTAGGTTACATGGCGCTTTACGAGTGAGAGGGTAGACAAAGACAATTAGTAAAACGACGATAAATCAGTCATATGGGTACAATAGGGCAGAGATGGCAGCGCCCCTACAAGATCTTCTGGTAGGCCAAACTAAGAAGAAAAGGTCTTCGGAGCCACCATTGAAATGGGGAAAGGAGCAAGAAGACTCCTTCCAGCGGATGAAGCAGGCTCTGAGGAAATCCTGGCTTGGGCTACTTTCACATAACGATTTGAAGGGAGCCGATGCTGCCCGATATAATTCGGACAGCATCGCTCCCTTCTGATGCCTGGAATCGGGTGCCAAATAGGCACCCGATTCCGACATAAAATCGGAGTGAAAAAAAGAAAAAAAAAAAGTTTATTCTCACCTCCCCACGAGCCCCCCGTCTTCCGCCATCTTCTTGGAGGCTCCCGGTGGCTCCCGCTGTCAGCAGAGGTCGTCCTCTGCTGTTCAGGACCTGCGGTGATGTCACAGTCACGTGACCGCGGGTTCACCATGGTAACTCGCGGTCACATGACTGTGACATCACCGCAGGTCCTATACAGCAGAGGAAGCCCTCTGCTGACAGCGGGAGCCGGCCGGAGCCACCGGGAGCCTCCAAGAAGATGGCGGAAGACGGCGGGGGCTCGTGGGGAGGTGAGAATAAACTTTTTTTTTTTTTTTTTTAACCCTTGTGCTCCCAGTTAGGAGCAGTTTTACTGTACTGAGCATGCTCAGTACAGTAAAATAGGGTCCGAGGAGACATCAGATGTTTCCTCGGACCCTTCTCCATAGGGCCCCATGTCAAATTGATCGGGTTGGATCGGATGTGCACTAAATGCCATCCGATCTGGTCCGATCCGAATCTGTTAGATTTTATTTTCGGTGCAAATATCGGAGCAAGCTCCGATTTTTGCACTGATAATAAAATCGGACAGAATCGGATCGGACCAAATCGGATGCCATTTAGTGCACATCCGATTCGGTCCGATGCCCATAGAGCTGCATGGGGCCAAATTCGGATCCGATGCTGTCCGATTTTGATCGGACAGCATCGGATCTGAAAAATGCGTAATGTGAAACCAGCCTTACCCTGATTATAACCTACCATTCATCCTCTACACCGACGCAAGCAATGTAGGACTGGAAACAGTACTAACCCAGATACAGTTAGGGCCAGAAATATTTGGACAGTGACACAATTTTCGCGAGTTGGGCTCTGCATGCCACCACATTGGATTTGAAATGAAACCTCTACAACAGAATTCAAGTGCAGATTGTAACGTTTAATTTGAAGGGTTGAACAAAAATATCTGATAGAAAATGTAGGAATTGTACACATTTCTTTACAAACACTCCACATTTTAGGAGGTCAAAAGTAATTGGACAAATAAACATAACCCAAACAAAATATTTTTATTTTCAATATTTTGTTGCGAATCCTTTGGAGGCAATCACTGCCTTAAGTCTGGAACCCATGGACATCACCAAACGCTGGGTTTCCTCCTTAATGCTTTGCCAGGCCTTTACAGCCGCAGCCTTCAGGTCTTGCTTGTTTGTGGGTCTTTCCGTCTTAAGTCTGGATTTCAGCAAGTGAAATGCATGCTCAATTGGGTTAAGATCTGGTGATTGACTTGGCCATTGCAGAATGTTCCACTTTTTTGCACTCATGAACTCCTGGGTAGCTTTGGCTGTATGCTTGGGGTCATTGTCCATCTGTACTATGAAGCGCCGTCCAATCAACTTTGCAGCATTTGGCTGAATCTGGGCTGAAAGTATATCCCGGTACACTTCAGATTTCATCCGGCTACTCTTGTCTGCTGTTATGTCATCAATAAACACAAGTGACCCAGTGCCATTGAAAGCCATGCATGCCCATGCCATCACGTTGCCTCCACCATGTTTTACAGAGGATGTGGTGTGCCTTGGATCATGTGCCGTTCCCTTTCTTCTCCAAACTTTTTTCTTCCCATCATTCTGGTACAGGTTGATCTTTGTCTCATCTGTCCATAGAATACTTTTCCAGAACTGAGCTGGCTTCTTGAGGTGTTTTTCAGCAAATTTAACTCTGGCCTTTCTATTTTTGGAATTGAATGGTTTGCATCTAGATGTGAACCCTTTGTATTTACTGTCATGGAGTCTTCTCTTTACTGTTGACTTAGAGACAAATACACCTACTTCACTAAGAGTGTTCTGGACTTCAGTTGATGTTGTGAACGGGTTCTTCTTCAACAAATAAAGTATGCGGTGATCATCCACCACTGTTGTCATCCGTGGACGCCAGGCCTTTTAGAGTTCCCAAGCTCACCAGTCAATTCCTTTTTTCTCAGAATGTACCCAACTGTTGATTTTGCTACTCCAAGCATGTCTGCTATCTCTCTGATGGATTTTTTCTTTTTTTTCAGCCTCAGGATGTTCTGCTTCACCTCAATTGAGAGTTCCTTTGACCGCATGTTGTCTGGTCACAGCAACAGCTTCCAAATGCAAAACCACACACCTGGAATCCACCCCTGACCTTTTAACTACTTCATTGATTACAGGTTAATGAGGGAGACGCCTTCAGAGTTAATTGCAGCCCTTAGAGTCCATTGTCCAATTACTTTTGGTCCCTTGAAAAAGAGGAGGCTATGCATTACAGAGCTATGATTCCTAAACCCTTTCTCCGATTTGGATTATTGCAGCTGGGAGTGTGCACTTTCAGCCCATATTATATATATAATTGTATTTCTGAACATGTTTTTGTAAACAGCTAAAATAACAAAACTTGTGTTACTGTCCAAATATTTCTGGCCCTAACTGTACAAGATGGCAAGATGGCAAGTAAAGAGTAATTGCCTATGCGAGCAGAAAACTTCGACCCACTGAGAGGAACCCGGAAAACTACAGTTCCTTTAAGTTGGAGTTCCTGGCCTTGGTCTGGGCTATAACAGAGCGGTTCAAGCATTACCTGGCAGCTTCAAAATTTACTGTCTTCATGGACAACAATCCATTAACACACTTGGATACTGCGAAGCTTGGTGCATTGAGCAACGCTGGATGGTCCGACTATCGAACTATGACTTTACCATCAAGTACCAGGCAGGCCGTAACATTGCAAATGCTGAGCCCTCTCCAGAAACCCTCAAGTACGTTTGCAAGGACTTGAAGAACCTGTCTGTCTGTTGCTAAGCCGTCTGCTGTCCAGGAGAAGTGGCAGCAGGCATGAAGTTGCTGCCATGTTGTTCCTTGTTTGTCTTCCCCTTCCCAGCCTTTCCCTATTGAGGGCTAATGTGGACGGTTGCCACAATGGCATTGCCTCCTTCGGGGGGTGATGTCATGCTTGGAAGCAAGAAGGGGTATCCACACCAGGTAAGCCCACAGCATGCAACACTTTTCCTGACTCCAGACCAGAAGGGGGAGCTCTGCAACCCAAGTTCAGGGGAGGTTCCCTATAAGTTCTGACCTGGGGGAGGGGAGTTAGTTAGTTCAGAGCAGCAGTAAAGAAAAGTCAGAGAGAAAGAAGAGGGAAGACCTCCAGAAGCTATCACCATTCCTCCAAGGCCAACTTGACTGCTAACAGCTCCCTGTCGCCAATGGAATAGTTGCGTTCACAGGGCAAGAATGGCTTGAAGAATAACCCACATATTGCCATCCTCCCGGAAGGAACCTTCTGCGTATGTAAAGCTCCGGCTCCAGAAGAGAAATCATCCACCTCTATGAAGAACTGCTTATTGACCATCGGCCTATGGAGAGCAGGAGCAGTAGTGAAAGCTTGTCTGAGGGACAAAAAGGAAGACTCCACTTCAAGAGACCACTCCTTAGGATTAGATCTCTGGCGCCCCTATGGCTAGGCGCCACAGAGAGGTACTGCACCCCAAATAGAAGGTGTAGTGCCTCCGTAGCTAAGGGTTTGGGATTGTGCTTATGGAGTCTGTATTAGCACCCAACACTACGCCACCTTAGAATAGGGGGGACTGATATATATTAAGTCCCAGGCGGTGGAGCATAGGTTACAGTGGGAAAACCAGGAAGGAGAGAGATTTTTAGTCAGACAGTGTCTGGGAAGGCAGTCAGTTAGGACACGCCTGACAGCTGAGTGACAGAGGGATCACCCATCTCCAGGAGGGTGACCCGGGAGAGAAGGGGACGAACCAGCACCGGCTGGAGCCGGCTGGTTAAGTTTGGGGAAATACCGGCAACACGGAAGCCGAGACAGTTAGCGGTTCATCCCTGACCGCAAACCGACTGGCCGCTGGTTCTAAAACCGTTTAGCCGTAGGCACCACAAGACGGTACCTCAGGGGACTGGCAAGAGAGCTCTGTAAAGGTGGTTAAAGACAGAGAGGAAGATAAGACTTAGGCCCCAAAAGATATAAAGAAAGGAACATCTACAGACTCCATAGGGTCTCCCTGAACCTGTAGCTACGTCCCCGTTCTTCCAGACTGTACCGTGTATTGTATGACATCTGCCGGTACCAGTAAATGAATGTTGAAGCTGAACGGTGTCTGTCTACCTTCCCGCCGGTGTCCGGAGGGCCTCAGCATCCTCAGAGGGGTAAGAAGAACTACTCCCCTCATCCATCCTCGCTGCCCTGAGGTAAAGCTCCACCTGTGGGGAGCTGTACTACACTGAGCAGCACCACCATCACCTCAGCGGCCCGCCTGCAGCGTTGGTACCCACATTACCATGATCCACAGGTGGCGTTACGGACTATTAATCCTTGTAAATATTTCCCCCACAAAACAAATGACAGCCAGGGCACGGAACTGGGAACTCGACCACCCGTGATTCCCCGTCACAACCATCAACCCATCCCGGTGTCCGAGTACCCCTCTCCCTGTGCTCATCAGATCTCTTACGAGTCAAAGCAGTTAGAGTTTTGGTCAGATCCGAGAAGTACAGGATAACCTGCCCGTAATAGTTGGTGAAGCCCAGGAATCGCTTAATAGCCGTGACTCCAGCAGGATGTTTCCACTTGAGAACATCAGACACTTTCTCAGGATCCATTCAGAGACCCATATCAGAGATGACATAACCAAGAAGGGTAGAGAGCTCCGCTCGAAGAGGCACTACTCAAACTTGGCATAGAGACGATTTTCTCTCAAACTTTGAAGGACCCAGCAGACATCTCTCCTATGAGTAGAAAGATCCGGAGAAAACACTAGGATATCTTCCAGATATATGACTACACAAACATAAGAAGGTCATGGAACACGTCACTGATAAACTCCTTGAATACCGCTGGTGCGTTACGTAGCCCGAAGGCATTGCCCGGTAGTTGTAGTGACCGTCTCAAGTGTTGAAGGTGGTCTTCCACTGGCGTCATATAAATCAACATCTGGGTTTGCATCTCTCGTTGCTGGTCAAGTTCCTGATGTAAATCTGCAAGCTGTGTAGCATTGGTGTGCTCGGCAGCCTGAAGAGAGCTGAGACAGGCATCCAGGATCTATATGAAAGTCACTAGTTGATCCTGACTTTGTTGAAGACTGGCTAGTTCCCTTTGGGCAGAGAATCAGGTATCAGCGGGGTTCATGGTCTGGGCAAAATCTGTCATGTCAAGGAAGGCGGAGCGAGGTTAGAGGACCCACTAGAAAACAGAGGACACTGTGGTAGCTGAACCCGAGGAACCAGCCAGGCTAGGACTGGTGATAAATTGCAAGGCTTTATTAAGAATTTAATATATAGAAAGGAGAGAAGTCCGGCTTTCAGGATCGCGCTGTTCCAGTCCAAAGTTCACAAGGACCAAGCAGTGATTATAACTTTCTTTTTATTCCAGATACTCTACGCGTTTCGTGTACACACTGTACACTTCCACAGGAGTGGTTACCCGGGGAAACCGGTAAAGTCTATGGCAGTAGTAGGCCGTTGGGGTGCAGGACTGAGGCACAGAATAACCGACAGACACGCAGGTGTAGTTTATTTACCTTTACTGTACTTTACTGTAGCCATAGGTAGAAGCCAGGGTACTCCATAGATGATATTATGAATCCAGGTGACCTGGAAGCAGGTCAAGGGGTCCCCTCACCCGGTGACTTCTAAGACCTCCCTGCTATGCTCCTCCTTGCTGGTCCTGACTGCCTGTAGCTAAGCTGCGACCCTTTTACTCCTGCTGGAAAGTCTATCACCAGTATGGCAAGCAGCTCAAGCCCTTTCCAGTTATCACTCCTCTGACCACTGCCCCTGAGCTCTTCATCGCTGTTGTGCCTCCAAATGTCTTGGTGTAGCCGGGAGATGTGGAATCTCCCACCGCCAGTTTTGGGTGCTGGGCTTAGAGCACCCTCGCAACCTCGGACTCCGGTTCTGGCACTCTGCTCTGGGGTGAACCGGGTAACTGGCTCCACTCCCCAGGCCTACTCCTCTCTTCTCCCTCTTATATGGGTCCCTCACACTGGCTAGTGGTTATCCTCGGACGAGCTTGACACCGCTCCAGTCGCAGGATGTCTTCACAGTCCTCCTAGGAACTGAACTCCCTAACTCTGCCCCAAGCCTGAATTTATAGGGGAGCTCCCCTGAACTCGGGTTGCAGAGCTCCCCCTTCAGGTCTGGAGTCAGGAAGGTGTTGTGTGCTGTGGGCTTACCTGGTGTGGATACCCTATCTTGCCTCAAGGTGACTCACCCCTGGTGGGGACCGTGGGGTACTCGGCACCTAGCTCTTTTGACTCTGTTGGGGCTGTCACGGTGGCTTGACCCGGTCCATGATTCCCTCATCGGGTTAAAAAGGGGGAGTTGAAAAGTGGTGTGCTCGGCTGCAGTCAGAAGCAGACACAGGAAGGTGTTCAGCTGCAGTTTTATTGGTACAGCATAAACCCATCAGACTTTGGCACAAAACAACGTAGCCTCTCTAGCTTGAAAGGTAAAACAAAACAAAACAAAAGCCATAACGGGTATACATAGCCCGATCCGCCTGTACTGCCTGGCAGCAAACTCTAGCTACTCCTCAGCTGAACTCCACAGTCTGGAGGCTGCACACACCAGTCTCTCCAACAACAGAAGAAAAAAACAGGACTTAGCTTTCAATGTGGCTCAGCCACGCCCTCAGGAGAGGTAGGGGGAATAACCTCCCGCCCACTTAGTCATTCCCCTAAAACCACACACCCTTTTGAAATTAACCCCGCAACACATAACATGCTGGGGAACTTTTACAGGTTTTAGGTCACACAGGCTAGTAACCTGCATGACACGTACCTCCCCTCAACTACAAGGCCAGTGACCCCGTCACAATGGATAAAAGAATATAAAAATAAAATAAAAGAGTATTGTGACGCCACCCGTGGAATGCGATCGGTATAGCCGCTGCTGCAGTCGGGACCTCTGGGGATGATGGGAGTAGCAGAGAGGATGGTTCAGCTCACCAAGGGAAGAGCAGGTCCCCAGGGCAAGGGTAAAGTCTATGGAGATGATTTGGGGTAATGGTAGGCCAGCGGGGCTGTGCTGCTGACAGGGATCAAAGTCACCCTCAGGCAGGCTGCTGCTGCTGCTGCCGGCTCGCCAAATCAGTCTACCTCTCCTTAGGCGCCGAAATGACAGTCTCTCACAGTGCTGAGCTTCAACCCGGTTTACTGCACTTTCTTTGCAGATGGTTACAAGACTGTGCAGTGGCAGCTTCAGTAGTTTTGTAGCAGACGGGATGGCTTGTCCATATCACCCCCTTTCGTGTTCCTTTCATGGGCCTCTCTGTTTGTCTCTTTCACACGCAAGCTACGATCCAGCTGCCACTGGCTTTTGATGGGCGAACTGCCTGGTCCTTTAGCCCTAGTACTTTGCTGCTCCGAAGGTTGGGTCGTGGGACATAAAGACCCTGCACCCTGCCGGTTTTCGTGGTTGGAGCGTAGAGCATCCTGGCCACCTCAGCAGAGCCAGCACCCTGGTTTCTGCTCCAGTCCCTCAGTTTCTCAGCTAATTCAGGCACACAAATGGATTGCTCACTATCTGTGTCCCTAGACTCCTTCTGTCTCTGTAAGGTCTGCAGCCCAGGACCCGGACAAGCTTTATGGTGGTACAGGCCGCCGGGTTCGTGTCCTTGCAGTTCTGTGTGATGGTGTTTTTGCCTTGCCTTCTGACTGAACTTGACTCCTGGACTTGACTTGGCTGACTGGCTTACTGAACTTGGTGCTTTCTAGTTTTGTTTCCTCCCCTAACCGCGTCCTGTCCTAACTTTCCCACCCTCCATTAGTCTCCTCCCACTATCCCGTTGCTTGGCATAGAGGCCCTAGTCTTGGGATCAGGAGTGTGTTGGGTATGTGTTTGGGGTGACTGAACTTACCGATCCCGGTTGTTGCGCCTCCTAGTGGCGACTGGTCCGCAGGGGCGCCACAGAGGCATGACCCTACCCCATGAGGGAGGCAAAGCCATCGCGGCAACCGGACTCTGGGGTGCCACATTCGCTACCCTGTTGGGATTTCCATTCTTTCAGCGTAACCTTTTAATACCACAAAGCACTGAGTATTTTGGACAATATGGTCTCCACCTTCTTTATTGGTAATCAAGCCTCCATTGTAGTGGAATCCACTACAATACCCAAAGATTGAATGGAACAATAAGAGAAGACCGTTTTTTTAGCAACCAACAGAACATTGAAAAAATCCTCCATAGCCATAAATGTCGTAAATAACAGAGTACAAACCAGGGAATCCCGCAGGCCCACAAACAAAGAGTCATCCAGATAATCAACTAAACCCCCTGCCTCAACGTGATCCATTGAAGAAAGGATGCTACTGCCTCACAGTATAAGCAGGAAAGGGAAAATCCCATCGACAAAAACCTATCAAAAAAGAAAAACGTCAAAATGAAAACCCAAAGAAGGGAAACCGCAAGGGGACACAGGGAGAAAGTGAAAGGCAAATTTAATGTCAACCTTAGCTAACAAGGAATGTCTACCAAATGATCTAACAAGCTCCAAAGCATCATCAACAAAAGAATACCGAACAGATGAAAAATCATCAATTTTGTCATTTAAAGAAAACCCCAGTGGATAAGATAAGTGGTATATAACGCAGTAAGTGTTGGGTTCTTTCATTGGTACGATTCCCAAATGGAAAATGCAAAATGTCGGAAAAGGAGAGGCTGAAAATAGATCTGCAATTCTACCCAACGGTAAAAGGTACCGTCACACGTGGCAATTTTGCTAGCAATTTCACTGGCAATTTGCTGGTTGCAGTGAAATCATGGACACATTGTTCCATTTGTACACAGCAACAAAATAGAACAATGTGTCCATGATTTCACTGCAACCAGCAAATTGCCAGTGAAATTGCTAGCAAAATTGCCGCGTGTGACGCTACCTTAACACCTTGAAAAGTTTATCTTACAAATAGAGTCTGTGGAGCCTCGGTTAGGAGTCTCAAACACAGGACTAGCCATATATCCCTCCAGGGAAGGACCCAGCCAAGGGGTGGCTCCTTGCGGAGAACACCATAACCACCAAATGAAGTGGCCCATATTCATATTTCCCAGGGGGCAATGTGCCTAGGAATTCACTGTGTTTGAGCGCTTTAGCCAGCTGCCCGCAGTGTTTTCTTGGACTGGTCTCCCTGAGATCAGTGAATACTTTGCAATCTTGGTCTACTAGGCCTTGCTCCCACCTAGCCAGAATCCTACTCCACACTGATGAGGGGCAACACCCCGAAACAGCTGTATGTGGATGGATACCTGGCCTTGGTATTTCCTTGTCATATCTGTAAACTTGTAAAAGAGTTGGATATTGACTTAAAGGGCCACTTCATTTGGTGGTTATGGTGTTCTCCGCAAGGAGCCACCCCTTGGCTGGGTCCTTCCCTGGAGGGATATATGGCTAGTCCTGTGTTTGAGACTCCTAACCGAGGCTCCACAGACTCTATTTGCATATTCATATTTCCCAGGGGGCAATGTGCCTAGGAATTCACTGTGTTTGAGCGCTTTAGCCAGCTGCCCGCAGTGTTTTCTTGGACTGGTCTCCCTGAGATCAGTGAATACTTTGCAATCTTGGTCTACTAGGCCTTGCTCCCACCTAGCCAGAATCCTACTCCACACTGATGAGGGGCAACACCCCGAAACAGCTGTATGTGGATGGATACCTGGCCTTGGTATTTCCTTGTCATATCTGTAAACTTGTAAAAGAGTTGGATATTGACTTAAAGGGCCACTTCATTTGGTGGTTATGGTGTTCTCCGCAAGGAGCCACCCCTTGGCTGGGTCCTTCCCTGGAGGGATATATGGCTAGTCCTGTGTTTGAGACTCCTAACCGAGGCTCCACAGACTCTATTTGCATATTCATATTTCCCAGGGGGCAATGTGCCTAGGAATTCACTGTGTTTGAGCGCTTTAGCCAGCTGCCCGCAGTGTTTTCTTGGACTGGTCTCCCTGAGATCAGTGAATACTTTGAAAAGTTTATCTTGGATGACCAACTGATGCCCTGTCACAGACTAAATATTGTTAAACCCAATACAACCTGTCCCAGAAAACGTAGGGATAAAATACCTAAGGAGAACCCTTTAATTACCAATTCCGCTGTTGCCCTGTCTGGAAATGCTCCTAGAAAAGGCAGCATTCTTCGCCACTTCACCGGGGTCTGTGCTTTTTGGTAACTGGTCTTTAGAAGATGTAGAGAGCTGGCAGGTATTCTGTACCCTTTTAAAACCAGATGGTTATCTTTGCACAACGAACACTTATATTTGTACCGACAATTACTACCTCACTTACACACCGACTCATTAAACACAAAGCAAAGACTCTTCTGTATACCGATAGATGAAGTATTAGCAGGGGTCAAGCTTTTGGCAGTGGAAAGACACGTTGAGGTAACAGCAGGTTGAGCCACAACCAGTCTTTGACACCCCATTGAAGATTTTTATGTACTGATCATATTTTGGTAAAATTGTTCATCATATATTAACCACGCCATTCCCCCAAAATGTTTGTCCATGTACTGGAACAGCCCACTACACTTTTTGGGGAACCACTCGCCTATTACGGAGGCAAATATGGCAAAAGCAGATGGTAGGAGTGACAGCAAGTCAAAGAACTAATTATTTCATACTAGTAAAAAGGCCCGATGCAATTGCATCGGGAGCGCGGTGAAATGAATTGTGTGTATAGAGGCGGCTGTGTGGGTCGCAGAGTATAGAGGTGGCTGTGTGGGTCGCAGAGTATAGAGGCGGCTGTGTGGGTCGCAGAGTATAGAGGCGGCTGTATGGGTCGCAGAGTATAGAGGCGGCTGTGTGGGTCGCAGAGTATAGAGGCGGCTGTGTGGGTCGCAGAGTATAGAGGCGGCTGTGTGGGTCGCAGAGTATAGAGGCGGCTGTGTGGGTGGCAGAGTATAGAGGCGGCTGTGTGGGTGGCAGAGTATAGAGGCGGCTGCGTGGGTGGCAGAGTATAGAGGCGGCTGCGTGGGTGGCAGAGTATAGAGGCGGCTGTGTGGGTGGCAGAGTATAGAGGCGGCTGTGTGGGTGGCAGAGTATAGAGGCGGCTGTGTGGGTCGCAGAGTATAGAGGCTGCTGTGTGGGTCGCAGAGTATAGAGGCGGCTGTGTGGGTCGCAGAGTATAGAGGCGGGTGTGTGGGTCGCAGAGTATACAGGTGGCTGTGTGGGTCGCAGAGTATACAGGCGGCTGTGTGGGCAGCATAGTATACAGGCGGGTGTGTTGGCAGCAGAGTATACAGGCAGCTTTGTGGGTAGCAGAGTATACAGGCGGCTGTGTGGGTAGCAGAGTATACAGGCGGCTGTGTGGATAGCAGAGTATGATGTGGCGGGAGGCTAGAGGGGTGAGGAGAGCAGAGGCTGGAGGAGGGGTGAGGAGAGGTGCGGCTGGAGGAGGGGTGAGGAGAGGTGCGGCTGGAGGAGGGATGAGGAGAGGTGCGGATGGAGGAGGGGTGAGGAGAGGTCAGGCTGGAGGAGGGGTGAGGAGAGGTTAGGCTGGAGGAGGGGTGAGGAGAGGTCAGGCTGGAGGAGGGGTGAGGTCAGGCTGGAGGAGGGGTGAGGTCAGGTTGGAGGAGGGGTGATGAGAGGTCAGGCTGGAGGAGGGGTGAGGAGAGGTCAGGCTGGAGGAGGGGTGAGGAGAGGTCAGGCTGGAGGAGGGGTGAGGTCATGCTGGAGGAGGGGTGAGGTCAGGCTGGAGGAGAGGTGAGGTCAGGCTGGAGGAGGGGGGAGGAGAGGTCAGGCTGGAGGGGGTGAGGAGAGGTCAGGCTGGAGGAGGGGTGAGGAGAGGTGAAGCTAGAGGAGGGGTGAGGAGAGGTGAGGCTAGAGGAGGGGTGAGGAGAGGTCAGGCTGGAGGAGGGGTGAGGAGAGGTCAGGCTGGAGGAGGGGTGAGGAGAGGTCAGGCTGGAGGAGGGGTGAGGAGAGGTCAGGCTGGAAGAGGGGTGAGGAGAGGTCAGGCTGGAGGAGGGGTGAGGTCAGGCTGGAGAAGGGTGAGGAAAGGTCAGGCTGGAGAAGGGGTGCGGAGAGATGCTGCTATACTTAATGATTCTGGTGAGTGTGTGTGGATAGAAGGTGGGCCACCTTGGCCTTTGTACTGTTCTCCACTGCAGCCCCTTCTGTATTGCAGGTGAGGGCGTTGTAAGAGTGATGAGTGCCCCTTCGACACCGCTCCCTCACCTCGAGCCCTCTGTGCCAGCACCAAGGCACTGGGCGGCTCTCCCGGAGCGTGGTCTCCGGCGGCTCCCGCCAACACTGGCGCCGCGGTGGCTGTCAAAGGCTCGTGGCATTGAGGCTGGGGCGCAGGGCAGCGTGAGACAGGTGAGGGTGCAGAGAAGTGTTTTCGCAGCTCACCGCCATAGCTGCTCCGCTGCAGTGGTGAGGGGCGGGATCCGCCATCTTGGTTGGGTGACTTTGCCCCGGGGGTGTGTCAAAACTCCTCCGCTCCAGTGCCCCGTCCACACCGCTGCCTCAGCTCCAGGCTTCTGCACCTGCAGCAAGGCACTGTGCGGCTCTCCCGGAGGGTGGTCTCCGGCGGCTCCCGCCGACAGCGGCGCCGCAGTGGGTGTCAAAGGCTAGTATGCATTGAGGCTGGGGTGCAGGGCAGCGTGAGACAGTTGAAGGTGCAGAGAAGTGTTATCGGTGCTGAGCGGCATAGGTGCTCCGCTGCTGTGGTGTGGGGGGCGGGATTCGCCATCTTGGTAGCGTGAGTTAGGGCCGGGGGTGTGGCAGAACTCCTCAGATAGTGATAGGGAACGTCGGTGTGAGGTAGTGCGGCTGAGGAGCTTGGGATTCGGTTATAACGCCCGAATTCCAAACTCCCGATTATATAAGTAGATGTTGTCCTTCAGGTGGGGCAGAAAGATGAAAGTCCAGCATAGAAAATATACAGGGCATAGATTCCTTTAATAAAGATTGATCTACCAGCGCTGTGGGGAAGGGTCACGACACCTTTTATTCCACAATTTCTCAGAGGGGTCAACGAATTGATGTATATGGAGGAGTTGACATCTTCCATACGGGAATCTCAAATTGATTTCGGATCCATATGAATGGCTTGGATAGATTTCCAACAATCTGAGCTTTACAGTACACTGTTGGGCAGAGATCCACTACCGGAATATGTTTAACGGAATACTGGAGGTGGACGCTGGCTGGCCTGGGGGGGGGATCCCCACATCCCCTCCTTGGCTTTCCACCCCTTTTCTCCCTAGTCCCCGTCATCTTCTTTATTTCTCCTTTTTCTGTTCGCAGTGAGCATGTGATCACTGCGATTCTTCTACTACTACTCCCTATCTATCTAACTTCTATATAGGTCTTCTTATTAGCTGATTCGCTTTCCTTTTCTCTGTACGAGTTAATTTTAATTATTTTCGATGGTTTGATTGCATACCATCGCTGTTCATTTTTCTTATGATTTATATTTTTCCTTTCTGGTGTTAAGGGAAAAAAAATAAATAAATAATTTTTTCTTGCCAGGATTTACTAGCTCGCCACTGCTATAAGTAGGATCATAGGTTGTTTCAGTATATGGTTTCAAATGTACATTTCCTTGAACGAATCTCCATTAGATGTCCATGTGGAATATGTAATCAATATACGATTCTACAGTTGTTTATATTTTGTTGGAGTTAAACTTGTAATATTCTAAATAAAGAGTTATAAAAAAAAAAATAATTGATCAATGCTAGGTGCGTCTCTGCTAAATGAACCGCCCTTTCCCCTGTGGTAATAGGGACAGGAGAAGAGACTATATCATTAACCCTCTTTCTACCCACATGTATTGCATGTGTAAATGCCTGTGTCATATACCGAAATGGATCTTGTAAAGTGGAATAAGCAGTAATAGTAGGAAAGGAGGGAAAAGACATCTGACCCTGTTCATGTCTGTCCTGGTGTTCCTCAGTGCTATCCCTGTCCTTTGAGATAACCGCAGCCACTGTGGGGCCTGGGCCTGTGTCCTGATCGCTTGCCAAAGAGCTGTACGGCTACCCGAACCCTTAGGCAGAGTCAGCATAGAACTGGCCCAGGTGTGCTCGATGTCATGACCCAATTGACACTCCTGGCCCATGGGCATCCCGATAGCTTCGTCCCCTTAATGGCTCCAAGGGCTTCTGCAGGTACGCTGGACAAAGTATCTTCTGTACCCTGTCTGGACACAGAGCGCTGCCTGCGCTCCACTTCTGGGCCCCTCCTTCCTGCGTTCTTCACCTCAGCTGGCGCTGCTCTCCGACCATGGCGTCTTCTTCTTGTACGTGCAGTGAGTAGGAATCCCGAGGTCTCCGCTGTCTGACAGACAGCCTCTGTTCTTGCACTCCTGCCTCTTCCTGAGCAAGGGCAGCGTACCAAGAAACCACTGCGGCCACATCTTTTCTTGACTGTATCGGCACAGACCCGTCCTGAGCACCCTCTAACAGGCTGCGCAGCCATGACTCTCCACCTTCAGACCTGATATTAGCCATGAGCTGAACATTAAGGCATCCATGCTGACAAACTACAGGGGACAAGATTAGCTTCTTCATCTGTGAAGCAAAAATTATCCCATCAAGAAGCACCTGCAGAGGTGTAAATAGTATTCCTATTACAAGTCTCCAGGGAGTTGACGAATCCCATATCAGGGGTAAACATCTTAGACCAGGGGTCTCAAATTCCAGGCCGTGAGGGCCGCACACAGTGCAGGTTTTCAGGATTTCCTTAGCATTTGACAGTTGTAATTCAATTTCCTGCACAGGTGATGATTCCAACTGTTAAATGCTAAGGAAATTCTGAAAACATGCACTGGCGTTTGAGACCCCTGTCTTAGATTAATCCAGATACATCCTCTTCTGCCTGAATACGGATATTCACCACACTCCAGGTAACCTTAAGGTACCGTCACACGCCACAATATGTGGCAATCTAACGTGAGCATGCACGTTTTTCATGGTCGCCTCAGATCGCCGATGGTGGCATCACACGACGCAATATCGCCCTGAAGGTAAGGTGATGTGTCGCTCCAGAAATCGCCTCACCTACTGCGGAACCAATCTTGCCCCATTCCATTGCCGCTTCACACGCCGCAGTTTCAAAGGCAATGTGGGCGTACATGTTCAGCGCTGAGGAGATAGGCGTGCCACAGTGGTTTACACCATGCCCCATACACGATCATTGGACAACGCAACTACGTTACGATTGGTCAGCCTGCTCTGGAAGGCTGGCTAATACATGACGCCACTGTCTCTCGGAATTTGGCAGAAATACATGCTCGTGTTGTCAATTGTGGTTCCTGCAACACACTTTTGAGGCGCAAAAGTGTCACATAGGAGCGGTCTTGTGCAGTACAGTGGATTACACTACAGAATGGCTATGTGTGCGTCTGTCGGTAATGGCAGTAAGATACAAACCCCACTATGCACATACTGTATGTGCCAGCATTGGTCCACGCCATGGCAGAGCTGCCATGGCTGAACTGAAGTATGTGTGTGGTGCTGAACGGACAGCTCTTCAAATATTACTATAGAGTAAGTGGTGATCTCCTTACTAAGTCGTTCTATGGTCAGCAAGATTAAGTCCATAGAGCACTTTTTTAAAATTTGTTCGTATTTATCACAAAATTTGGAGTCATCTGAAAACAGTGTATGTCTTAGCTGAACCCTCAGGCCCCTTTGGATTCTTTGGGCACGGTGGTATTCGGCCAAAGTGTAATAGTGTAGTTCCAAGGCACTGCGTCGTTTTCTTATGTTCAGATATTCCCTGGATCGGATTTCTCCTGAGGGAATAGTCAGGAATGGATCTGCCATGGTTGCTCTGGAGAGAATAGCTGTGGCCTCCTCCTCATTGAAGGCCAAGGTTGCAAAAGACATTGGGAATAATTGTCCAGTTCTGGGTGCTCGATACCAAAAAAGAGTCTGTATTACTATAGAGTAAGGTAGGGCACACCAGTGGGGGTGCTCTAGGGTAAAAAGCCAAGTCTGTATATAGTATAACCCTGGCACACCACAAATAATGGAGTAGGAGTCACTTAGTCTTGATGCAAAAAGATCCTTTTTATTAATTTACACCGACGATCGTTTTGGTCATAGCAAGACCGTCATCAGGGTGGATCTATAATTACAAGCGATCAAAAATAAGAACCAAAGTATGTACAAGGACAAACGTTTTTCACAAACATTAGACAATAACATTCTGCATTTCAGCCACAATCTGAGGAGAAGTCACAGATTACCAGAGATGTGATAAACAAGCAAAATTATCAAAGTACCTTTTGAGATTAGTGAAGGCAGTGCACGCTGTGCAGAAATGCTGAGAGTCACAGATGTGTCCGATAATGCGCTGTTACTGTATTAAGGTGAAAGAACATGCTGTCACTATGGTTATAGGTGTAAGGTGATCATATCTCTATAGCTCTCTCCTACAAATCCTGTTGGTTCTATCTAATATATAAAACCCGAAGCCACTTCCGTCTTCAAGGGACAAAAATGACGTCACACAACGGAAGTGGCTTGGGCACTACACCCGCTCAGGGTGATCCAAGATGGCGGCTCGCGGTGGCGCTTCAGCACCCACCGCGAGCCGCTGTCAAAACGGCGAGCGGTGGGCGCGGGAGCGCCCATCGCGCCTCACCCCTCCAGCCTCCGCTCTCCTCACCCCTCCAGCCTTCGCTCTCCTCACCTCCAGCCTCCTCTCCTCACCCCTCCTCACCCCTCCAGCTCCGCTTTCCTCACCCCTCCTCACCCCTCCAGCCTCCGCTCTCCTCACCCCTCCAGCCTCCGCTCCTCCTCCGCTCTCCTCCACCCCTCCAGCCTCCACTCTCCTCACCCCTCCATATGCAATGTACAGTATGTGTATATATGTGTGTATGTAATATAATTTGTGAATGATGTGTGTGTATGTATATATATATATTTCTACATCTTTATAGATTTGCATGTGTGTACATATAATGTGTGTGTATCTAATATATAAAGCCCAAGGCACTTCGTCACTTTGTCTGCACTTCCGTCATTTTGTCCGCACTTCTGTCACTTTGTCGCACTTCCGTACTTTGTCCGCACTTCCGCACTTTGTCCACACACACACATACACACACACACTCCGCTATACTTACCACCGGCCCTGCGTCCGCCGCCTGGATCCTCAGTCGACATGTCGCCGCCCCCGAACTACTGGATCCAATATAGCGTCCAGGAAGTCTTGCCAAACTTCCTGGACGCCATATTGGATCCAGTCGTCCGGGGTCAGCGACATACTTTGTCCAAGATGGCTTTCGGGAAGTCTCGCCAGACTTCCCAGACGCCATATTGGATCCAGTCGGCTGGGGGCGGTGACATGTCGACTCAGGATCCAGGCGGCGGGGAAGACGCAGGGTCGGTGGTAAGTATAGCGGAGTGTGTTTATGTGTGTGTGTGTATGTGTGTGCTGAACACTCTGCCCACGGCGCTGCGCTGACCACGCTGCCCACGGCGCTGTGCTCACCACGCTGCCCACGGCGCTGCGCTTACCACGCTGCCCATGGCACTGCGCTCACCACGCTGCCCACGGCGCTGCGCTCACCACGCTGCCCACGGCGCTGCGCTGACCAATCTCACCGCACTCACTGCTAACCACTGAGCCTGCGCACTCACTGCTAACCACTGAGCCACCGCACTCACTGCTAACCACTGAGCCACCGCGCAGTGCTAGCCACTGAGCCACCGCACTCACTGCTAACCACTGAGCCACCATGCAGTGTAACCACTGAGCCACCGCGCAGTGCTAACCACTGAGCCACCGCGCAGTGCTAACCACTGAGCCACCGCGCAGTGCTAACCACTGAGCCACCGCGCAGTGCTAACCACTGAGCCACCGCGCAGTCCTAACCACTGGAGCCATCACCAGCAGCGAGTGCTAACCACTGAGCCACCGCGCAGTGCTAACCACTGAGCCACCGTATACTCTGCTACCCAGAGCCACCTGTATACACACAATTCATTTCACCGCACTCCCCTAACTATTAGTAAATAAACCATATATGGATTCTAGACTACCCGATTCTTTAGAATCGGGCCGCCATCTAGTAAGTATATAAATAATGAACACATTAAGTATACCTGGACCAGGAGATTACATTTCAAAAGTTGCGGTTATGAACCAAAATCTCTCTTGATTAGTGAGAAGGTACAGACAAAAGGAAATTTATAGTAATGGGGGCAAAGGTATGTAGATTATATAGCTTGGAGTTTATGTAATCACCTTATGGTGCTATGCTGTAGTCTGACTGTGGTGATATGAATCCTGTAGAGGCTAAAAGATATCCTTAATGGAATATGCCGTGTGAGAGTGACTCAACCGTGGCCGGGACTCCGGTTTAGACAGGAGTTTTCTTCCTCCTTCTTGTCACGGATGGACCGCACCTGCCGGTAGTGGGGCCCGGTGGGTGCAGATCAAAAGAGAGAGACGTCATGGGTTGAACAGTTTAGGGGTTAAATTGTTTCGTGACGCCACCTATGAGTGTTCCCGTAACTTTACCGGTGCTGCGGGGCCTCCGGGGGATGGAATGCAGCAAGATGGAACGCTCCCCACAGGCTAAGCGATGATCCCCGGAGCCTGGAGCTGCACAAGATATTCTGAGGCAGCTGCGGTTACCTTAGCATGCGGATAAACAGTTCAAAAGAAGGCACGGACACTGTAAGTCTCTGTAACGGGTTCTTTTCTGTAACCAGCAGGCAGTACATGGTATACAGTTTGTAGTGGACCGGGTGGACTCAGCAATGACCAGTGTGTTCTCAGAGATCCGCGGTGTTCCTCCATTCTAACTAGGTGTTGCCTTTGTCGCCCAGGAATGCCAGATCGGGTACAAGGAGGCTGCTTGAATGCCCTATCTGGGGTACACGTTCCGGATGCTTTGGGGAGCATTGGGTCCTTTGGTGGGTACACCGCTGGCTAGATGACTCGATTTGGCGGTGGTGGGGTGCTCCTGTAAAGCGGTCCCTCCACTCCTCTGGTTCGCGTAGCAGAGCTGAACTACTACTAGCTTCGGTACCAGCAAACCGGCTGTAGATGGGCACGGAATGGTTTTGAGCCCGCATGATGATGCCCGTAGATCGGTTGTTTAGGCTCCGGGAATAAGGGTGTTCAACCGGGGTGATGGCAGGGAGATGGCCAGGGGGCCGCACGGAACTGTGCAGCCCCCTCTCTAGGTTGCAGAGCTGGGGACCTTGCTTCCTTCTCTTCTGTTGCCAAAGTCAGTTCTCTTTTTAGACACTACCACTACACTCCGCCCACCAGGACCTGATTGGCCCTCTATGCTAAGTGATGCATGTAGGGTATGGATCTGTGAGTTAACTGTGTGACTGCTGAGTCAGAGAATATTACTGCTGCTGTCTTGGCTGCAATACCCTCCTGTGACGCACTCGTTGCGGGGTGCCACAAGAGAATAACATATATGTCCTTAACACACTTGTGTATTACCTTTTAAGAGTCTATATAGGGTGAGTCCGTCTAACTCATAAGATAAGCACCTAATGGGATATAAATATAACTGATCAATATACCATTTGCCTATACTGCCGTTCAGCAGTAGGGATACACACCTGTGGTGTGTCCTGTTATGTGGTCTCCGATCAGTGTATACCAGTGATCTGTCTTGTTTTAGGGTGCTCTGCAGTAATGCACACCTAGAGAAAGAAACTAGTCAGATCCTATGGATATGCTGAGCATGCTGAACCTAATAGATGTCCACACTATCATACCTGTGATGCTCCTGTGCTTTGTGAGCTGTGTCCGGCCGTCAGGGATGGCATGTGTGTGCTCTGTGCTGCGCGCCGCCATTATGTGCATTGTGGAGATGTGGCGCGGCCCCTGACATGACACATATCCGGCTTCCGGCGTTGTGGGACACACGGAAGTCGTATCTGGAACGCAAGCCGCGCATGCATTGTGTCTAGCGTACTTCTGTGCATGCGCGGTCATGATAAACAGTGCGTACTTGATTATATTGTGGCAGGGGATTCAAATTGGCCGCGGTGCAGGAAGGATGCATGTGAGGCAGCTCCTGACACCATCCATTCAATCCTTGGCATCCCGACCAGGAGCAAGGCGATTAGCACCTAAAAGGTGCCACCTAAGACGCCACAGCTCAGCTAACCCTGAATAGGACTCATTTGTGACTAGGACACCAGCTAAGCAGAGTTTGAAGACCTAAAAGAGTCCCCCCCTCCCCTGCACGAGGCCGCATCGCAGCAGGGACCTGGAGCTACACTATCACCGGAACAGACTCACCCACATCATCTGGTGAGTCTAAACCCCCTAAGCCTCTGACCCAGGAGACGCCCGCAGAGACACCTGGAGCAGAACATCCCCTGAGGCTCGGTGAGTGAACCCGGTGCACGGGGGTTAGACGCGGCGGGAGAACCCGAGGCTGTGGTGCGGCGAGCCGGCACACTGACACAGTGTGCAGAGCAGCGCCGCAAGCCAGAGTCGGGAGACCTCTACCCGAATCAGAGAGAGAGACCTGGACAGTACGGCGTTAGAGAGCTCCCATGCCGACCCCGCCGCCTGAAGAGTCACAGGTACGAGTGGGCACAGTCTTACTATTATAAGACCACCGCCATAAGAACTGAGCGTCCCCCCCCCCGGTACACCGTTCTGGGAAGGGACACTTTAATAATAAGGGGGCTGAGCTGTAAAACGGAGGTAGAGATCTGCAATACAACGAGGGAAGTTGCAGGAGCCCTGAAAAGACAGTGAAGGGTTATCTTTATAAGGCATTTCTGCTGTTACAGGAGCAGAGAGACAGTGTGCTCCTCTTGAAGAGGGGGAGCTGGAGCGACAAAGCTCAGATTAACTCCTAATGCATTGATGTACTGTACACTGTGAGACTGCGCCTCTCCAACCCATGAACCCTACCCTACAAGGACCTGTGAAACACTGAATTGCACAGGGATCAGGCTGTGAACCTCTCTCCAAACGCACCTAGTGCCTTGCACTGCATTATAACACCCCCATCTTCTGAATCTCTTACCATCACCATCTTATATACTGGACTCCAGATATAAACTCCCCATGTGCGCCATCTAGAGAATTTTGCGGGTACTGACAGATAAAGGAATTATATACAGTATGATCTGATCACTATCAAAATACAAGATGGTGAAATCTACCACAAAGTCAGCTACAAAGTCCAACACCACTGCCTCCCAGCCGGACTTAAATAAATACTTGAAAAAGCAAGTCGACATGTCCTCATTGTCTCAAGCATCCAGACGCCTTATTGTTGAAGACCATTCAGAGTCGGATCTTGAAATCGAACCAGATACAGATGAAGTCGCTAAGCACCAGCCAATATCACGATCATTCTTAAAGCGCACTGTGAGTAAAGCGCTAGAACCAATGATAAGAGAACTGTCCGATATCAAGCGAGACATGATACAAATCGAGTCGATTCATTGGAGACCTCTCGGAAGTGGTCCAACATTCAAATTCCACCCTCCTAAGCCTCCAACAACATGAAGACCACCTGAATAAAATATTTGTGACTTTAGAGGACCACGAGAATAGAGAGAGAAGAAATAACCTGCGCATGAAAGGCGTCCCAAAATCAATAAACCAAGACGCTCTGACCCCAACGGTTATAGATGTTCTTCGCTCTGTTCTGTTCCCTGAGGATCAAAGGGAAATGGAACTGGTGAGAGTACACAGGGCGCTGCGACCCAAACCCCCTTCATCAGAGTCGTTACGAGATGTGCTCTGCCGCTTCCTGGACTATAGGACCAAAGATCTTGTCCTACGAACAGCCCGAGAGGCCACAAATATCTCCTGCAACAACTCAGAGATACAAATCTATCAGGACTTATCACCTATCACCTTGGCCAAGCGACGACTCTTGAGACCTTTCACTACAGCCCTACAACAAAAACACTACCCATATAGGTGGCTCTTCCCTTTTGGCAAACTCTATTACGGCCAATAGAAAGAACTTTCAAGGACATACTTCTGCCAATATCAAAAAGCTCTGCCAAGACCTCAATATAGAGCTGGAACAGTACCCTAACTTGGAAGCGGTCACCTCAGATTACCTGATGAAACCACTTAAATCTCCGCCGCCCTGGCAAACAACCTTGACCCCAAAGTCACAGAGGTCCAAGCACCGCCTAACTAAACCAACAAGCACGCTGGACGGAGATGGCTCGGCTGGATGAGTGATGGGAGAATTCCGATGCGCTGTGTGTTCTCCTCCTATTACTACATAGGACACCCCTGTGGATTTGGTCCCTAAAGTTGATACAGACTCTAATGAAAGTATATACCCTAATCTCTTGCTAGTAACCATCTTAGTTTCTTGTAGCATCTGCGATACCGACACATCATCCTTCAAATAAACCCTCATATCCACATTGCTACGCTACAACCCTACCCCTTCCCCCATTTCACCCAATTTCACTCCTTCTCCCCCACTCCCTCCCCCCAACCTTCCTGCCCCTACCTGTCCCTTCGTCCTATACTATTATTCCAAAGTAGTCGGTTATCACTGGGAATTTAAGTTTACCTAATGTCTCGACCCCACTGGACAGGGTGATGAGACATAGTTGAGACATGGTTAGTCTATATAATACTTAAGCTTATAAGAATTTAGATGTCGGTTCCTGGATTAGCTCGAACCCTCATGTTTGATCTATACCAGATTTTGACATTTTTACAACAATTTAACTTGTTTGCTATGGATGTTTTGTTCTCCTCTCTTTTGTCCCTCCCTATATCCAGACCTCTCCCTATATCTCCCCAAGACTCTGTGAGACGTCAAAGATCACCAGCATTGACTCTACCGCAATGCCCACCATGAGACCCTTAAGTAAGTTGTATCATATTGTTTCATATAACGTTCACGGTCTCAATTCACCAATTCCCAGATCTCAAACATTATATCACTTGAAAGAAAAACGGTAGCACGTCATTTTCCTACAGGAAACCCACTTTAGAGAAGGGAAGGTCCCAAACTTTGAAAAACACTTCTACAATGTATGGTTCCATGCTCTTACACCTCAGAAAAATGCAAGAGGAGTTGCTATTGCACTTGCAAAACATATTCCGTTCCTCTTGCAAGACAGTATGGTAGACCCGGAGGGTAGATATGTCTTTATATAAGGCCTTCTAGGGGGTAGTCAAGTAACACTGGGGAATATTTATGCCCCTAACAAAAAACAATTAACCTGGCTGAACAAGACCTTTCGTAGACTCTCTATATTTGCAGAGGGCTCTGTCGTGCTGGGAGGAGATTTAAATATAGCCCTGGAACTTTTACTAGATACTTCCTGCGAAAGAAGCAACATCTCTTTACAGGATCTAGCCCGCATCAAGTCCTCTCTATTAGATGCGGATTTGATAGATGCCTGGAGATACTTCCGCCCACAAGACAGAGCCTTTACATACTACTCCCATCCCCACAATAATTATCATCGCCTAGACTATTTATTTGTATCCCGGACACTTCTCCCTAATATTTCCGACGTTGATATCCTTCCGGCCCTATAATCAGACCACGACATGGTAACAATGAAACTGGAGTTTGGGAACCCCCTTCCTACAACTAGGACTTGGAGATTGAATGAATCCCTTCTTAACCTAGATGACATTAAATGGAAAATCAGAACAGCCATTACAGATTACTTCACTGTAAACGACACCCCAGACGTAGACCCGACAATAGTTTGGGAAGCCCATAAAGCTACGATCAGGGGAGTAATAATATCAACTGCATCATTCCTTAATAAACAGTGGAGAGCTGAAGTGGAAACTATTTATAGAGAGATAGCCAAACTAGAATCTCATCACCAAAAAACATCAATGGCAAAAACCCTCGCCAGGCTGACTGAGCACAGACAACGGCTAAAAGATATTCTCAACAAGCAAGCAGCAAAATATTATTCCTCTTGGAGGAACCGACTCATGGTTCATGGGGACAAAGCGTCTAAGTATCACTAATAAAACGCAGACAATCTCGCACGTTTATCCATAAAATTGTGCTGGACACAGGCCAAACGACGCAAAATTACAACCACATAACTAATGCCTTTCTAACATTCTATAAAAACTTATATCAGCTGAAAACTCATGAACCGGGGTCGGAGACAACAGAGAGGAAAAAAGAAATGAAGGCCTTTTTAACGTCTTCATCACTACCGCACTTGTCTGATGCTCAACAAACGTGGTTGACTAGGCCCTTTGATCACCTAGAACTCCAGTCCATCCTATCGAAGAGCCCTAAATCACCAGGCCCAGATGGCTTTACAATCTTTTACTATAAAATCGTTTTTTACAGAACTCAACCCACATTTACTGAAAATGTGTAATGCAGTTCTTTGTGGCAGCTCACTCCCTCCCCAGGCACTAGAGGGGCACATATCTCTCTCATTCACAAGGAAGGTAAGGACCCAGCCTTATGTGGCAGTTACAGGCCCATTTTCCTGCTTAATGTCGATTTAAAAATATTCGCTAGCTTAATAGCAGGCCGCCTGACGATCTGATACCGCACCTTGTCACTCCAGAACAGACGGGATTTGTGTAGGGGAGAGAAGGGAGAGACAACGCCAGCAGAATTCTGCATCTAATTCAATATGTAAAGGTACATAATAAGCCACTGGTCCTCATAAGCACAACGCAGAAAAAGCCTTCGACAGGGCGGACTGGACATTTCTTAAGAGTACCCTGACAACCTTTGGCATACCTCCCATGATCATAGACGCTATCTTCAAAATGTACTCTGCGCCCTCGGCTAGATTGAGGATTAACAATATGCTCTCAGACCCATTTGAGATTAGAAACGGCACAAGGCAGGGGTGCCCTCTGTCCCCTCTCTTGTTTGTTCTAGCTATTGAGCCATTAATAAGAAATATACATCAGAGTGACGAGATCCAGGGCATTCAAATACAAAAGATACATCACAAGTCAGCAGCTTTTGCAGATGACCTGTTGGTGATCCTGTCTGAGCCTGATAGAGGCATCCCTGCCTTGATGAAGATATTAGGTTCGCTTGTCAAACTACAAAATTAATCTCTCAAAGTCGGAGGCGCTAAGTATAAATATAACAGAAACCTCTATAGCCACCTATAAAGAAAAATATCCATTTAAATGGCCCACTAGATACATTACCTACCTAGGTATAAAAATTAGCCAAACCACTAAAGATCTGCTAGATTTAAATGTCTTGCCAACATTGGAAAGAGCAATTGAGACAGAAAAATTATGGAGAGCCCCATTTCTTTCATGGATTGGGCGAAAGAACCTCCTTAAAGGGAACCAACCACCTCAGATCACCCTAATACACAGTTAGTACATGTCCCTGCACCCTAAGGATACCTTTCCAGCACTGTTTTTGTGTAAAATCTTGCATTAGTATAATTGATATTAAGAGTTTATAAACTTACTAGCCTGGTGACTTCTGGGCGTATCCCTCCTTCTGTTATAGTTCAGGGCTGTGCATTGCATGGCTGTGCTCCCCCTCCCTCTGTGCAGAGGAGATAACGATCACGCCCATCAGGGCAGGGCAGCAGGCACGGAGGGAGGGGGAGCGCAGCCATGCAATGCACAGCCCTGAAGTATAACAGAAGGAGGGATATGCCCAGATGTCTCGAGGCTAGTAAGTTTATAAACTCTGTATATCAGTTATACTAATGCAAGATTTTACACAAAAACAATGCTGGAAAGGTATCCTTAGGGTGCAGGGACATGTACTAACTGTGTATTAGGGTGATCTGAAGTGGTTGGTTCCCTTTAAAAGCTTGATATTACCGAAGTTTCTGTACCTCTTTCAGATGCTGCCAATACACATTCCAACCCGTGTCCTAAATAAAATTTACTCCTTCTTTGTAAACTACATATGGGAAAATAGATGCCCTAGGATAAACTATAAAACACTCACTCTGCCGAGGGGCCGGGGAGGCATGGGCGCACCCGATATACAGAGATATTGTAAAGTAGCCATGCTGACTAGAGTGATAGAATGGGTACGTAAACCCCCTCAGAAACTGTGGATTTTAATTGAAGGTCGGATTGCCCCAGTGCCTCTACGCCCCTTGGCTTTGTCATTGGATTTCTATGACAAACTTCCCACATTTGTAAACGTCTTAACAAAAGCAGTTGTCAATGTCTGGAATAAAGAATATACTACCTTACTCCCTCCTTTGTCATCTATACTAACTCTACAAGACATTGTGGGCCCTCTACCTACTGATGACAATAGCCTTGTCCCTGTAAGGCCACCGGTCGTGTCACTGGATCAGCTGATACTAGATGGAGCACTCCTCTCCTACGCAGAAATACAAAAATCAGAAACCATACCCAATATCTCGATTCTTCAGTATATTAAATTGAGGACATATGTACGTAAACATATAAGACAAATATCCCTGACTAGATCTTTGACCCTTTTTGAGAACTTATGTGCGCAAGCACAGGAACCCCGTAGACTACTATCCCTCCGATATGAATATACACATCAAGAGAGCCTTTTTAAGTTTATGGGAAAATGATTTACAGGTCAAATTCACAGAAACCAAAATAAACAAATATACCGCGGATCCCACGGCCCCTCTCCCTGCGTAAAAGTGCAAGAGAATTCATATAAGGTAGTGACCAGTTGGGACCGCACCCCTGCACTAATCCACAGATGGTGTCGCAATGTGACAGATAGATGCTGGAGATGTGGTCTACATGAAGGCTCTCATTTACACATTTGGTGGCAATACCCCCTGATCCAATGCTTTTGGAAATTGATTAAGGAAATAATAGAAGAGGTCACTCAAAAACAAGCCACCTTAATCCCATCTATAGCACCACTTAACCTCCCTTTATGGCCTAAAAATATAAAAATATAATACCTTCCAAACTAGCATCTGATATAATTGCAGCAATTAGACTACTTCTGGCGGCCCGATGGAATACCACCCAAATCCCCACAAAATCCCAAATCATCCGTGAAATAGACTCTATATACCACACAGCTGAGATAGCTGCCTTGTCTTGTCTTGTCTTTTCGCTCTTATTCTACTTTTGAAGGCATATGGACACCGTGGCTGTACTATAGATCTAGACCAGAATTCCTAAAGATTTTCTTGACTATGTAAAACTATACCACATACACGAGACGTGAACTACATAATAATGATACAACAGTTACAAAACCGATCATATTATGCTATCTTAAATGAAAAAGACGTCCACACACAGTAATATATACAACCATATATACAATCATCTCTACATTAAAGTTTCGTTAGAGATCTTTATACCCCTCTCTAAACGCTCTACCTCCATGCACCGCCCTCCCCCCCCCCCCATTAATGGTCAATTTAGACCAAATTTTTTGTAGACCCTTGTCTGTTTGTTAATCCACCTTAGATAACCTCAACATATGATATATGTAATAACCTTTTGAAACATGTTTGTAAAGCATTCTATTCTTACAAAAATGACTTGTTACCACGGTTTTTCTGATGTTTAATAAAAAGAACATTAAAAGAAAGAAAGATTATATTGTGGCAGGCAGTGTTTGTAAAGTAGAGTGTCCAGGAGTGACAATATTCTAGCCAATCTGCAAGATATAAAACAAAGAGCAATGAATATTCACATAAGATGTAGATTGTACATAGTGGTAAGAGGTTACAGGGACATTGTAATAGGTTTATCTTACTTATATTAAACAGCCAGAGATACCCCAAGGTAGAGGTGTCAGTTCAAGTCTCAAGAATACAATAGGCTAAGAACAGTATCTTATTAAAGGAGACAAAATACAGTTACAATTATAAACAGGAGGTCATCATCCCCCTGGTAGGATTAGAATCTCTTATATATCAGCCAATACAAATAAGACATTCTCTATTCAGTCCCAATGGTGTTAATGTCTGGAATGTATGGATCCAATAGGCTTCTCTTTGACGTGCCCTATTTCCTCCCCGTCTCCCCATGTACATGTTCAATAACTTGGTAGCGGAGTTGTGAAATGTTGTGTCCATATGAGATAAAGTGCTGTGGAATGGGCAACATAGTCATCTTACATCGGATTGTGGACTTGTGTTTAGAGATGCGGTCTTGGATATGTTGGGTACTCTGACCCACATACCCAAGACCGCATGGGCACTTAATTAGGTAAATGACAAAGGAACTGTCACATGTGAAAAATCCCCTAATGGTGAATGCTTTGCCCGAACGAGGGTGTGTGAAATTGGTGCCCTTGATCACGTGTGAGCACTGAAGACAGTGTAAACATGGGAAGGTGCCTGATCTAGAAGGTGCCAGGGTTGTATGTCCTGGTGATTTCCTTAAAGAGCCTATGTCAGCATGGACAAGAGTATTCCTGAGGTTGGGGGCTCTTTTGTGACAAATGAGAGGGGGGGATTGGAATTTTGGAATATTGGGATAGGCCTTTCCTAGTAGTGGCCAATGTCTCCGTAAGATGTTTGTGATCAGGGTCTGATACGGATGGTAGATTTTAACGTATGCTATCCTGGGTTCAGTGGAGCGGGGTGCGGTGGTGACATACTTTCTGCGAGGAGTGAAGGAGGGTAGCCCCGTTCCTGAAACCTTTTATGTCATCTCGTTTCGCCTAGATGTGACTGTGGACGGGTCTGAGACTAACCATGTTTATCCTTGTTAAGTGAGATTTTGGTAGGGCCTTTTTAATATGTTTCAGATGTGCACTAGAATATAGCAGAAGACTGTTCTTATCGGTTGGTTTCTGATAGAGATCGGTGATGAGGTGACCTTCGGGACTAATAGATACAATGGTGTCCAGAAAATTGATCTCCCTCATGTCATGATATAGGGTGAAGGTGAGATCAGGGAGGATTTTGTTAAGATCCTGAAAAAAGGTAGTCAGAGTCAGCATATCACCCTGCCATATCATAAAGATATTGGCGATATAGCGACGCCATACGACGATGTTCGTGACAAAAGATGGATGTTTGTAAACATATGACTCTTCAAAGTGTGCCATGAAAATATTGGCGTAGGGGGGCGCGACGTTTGACCCCATCGTGGTCCCCCTTCGCTGTATATAGAACTGGTCGCCAAATAAGAAATAGTTTTGTTCTAGGACTATAGTGAGAGCGTCCATGCAAAAGTCTTTCTGGTACTCAGAAAGTGTGCTGTTGGTGTTCAGAAACCAGGAAATGGCTGTGAGACCCTGTGCATGATTAATGCTGGTATACAGAATATTGACATCCAGGGTCACCAGGATGCAACAGTCTGTAGGTAATTCAATCAAGTGAATTAGGGTCAAAAAGTAATTGGTATCTTTTATCTATGATGTGATGTATGGTACCAGCGGACTCAGGATTTTCTCCAGCGTGATTGCCAATGGTGAGAGGACCGAATCTGTGGAGACCACTATTGGGCGTCCAGGTGGCCTCACACAGATTTTTGTGTATCTTAGGAGGCATATAGAAAACAGGGACTAATGGATCCTTTTTCACCAGGAAATCCGCGAGTTTCGTATCAATTGTGCTGCGAGTGATATGTCTGTCAATGAAGGCCTTGATTCGATTCTGGATGGATGTTGTGGGATTAGTCATAACAGCGGTGTATGTGGAGTATCAGTTAGTTGTGACTGACTCTCAGAGATGTATTATTTCTTATCCAACACCACCACTGCGCCGCCTTTATCAGCGGGCTTGATTATAATGCCAGGATTCTTTCCCAGGGATATAATGGCTAATGACTCAACTGTGCTTAGATTGTGTTTAAGAGCAAACTCTCCCGTGGAAATGGAGGCATTTATCTGGGACACATCAGCAGAAACCAAGGAGATATAGGTCTCTACTGGGTGGTAGTTCCGGGAGGGGGGGGTTGGAATGTACTGGGGACCCGT
The DNA here is from genome assembly GCA_033576535.1 of Allobates femoralis. Taxonomy (NCBI): domain Eukaryota; kingdom Metazoa; phylum Chordata; class Amphibia; order Anura; family Aromobatidae; genus Allobates; species Allobates femoralis. The sequence goes on along the minus strand of JARQOC010000003.1, from coordinate 350,735,771 downwards.
AGGTTAAGAGATCTGAGGGAAAAAGCAGGTGTTTCATCAGTCAGTGTGGTTGAAATGTTGGGGGTGTTTGTGTCTAGGTTTTCCTTTGTGGAAAAATGTGCCTTGAGGCGTAGTGTCCGGTAAAATCGTCTAAGTTCCTGATCGAGGGTGAAGGTACTGAAAGACGGTGAGGGGCAGAATGTGAGGCCCTTCTGAATGACCTCATATTCTGCTGTTGAGACTACATGGGACGATATGTTGTATGCCAGGTCTGGCCTACCTGAGACTTAATACTCACCCTGTCTTGCCTCGGACTGCCGCCTCTTCCCCCCACTCATTTTCCCCGTCTTTGATGGCCCTGGCCTAAAAAATGAAGTGAGTTGTTGGGAGCCATACTCGTTTCCACTGCTGGGTGGCCCATAGGCGCCATTTGGTAGTGGTGGTTGATCTCACACCGCATATTCCATTAAGGATATATTTTAGTCTCTACTGGATTCATATCACCGGCGCATGCCTACCGGAAGTCGGACTGCAACATAGCACCCTAAGGTGATTACATAAACTCCAAGCTATATGATCTACATACCTTTGTCCCCATTACTATAAATTTCCATTTGTCTGTAGGGTCTTACTAATCAAGAGAGATTTTGGTTCATAACCGCAACTTTTGAAATGTAATCTCCTGGTCCAGGTATACTTAATGTGTTCATTATTTATATACTGATAGAACCAACAGGATTTGTAGGAGAGATATATAGGGATATGATCACCTTACACCTATTACCATAGTGACTGCATGTTCTTTCACCTTAATACAGTAACAGCGTACTATCGGACACATCTGTGACTCTCAGCATTTCTGCACAGCGTGCACTGCCTTCACTAATCTTGAAAGGTACTTTGATAATTTTGCTTGTTTATCACATCTCTGGTAATCTGTGACTTCTCCTCAGATTATATGGCTGAAATGCAGAATGTTATTGTCTAATGTTTGTGAAAAACTTCTGTCCTTGTACATATTTTTGTTCTTATTTTTGATCGCTTGTAATTATAGATCCACCCTGATGACGGTCTTGCTATGACCGAAATGACCGTCGGTGTAAATTAATAAAAAGGATCTTTTTGCATCAAGACTAAGTGACTCCTACTCAATTATTTGTGGTGTGCCAGGGTTACACTATATACAGACTTGGCCCTTTACCCTAGAGCACCCCCACTGGTGTGCCCTACCTTACTCTATAGTAATACGGACTCTTTTTTTGGTATCGAGCACCCAGAACTGGACAATTATTCCCAATGTCTTTTGCAACCTTCTCCATTATTTGTGGTGTGCCAGGGTTATACTATATACAGCTCTTCAAATATGGCACCCTGTCAACTGACAGCCAATGGGAACACAGTAGCCAACACCAATCATAGCACATGGGGCGCGGACTACAGAATGCTTAAGGCACGCCTATGGGAAATCATAGGCAACGCTCTTTCCATCATTATGGCCCTGTCACACACCACAACACGGAAATATCGCCTTAAGGATTGCGGCTGATTACTGAGCGCTCTTCTGGAATCAGGCGACGGCAGAGGGGCACCGTGAAATTCCCAAATCACACGCCGCAACCGTGAGGCAATTTCACGGCGTTGCTCCTGGGCGACATATCGTCTTTATGATTCCCAGCCGAAATTGCGGCGTGTGACGATACCTTTAGAGACTCAAAGACAGCTAAGAACAATGCATTAGAAATCACAATAAAAACAATATTTTATGCATTAAAATCCTATGTGCTCACAAAGCCGAGCAAAATGCTTTTGCTGCGTAATAAGTGGTAAAAGTGGATGCAGATTTTTCTGCATCGGCACAAAGCTTAAGTGGTGAAAAAAATTCAGGAGCTTTAAAAAGGAAAAAAAAAAAATTGCACTTTTGTCCCCATTTTCTGAGACCCATAGTGTTCTCATCTTTTAGATCAGGGGCTGTGTGACAGCTTATTTTTTGTGCCTTGAGCTGATGTTTCTAATGATACCATTTTTGGGTAGATGTGATGTTTTGATTGCCCGTTATTGCATTTTATTGCAATGTTGTGGCGAAAATAAAACTTAATTTTGGCGTTTGGACTTTTTTTTTCCATTACGCAGTTTACCGATCTGATTAATCGCTTTTATATTTTGATAGATTCCGCATTTCTGAACGCAGTGTGAGATAGCACTTGTTTAGGGGACCCGGATGACTCGCTTGGCACCGGAACATATGCAACCAGGCGTGCTTAACCGTAACGGAACGTCCACCAGTTTATCAATAAACGTCATAAACCGGATATAATGCACATTTCACAGGACATCTCATATATCAACAGAACATTTTTGACATCTCAATCTGTTCTAACAGCTGCTATGCCCGCCCGACATTTACATTTAGTCACATATGTACAGAAAGTCATGATCATTATACACAGAACCCAAAACAGTATTTACATCAGAACCACATACATCACAGTATTACATCTGATAATATATGTAAGAGTATTTCCATTTCTCAACAAAACCTTTATAACAGTCGGTACCAAAGGCGGTAACGCCCCCCCGGCACGTGAGACAATCCCAGTCTCAGTCCACGGTACGTACACATACAGTCCATCCTACAGGACTCCAGCCTGTTACAGGGCACATACTTATACAGTCCACCATACAGCTTACATGGACTCCAGCCTGTTACAGGGCACATACTTGGTTTAAGCTGCCTGAGCTACAGAGCAATCAAGGCATACCCAAGGTCTCCTCCCCACGTGATATAAGGTCACCAGCCACCTCCAAACCTTACCATCCCAGGCAGTTCTTCAGGACTGCGGCTGCACCAACACGTTCAGAGCGAGCACCCTCCAGGTCCTGCCAGGATTCACAAAAGTACACAAACCACTGCAACTGGTCACAGGCTCACACTCAACACAGAGGAACAGACGTCTCCCAACTCAGAGGGTCAGACTTCCCTCCACGGCCCAGAGGGACAGGCTTCCTCTGACTGACATTCTCTCTCACTTTTTCACCTCACAGCACTAGGCAGCTTAATATCCTGCCTGACACACCCACACCTGAGGAGCTGTGAACAATCAAAACCTCTTATGGTGGGTTTACACACGCCAATTTATCTGTTCAATATCTGAACCAATCTCTGGTTGCAGTGAAATCATGGATACATTGCTCCATGTTGTACACAGCCACAAAATGGAGCAATGTATCCATGATTTCACTGCAACCAGAGATTGGTTCAGAGATTGAACAGATAAATTGGTGTGTGTAAACCCACCATTACACATACCTGAGTGCAGTTAACCCTAAGTGCACCGGTCAAAACCATGTGATGTATGCTGACTATGCACTATACCACCGGTCATACCTCACAGTGGCAATAAAAAATATGTGCAATATATATGTATATATATATTTATATACATATATATTAGTTTTATTTCCAGTGGTGCAAAAGGGGGGTGATTTGAACTTTTAGGTTCTTTTTTACTCCATATTTTTTAAAACTTTTTTTAAACTACTACTTTGCTTAGGGTGCCTTCACCCGGCACAGTCTGGTCGGTTCTGCTGTGCAGAGCCATGCTAATGCTTGTCTCTGCACAGCACAAATGATCACTTTCTGTGGATGCAGGCATTCACCGGGCACATACATGAAGTGAACCATGATAGCATCCGTAGTTCTCACATGATCCCTGGGTGCTATGGCAACACATCGAGTACCCCCTGATCACATCTTGCCAGTGAGGAATAGCGTGCGTGATACGTGCTGCTTTAGATTGTGCTGTCAGTTATTGACAGCTTGGTTTAAAGGTACCGTTACATGCTGCAATGTTGAAACAATATCACTAACGATCTCGGGGGTGCGCGGTTGTTAGGACATCATTTTGACATCATTGGTGAGCTGTCACACATGTAGATATCTGTGATGACCATCCGCTGTGAGGCTGAGCTGCTGGTAAGGCAGCACCCCGAGAAACCCCGAGACCCTTAACCCCTATACAGGGATCTGGAATTACAGCGGAGCCCAGGGGGTAGCTGTCTATTATGAGCAGCAGAGCAGGGAGGTCGCCAGGAAGGGAAAAATCAGGATCCGAAGAACGTAGTCAGGAGTTCGAGTCAAAATCGAGAGGGCAGCTAAGGTACAAAAACGTCAGGCGGTAGCAGAGTCGAAAATCCAGGCAAACGTCAGAGTCAAAACCAAACACACACTATATCACTGGGGAACCAAAACTATATCTGGCGGCCTGCAAGACAAGCTCCAATGTATTTGAAGAGCATGGTTACCTCCCATGGGCTGGAGCTCACAGCCTGATGATCTCATCCGGACCGCCCCTAGAACCAGGCCAGATGGTGATGCACGACTGGCACCAACCACCCCACTTCTGACAGAAGAACGAAGGCTGCGCCTATCAGACACCTCTGCAGGGCTCGCCACTCTGCAACCAACATCACTCAAAGGAGAAACACGGCGGCGTTCAGCGAAAGAGGCCGACGTCGAAGGAGCAGGTCCATATGAGGACAAGGCCCTCCTATTACCGGCACCATCAGCCGAAGGAATCCGGCGCCTCCCAGCGGCCGAGGCAGGAACACCAGCCACAGAGTCCAATGGCAATATGACAATATCGTAGACGACGCACCGACAATGTAGTGAGCAGGTATCGTTCGCACAACCCAGCGAATGATATTTGTTCACTGATGTGAATGGTCGAAGTCGTTAACGACATCATTATCACGGTGTCACACACAACGATGCAGCAGGTTGGCTGATCGTAGATCGTCTGATTTGAGAACATGTTCTCAAATCTGCGATCAACGATCCAACAATTTATCGTAGTCGTATCTCGGTGTTACACGCAGTGATGTCTTAATAATGTCGTTTGAACGCCTCCAAACCCATGATGTTTCAGCAATATTGTGTATGATCTCGTACCATGTAACGATACCTTAGCAGTAAGCAGTGACGAGTTGGATCACTGATCTGCACACACCTGTTAGCTGCACATGTTGGGTGATCAGATCACCTGGTATGTGCAATGAATTATGTGAGTTTAGCACGTGAGCTCCAATCAAATGGAGGGATGGAGGCGACCTTGGATGTAGTGGTATGTCCAAGGTCTTAAAGGGGTTAATATGAGCATAAAGATGCATTATCTCCATAGTCAGTTTAAGGGTATGTGCACACTGGTAGTTTTACTGCAGGTTTAGCAGCGGAAACCGCCGGTCGGTTTCCATGAGTTTTATGTAAATTTATGTTAATCCAAAAGCGGCTTTTGGGTTAACATTAAAACCTATGGAAACCGACACCCGGTGTGCACACACCGGCAGTTTCCACATGATCATCTGTTGCTAAACCGCTGGGTTCCCAGCGGGTTAGCAACGAATGAGCATGTTCTATAAACCGGCCGGTAATGCAGCGGCTGCAAGCAGAATCATGTACTGCTTCCAGCCGCCGCAACACCGCCGGCGCTAACCCGCTGTGCACCCGCCCGTAGCCCGCCGCACACCCGCGGCACATACCCGCCAGGATGCCGGTGGACGGCTCCAGAGCTTCCTAGCGGGTCCGCCCAGCCGCCGCCGCCACAAACCCGCCCACCAGTGTGCACATAGCCTAACAGATTTCCAGATTACCTTGGAGACTTCGGGCAGGAACAATGCGAGAGGTTCCACCAGGATATGAAGGTGATAGAGGAGAGACATCAAGGCAGATGGACATACTTATAATGGCAGACTACTGTTGAAGTCTCCAACATGATTGTCCCCAGGCACACACAAAAGGAAATTGTATAAGGAGCATTTTTGAAGCATTCACATTAATAACAATTATTAAGTAATATTGTATTAATAAAATCATGCATAACGTTTTGCTGACACTTAGTTTTTCTTTATTTTCCATGATTTTAGACTTTACATACTAGTTGTAACAAAAATATTCTCGCAATTCTGACTGCTTTTCAATTGTATTGCGTTAATTAATTAACTATTAAATATCTCAGAAAGTAGAGTCAATCTGGCAAAACTGGTCATATTCTTAATCAACACCACAAACTTAATTTAATACTATTTAGACATCCTTGGCAAAAAAAAATCACTGTCTCCTAGTGTAATAAATGTGTTGCTGCCACCTGTTGCCAATATGATAATATTACATGCTTTATTGAAAAATATTCGAATCTGAGAGTCCTCAGGTGTTGATACATTTTAATGGCTAACTGAAAAGATGGTAAGTGAAGCAAGCTTTTGGGACAATATGGCCCCTTCATCAGTTTGATAATGACACAAATTCTGAAGACACATACATATATATGTGGCGTCCCGCAACGAGTGCGTCACAGGAGGGTATTGCAGCCAAGACAGCAGCAGCAATATTCTCTGACTCAGCAATCACACAGTTAACTCAGAGATCCATACCCTACATGCATCACTTAGCATAGAGGGCCAATAAGGTCCTGGTGGGTGGAGTGTAGTGGTAGTGTGCAGAAGGAGAACTGACTTTGGCAACGTAGGAGAAAGAAGCAAGATCCCCAGCTCTGCAACCTAGGAGAGGGGGCTGCACAGTTCCATGCGGCCCCCTGGCCATCTCCTTGCCATCACCCCGGTTGGGCGCCATTATTCCCGGTGCCTTAAACAACCGATCTACGGCATCAACATGCGGGCTCCAAACCATCCCGTGCCCATCTACAGCCCGTTTACTGGTACCGAAGCTGGTAGTTGTTCAGCACTGCTATGCGAACCAGAGGAGTGGAGCGACCGCTTTACTGGAGCACCCCACCACCGCCACACACAGTCGTCTAGCCAGCAGTGTACCCACCGAAGGACCCAAGGCTCCCCAAAACATCCGGAACGTATACCCCGGATAGGGCATTCAAGCAGCCTGCTTGTACCTGATATGGCATTCCTGGGCGACAACGGCAACACACTTAGTTAGAATGGAGGAACACCGCGGATCTCTGAGAAACACTGGTCATTGCTGAGTCCATCCGGGCCACTACCTACTAACTGTATACCATGTACTGCCTGCTGGTTACAGTAAAGAACCCGTTACAGAGACTTACAGTGTCCGTGCCTTCTTATGAACTGCTTATCCGCGCACTAAGGTAACCGCAGCTGCCTCAGAACATCTTGTGCAGCTCCTGGCTTCAGGGATCACCGCTCAGCCTGTGGGGAGCGTTCCATCTTGCTGCATTCCATCCCCCGGAGGCCCCGCAGCACCGGTAAAGTTATCAGAACACTCATAGGTGGCGTCACGAAACAAATTAACTCCTAATCTGTTCACCAACGACGTCTTCATTTTGATCTGTACCACCAGGCCCCACTACCGGCAGGCGCGGCACCCCGTGACAAGGAGGAAGACGAAACACCTGTTCCCCCGGAGTCCCGGCCATGGTGAGTCAGAACTTGGCGTCACGAACAGGATACGAGCAGGCTCGTTCCCTAACGGGTACAATGTGCTTAAAAGACTTTATTTAATCAAAAAGGACTTTGTTCGTCCCAAAAAGAACTTTTCCCGCCTTTTCACCGATGGGCCAAGATGGTGCCGAAGATGGCGGCCCCGCCATGTGAATCACCATGTGCAGGCCCAAGGGTGAGCCACCACCCCTCTTCGTGGGAGGGCCAAAGGCAAAGGCGCCAAAATCATTGTCCGCCCCGATTGCTGGAAACAACCATGGGGGCGGGCCAAAGACTTTTTCCCACAATTGGACTATAAAAACCCCCAAGGAAGTGGGAGTGTCAGACTCTTCTTCACCAGCTCTTCACCAGAACGGTTACCGGTTTGGACGGGTGTGGTTCCTCTACAAAGATGGCTAGCATGAGACTCCAAGATCTAATGCAACAGGTCGAAGCCGAGGCCAGAGCAGCCATAGGCCATCCGGGTCCGGGTCCCGTCTTAACCATTGACGGCAGCCCCGACTTCTGGCAGAGGCTCTGCAAGACCTCAGGGTGCGGCTCATGGAAACAGTAGAGTGGACGATCCGCAGCTGGAGTGCGAGCCTGGGCAGCCGACTCCATCGGGCTATCCAGCAGAACCGTACCGGTGCATTCACTCCAGACCCGGACGACAGTTCCTGTTATGCTGCCTCGCCCACGCCGACCACCTGTCCCGCTTCATCGCCGGAGCCCATAGATTGTGTCATTCCTATGGAGACCACAGTTCACCCTGTTCCAGTACCTGAAGCCGCAGCCAAATCCGTTTTAGAGCCGGAGCTTGTAACCCGCTCCACAGAAGAAGTCGACATCGACCTGGTTCCCACTGAGGAACCCGCGACCAGTCTTACCACCACTCTAGAGACTGTCGCCTGTTTCTGCCCTGAACCGGAGGTCTCCTCTGCAACTACAGAGACCTGCCTGGTTACCGGGATTGAAACACCATTACTCGATGTAACAGAAGAAGAGGCAGGCAGCCTGGAAGTCCTGCAGGACGACCCTGTGGAAGGATCCGCAGCACCGACGCCCCGTTGTCCGGAGGACCCCGTTCCAGCATCTCCAACAGCCGAGCAGCCCGATGTGATCGTTGAGGGAAAGAAGGATGATGACAACGACGAGACCCACAGCGCAGCTGAGGACCTCTACACTGGGTCCGCCTGGGGAGATACCGTGGACCCTTTGGCCGAGCAGTCTGCTCGGGTACGCTGGTCGGGTGCATCCGCAACACCTTCCCCGGTGCTGTTCAGCCGGGTTCCGATCCAGACTGCCCACCAAGCTCAAGCCGTTCAACAGTCTACACATCGCAGTGACTTTATTCACACTCCGCACCGCACCGACGATGATATACGTCGCATCCGCAGGGAGGAGTGGCGGGCTCATATGCGCGCCAACATGGAGGCCCGCGCCGAAGCTCGCCGCCAACCCCCACTACCTGATGAACTCCGCAAGAAAGGAAGGGTGAGCACTTTTAACCTATCTACCGGGTGGGGTTTTGCCAGGGAGGAGGGCGTGTATGAGGAAGTGTTTGTGGGGCGTCGTGATGTAGAGTCACACTTGCCGCGAGGACACCCAGATCGTGACCTATATAGAGGGGACATCATTACCTACGAGCGACATGCATGCTACGATGGGTGGTTCGCTATACGGGTGCGCAATAGTGCCCTCCACAAGTGACTTTGCTGTTTGAACTTTGCAAAAGACTTCTTTCTGTTTAGTCGATAACACCGCGACTTGGCGGCTATAGCCTGGACTTATGTGAAAGACAGCCGACCGCCCGCCGGGTCCGCAAAGTGTTAACCTGTTTTCTTTTACTTGCACCATCTTAAGTAAAGTAAATACCTGTTGTTAATAAAAGTGTAACTTTTATGACCTGTTATAAAATACAAAATCTCTCTGTAATGTTGGGTAGTTCGACGCTTGGGGACAAGCGTATTTCACCAAGGGGGAGTGTGGCGCCCCGCAACGAGTGCGTCACAGGAGGGTATTGCAGCCAAGACAGCAGCAGCAATATTCTCTGACTCAGCAATCACACAGTTAACTCAGAGATCCATACCCTACATGCATCACTTAGCATAGAGGGCCAATAAGGTCCTGGTGGGCGGAGTGTAGTGGTAGTGTGCAGAAGGAGAACTGACTTTGGCAATGTAGGAGAAGGAAGCAAGATCCCCAGCTCTGCAACCTAGGAGAGGGGGCTGCACAGTTCTGTGCGGCCCCCTGGCCATCTCCCTGCCATCACCCCGGTTGGGTGCCATTATTCCCAGTGCCTTAAACAACTGATCTACGGGCATCAACATGCGGGCTCCAAACCATCCCATGCCCATCTACAGCCGGATTACTGGTACCGAAGCTGGTATTTGTTCAGCACTGCTATGCGAACCAGAGGAGTGAGGGACCGCTTTACAGGAGCACCCCACCACCGCCACACACAGTCATCTAGCCAGCGGTGTACCCACCGAAGGACCCAAGGCTCCCCAAAACATCCGGAACGTATACCTTGGATAGGGCATTCAAGCAGCCTCCTTATACCCGATCTGGCATTCCTGGGCGACAACGGCAACACACTTAGTTAGAATGGAGGAACACCGCGGATCTCTGAGAAACACTGGTCATTGCTGAATCCACCCGGTCCACTACCTACTAACTGTATACCATGTACTGCCTGCTGGTTACAGTAAAGAACCCGTTACAGAGACTTACAGTGTCCGTGCCTTCTTATGAACTGCTTATCCGCGCACTAAGTAACCGCAGCTGCCTCAGAACATCTTGTGCAGCTCCTGGCTCCAGGGATCACCGCTCAGCCTGTGGGGAGCGTTCCATCTTGCTGCATTCCATCCCCCGGAGGCCCCGCAGCGCCGGTAAAGTTACCGGAACACTCATAGGTGGCGTCACAAAACAAATTAACCCCTAATCTGTTCACCAACGACGTCTTCATTTTGATCTGTACCACCGGGCCCCACTACCGGCAGGCGCGGCACCCCGTGACAAGGAGGAAGACGAAATGCCTGTTCCCCTGGAGTCCCGGCCACGGTGAGTCATATACATATGCAGGGTAGGATGATGCAGTAAATACGACAGGTGACGTAAAGCAAAGTCAGGCTTGGGAGGGGGAGAGGAGCTGGGGAGGTAAAATCAAAATTCAAGATAAGAGGAACAGATAGAACAATAATACAATGAATATGGAGACCCGAAAATTCCTCAGTGGGAAAGCTATAAATCCATGTGAGACAGTTCACGTAAGATGTGTCAAAAGTTAATTGTCCTCTAACTGGGGTCTGTTGGAAGATGTGCTATCCCCACATGTCCTTTCAATTGGTATAAAAACGCATGAATCCACGTGAGACATTAAATCCTGTTTTGAATGTGTCAAAGGTCGTTATCAATTTGTATTCCCAAATTCAAATATGCTTTATTGATTTTTTTTTGTTTGCAAGGAAAAAAACACTTAGCTGTTTGATACGACACGTATGATAAAACATGTCCTTATTACCCTAGATAATTATTTTTTTCAATTTTTTTTAAACATTTATTGCCCCTCAACGATGTTTAAAGTAGTGATTGCTCCTATAATGCTGTAAAATTCAATGTATTTCAAAGCAATATTGTATGCCAGTGTTAAGGCCCTTTACCACAGACTGATCACATAATGAATGAGTAAAGCGATTTTTCACCAGTGATCATAGTTTTTGTTAGCATATCATTGTTGGCCACATACCAAGCCTGTAAACAGAAGATTTACTGCCACTAACATGATTTAGTATGTGCACACAATTGTATTAAAGGGGTGGTCCAGGCTTCTTATCTATGTATATATCTAGGCTGCACAATGCTGACAGTTTGTAATTTACACCCTGTCAACATTTTGCAGGGCTACCTAGATATCACCTTTCAGCATCTGGAAGCCATGGACCAGAGAGGCGTGTTTGTTTTGGGGCTTGGGCATAATGTCACAACTTGTCGTTTATGTCCACAATCCTACAAGCCCTCCCCACACTGCAACAAACTATCTCCAGTCTCCACAGCATGCCCACCCCCCTCCAGTCTCCAAAGCATGCCCACCACCTCCAGTTTCCAAAGCATGCCCACCCCCTCCAGTCTCCACAGCATGTGTGACACCCCTGAGTCTGGTTGCCATGATGACAATGCCTTCTCGAGGGGGGGTCATGTTGTGCTTGGAAGCAAGGGGAGGTATCCACACCAGATAAGCCCACCACACACGACACCTTCCCCACTCCAGACCAGAAGGGGGAACTCTGAAACCCAAGTTCAGGGGAGGTCCCTCTATAAATTCTGGCCTGGGGGCGGGGTTAGGTAGTTCAGTTCCTAGGAGGACTGTGAAGAGGTCCCGTGGACTGGAACAGAGTAAGGCTCACCCCGGGACAAAGACTAGCCAGTGTGATGGACTCGTAGGAGAGGGTCTGAGGAAGTGGAGACTGGTGTGATGTGGAGACTGGTGTGCCGATAACCTGCCTGTCTAATAAAACACTATAAAACATATATATCCCTTGACAATAATTCTATTATTATTTTATAGTATGAACTAGCCTAAATTGCCTGTACAATTGTGTGTCTGACTCTGGAAATTATTGGTATTGTCACCCACAACCACCTACATTTATCCTATAAGGTATACCCTACTATGTTTTTTTATCTATAATACACTACAACTTTACCATGAAGTATCGGGTCGGGCACAAAAAAAATCAAGGCTGATTCACTGTCCAGGACTGCCCCACTTGCTAGATGCGGGAGAAGACCCGGAGGAGCTGGAAGAGGTAGTGCTGCCGGCTTTCCACCACAACAGTGGGTCAGTGCTCCAATGAGGTGGGAAACAAGCGGCCTGTGGTGGGGGAAGCCACGTTCGACCCTTTACCCCACTATGGGTGGACGGAGACCCAAGACAGTGACCCAGCTATGAGCTTAGTCACAGAACGGCTCCAGCAGGTGGATGCACGACCTGGGCCAGATGCCCTGCCAGAAGTGCAACAGCTATGGAAAGAGAAGAGCAAATTATTCATCTCTGCGGGTAAGATGTGCAGGCGGCATATCAATTCACAAACCCATGAACTGGTGTGGCAGATAGTGGTCCCGAGGAGAGACGCCAAGATAGTCCTGGAAGGATTCCATGATGGAGCATGGCATTTCGGGTGGAAAAAGCTGGAGATGCTTCTATGTGAGAAATTCTACTAGGTGAGCATGAGGAAGGCCATTGAGAGTTGGTGCAGAAACTGTGGCCCATGCAGCCTGCGAAGAAAGGATTGTGACAGTCAGCAAGCCCCCCTTCAGCCTATTGTCACCAAGCAGCCACTTGACCTAGTAGACCTGGATCACGTGAAATTGACCCCAAGCCAGTTAGGCTATGTCTACACCTTCACCATTGTAATTACCATCCACTACCACAACTCAAATAAACAATAAAACATCCCGATCGATATATATACACCCTAAGGTGAGGATTAGTGGGCAATTGCTAAATTACATACAAAACAAGAAGAAAAACCGATCAATAGCCCAAAATAGAGAATGCAAATTTAAATTATTTCAGGATACAATGAAACACAGGGGAATATAATAAATTATGTGGAGGACAGCGGATATATACCAAGGAATATACAGGCAATTGATAGAAGTTAATAATAGACACATAATGGGGTGCATTCACTTCTAAAGTGCATAGTGCAACATCAAAAACTGAGTTTTACCAGGATTGTGCAAACTACTGCAAGGTACAGGCTATTGAAATATGCTATACCAAATGCACAAGAAACACTTAACTTGTGTTTCCTTTTGCACACCTACCAGATTTAACTATAGATATATAGCACATAGCACTATTACACAGAAGGGACAATATACACCCCACAAACATATGGCCAAAATTAACTTAATGTTGTTGGTGATCACTTAAGTTAATGTGGCAATATAGGTTTAATGGTACCCAGTTAGTACCACTGATGTTATGTCAATGTTTGGGCCATAATATATTGTAGATAGATGAGTCACCCAATTAGTGTTGTTACTACGCATAAGTGTATCAATAGTATAAATGGCCTTCACATTAACTGGATAGCTATAATTACTGACCCATCAGTGTACAAAGTACAGGGTCAAGAATTACTACAGTTAATAGTGATACAACCACACCATGTCAAAAACGTCATTGGGCTGTTTGGCGTGCCAGCAGGGTACTATAAGGTATGTTCATTACTTTTGATTGTGTGGTTGTATGACTATTAACTGTGGTAATTCTTGTCTTGTTTTGTACCCTCACCATTGTAGACTAGTACTCTTGGTTCTTGGTTGTGGTGCCAGTGAAAGAGCTCACAGCAAAAACAGCGGCAAGAGCCTTCCAGACGCACTTCTGCAAACCCCATGGCTACCGCCAAACAAGTACTGACAGATCAGGGTCCAGGATTTGAGTCGAAGGTGTTACAGGAGTTCTGTAACTTGTACGGGTGCCGGAAGATAACAACGCTGTATCACCCACAAACCAATGGCATGTGCGAGAAAACGAACCAGGTAGCAATAAACCTGTTGAAGACCCTGCCACTACAGGAGAGAAGCATGTGACCAGAGAAGTTACCAGACCTGGTGGACCTGTACAACCACATTCCTGCAAATTCCACCAATTATACTCCTGCCTACCTGATGAGAGCAAGACCCAGCAAACTGCCCATAGACTCAGAAATGAGTCTGACCCCTGAAACAAACTTACCAGCTGTAGATTGTGATGAGAACTGTCAGCAGAAATACCAAGTATAATACCAAGTTTAAGAGTGTGTTAAGAAGAATCTGACACAAGCCAGAGAGAGGCAAGTGAAGGCTTACAACCAAAATGCACCTGTGACACCCCTAAAACCAGGTGAACAAGTCCTGAAGAGAAAATGGCGAGTCCATAAGTTGGATGACCAGTTGGAGGCAGAGCCATACACCGCATTGCCCTGAAATTTTGAAAATGCTAAAGTCTGTTTGATTAGCAAGGATGGAAGAGAGACCTCAGCGATAGTTTCAAGAGACCACCTAAAGAGATTCTCTGAACAGCTGAAATGCAGAGAAGAACTCCTAGAAAAACCTCAACCCCAACTAGTGAAGGAAGAGGTGATTCACACTGTGCTGTGAGACTTCCCAAAAACATGGACTCAGATCAATGAAGCCATCATAGTCCCAGTACTGACCTTTCCCCAAGTAGTCGTGCCAGAACCGATACAGACTCCAGGAAGATCTGAGGAGCCACCACCAGCAGTAGAACCAGAAATTCAACCCCCTGCTATTGCTGAATCTATCAGTCCCATGGTGAGTCTAAGATGATAATCTGCTATACCCGTGCTACATAGGTCCAAACGTAGACCAGTGAATAGTGCACACACCCCACCAATAGTAGACACTACAAACCAAAATAGACAATCAGAGACACCAGTACTGCGTAGATCCACATGTAGTAAACTGGGTCAGGTACCAGCCCGTTACAGGGAATGCTAGCAAAAGAAGTGGGCAAGTGTAACCAGGTTTACAGTGTAAATATGTTTGTTTTCTTTTATAAAACTGTGTAAATATGTGTGTTTTCGTGCAACTAAGTAACTTTGCAACCACCAAGCGTACCGTGCCTGTATGAACTTTTGCATAATCTTGAACTTTTACTTAAACATGGACCAATAAACCACAGGACTGGTTGTGGTAAAGATAATTCATTAAATAACTTTTCATCAGCCATTGGTGGAAGAACTAAGTGCCGTAGTCACCAAAGGGAGTAGTGTCCTATCAGGTCCGAGCTGCCGCCAAAAGAATGAGAAGACAAGGCTTCTTTCATTCACCTCCTTTATTTCAACTTGGTTGGAATAAAGGAAGTGAACGAAAGAAGCCTTGTCTTCTCATTCTTTTGGCGGTAGCGCAGACCTAATAGGATACCACTCCCTTTGGTGAAATTGGATAAACAGCCACTTGGCACGTGGAGGTGTTGGGTCCAGCAGCAGCCGTCCAAGCGATTATACCGGTTGTGGGTCATCACAACTGGGAAAGGTGTGCACATTTCCTCACGTGGTTCGTACTACTTATCTTCAAACGATAAGACATATCTGCGCCTCTTTTGTCTCCTTTGTTTTTGAGTTAAGTGCCATAGTGACTGTTTTTCAAATTTTTCTTGGTTTTTGTACTTTTTCATTTTTAAGACTCATTATCTACTGTTATTGTCATTTTATGTTTTTTACGTGCACAAACCAAAAAAACGTGAGTGTGTCTGTTGCTTTGCGACCGCCATCCTGCACCCTACACCCTTACTAAATCCACTGCCCTTGGGATCCGCTCGGCCCGTGGGGAGCTGCTCTATCCCAGCTGCCTGTCCATCACCCCCAGAGGTTCTGCAGAAGCGGTGGCCACTAATAGCCGCATACCACAGTTCGCGTCACAAACTACCCCTTTCATCACCCCCTTCCCTACCACGCCAAGAACTCCCTTTTACAACTGAACCCAGGGTCACGGAAGCCGGGTCTCAACCCCTGTGACTCCCCAGAACTGCTTAATAGCCCGTTTCCGAGTACCCCACGGCCCTGGGGTAACGCAGTTCCTGGCGTCACGAACAGGATATCGTGCCCGACGTATACGGGTACTGTGTGCGACAAACATTTATTGAACTGTGGGTTTTTGACTGTCACTATTACTAAAGCGTGTAGGAAGCTGATTGGGCGTCTCTTTGTGGGCGGTACTCTCCAAAGAGCGCAAAGCAAGGCCCAACCTGCGCACTGACAACAAGAAACCCTGTCCCACCGGCAGAACTAAAGCTGAACATCCTCACGGAAGAGAAGGACCGACAGGGTTAAGGTTCACTAAGGGGGAAGAAAATGTCAGAGCTAGGAAGAAAGGATCCCGCGCAGGAGGAGGTAGCAGCTGAGCTTGCGGTACAGAATACAGCCCCAGTAGTAGACAGAACACCAGCCGCCGCCGCGGTGTAAGCCATGTCACCGGTAATGCCGTTTCTAATGCCGTACACGCCAGGGGAGACATGGTTGCCACAATACTTAGGAGAACCAAATACCCTGACCGACTTCAAGGAGAGACTGGACAGTTATTATAGAGTGTACCTCCTGACGGAAGATCAGCGAGTAAGTATATTGATGGGACAACCCTGTTGGAGGTAAAGTCCTGGCCGAACACTGACAAAGACGCCGTTAAGCATGTAATAGCCAGGCTGAAAGTTACTTTTGATACCCGTACCACTGCAAAAGTGAAGATGAGATTCTTTGGGTGTAGACTAGGGATGAGCGTGTATGCTTGTGACTACTCAGTACTCGCACGAATATCTCGGTACTCGGCGAGTACCGAGAAATCCCGCGATACTCTTGCTATGCTCGGGGTCCACCTCCCTGCATGTTGGCGCTCTTTACAGAGCCAGCCCACATGCAGGGATTGGTTGACACACTGTAATGCCACAGCCATGTTGGTTGTGGCATTACAGTGATTGGCTGGCCGCATAGCGTGATCAAGTCTTTATCAGACCTGATCGCGCTGTGCACGTCACTGTGCTCCACAGACAGGCAGTGTAGGGAGAGGTGCTGCTGATTCAGGGACAGATTTGTGGCCTTTCAGCTAGTGTAGGTGCAGGGCTGCTAATCTAATACCTCAACAGTCCTTCTGAGGACTAATACAGCTGTATACAGGCAGGCAGGGAGGCAGGGTATTTAGCAAACATCCTGTGCTAGTATACCAGCCTGCATCACATCTGGAGCTTGTGTACAGGCTGGAAATCTCCAAAACAGTCTTTTTAAGGATTAATTTAGCTCTCTATAGGCAGTAAGGGGTTAGCTCCAATTAGTATACGCCAAAACACTGTATACTCGTCAGCGTTTGTGTCGGACCGTTCCAGCTGCCGGGATTAAACCGCTCTAATCTGTAATCTCAGTGTGCAGCTAAAAACAACTCTTGTCTGCATTCATTTACCATCTCAGTGCGGCAGGAGTGGCTTGTAGCTCCAAGTAGTATACGCCAAAATACTGTATACGCGTCAGCGTTTGTGTCTGACTGTTCCAGCTGCCGGGATTAAACCGCTCTAATCTGTTATCTCAGTGTGCAGCTAAAATCCATCTTTTGGACGCCTTCATTTAGCTGTATACAGGCAGCACAACATTGAAAATGCGCAAGGCCGGTGGCAAGGGACAAGAAACTGGACGTGATGGCGGTGCAGGCAGAGGCCGAGGTCATGTGCAAGCTCGAATTGCACCACGACAAACGCCCACATCATCTCTCTCGACCTTCCTGTCACAATTTCTAGGGGACCGCAGCAGTACACCACTATTAAACTAAGACCAGTGTCAACAGGTTGTTAGTTGGATAGCGAATAATGCTTCCAGTCAGTTTGGCACCACCACAAGAACCCTATCTTCCACACGGTCAAGTGTCAGTAGCCGTGAGACTGGACCGCGCATTGCACACCCTGATCCTCCTTCCTGCCACCATGCCGAGTGCCCGGCCCCGGACATAACTGATCCCACACTTGTAAAGGAAAAACAACAACAGCTTACAGTGCGCCTGTACACATGGGGTTGTTAGCAGGCGGTTCTTTTGCGTTTAAACTCACCTGGTCTGGTTATAAACCACAGCCCGTAGATAAGCTTATTAAAATCAACGGAATCCTCCGGTTCCGTCCTCGTGCTTCCTACGAGGTCTTCTCCGGGGAAACACTAGTGCCGGGCGGCGTCACGTGTCTAGTAAAGGGGCCGATCCAGCTGACGTCTTCTCAGGTACTCTCCCTCCTCTGCAGCTCACTCCACCACTTTCCCATAGGGAGTCAAAATGATACAAAAGGATGGAAGCGTGGTGTATGTTTGGGCGCTGAGGTAAGGAAGATCTCTGGTGCTGGCTTCTTTTCCGGACTTTATTAATATAATTACAGTTATAATTATTCAAGCTTAAGGCTCTCAAAACCCACGATGCATTTCGACGTGCACACACGTCTTTCTCAAGTGAATCACTTGAGAAAGACATGTGTGCACGTCGAAATGCATCGTGGGTTTTGAGAGCCTTAAGCTTGAATAATTATAACTGTAATTATATTAATAAAGTCCGGAAAAGAAGCCAGCACCAGAGATCTTCCTTACCTCAGCGCCCAAACATACACCACGCTTCCATCCTTTTGTATGATCCCACACTTGGACACTCTGAAGAGCTGTTCACTTATCCATTCTTAGATTCTGGCCTCTCGCCAGCTCCATGGGTCAGATCGTATGTACCTATGCACAAATATTTGAGCAGCCACGGTCTCACGAAGGCAACGGTGGGAACGTGTCTCAACAAGAGGTGGATGATGATGAGACACAATTGCCAGAAAGTCAGGAGGAGGACCAGGGTGCGGAAGTGGAAGACGACGTGGTGGATGATCCAGTAACTGAGCCAACCTGGCAGGATGACATGCAGAGCGAGGACAGCAGTGCACAGGGGGAGTTAGGCGTAGCATCCCAACCGGCCAGAAGAAGCAGGGTGGTGTCTGCAGGCAGAAGGCAGGCAACCATTCCCCAGTACAACTGTTAGGTCTTCCCGAGTCTGGCTGTTTTTTAAGGTGTCTGCAGATAATTCCAAAAAGGCCATTTGCAACACCTGCCATGCCAGCATCAGCAGGGATAGCAAAACTAGCAGCCTGACCACCACCAGCATGATCAGGCAGATGTCAGCAAAGCACCCGACTTTCTGGGATGTACAGCAGAGTCCAGGAGCAGTGTCTGCAGGTGACACCACTGCGTCTTCCATTGTTGTGCGTGCAAGACAATCCCCTGTCCATACTGCATGCGAAGATGCCTCCTGTCCTTCACTTGTAGTTGCACAAGCAGAAATAGCACCATCATCAACCACGTCCTTGTCCCAGCGCAGCGTTCAGTTATCCATACACCAATCTTTGGAACGCAGGCGCAAATACGCTGCGAATTCTTCACATGCCACAGGTCTAAATGCACACATTTCACGACTGCTTGCGCTGGAAATGTTGCCTTTTAGGCTAGTGGAGATGGAAGCATTCCGCGACCTGATGGCAGCGGCTGTCCCACGTTACTCGGTCCGCAGCCGCAACTATTTCTCCCGGTGTGCCGTCCTTGCATTACATAAGCACGTGTCACAAAAACTCAGAAGTGCCCTTAACAACGCAGTTTCAGGCAAAGTCCACCTAACCACGGACACGTGGACAAGTGCTTTTGGGCATGGCCGGTACATCTCGCTGACAGCACACTGGGTTAATATTCTGGAATCCGGGACCCAGTCTGAGCTTGGGATGGAACACATCTTTCAGACTCCAAGAATTGCAGGCCCTAACTCATTCAGCGTTTCACCCACAGTGTACAGCTCCGGAACGTCATGCTACTCAGCTTCCTCCTCCTCCACTTCACCCTCCACACCAGTCCAAGCTGAAAGCACTGCAGCACTGCCTCAGCTAAGCGGCAATAGGCTGTGCTGAAGCTAATATGCGTAGGTGACAAACCCCACAATGCTGAAGAGTTGTGGACAGCTCTGAAACAGCAAGCAGATCACTGACTCACACCGCTGAACCTACAGCCAGGCATGGTCATGTGTGACAATGGCCGGAACCTGGTGGCGGCTCTGAGGCGAGCTGACACATGTTCCATGTGTGGCCCATGTGCTCAACCTCGTGGTTCAGCGGTTTCTTAAATCCTACCCGGAGCTGTCGGATCTGCTCATCAAAGTACGCCGCTTGTGTGCCCATTTTAGAAAGTCGCCTAGTGCTTCTGCTGCCCTTGCTGGCTTTCAGCGGCGTTTGCAGCTTCTGGCTCACAGACTGGTCTGTGATGTCCCCACGCGTTGGAATTCAACACTGCACATGTTGGTCAGGATGTATGAGCAGAAGAGGGCAGTTTTTGAGTACCAGCATCAACTAGGCCATCGATATACGGTTCAAACTCCACACATAAGACCTCCGGAGTGGACATGGAAGTCCGACATCTGTACCATCCTCCAAAACTTTAAGGACTCCACCAAGATGGTGAGCGGCGATGACGTCATCATTAGCGTCACCATCCAGCTTCTCTGTCTTCTAAAACGCTCTCTGCTCAAAATCAAAGATGATGCATTGCAGGCGGAGCACGATGAGTTGGAGCAAGAAACCGTACTGGGTGATTACACACAGCCCTGCCTCATCTCATCCCAACGTGCATTGGAGGACTATGATGAGGGGATTAAGAACTAGAGCTACTTTCATGCGGAATTGACGGTAATACATGCACAACCGTCATACCGTCGGTTCAGCGTGGATGGCCAGAGGACAGGGGAGAGGAGGAGGAGGATGATGATGAGGCCAGCATGGCCAGACATGCTGTTGGTGAGGAGCCTGAAGTCTTGCCTGTTAACAGTCTGGCGCACATGGCTGACTTTATGTTACGCTGCCTGACCCTCGCGTGACCCTAGTGTTATCAACATCTTCGCGGACACTCATTACTGGTTGGTGACAGTTTTAGACCCACTCTGCAAGGAGAACTTTATTTATCTTATTCCCGAGGTGGAGAGGTCTACAAAAATGCTGCAGTACCAGAAGGCCATAGTCGTGGAATTAGTCCAAAAATTCCCTTCTGAAAACGCTAGCGGCAGAGGTCAAGATTCGGTGGACAACCAAGGCGTCCGGCCGAGAGAGGCACAAGTCCAATCCAGCAGAGGTAGGGGAACACTCTCAAAGATCTGGGACAGTTTTCTTAGCACCTCCCATAGCACAGGCCCTGAGGTGCAGGGTAGTGTCACAAGGACTGCAAAGTTTGGGAAGAAGCTGAGAGAGTAACTGGCCGATCGTACAAAAGTGCTCCTAGATTCCTCTGTGCCTTATAATTATTGGGTATCCAAGCTGGACACGTGGCAGGAATTGGCTCTCTATGCCTTGGAAGCCCTGGCCTGCCCTGCCGCTAGCGTTTTGTCAGAGCGTGTTTTTAGTGCCGCAGGTGGAATCATTCCTGATAAACGCACCCGCCTGTCAACTGAAAATGCTGACAGGTGACTCTGATCAAGATGAACAAGGGTTGGATTGGGCCTGACTTCACCACACCACCACCAAATGATAGCGTAATTTAAATTTTGTGCCGGTAAATTGCCATGCACCTCCGCACACCCAAACATGGATACACACTTCATGACTTTGGCTACTTGCTGTACTGCTCCTCCTTCTCCTCATCCGATGATCAGTGCGACCGTGGTTCATGATGCCACGAAAACATAATTTATTTACATCATATTTATGATGATGATGACGACCCTAACCGTTCAAAAGTTAGGCAGTAGTTTCATGTATACCCCCCAGGGGTAAATGTTTTAGTCCATGTTTACAGAATGGGCATTACAAGTACAGGAGACCCACTCCTTTGTAATGGAAACAATATTTAGAGGCTGTCCTCCATGTTTCTTTCCAGGGGCATTGTGGTGCCTCCCAATTTTTGGCTGCCCTGCCAAAGGGCAATACTACAAAAGACCCACTTCCTTAAAATAGGCACATTATTTAAAGAGGCCCTCATGTACGTCTCTATCCAGGGGCATCAGAGTGCCACACAATTTTTGGCTGCCCTGCCAAAGAGCAATACTACAAAAGACCCACTTCCTTAAAATAGGCACATTATTTAAAGAGGCCCTCATGCACATCTCTATCCAGGGGCATCATAGTGCCACACAATTTTTGACTGCCCTGCCAAAGAGCAATACTACAAAAGACCCACTTCCTTAAAATAGGCACAATATTTAAAGAGGCCCTCATGCACGTCTCTTTCCAGGGGCATTGGGGTGCCTCCCAATTTTTGGCTGCCCTGCCAAAGGACAATACTACAAAAGACGCACTTCCTTAAAATGGGCACATTATTATTTAATCCAAAAAACTAAATACACCAACTCTGTCTCACAAGTGGGTATGAGCCCTTAATATTTTCTCCAGGAAAATCCATTTTGGTTTAATTTTGTAACGTTTTCTTGACAGTCCGTACAACTGGAGTAATACTCTGACAACATTGTTCACAGCATAAAGTTGTGCTTTATAGGTTCTAGCCCAGTATATACCACATAATTCCTTTACCTTTCTTTTTAATGGAAAATTATATCCTGTACGTTTTAGTGTTTTTAATAGATTTTTGTATGCTGTATTTGTATTATTTTTTATGTATTTTCGTCACTGATCCATTCCTCAAACTTTAGATAAATTTACGGTGTATTGTTTACAAACATAGTGAGTCACAAAGGGATCCTCCCTGACTGTTGACGTCACATCCAGCATTACATTGCACTTTTTTGGCGCCTTACTCTTGTTAAATATGAAGTGTGGTCATTGTTAATCTTGATGTCCCTGAGGAAGGAGCTCAGAGGTGGCTTCGAAACGCGTAGGACAGGAAGAATAAAGGATGTTTTACTGAAGCACTGTCTTCTCCGTGACTTTGTGACACAGCAGCGCGGACCGTCACACACCTTTTTCCTTACATCTGATACCAGTGTTCCACGTCCTGTGGTAGGTGGAGGTCCAGCAGCAGCTACATTTCTCGCGCTCCAGCCGGTTGTGGGTTTGCACAACCCAGCAAGGTGAGTGGCCAGCACACATCACCTTTTTCCAAAAAAGTGTCATCATTGATAGGGCACTATTCTGCGCCTCGATTTGTCTCCTTGTGTTTACACAGTGACTGGTTCATAAGTGACATTGATACCGTATATCCTTTATAAAAGATACTGGGCAGACTCTGACATAATGCGTGGCCCAATGACTTTACTGACTTTACTATATTGGCTTGTAACGGTAAACCTGTGCCAAAGATTGAGTTTAAAGAGGTAACCCTAAAGGTGGGGCGGGTGGAATTAAAGTCCAGGATTTAACTTGTTGATGTTGATCAGCATGAATGCAATCCAATGATCACTTTAGGCACTAATGTAATAGGAAAGCGTCTTGCGAAGTTATTGTCTTGTTACAGGAGATTGCCAAGACTGCCAATAGTGGACAGCAGCGAGTCCTGCATAAAGAAATAAAAGCCCTGATGCTGAGACAGCAGGTAGAGTTGTCGAGAAGAGAAATGGGCATTGCAAGAGGAAGTGACCCGGTACCAATTGCAATACCGCTGAAAACTGAAATGTTAGTCTGGTGTAGGGCAACAATAGGCCTTAGAGGGCGAGATTACCAGCCTGATAGACTATACTGAGACAGTAGGCCCACTGTCCTGAAAGCCAGAGGAGTAGTTGATGTACGCAGGAGAAGGGTACCAGTACGCATCTTAAATTGTGGTGAAGATGAAGTCAAACTGCCGAAGTATGCTAAATTGTATTGTATACTGCCGATAACAACTCCATTCAGGCAGTGGAACCCTTGAACCTGTCTGATCAGGCGGAGGACAATGGCTTCGAGGAAAAGCTGGAGGATTGGTGCCAGTTGTTGGATGTAGATACCGATTCTACACCCTCCTATCAAAAGCATGGAGTGTACCGGGTAGTGAGAGAATATGAACAAGTCTTTAGTAAACATCCGTTAGACTTTGGGCAGGTAAAAGGGGTTGAACATCACATACCCACAGGAGATCATCCGCCTATAAAAGAGAGGTATAGGACTGTGCCGCCAGCTCACTATCAATGTGCCAAAGACATGTTACGGGAAATGAAGGAGGCTGGGGTGATAAGAGATAGTTGTAGCCCCTGGGTCGCTCCTCTAGTCCTGATTGGAAAGAAGGATGATACAATGAGGATGTGTGTGGACTACCGGAAGATAAACCGCATTAAACATAAGGATGCATACTCATTATCCAGAATAGAGAAATCACTAGCTGCATTACAAACTGCTAAATACTTTTCCACCTTAGATCTTACCAGTGGGTATTGTTCCTCTAGCAGAGGCGGATTGAGACAAGACAGAGTTTACCACGTCGATGGGCCTCTGCCATTTCAACTGTTTGCCATTCGAACTCTGTAATGCACCAGAAACATTCCAGAGGCTGACAGAGTGCTGTCTTGGGTACAAAAATTTCAAAACCATCTTATTGTACCTGGATGATGTCATAGTCTACTCCAAGACATATGAAGAACATCTGGAGCACTTGGCAGAAGTGTTTGAAGCCTTGTCCCGCTATGGCATGAAAGTGAAGCCATTCAATGTCACCTGTTGAAACCAAAGGTAATGTACCTCGGTCATGTAGTGAGCTCCGAAGATGTAGCACCTGATCCTGAGAAAGTAACAGTCATAATAAATATATGTTCAACTTCATTACTACATATAATGATAGTCATAAAGCCATCAAAGAATGTTTGAATACACACTGGCATATTTTAAAAAAGGATCCCATTTTGAAGACGATCATCCCTGAAAAACCTAACATCACGTTCAGGAGAGCCCCAAATATAAAAAGTATCATAGCTCCTAGCCGCCTCAAACGACCCAAAAATATGGAACTCACTGAAAAAGTGCAAGAATCCGCACAAAAACCACCTCTAAATGTGGAAAAATCAGGTGTCTTTGCTGCAGAACTATACAAAAAAACATCTTCTTTCAGCTCAACTTCTACAAAGAAGATCTTTCCCATAAAATATAATATGAATTGTACCACTAATTACGTTATATATCTCTTATGGTACCTTTACACGCCGCGACGGCAGGCTGGATACATCCCGCTACTTCACGTGCACGAGCACGCTCAAACGGTTACAAACGGTCAACGCATCACCTTTACACGCCGCCACAAGATGCGCTACGCCACGCTACATCTATAGCTAGCTACATCGCCGGGTGTCTCAAGTAGCCAGCTGTAGCTCATTTACACACCGCTACAACCAGCTACTATGGGCGTACCTGGTGCAGCAGGGACAGCACATAGGCGTGCTACAATTGTGGATTACGAGCCGTCCGTACGCTGATAGGACGAAGCAATAATACCATGATTGGGCAGGCAACGCAGGAGGCTGAGTAATACAGCACGCTCGAGCAATTGTGTAGTGTGACTCGTCAGCTCCTTTAAATATGCCTCCCTATGCAGCGACTACCAATCGTCATGCAGCAGCTTCCACCAATGATCGCACATGGGGCGCGGTAACACGGAGCCAGGGTCACGCCTTAGCTACATTGCAGCTACATCGCAGGCTGTCCCGAGTTCCCTTCCGTTGCTTCTTTACACGCCGATACAGCTAGCTACCATCGGCGTTGTAGCCATCAGTTTTCAAGCAGAGCTAGGAAGCAGATGTATCTGTTGCCGGCTGTAGCGTCACGTCTTCAGACGCTGCTACGACGGGCTACATTGGCGCTACAAGCTACATTTGTAGCCTGTAGCGGGATGTATCCAGCCTGCCGTCGCGGCGTGTAAAGGTACCATTAGGGTACCTTTACACGCGGCTACATTTCTAGGGTGGCTACAGGTAACTTACTGGTTGCAGTGAAATCATGGAGAGATTATTCCATTTGTACACAGCAACAAGATAGAACCTTGTCTCCATGATTTCACTGCAACCAGTAAGTTACCTGTAGCCACCCTAGAAATGTAGCCGCGTGTAAAGGTACCCTTAGGCGGCCGTCAGACGCTACAATATCGTGAGCGATATCGTTAGCGATCATTGTAAAATCGCTTGATTACACGTAGCGATGTACAAACGATATCGCTTAAGCGATCAAAAAGCAGATCGCTTAAACGATATCGTTTAAGATATTGCAGAGTGTGACGGCTGCCTTAGAATGTCCATGTCTGCTACAATATGTCGGGAGAACAGTAAGACCCCTCCATGAGAGGCTGAATAAGCACAGATCGAACATCAAGAATGGATATAAGTTGTGTGGGGTTTCATACCATTATAATATATGTCACAACAGTGATCCTACTTTGATGAAAATAACCCCAATTGATCATGTGCCTGTTGAAGTCGGCAATAGATTTGAAATATTAAAAAAGAAAGTGTGGAGCCCCAAGGGACGTGGGGTACTCGGTACCGGACCGATCTGCTGCTGGGGATGTCACTGGTGGCCTGGTCCGGACCGTGTCCCTGGCTCAGCACAATAAAAGGGGGAATATTTACAAGGGATTTGTCACGGGTGACGCCACCCACTTGGTGCGGCCAGTGATGGGGCCGCCGCTGCTGCAGAACCTCCGGGGGTGATGTGAGGGCAGCGGAGGTGGTATAGTTCCAGTGGGGGGAACTGTATCCCCCAGGGCAGTAAAGGGTTAAAGTCTATTGGGGTTATAGATGGTGGAGAAGGGTTGGAGGACACACTTACTTCACAAGCTGCAGGGATCTCTCCTCCTGATGCTGCAGAGCTGACAGGCTGGATTTGTAGGGAAGCTCTCTGTGCTGGATCTGGAGCAAAGGTCGCAATCAATACACAGACTCCAAAGTTGTTTTCCAAGGCTTTACTGCTGATATTATTGCAGGCTATAGTCCACGGAGTCTGTAATGGGGGCTGAGCTCTCTCCCCACACCCTGTCCGGGTCGTTGGCTTCCTTGTGCTGCACTGTGTGTGTGTCCTGAGCTGCTGCTTCGAGCTAAGCTGCTGGGATTCCTCACTTCTCTCTCTGTATGCTGCTGGTACCACTTGGCTAGGCAACTTGGGTCCTCTATGCTGCACTGACCCCTCCGTGTTGCTTCACTCTGGTACTAGGGGGTATCTAGAGATCCTGCTGTTCCTGGATTCGCTGTGCTGTGGGTGCCAGACACTGTACCGGATCCGGTGTCCGTCTCTCTGTGCGTACTTCTGGGGCAAGTGATGGTGTCACTCCAGCTCCCAGATGTGTTCCTCTGTCTTTCGTTCTCCTTGTCCCTCTGACCCTTGCTAGGTCTGCACTGAGCTAACTCTGCTCTCAATAAGCTCTCAGTTCTCCTGAGCTGTTCACAGCACTACACCGTGCTGTACGGTCTGAGCTCTCCCTCATGGGCAAGAGTATATAAGGGAGCACGTGGTGCTCCCTCTATTGCCCAGAGGTGGTAGTGTTTGTTAGTGTGTAGTGGGGGAGAGAACCCATGTGATGTTATTGTGGCACATTAACCCATGGGGTGCCACAAAAGAAAAATACTGGATATATAACTTAGATACCCTAAAACCGAAAGGGATGAACCTAATAACAGAATTAATATAACCATGTAGACATCAGCAGCATATAATCATTTCTTCCCATTATTCTGTTTTATATTCTTTTACACTCCTCATATATTTTTAGTCCTCACAAACACAAAAAATTATTTAAAAAAAACTTTTTTAGTAATTCACCATCTTAATAGTTATATATTCTTAAGGTTTTTATCCACAAAAACTTTATTGGATTTTATTAATCCACATCATATATGCACAATTCTTCATGCTCACGTTGTCATAGTTTCTATGTTGTTATATCTAATCTAAATTCTCAGTGGTGATAAAATAGAACACACGAGCTCCGGGGTACCTGTTACCATGATAACTACCTCCAATACTGAATACCAGCTTCATTTCCTCCTTATTCTCAATGACAAATAGTGACACTTCACTTTCTTCACTACTATGGAATATTCATACACATTTTTTTGTTAATATACTGCATTCGATGTATTTACTGATCTAAATAGCACTTCTGCACTTTATCCACACATACACATCTTCACTTTATTCGTATCAACACTATACACTACATTTTTCTCAGTGAAAATCAGGTTTTTTGAGCCCTTGATATAAAGATTACTCTACACTGCCTCCAGTGGCGGAAATATAGAGCACACTGGTTTTGGTACCCTGTCGTTTTGGTTACTGCCTCCTAAGGCGGCCGTCACACGCTCCAATAGATATAACGATGTTGCAACGATATCAATATTTGCGCATCGTCCGTACGATGTGTAAGATCGTTCGCCGGCACGTTACACTGCTAGACATCGTTAAATCAACTTGAACGATGGCTGGATTCCGCGATCGAGCGAACGACCTACAGATCGTATATACATATCGTTGTAAACGCCGTCACACACAAAGCTCGTGCAAGACTCGGTGGTAAATGTGGGCGTGCCTGTTGGTCAATTGGAGCACATAGGCATGCTACATGGTTTAGAATTCGCGCCCCTCTCTCCATCATTGGTGGCCAGTACTGCGTCCCCATTGGTCAGACGTTCTTGCAAACATGGCGGCATCATTTTCCGAATGTCCTGTGATGTTCATCTCAATCCATATGTGTAAACACGAAGAGCTATACAAAAAACCTTACATGCCTGTACCGAAAGGTAGAAAGCGCCACCCCCCTTGTGCGCCGTGCACAATCCGAACACTTATGCGTTGGTCAATGGTTGTCGTTTTGGTGCACCGTAAGGGACTGCCACCCTGTGGCAACCTGTGTGTGCGCCATTACTGTTTTGCTTTAAACCGCATGCTAAACGCATATGCGTTTGCTATGTGTTCATTACGATGTTAGTGTTTTAAATGTTTTTTACAAAATGCATGTGTTGTCAGGCGATATTGTGGGAAAACTGTCTGGCAACGCAAAGGAAGCAAAGCGCTTCTCAGCATTCATTGTTCCAGGGGCCCTAATGTTTTTGACCTTCTGTAGTCTGCGTTGCCAACACTTGTGTTGGGCCCAGCATATACAGTATGTGGGCCAACATATGTATGTGTGTATTGATTCTGGTTTTCAAAATACACTTTGGAGCAAATACCAAGTGCTGTGACAAAAATCAGGGCCTTTTGGTTTATACGTTTTGGCATAAAAACGTACAGTAAGCTGCCTCACCAACTTCACGGTAGGCCCTGGTCGAGACAGTCCAAACTCTGTCCCTAGGTGCTATGTTCAAAAACTGTGACCACTGTCACCACGGCCTTTGGGGAGGTATGTGGGTCCTGGTCTCGCCCGTCTCTCACAGGACCCATCAGCCGGGCCCTTCAGCACTAATAAAACTCTTAGTGCCCACATGCAAGACGGGAAATCCTCCGGCTTATGTCACAGACAACAGGTATGTCTGTGACACATAGCTCCCATCAATTAGGCAAGGCCTCGGCCTCTTACAAACATAGTAACTTAGTTTTCCCTAAATCTGTTTTACACCTGTTGCAAATTATAAAGGGACACATGTTCTGGCTACAAACCTGAGCTTCAGGACACATCAGAAATGTCAATTGAAAAAGTACAGATGGCACACTGGTAACTACTATAGGTTGTGTTGCCAGCTCACAGTCCCTGGACCATTAAAGTACTGGCAGTACCGGTCCCTAATCTCCTGTGCCTCCTGCCGGCTGCTTCCACGGCCTAATGGCTGTAGTCCTGCCACGTGTGGGGCATCAGCACGCCAGCCCCCCAACACCACCTCGCCATTGCTGGAGTCAATGTAGTCCACATAGTTTGGTGGGGTGTAGGCCTGGTGATCTCGGCGTCGGAGGAAATTGTGCAGCACACAACAGGCCATAACAACGAGGTCAATAGATTCCAGTTTCATGTTAATGGGCGTGTGGAAAATCCGGAACCGGCTAGCCATAATCCCAAAGGCATTCTCCACCACTCGGCGGGCCCGGGTAAGCCGATAGTTAAAAATGTGTTGTGGAGGAGTAAGATGCCTCTGGGGATATGGTTTGAGCAAATTGGGATGGAGTGGGAATGCCTCATCCGCCAGGAAGACAAAATTAAGGTTTCCACAGGTGACATTTGTGGGAGGCAAATTGAGGCGGCCATTTTTCAGCTTTTGGCCAAAAGATGATTGGTCAAAACCCCCCCCCCCATCTGAAACCTGCCCATTTGTTCCCACTGACACAGACATAAATTCGTAGTTGGCGTTGACCACTGCCAACAACACAATGCTAAAATAGCCTTTATAGTTAAAAAAGTACGAGCCACTGTTGTGTGGTTGGCTGATTCGAATATGTTTTCCGTCTATGGCACCCCCACAGTTTAGATATTGCCACTTATGGCTGAATTCGGCGTTAGTGGTTGGCATTCTGCCGGGTTTTGGGCAAGCGCATGTATGTGGGAGCAAGACAGCGCACTATAGCCTCTCAGGTCTCCGGTATCACTTGGCTAAGGAGCGGACGCGACATAGCTGAGGAGTATTCTAAGTCCTGCATGCTGCGCCCTGTGGCCAGAAAGCGCAGTGTGGCGCCAACCTCTCCTCCGCAGGGACTGCTGGACGCATGACTGTATCTTGCCGTGCGATGAGCGGGGTAACTGCATCCAGCAGGAATTGAAAGGACTCCTGTGACATCCTCAGAAAATTCTGGAAGTCCCGGGGAAAGTCTTGGCGAAGTTGGCGCACAAGGCGAATGTGGGAATGTTGATTGCGCTGCTGAAGCCACTCCCTTGTCCAGATGCGTCGTGGTCTCCTCCTGCGAATCTCCTGCCTCTCCTCCTCCAGACGTGCAGCCTCCACCAGAAATGCAGCCCCCACCACGGCACGTTTATCAGGATTCATGCTGTTTAGAGGCCAAATGATGTTAAAAACGGTCACTACGCAGAAAGGTGTTTTGCCTTAAATTTGACCCTTAAAAAAGTGGCCACTACTGAACATGACATTGTTGAAATATGTACTGTTGCCCAACACATGTGGAAATGCTGTCCTCCAACCCAAAAACACATTCAGGATTAATGAAGATGTTGAACATGCCAAATTGCCATTCCAATAAAACTGCCAGTCCAAACCAAGGGGTTGAGACACATCTAGCTCACAACCAACATCACACTTTCTACAGCATTAAAGCGACTCCCAAATACATCACACACATGGAGGTCGATATGTATGGTGAAAACAACAGTACAGAAACACAATAACTCACATGCACTGGTCGCTGAGATGGGTGTCACTCAAATGTCAAGGCAACAAAAATATGACGATTATCCTGATACTAATATTCCAAGAGTGCAATGCTGTAGTTAGCAAAGTAACCTACACAAAGAACACAAATAAAGCACTTTTAAAGATAGCATATACGGCAGACGGGTGGGCTGAACTGAAAACCTGTTATATCCATTTGACAACGCTATAGTGTCACCCATTGCCAATGTTTGACAGGCGGAATCACAAAATACATACGGCGAGAACTCTGCAGCAAGCACATATTTGTGCAGACATCCCGTCACTATATACTTACCACATCCAATCACAAGGCGATGCGTCCTCCAAACAGGCGTGTCTCCTCGGCGCAGGACCACACCTCACCATGATGTAACGTCCTCCAAACAGGCGTGGTTCCAGCATTGTCGCACACCCAACGCCGAGGCAATGTTAGACAGCAGGCGTGTCTCCAAGCGCTGGACCACACCCAACGCAGACGTTACGTCCTCCAACAGGCGTGGCACTTGCGATGCTATGCACATCGCACCTGTGATAATCAAATAGCAATAGCTTCAATTAGGATAAATAGGGCATTGTAAACATGTGTGGCTTCCCTGCTCTTTTGTGCGTCCCTTCACACTTGGGCATTTGAACACACAGCTTCCAGCATATATTTTCCTTTGGACACTGTGTCTTCCGAAAGACAAGGTATGTTCATATTATTAGATGAGGCACCCACATCTAAATGTTGTTTCTATTGGAGTCCTGACACACATTTGGATTGTCACTGTCACAACAGCACACATCCATGGGAGGAAGACAATAATCTGGTTCGAAGCAAGGCTGCTGTTGTGTTTTTGAACATCATCATTTGACATTGCTCATGTTTGCAGACTTGACATCCTCTGGATGTGAGTTTAACATAGTTTTAAACATGGGCCCCTCTGAGGTGTAGTGAATTGTACTGTTTTTGTATTGCAGATGCCCCGAACCAAATCGTGATTTTGTCACAGCGTTCATTGAAGCTTACAGGGCCAACCCATGTTTGTGGCAAACTCGAAGCTCTGACTACAACAACAGGGCCCTCAGACTAGTGGCCTATCAGAAGCTTGTGGAGGTATGTCAGCAATATATGCCTGGCCAACAGCTGGATGTTGATTTTGTGCGCAGGAAAATTCAGTCCTTGCGCACAGTCTTCAAGAAGGAGCATGACAAGGTAACCACTTCACGAAGATCAGGAATGTCTGCTGCTGATATCTATGTTCCCACCCTGTGGTACTACGACCTCATGCTCTTCACGCTGGAACAGCAGGAGCAGCGGCCAATGTTATCTAGTGAGAGCTTCAGCCAGCCGCCACAGGCGAATGCTGAAGTTGCCGGTGACCAACAACATGTAAGTCTGTGACCTATGCCACTACTAACACACTTATCACACAAGACACATTTTGGACGGATTAAATCTCCTTGTTTTTAATTTTGGGAATCCAAAACACACCCCCAGAATGTCCCCCAAACTTTCTGGAGCCTGGTTACATCAAGTTACATTGTATCCATCACTCATTTCACACACAACGAGTGTGTTTTGTCTTATAGTCCCAAACTTTAACGCCCTGTCAGGACATGTTTTCACGACATCTGTCACAGTGTGGTGTAGTGACATACATGTACCTTTCTCTGAACTTTCTAAAATGTAATCAACACTTTACTGCTATGTTTCCTGACCTGTTATGCATTCCCACATGTAGGATCCGCTTGAAGGCACCTCTACTGGGTCACCCAATAACCCACAAGACACACCGTCCGATGTGAATGTTCAGGAGGCTGGAACATCGGCAAACCCTTCTTCTCTGCCTCCATCACGTGCCCGGGCTCGTCCAAGGAACCCACCTGTGGCCACCCCAAACGAAATGATGACCCTGGCACAACAAGTTCTGCAGCAGCACGTCCGGGAACCCCACTGTGCTTTTGCCAGCCTTGTGAATGAAAGGCTCCCATCTGTGGACCCCGAGCAAAGAATCCATGCGGAGCGGGTCATGCTCCAGGTGATGGATCAGGCACAGTTGGGGACCCTGACTTCAGCCTCCAGTTTCCCTGCTGCCATTCCACGGCCACCCGGCAACCTACAGGCCTGGCAGTATTATGGCCCTCCGCATTCCTCCCCTGGGCGGAGATCTGGCAGAGGACATTACACCACTCATCGAAGCAGGGGTGGTTATTTGGCCAACCTAGGGCCCGACCCCAGCTTCCACCCTGATGATCAATTTGGCGAGGAGCCACATTACCACGATTTATAGTTTTTTTTGTTTGTTTTGTTTATTGTATTTTTTTTTTTCATTTCTGTATGGCCAACAAGAAAGTGTGCCTTTTTTTAATTTGTTTCCCAGAAAATGCTGGAGGATTTTACTTTGTGTTTTAGTGACCCTTTTTGTTGTCATACTAATGGACGCATGTCCCAAATTCTTGGTTTTGAAACTAAAATTTATTAGACACATTAGGTAAATATGTTGTCCGTGATTGTTGCATTCTGTGTTTTTATGAAGCCATCATTGTTGGCCGTTAAGCATATATGCAAGATTCTGTAGGTCACACTACCTTCATATGTCGAGGGGCCTAATACTTAAATGTTGGGTCTTGAGCAGTAGCCTTCACTAATTAGAGGTTCGCCCAAAACAACTTCGAGGTGACCTTAAACATCATTGTATTTTGGGACAACATTGTAAAGACTTCTTCTGGGTGTAGTGGCCAGCAGTTATATCTCGACGGAGTGAACACCCATTGTTGGTGATGGGGTAAGGCCATTTCCAAACTATAATCATCCCTTTCTCTAAAAAGGATGTGTGTTTGTTTTGTGGACATAATGCATGCTCACAATGTGGAGCTTGTGTTGGAACATGGGTTTTAGACCCTTTCCTCTGGCTCCACCTGTTAAGGCTATGTGTTGACCTTGATGGGCATAAAGGCTACCATTAACCTCCCAAAATCTGTAAATATATGTGTGCTTAGATCAAGGAAACACATAAAGATTTTGCACAACATTTTATTGAAAATTCAAAATGTGGCATACCGTGCACACAAAGTACACCTTGATGTTTGAGTGTAGGAAGAACCCCTACTCACTTGTGATGGGCCCAATGTTGGACACTATAAGAAAAGAGGCCAACGTGGTAGCCCCAACACACTCCCTATGGTCCAAATGTTGGACACTATAAGAAAAGAGGCCAACGTGGTAGCCCCAACACACTCCCTATGGTCCAAACCCCCTACTTTTGCCCCCAACACCTGGGAAAACCTATTGACTCGTGTATAAGCCGAGGGTGGACCCCAGCACAGGTATACAGCCCCCAGCAGTGTGGTATACAGCAGCCCCAGAGGTATATACAGCAGCCCCAGTGGTAGTATACAGCAGCAGCCCCAGTGGTATATACAGCAGCAGCCCCAGTAGTTAGTATACAGCAGCCCCAGAGGTATATACAGCAGTCCCAGTGTATATACAGCAGCCCCAGGGTAGTATACAGCAGCCCCAAGGTATATACAGCAGCCCCAGTGGTAGTATACAGCAGCCCCAGAGGTAGTATACAGCAGCCCCAGAGGTAGTATACAGCAGCCCCAGAGGTATATACAGCCCCAGTAGTAGTATACAGCAGCCCCAGAGGTATATACAGCCCCAGTGGTAGTATACAGCAGCCCCAGAGGTATATACAGCCCCAGTGGTAGTATACAGCAGCCCCAGAGGTATATACAGCCCCAGTGGTAGTATACAGCAGCCCCAGAGGTATATAGAGCCCCAGTAGTAGTATACAGCAGCCCCAGAGGTATATACAGCCCCAGTGGTAGTATACAGCAGCCCAGAGGTATATACAGCCCCAGTGGTAGTATACAGCAGTCCCCAGAGGTATATACAGCCCCAGTGGTAGTATACAGCAGCCCCAGAGGTATATACAGCCCCAGTGGTAGTATACAGCAGCCCCAGGGTATATAAAGCCCCAGTGGTAGTATACAGCAGCCCAGAGGTATATACAGCCCCAGTGGTAGTATACAGCAGCCCAGAGGTATATACAGCCCCAGTGGTAGTATATACAGCAGCCCCATAGAGTGTAGTATACAGCCCCAGTAGTATAGCCATTATACAGCAGCCCCAGAGGTATATACAGCCCCAGTGGTAGTATACAGCAGCCCCAGAGGTAATACTACAGCCCCAGTGGTAGTATACAGCAGCCCCAGAGGTATATACAGCCCCAGTGGTAGTATACAGCAGCCCCAGAGGTATATACAGCCCCAGTGGTAGTATACAGCAGCCCCAGAGGTATATACAGCCCCAGTAGTAGTATACAGCAGCCCCAGAGGTATATACAGCCCCAGTGGTAGTATACAGCAGCCCCAGAGGTATATACAGCCCCAGTGGTAGTATACAGCAGCCCCAGAGGTATATACAGCCCCAGTGGTAGTATACACAGCAGCCCCAGAGGTATATACAGCCCCAGTGGTAGTATACAGCAGCCCCAGAGGTATATACAGCCCCAGTGGTAGTATACAGCAGCCCCAGAGGTATATACAGCCCCAGTGGTAGTATACAGCAGCCCCAGAGGTATATACAGCCCCAGTGGTAGTATACAGCAGCAGTCACCCAGTGGTAGTATACACCAAGATCAGCCCCAGTGGTAGTATACAGCAGCCCCAGAGGTATATACAGCCCCAGTGGTAGTATACAGAGCCCCAGAGGTATATACAGCCCCAGTGGTAGTATACAGCAGCCCATAAAGAGGTATATACAGCCCCAGAGTTAACCCGTAGTATACAGCAGCCCCAGAGGTATATACAGCCCCAGTGGTAGTATACAGCAAGCCCCAGAGGTATATACAGCCCCAGTGGTAGTATACAGCAGCCCCAGAGGTATATACAGCCCCAGTGGTAGTATACAGCAGCCCCAGAGGTATATACAGCCCCAGTGGTAGTATACAGCAGCCCCAGAGGTATATACAGCCCCAGTGGTAGTATACAGCAGCCCCAGAGGTATATACAGCCCCAGTGGTAGTATACAGCAGCCCCAGAGGTATATACAGCCCCAGTGGTAGTATACAGCAGCCCCAGAGGTATATACAGCCCCAGTGGTAGTATACTAGCAGCCCCAGAGGTATATACAGCCCCAGTGGTAGTATACAGCAGCCCCAGAGGTATATACAGCCCCAGTGTAGTATACAGCAGCC
Source organism: Allobates femoralis (assembly GCA_033576535.1). Lineage (NCBI taxonomy): Eukaryota > Metazoa > Chordata > Amphibia > Anura > Aromobatidae > Allobates > Allobates femoralis. Next base: position 350,699,478 of record JARQOC010000003.1, on the reverse strand, counting down.
CCAGAGGTATATACAGCCCCAGTGGTAGTATACAGCAGCCCCAGAGGTATATACAGCCCAGTAGTAAAGCAGCCCAAGTATACGCCCCAGTGGTAGTATACAGCAGCCCCAGTGGTAGTATAAAGCCACAGTGGTAGTATACAGCAGCCCCAGAGGTATATACAGCCCCAGTTGTAGTATACAGAAGCCCCAGAGGTATATACAGCCCCAGTGGTAGTATACAGCAGCCCCAGAGGTATATACAGCCCCAGTGGTAGTATACAGCAGCCCCAGAGGTATATACAGCCCCAGTGGTAGTATACAGCAGCCCCAGAGGTATATAACAGCCCCAGTGGTAGTATATAGCAGCCCCAGTGGTAGTATACAGAAGCCCCAGAGGTATATACAGCCCCAGTGGTAGTATACAGCAGCCCCAGTGGTAGTATAAAGCAGCCCCAGAGGTAGTATACAGCAGCCCCAGAGGTAGTATACAGCAGCCCCAGAGGTAGTATACAGCAGCCCCAGAGGAGGTATATACAGCCCCAATAGTAGTATACAGGCCCCCCAGTGGTGGTATACTGGCCCCCACCAGTAACACACAGCCCCCCCTCCTTAGTATGCCCCCCCCAGGCTGCGGCACCTGTTAAAATAACAAACTTTCATATATCACCTTTCCGGCGCAGCTCCTCCGCTCCTTCGCTCCCAGCTTCTTCTTCTTGCTTCCGGTGTCATGTGACCGGGCACTGGAGATGACATCATCTCCTGCGCCCGGTCACATGACACCGGAAGCAAGAAGAAGAAGCCTGGGAGCGGAGGAGCGGAGGAGCTGCGCCGGAAAGGTGATGTATGCAAGTTTGTTATTTTAACAGGTGCCGCAGCCTGGGGGGGGCATACTAAGGAGGGGGGGACATACTAAGGAGGGGGGTTGTGTATTACTGGTGGGGGCCTGTGTAGTGCACTTGCACGGCATCCCCCCGCCGTTGATGGACGGGGGGATGCCGTGCATATTCATTGCACTAATGAGGCGGCCCCACGTGACCGCCTGCGGTCACCGCGGCCCCCTCCTGCCTCCTCCAGCCACCGGTGCAGCCCCCCCCCCCCCACAGCATACTGAGTGACTCGCGTATAAGCCGAGGGGGGACTTTTCAGCCCAATTTTTGGGCTGAAAAACTCGGCTTATACGCGAGTATATACGGTAAATCCTCTTCCTTATATGCTTCTCCTTATACAGGGATTTTTTTGATTTTATATGCATCATTTTTATATAAACCATGAACTTTTAATTTTTGATACAGTATTACACATATTTTCCAATTTTTACATATTTTTTTTAATGTTTCAATATATTACCGTATATACTCGTGTATAAGCCGACCCGTGTATAAGCCGACCCCCCTACTTTTGCCCCAAAAATCTGGAAAAACCTATTGACTCGTGTATAAGCCGAGGCTGGACCCCAGCACAGGTATACAGCCCCCAGCATTGTGGTATACAGGCCCCCCCCAGTGGTATACAGGCCTCCCCAGTGGTAGTATACAGCAGCCCTAGTGGTAGTATACAGCAGCCCCAATGGTAGTATATAGCATCCCCAGCAGCCCCAGTGGTAGTATACAGCAGCCGCAGTGGTAGTATATAGCACCCCAGCAGCCCCAGTGGTAGTATATAGCAGCCCCAGCAGTAGTATACAGCAGCCCCAGTGGTAGTATATAGCAGCCCCAGTGGTAGTATATAGCAGCCCCAGCAGCCCCAGTGGTAGTATACAGCAGCCCCGGTGGTAGTATATAGCAGCCCCAGCAGCCCCAGTGGTAGTATACAGCAGCCCCAGTGGTAGTATATAGCAGCCCCAGTGGTAGTATATAGCAGCCCCAGTGGTAGTATATAGCAGCCCCAGTGGTAGTATATAGCAGCCCCAGTGGTAGTATATAGCAGCCCCAGTGGTAGTATACAGCAGCCCCAGTGGTAGTATACAGGAGCCCCAGCAGCCCCAGTGGTAGTATACAGGTGCCCCAGCAGCCCCAGTGGTATATACAGCAGCCCCAGTGGTATACAGGCCTCAGCAGTATATACAGCAGCCCCCAGGGGTTATACAGCACCCCCCAGGGGTTATACAGCACCCCCCAGGGGTTATACAGCGGCCCCCAGGGGTACCCAGCAGCCCCCTGGGGGTACCAACAGTCCCCTGGGGGTACCAACAGCCCCCTGGGGGTACCAACAGCCTCCAGGGGGTACCCAGCAGCCCCCTGGGGGTACCAACAGCCCCCTGGGGGTACCAACAGCCTCCAGGGGGTACCCAGCAGCCCCCTAGGGGTACCAACAGCCCCCTGGGGGTACCAACAGCCCCCTGGGGGCACCAACATCCCCCTGGTGGTACCAACAGCCCCCAGGGGGTACCCAGCAGCCCCCTGGGGGTACCAACATCCCCCTAGGGGTACCAACAGCCCCCTGGAGGTACCCAGCAGCCCCCTGGAGGTACCCAGCAGCCCCCTGGGGGTACCAACAGCCCCCTGGGGGTACCAACAGCCCCCTGGGGGTACCAACAGCCCCCTGGGGGTACCAACAGCCCCCTGGGGGTACCCAGCAGCCCCCTGGGGGTACCAACAGCCCCCAGGGGGTACCAACAGCCCCCACAAGCTGGCACTGTCCCCCCTTGTAAGTGCCCCCCCCCCCGCTACTTATACATTACCATCCCGGTGGTCTGATCGGCGCCGCTCCTCCGTGCTGCGTCTTCATCCTCCCGCGCTGGCTGCATCCGGGTTCTCCAGCGGTCGCGCGATGACGTCACATCGCTGCGACAGCCGGAGATCACGGATGGAGCCAGCGAGGACGGGAGGATGAAGAAGCACCGAGGAGCGGCGCCGATCAGAACACCGGGATGGTAATGTATGAGCACCGGGGGGGGGCCCTTACAAGGGGGGACAGTGCCAGCTTTTGGGGGGGCCATATGCACTGCTTCCCCCTGCCGCTGATTGACAGGGGGATGCAGTGCATATTTAATGAGCGGCCCCACGTGACGGGGCCGCTCATACAGCAGCCACCCCCCCCCGCCTCCTCCAGCCTCCACAGCCCCCGGGACACAGCCCCCCCGTATATGACCCGTGTATAAGCCGAGGGGGGGACTTTTCAGCCCAAATTTTGGGCTGAAAAACTCGGCTTATACACGAGTATATACGGTAATACAATTTTTTTATATTAATGCTATTTTCTTAAATATTTATGACTATTATTACTATTTTACCTCTTCAATTTTCTCCTACGGTTTTTACTAGTTTTTTATGAGATAATCTGCACAGCTTTTATCTATTTATTGTCTAGAACCTGCCTTTTTCAGTATTTCATCCCAGAACTTTGACATCTAGGTAATGAGTGGTGTATACCACTAATCACCTGAATAGATACTTACTGATGTGGAAGTCTCAGGTTCTAACCCCATATAAAATAAGAGGAAAAGTTTTTCATTATTTTTGTACCAGGGATATAATTTGATCGCTGATTTTTGCAATTTCATGGATTATTTTTTAAAAATTTCTATAAGGGACATTTAAGTCATCTTTTTATGAAGGGAATACACCTTATACTTTATAACTTTGGATGCTGATTAAGTTTTTCATAGAAATTGCGCCAAAATGAGGAGATCCTCCCATTTTGATGATGCAAATAACATCATAGATACACAGACAACACCCTGTTTTTGTAAGGTCTGGGGCTATAAAAACCCCACTGTTACTGTTTGATGTAATATCCCTGATGAAGGTGCCAGGCTAGGCGCCGAAACGCGTAGGAGGAAGAAAATAAAGCTTGGAAATTTGCTCAAGGAAAATTTGACTCTTTGGTGAGTTTTTGTGTTTGGAGTAGCGTGGACCGTGACACACCTGCATTCCCTTCTGTTTTCTGGATTTCACCACGGGTCAGTGGTCGGTGGAGGTCCTGCAGCAGCCCTTGATCGCTTCACGCCTACAAACCAATTGTGGGGATCACAACTGCAACAGGTGAGTGGTTTCATAATACCACCCCTCTTCACAGTGTCACTAGTGATAGGGCACTATTGCGCCTCTTGTCCCCCACCCCTTTATATTTTCTGGCTCCCTCTCTTGACCCACAGGGGATACCGGGTAGCTAAAGCTTCCACGGTACAATGGGGTTTTCTGTGGCCTTATAGTGTCCCACAGGTGCGGATCCCCAATATCCGGTGTTTCTCTTGGGACGAACTCTCTCAAGCTCCTCGCTCCCTTTTCCTGTCTTAAGCTTCTCGCCTTCAGTCCCACTTAGGCTTGCGGGATGTAGAAGGGCCGCTCCGGGTCATTGGTTCGGGCCTAACCGCAGCACCGACCACCAGGACGTCTTTGCAGCTCTCCTAGTGTCTGCACACTCTGACTAACTCCTCCCCCAGCAGCAGGATTTAAAGAAGTCAGCATTAAGGTGGGGTGCATAGAACTAGCCACCCAGGTATGGTGATTGTTGATGCACACCGGTGAGAAAGTAACCCAATGCTTACTCTAGGCACTAATGTGTTTGAGAATTGCCTAGGGGAGATTATTGTTTTGTTACAACAGGTTGCCGAAGCTGTCAACCCCTGGCAGCAGAGAATCCTGCAGCATCCTGCCTAAAGTCAGCAAGTGGTGCTCCCCCTACTGTGCCGGGGTGGAAGGTGTTGGATGTAGTAGATACCTGCTGTGGAAACCCAGCTGTGCATTAGAGAAGTCTGTGGTTACCTGTGTGAGCAGGGCGCCACATACCCCCCTAGGTAACATCAGTACTCCTGGACTGAGCAATTTTATTTTAGAACAAAAGAATAACAATAATAACAATAAAACAGGCAACATATTTACATAGTCTGAAAATATAAAAATTTACAAAAAGACACTGAAAAATATTGAAAATGAAAAAACAGGTAAGTCCGTACGGTGCTAGTCCCTCCACCGCAGGCTCTTAGAGTTTGTGGCTATGTTAGTCCATTAACCGTAGTCCTTTGAAATTTTAAAAGTTCAAAAAGGGAAAAGTTCAAAGAGTCTTTTGCAGTCTATTGCTGTATGCTCCAGGTAATAAACGGGGAAAAAGTCTTTCTGCTGGAGCATGTTTGTTATAGTCCCTTTCTTGCTTTGCACATGATTTCTCCAGGTTGTTTTTGACACAAGTTTGGACCTACTTGTATTGCTCTGAGAGGTGGACTTTCCAATTTGAAATGGCACGATCTGTTTCAGGATTTACTACACTGAGTTCCAAGTCTACGGGTAACTTTCCTGTATGAGCTCTCATCAGGTATGCTGGTGTACAGTTGGTAGAACTTACTGGAATGTGGTTATACATATCAATCAAGTCAGGTAGTTTCCTCGGCCATTGGTTTCTCTCTTCTAAAGGTAGGATTTTCAGCATGTCGATGATGATGATGTTGTTCATTTTCTCACAGAGTCCGTTAGTTTGAGGATGATACGGGGTTGTTCTGATCTTTTTGCACCCATACATCTGGCAAAACTCTTGAAAGATCTCTGCTTCGAATGCTGGTCCTTGGTCTGTTAAGATACACTCTGGATATCCCAACGGTCTGCAGAAGACTTTTTGGAAGGTTTTTGCAGCTGTTGCAGCTGTCAGGTCCTTTACAGTGGCAACTATTAAGAATTTTAAGCAAGGGGGCGTGGCTTGGAGGCCCATGGCACCGGCTGCATTTCTGTGAGCTCCTGCACCCATTCTACAGACAAGCGGCACAGAACGAGAGGATCACCTCACAATCTCGTACAGCGTCCCTGCATCCTTCCCTGTCGGTGTGGGGATGCCGAAGAGCCAACCAAGGAAGTGAGGTGAGCCCTCCAGGTCACAGATTTCTTCCCTCCTGAGAGGCCCCTTGCAGCTGCAGCTTCTAACATGGCACTATCTCCCTCTCGCCCTGCACCCTCCTCCCCCTCTGCTGGGACTTCTCTTCGTGCTGCTGAGAGCTCTGGGGACCGTGCTGCCTCAGGCAGTGGAGAAGCCCTCGTCACTCAGGGCTTCGTTAAGGAGATGCTGGCCTCGCTGCATGCCTCGCTCCAGGAGGACATGAGGCTCATGTTGAGGGAGTTTAAAGAGGAGCTCACGTCCCTGGGGGAGAGGACACACCACATAGAGGGCAAGATGGCGGAATACGCCACAGCCCATAACGAGCTAGTGGAGGATTATTCTCAGAAGGCAAGTGATGTTAAACTCCTGAAACAAAAGATGTGGGACTTGGAGGACAAAGGTCGGCTGCATAATCTCAAGCTTCGTGGATTTCCAGAGGCTGGTGAGGAAGAGGATTTATCCAACACAGTCCTGCCATTTCTCCAGTCCCTGCTCCCGGACTCTGGAGTTGCAGAGTTGACACCTAGCAGACTTTTCGTATCCCAAAGCCGCCCCAGATCAATAAATTACTGCCCAGGGACATTCTGATCACCCTGCCTGCACTACAGGTTAGAGATCAGATCTTACAGAAAATGAGGCAGGAAAGGGATATTCCGGACTCCTTCTCTGGCATCTCTGTTTTCCCTGATCTTTCGCCTGGGACACTGGCCCGCAGACGGGAGTTCGCCCCTCACTGCAAAGCGCTACGTGATAAAAATATCGCCTACAGTTGGGGCACCCCCGTGCGACCGAAGTTCAGATATAAGGGGACAACCCAGATGTTCCTATCTCTGAGCCATCTAGGAAGAAAATAATCTGGTTCGAAGCAAGGCTGCTGTTGTGTTTTGAACATCATCATTGACTTTGGCCATTTTTTGCAGACTTGACATCCCTGGATGTGATTTAACATAGTTTTAAAACAGGCCCCTCTGAGGTGTAGTAAATTGTACTGGTTTTGTATTGCGATGCCCCAACCAAATCGGGGATTTTGTCCAGCGTCATTGAAGCTTACAGGGCCACCCATGTTTGTGGCAAACTCGAAGCTCTGACTACAACAACGGGGCCCTCAGACTAGTGGCCTATCAAAGCTTGTGGAGGTATGTCAGCAATATATGCCTGGCCAACAGCTGGATGTTGATTTTGTGCGCAGGAAAATTCAGTCCTTGCGCACAGTTCTTCAAAAAGGGAGCATGAAAAGGTAACCACTTCACGAAATCAGGAATGTCTCTGCTGTATCTATGTTCCCCCCCTGTGGAAACTATACACTCATGCCTTCACGCGGGTAACACAGGCATAGCGGCCAATTTATGTAGTGAAGCTTCACCAGCCGCCACAGGCAATGCTGCAGTTGGCCGGTGACCAACAACAGTAAGTCGTGACCTATGCCACTACTAACACACTTATCACACAAACACATTTTGGACGGATTAAATCTCCTTGTTTTTTAATTTTGGGAATCCAAAACACCCCCAGAATGGTCCCCCAACTTTCTGGAGCCTGGTTACATCAAGTTACATTTGTATCCATCACTCATTTCCACACACCAACGAGTGTGTTTTGTCTTATAGTCCCAAACTTTAACGCCCTGTCAGGACATGTTTTCACGACATCTGTCACAGTGTGGTGTAGTGACATACATGTACCTTTCTCTGAACTTCTAAAATGTAATCAACACTTTACTGCTATGTTTCCTGACCTGTTATGCATTCCCACATGTAGGATCCGCTTGAAGGCACCTCTACTGGGTCACCCAATAACCCACAAGACACACCGTCCGATGTGAATGTTCAGGAGGCTGGAACATCGGCAAACCCTTCTTCTCTGCCTCATCACGTGCCCGGGCTCGTCCAAGGAACCCACCTGTGGCCACCCCAAACGAAATGATGACCCTGGCACAACAAGTTCTGCAGCAGCACGTCCGGGAACCCCACTGTGCTTTTGCCAGCCTTGTGAATGAAAGGCTCCCATCTGTGACCCCGAGCAAAGAATCCATGCGGAGCGGTCATGCTCCAGGTGATGGATCAGGCACGGTTGGGACCCTGACTTCAGCCTCCAGTTTCCCTGCTGCCATTCCCACGGCACCCGGCAACCTACAGGCCTGGCAGTATTAGGCCCTCCGCATTCCTCCCCTGGGCGAGATCTGGCAGAGGACATTACACACTCATCGAAGCAGGGGTGGTTATTTGCCAACCTAGGCCCGACCCCAGCTTCCACCCTGATGATCAATTTGGCGAGGAGCCCACATTACCCACGATTTATAGTTTTTTTTGTTTGTTTTTTATTGTATTTTTTTTTTTTCATTTCTGTATGGCCAACAAGAAAGTGTGCCTTTTTTTAATTTGTTTTCCCAGAAAATGCTGGAGGATTTTACTTTGTGTTTTAGTGACCCTTTTGTGTCATACTAATGGACGCATGTCCCAAATTCTTGGTTTTGAAACTAAAATTTATTAGACACATTAGGTAAATATGTTGTCCGTGATTGTTGCATTCTGTGTTTTTATGAAGCCATCATTGTTGGCCGTTAAGCATATATGCAAGATTCTGTAGTCACACTACCTTCATATGTCGAGGGGCCTAATACTTAAATGTTGGGTCTTGAGCAGTAGCCTTCACTAATTAGAGGTTCGCCCAAAACAACTCCGAGGTGACCTTAAACATCATTGTATTTTGGACAACATTGTAAAGACTTCTTCTGGTGTAGTGGCCAGCAGTTTATATCTCGACGGAGTGAACACCCATTGTTGGTGATGGGGTAAGGCCATTTCCCAAACTATAATCATCCCTTTCTCTAAAAAGGATGTGTGTTGTTTTGTGGACATAATGCATGCTCACAATGTGGAGCTTGTGTTGGAACATGGTTTTTAGACCCTTTCCTCTGGCTCCACCTGTTAAGGCTATGTGTTGACCTTGATGGGCATAAAGGCTACCCATTAACCTCCCAAAATCTGTAAATATATGTGTGCTTAGATCAAGGTGAAACACATAAAGATTTTGCACAACATTTTATTGAAAATTCAAAATGTGCATACCGTGCACACAAAGTACACCTTTGTTTGAGTGTAGGAAGAACCCCTACTCACTTGTGATGGGCCCAATGTTGACACTATAAGAAAAGAGGCCAACGTGGTAGCCCCAACACACTCCCTATGGTCCAAATGTTGGACACTATAAGAAAAGAGGCCAACGTGGTAGCCCCAACCACACTCCCTATGGTCCAAACCCCCCTACTTTTGCCCCCAACACCTGGGAAAACCTATTGACTCGTGTATAAGCCGAGGGTGGACCCCAGCACAGGTATACAGCCCCCAGCAGTGGGTATAACAGCAGCCCCAGAGGTATATACAAGCAGCCCAGTGGTAGTATACAGCAGCAGCCCCAGTGGTATATACAGCAGCAGCCCCAGTAGTTAGTATACAGCAGCCCCAAGGTAGTATACAGCAGTCCCCAAAGGTATATACAGCAGCCCCAGTGGTAGTATACAGAGCCCCAGAGGTAGTATACAGCAGCCCCAGAGGTAGTATACAGCAGCCCCTAGAGGTATATACAGCCCCATGTAGTAGTAATACCAGACATCGCCCCCAGAGGTATATACAGCCCCAGTGGTAGTATACAGCAGCCCCAGAGTATATACAGCCCAGTGGTAGTATACAGCAGCCCCAGAGGTATATACAGCCCCAGTGGTAGTACACAGCAGCCCCAGAGGTATATAGAGCCCCAGTAGTAGTATACAGCAGCCCAGAGTGTATATACAGCCCCAGTGGTAGTATACAGCAGCCCTAGAGGTATATACAGCCCCAGTGGTAGTATACAGCAGTCCCAGAGGTATATACAGCCCCAGTGGTAGTATACAGCAGCCCCAGAGTTATAATACAGCCCCAGTGGTAGTATACAGCACCCCAGTGGTAGTATAAAGCCCCAGTGGTAGTATACAGCAGCCCCAGAGGTATATACAGCCCCAGTGGTAGTATACAGAAGCCCCAAGGTATATACAGCCCCAGTGGTAGTATACAGCAGCCCCAGAGGTATATACAGCCCCAGTAGTAGTATACAGCAGCCCCAGAGGTAATATACAGCCCCAGTGGTAGTATACAGCAGCCCCAGAGGTATATACAGCCCCAGTGGTAGTATACAGCAGCCCCAGAGGTATATACAGCCCCAGTGGTAGTATACAGCAGCCCCAGAGGTATATACAGCCCCAGTGGTAGTATACAGCAGCCCCAGAGGTATATACAGCCCCAGTAGTAGTATACAGCAGCCCCAGAGGTATATACAGCCCCAGTGGTAGTATACAGCAGCCCCAGAGGTATATACAGCCCCAGTGGTAGTATACAGCAGCCCCAGAGGTATATACAGCCCCAGTGGTAGTATACAGCAGCCCCAGAGGTATATACAGCCCCAGTGGTAGTATACAGCAGCCCCAGAGGTATATACAGCCCCAGTGGTAGTATACAGCAGCCCCAGAGGTATATACAGCCCCAGTGGTAGTATACAGCAGCCCCAGAGGTATATACAGCCCCAGTGGTAGTATACAGCAGCCCCAGTGGTAGTATAAAGCCCCAGTGGTAGTATACAGCAGCCCCAGAGGTATATACAGCCCCAGTGGTAGTATACAGAAGCCCCAGAGGTATATACAGCCCCAGTGGTAGTATACAGCAGCCCCAGAGGTATATACAGCCCCAGTAGTAGTATACAGCAGCCCAGAGGTATATACAGCCCCAGTGGTAGTATACAGCAGCCCCAGAGGTATATACAGCCCCAGTGGTAGTATACAGCAGCCCCAGAGGTATATACAGCCCCAGTGGTAGTATACAGCAGCCCCAGAGGTATATACAGCCCCAGTGGTAGTATACAGCAGCCCCAGAGGTATATACAGCCCCAGTGGTAGTATACAGCAGCCCCAGAAGTATATACAGCCCCAGTGGTAGTATACAGCAGCCCCAGAGGTATATACAGCCCCAGTGGTAGTATACAGCAGCCCCAGAGGTATATACAGCCCCAGTGGTAGTATACAGCAGCCCCAGAGGTATATACAGCCCCAGTGGTAGTATACAGCAGCCCCAGAGGTATATACAGCCCCAGTAGTAGTATACAGCAGCCCCAGAGGTATATACAGCCCCAGTGGTAGTATAAAGCAGCCCCAGAGGTATATACAGCCCCAGTGGTAGTATACAGCAGCCCCAGTGGTAGTATAAAGCCATAGTGGTAGTATACAGCAGCCCCAGAGGTATATACAGCCCCAGTTGTAGTATACAGAAGCCCCAGAGGTATATACAGCCCCAGTGGTAGTATACAGCAGCCCCAGAGGTATATACAGCCCCAGTGGTAGTATACAGCAGCCCCAGAGGTATATACAGCCCCAGTGGTAGTATACAGCAGCCCCAGAGGTATATACAGCCCCAGTGGTAGTATATAGCAGCCCCAGTGGTAGTATACAGAAGCCCCAGAGGTATATACAGCCCCAGTGGTAGTATACAGCAGCCCCAGTGGTAGTATAAAGCAGCCCCAGAGGTAGTATACAGCAGCCCCAGAGGTAGTATACAGCAGCCCCAGAGGTAGTATACAGCAGCCCCAGAGGAGGTATATACAGCCCCAATAGTAGTATACAGGCCCCCCAGTGGTGGTATACTGGCCCCCACCAGTAACACACAGCCCCCCCTCCTTAGTATGCCCCCCCCAGGCTGCGGCACCTGTTAAAATAACAAACTTTCATATATCACCTTTCCGGCGCAGCTCCTCCGCTCCTTCGCTCCCAGCTTCTTCTTCTTGCTTCCGGTGTCATGTGACCGGGCACTGGAGATGACATCATCTCCTGCGCCCGGTCACATGACACCGGAAGCAAGAAGAAGAAGCCTGGGAGCGAGGAGCGGAGGAGCTGCGCCGGAAAGGTGATGTATGCAAGTTTGTTATTTTAACAGGTGCCGCAGCCTGGGGGGGCATACTAAGGAGGGGGGGACATACTAAGGAGGGGGGGGCTGTGTATTACTGGTGGGGCCTGTGTAGTGCACTTGCACGGCATCCCCCCGCCGTTGATGGACGGGGGGATGCCGTGCATATTCATTGCACTAATGAGGCGGCCCCACGTGACCGCCTGCGGTCACCGCGGCCCCCTCCTGCCTCCTCCAGCCACCGGTGCAGCCCCCCCCCCCCACAGCATACTGAGTGACTCGCGTATAAGCCGAGGGGGGGACTTTTCAGCCCAATTTTTGGGCTGAAAAACTCGGCTTATACGCGAGTATATACGGTAAATCCTCTTCCTTATATGCTTCTCCTTATACAGGGATTTTTTTGATTTTATATGCATCATTTTTATATAAACCATGAACTTTTAATTTTTGATACAGTATTACACATATTTTCCAATTTTTACATATTTTTTTTAATGTTTCAATATATTACCGTATATACTCGTGTATAAGCCGACCCGTGTATAAGCCGACCCCCCTACTTTTGCCCCAAAAATCTGGAAAAACCTATTGACTCGTGTATAAGCCGAGGGTGGACCCCAGCACAGGTATACAGCCCCCAGCATTGTGGTATACAGGCCCCCCCCCAGTGGTATACAGGCCTCCCCAGTGGTAGTATACAGCAGCCCTAGTGGTAGTATACAGCAGCCCCAATGGTAGTATATAGCATCCCCAGCAGCCCCAGTGGTAGTATACAGCAGCCGCAGTGGTAGTATATAGCAGCCCCAGCAGCCCCAGTGGTAGTATATAGCAGCCCCAGCAGTAGTATACAGCAGCCCCAGTGGTAGTATATAGCAGCCCCAGTGGTAGTATATAGCAGCCCCAGCAGCCCCAGTGGTAGTATACAGCAGCCCCAGTGGTAGTATATAGCAGCCCCAGCAGCCCCAGTGGTAGTATACAGCAGCCCCAGTGGTAGTATATAGCAGCCCCAGTGGTAGTATATAGCAGCCCCAGTGGTAGTATATAGCAGCCCCAGTGGTAGTATATAGCAGCCCCAGTGGTAGTATATAGCAGCCCCAGTGGTAGTATACAGCAGCCCCAGTGGTAGTATACAGGAGCCCCAGCAGCCCCAGTGGTAGTATACAGGTGCCCCAGCAGCCCCAGTGGTATATACAGCAGCCCCAGTGGTATACAGGCCTCAGCAGTATATACAGCAGCCCCCAGGGGTTATACAGCACCCCCCAGGGGTTATACAGCACCCCCCAGGGGTTATACAGCGGCCCCCAGGGGGTACCCAGCAGCCCCCTAGGGGTACCAACAGCCCCCTGGGGGTACCAACAGCCTCCAGGGGGTACCCAGCAGCCCCTTGGGGGTACCAACAGCCCCCTGGGGGTACCAACAGCCTCCAGGGGGTACCCAGCAGCCCCCTAGGGGTACCAACAGCCCCCTGGGGTACCAACAGCCCCCTGGGGGCACCAACATCCCCCTGGGGGTACCAACAGCCCCCAGGGGGTACCCAGCAGTTATATTTATCATAACCGTCTATCTTTCCTAAGGGGTGCCGTTACACAACGTGTGTAAGTTATTATTTATTTAAATTAAATGCTTTATTAAATCTATATGCTTTTGGTAGTCTTTATAGAGTTGTGGTCAGTATAGAGTTGTGGTCAGTATAGAGTTGTGGTCAGTATAGAGTTGTGGTCAGTATAGAGTTGTGGTCAGTATAGAGTTGTGGTCAGTATAGAGTTGTGGTCAGTATAGAGTAGCTTACAAGTTTTTTTTTCAGTCAAAGGTTCTTCTGATTCAAAAATGGATACAAATGTCGATATTGTTAACGGCAGACAGGTAGCCATTTTTTTTTTCAATATATGTACAATTCCACTTCATTAATTTTTCTTTTTTGGTGTGATGTTTGTTAACCTACAGGACTTGGAGCAGCACAGCCGACCCTGCCGCATCAGCTGGCTCCCAATCTCAAGGCTGTCGGAGCACCACCGAACACTGTTCACAAACTCAGAGATCAGAGGTTGATGCTGCATTGCCATTATCTGGAACCCAGGTTGCCGGCATTGAAAGTTATCCCCTCTCACAGGCCTCTTGTCCTACTCTGGTGGGTACATCACGCCAGAGACAAAAGGCCAGTGAGAGGACAGTCATGCCTGAGTTTCTCCATCTAAGTTCAAACTTCCAGGAAGGAATGAGTCGCCTTGGTAACTGCATGGGAAATGGTTTTGATCTGATGAAGTCTCTTTTTGCTGATGTTACCAGACTACTCAATCGCCTGGAAGCTGACCTTAGCAGACCGGCACGTCATTTTTTCTCTTGCATGGAAAAGTGTGTGACGGATAACTTAGAACCTGAGTTTCAGATAAATGTGATGACTTCCTGTCAGGGGGCTTATAGACTAGCATTGCAGCAGCAAGAACAGCAGCAACAACAAAAAATGCAACAACAGCAACAACAGCATCACCTGCAACAGATGTCGTTAAACCAGCCACCCTTCTACAGCCAGCCAGCCAGCAATGTGGCACACATACCAAGCACCACTCAAGCAAGTGTTTATGATACATCATGTAGAGTTCAACCATTACAGAGCGCCGCATCCATGCAGTTGAGTACTACAGCAGCACAGGACTTAGCACCGGATGTGCCATCGTACACCGCACTGCTTAACTCTTCACCACAGCGTAAAGACTCCATTACTAGTGCAAGTAGTTTGATGAAAAGCTCCCGGGCCGTTTTCCATTCTGCCACTTCAGTCCTGCAAGTTACTTCTGATCTGCCCACTCACACTCTCAACACCTCTTCTACAACTCCTCTCTGTACATCGGTTCAAGCCAATAATGATGTGACTGTTACACAGAGTGAAGCTCCTTTGCAAGGCAACGCCGGAGGAAGCACACCAATCAGGCCAAAGAAGCGCACATCAACCGCCCCAAGTAAAGATATGAGCAAGGCCAAAGAAATTTATAAAAAGAAACACAAAAAAACATCAACACAGTTGACATCGACAGGCCCTCCACGCAAAAAAGGAAGACCAAAGAAAGAAAATAAAATCCATGGCCTTCTCCCACCTGCTAGTTCCCCTGCAAACATAGCTCTACATCATGTGGCGACACCTTCTACACCTTCCAATAATGTGTCTCTATTCTCAAATTTATCTTTCCCTTCAACAGTCCCTTCTCTGCATTTACAGAGTTTGCCTACCTCTTGTCATGCTACCATTCCTTTCTCTCCCCATGTGTGTACTGCCTTGACTTTTCAAACGGTTGACATGCCTGTGTACACATCCCTGAACAGGCCAGATGGTACCACTATGCGCCCAGCACAGACTTTGACATCCACTGGTCGGACATATCCAACTTTAATTACTGACATGGGCACACCGACTAGAGGTGGATCCGGCTGCAGCAACACCGCCAGCAGCAACAACACCCGTTCTTCTAAAGAGCCCATCCAACCCAAAAAATTGTAATATATGTGCTCTTGTATTAAAAATCACTAAAAGCCGCTTGGTTTGTGACACTTTCCGTTGGTGAGCTGATGTTGTAGCTTAAGTCCCCCAGGACATTTTTGTTTTTTTGCTAATAAACCTTTGTTTTAAACAATTATCTCTTTACTGACTCCAAGATGTTTAACGAGGGAGTTAACGCGGCTGCCTACACAATACTACTTTATCAAAAATCCATTATATTCAGGTTTTGGTGAGTTTTTGGGTACTGTTAAATTTTTTTGTCCTTGTTTACGTCAAAAGGGAAATATATCAGTGAGGAAAGAGTATTGTTCAGTTGACACAACATATAGTGAGGTTTGATCATACACATGTCCCCCGACACATGATGTTGTAATGGGTTTCATTTGGTACTCCTCTGACCCCTAGTCCCGCTGTCTCTTCTTTCTCTACCTCTTCTCTCATCCTGTCCCCGCTACCTCCTCTCTACCACCACACTGCTGTCTATTGTCTCTCCCCCTCGCTTCTCCCCTCTTCTGCAACTTTCCTCATGACTGCTCACTTGTCCATCAGTCACATTTCTTCATGCATGTTGAGGCATGCTCACGGTGTATCCTGCATCTCCCAGGGTATTGATGTTGTGTCCAGACAGGACATGACCTGACGTCCATGTCATACCACTGGCATTAAAATATTATATAGCAACATGCATACAGCGCCTTTTAGCTCCTTTTCTGGCATGTGAGTATGACCTGAAGCAAGGGCCTGTCAACACACAATTGCAATGGTAAAGATTTTTGACATCTATTACGGCACATTGGTCATTTCAACTCACAACCCTCATTTCGCAAGAACCAGTTAATTAAAAAAGTTTAATTAAAGACAGACAACTTTTTTAAATGTTGAAAAAGTATTAAATTAAATGAGGTTTTAATAGAGGAAGGCTTAAAAAATAACCAAAGTCAAGGTTTACGAATTGCGGAAATTGGATCTGAAAAAGACAGACCGTACAGTAAACCCTGCAGCAGTACATTGAGGCTGGTAAATGGCTTCATATTAGCACATTTAAAGGGACATTTGTGTACTAAACTCTCAACAGTAATAAAGGTGGTTAAAGAGAATGTTCATAACTGAACAAAATACTTAAACGGAATCTTTCAAAAACAGTAAACCTTAAACATAATATTAATGTTGTTCGACTAAAAGTCAGCAGACCCGTATAGAGGTGCTATTGTCCAAGTCAAGCATTCATGTTGAAGGGTTAAAACTTTTGCAATCTACTAGACCATGTCATCCTGCCAGTCCAAACGTCCCTGGCTCGATACAAAATAGGAGGCAAAACTGTCCCTTGTGTTGAGCACCTCCCGACTTGTCCTCAGGTGATTCTCTTGAAATTCCAACAAGTTGCTTGGTGGGGTTTCATCCATATCCACACGCAGGTTTTCATGGCGTTGAACAAAATTGTGTAGTAGCACACATGCTTTTACCACATCTATAATGGTGTCAGTTCTCAAGTTAATAGTTGTAGAAAGAACGCGCCATTTTGTTACTAGCAATCCAAACGCACATTCCACAGTGCGTCTGGCTCTGGTTAGCCGATAATTAAATATTTTTCGGGTATGTGTCAAGTCACGGCTGGAGTATGGCTTTAGAAGGTTTGTGGACATTTGGAACGCTTCATCGCCAACCACCACAAAAGGCATAGCTGGTACTTCTGTGTGTGGGAGTGGTTGTGGCGGGGGAATATTAAATGTATTTCTGTACAGCTTCTTCCCCATGTCAGAATCTTTAAAGGCGGACGAGTCATTTGCTCTCCCAAATTGACCGATATCCACAGCTGTGAAGCAGCAATCTGCGTCAGCAATGGCCATGAGTACTACGGAAAAATATTTCTTATAGTTATAGTACTCAGAACCGGTCCCTGGCGGCTTCTGTATCTGGACGTGTTTGCCGTCCACGGCTCCAATGCAGTTTGGGAACTGGCACACATCTTGGTACTTCTGCTTTCTGAAGCCACAGTTCGCTGGTGGGGTGTGGAAGAAAGTCATCATGCAGGGCCTGGCAAATAGCCTTACAGGTCTCGGGCACAATCCCTGAGAGCGTAGAGACTCCTATTCTAAATTGAAAATGGAGCGAGGACAAGGATTCGCCTGTAGCCAGGAATCTGTGAATATAATAGGACACAAACGTAAATGGGAGGAGTATTTGAGATGTTTAGGACATAATGGTGCTATGGTACCTGGGAAGGTTTTAATGGGCATGTATGTTTTTTCAGGCTGTCGGTATTATTGCGTCAGATTACTTAAAGTGCAACTTTTCATGCAACTTGTTGCAGTGACATCGTGTAAACATTTATCCTTTTTCAAACATGGTTAAATGTGTCCATGATTTCACTGCATCCAGTGCGTGCAATGACATGTTGCTTGCTATGTTGCCTAGCATAATGACAATGGAAAGGACATTGTGGCTTAATTAAAAGTTGTACAGAGGAGACATTGTACTGTGGACGCACAAGCTGACAAAGAGGATAGTGAATGAACAAGAGGAGTAAGAGGACTGACAGGACAGAGCAGACATTGTGCAGTGGACACAGAGGAGGACAAAGACGATAGGTGACGAACAGGAGTAGACACACGACACATGATGCAGTGGAGAGTGTACGCAAGAGAGGACAAAGCTGATAGTGAACGAACAGGTGGTGACACAGGATGCACAGGACAGAAGATGGGACAGGGGCATGAATTTTATGAACTTACCGCAGGGTGACCAAAAGCCGTTCCTCTGCAGGAATGCATCTTCGCAGCTGTGTGTCCTGGCGTGTGATGAAGCTTTCTACCCGTCTCAGCAGTCATTGAAGCTGGCCACGCTCATCCGGGTAAAGTCATGGAACTTGGCTGGGTCCGCTCTGAGCTCCAGGAACAAGCTGTGGTACACTCCGCGTCTGGGCCGAAGATCAACGATCGGGTGCTGCCACAAACGTTGTCTCGGACGACTTCTTCGCTCCCTTTCGCGTTGACGATATTCCTCGCAAGCGATTGCGTACGACACTGCAAGGTTCATCGCCAGATCCAAATCACGTTGAAAGCTTGAGAATCCTAGGTCCATCTTGGCTCTGTAATCAGCAGCTCAGACAGAGGACTGGTACTGAACTCGGCCTATTTTTTTGTGGTCCATAGGCCACTGCCCAGGGGCGTGCCAGTAGGTGGAGTGATGAAAATTAGGGGTAATTTCAGAAACGCATGCGGATAGAAAACGCATGCGCATGATAAAAACGCATGCATACGCAGTGCGTATCATCAGTATGCGCATACGCATGCTGATGAAATCTGCAACGTTTACATGCTTTTATATGCGTTTCCACATGCTGATGCGCATGCGCATCGTACGCGACGTTAACATCTGCAAATGTGAAGGCACCCTTACACTGCGAGTTTCACAGACTACCAGCCCCTCCTCCAGGAGGAGGCAGCTCCACTGTGCATGAAGTGTCTATGCAGAAGGCTGTTCAGGTGCTTGTAAGAACTCAGTGGGGGCATCCAATTCCTTCCATGTGTAAGCAGGTAGTGAGCTTACAAGTAATTAGTCGCCCTCTGCCCCCCCCCCTTCCCCATGCTCTCAATAATCAGCCACCTCTGTAACTAGAGGGAGGCAATATGCTCCCTGGCCCTACAGCCCATGACACAGTATCTCCTGCCCAGCCATGACTTGTGGAGCAGGTGGACATGTGAGTGCAGATGTACACATTCAGCTAGGGTATCCTCTCTATTAGCTTCTGAGGAGCTGGAACTCTGGCCCATGAATAGCATGGGTGCAGCACCCGGTCCTCAAGGATTTTTTATTACACGGTAGTCAGAGGAGCCTTCCGTTACTGACTTCAGGAGAGGAGCCTTCCATTAAGGACTTCAGCTTCCTCTATTAGCTTCTGAGGAGTTGGAACGCTGACCCGTGAAAAGCATGGATACAGCACCCAATCCTCTAGGTATTTTCATTACACAGTAAGGACTTTAGCTTCCTCCATTAGCTTCTGAGGAGTTGGAAACCTGGCCCATGGAAAGCATGGTCACAGCACCCAGTCCTCAAGGTACTCTTTATTTCATAAGTAGTCGGAGGAGTCTTCCATTAAGGATTTCAGCTTTATTGGGCCTCAGTAGCTGTTGCTACAGAGAGGATGGATGGATCCAGCGTTCCTGTTCTTCGCTGTGGAGATTTATTCCTTTGCAGGGTTTTTTCCGCGGTGTCCCAGGACTCATCCGTATCTATTCCGCGTCTCTCCTTGGCGGAGGATTTAACAAGCTTATAGTCTGCGTCTTGTTGGTAAGTAGTGATATATTCGGGGTTTGGGTAGGGGCAGGACGGGATTAGGTAGCATGAGATGCACGATAGAGTTTAATGGAGAACTCAGAGAGGAATGGATATTAATGGCGACATGCACCTCTTTTATTGTAGTTTCCATTTTACAATGGGATTGCAGGATACCCCCCCCCCCTTAACTCACTCGCTCCAGCCATTATTAGCTGGATCCCGGTGAGGCGTTTTGTAGTTTCTCTTCACCCCAGGACAAGCAGTTAATGAGGCAATAAAGCCCAAAACTTATATAACGTTACATCGTTTCCCGATGTTATTAGAGCCGTCCATATCCTTGCACTTACCATAGGATCTTGGGGTCATGTTGTGCCGGGTGCTTCCCCCCCGAGGCCGAATCGATTTGTCGGCTTTGAAAGATAAGCTCTGATGAGGGTTTTTTACATTTTGTCTCAATCAAAAAAATAAATATATAAATAAATAAATAAATAAATAAAATAAAATAAAAGCATGCATGTATGTATATACATATATATGTAAGTAGGTGTAGTTGTATGTATATATATGTATGTTAATATATATTAAATGAAGTAAATTCCGCAGGTAATTTCCCTACTGGTTTCCCTTGCCCAATTACGCTACCTTGCTGGTTTATTAATGCGGTGTTTGGCCGAGACAACTGTTAGAGTTTCTCATTGTCATCACCAGCTAGCATGGCGGCGTCGGGCGCCTCGCTAATTAAGCGGTTGTTATTCAACAAGGTGCACTTGGAAAACTTTAAACTCACCCTACGGGATATTGTTATAGGACAAATCATGAAAGTATATAAATAATTAATTAAATAAAAAGTGAACAATAAAATAATCGTACAGCCGTGCGGCCCGGAAAAAAGTTGTTTTCACGTGAAAGCAAGGTATGTTACATGGCTGAATGAGCTTTGCTTGGTTAAGAGTCGGCACCTGGTCTTTTTGGACTGGAAATAGTAAACAAAAAAAAAAGGGAGCAAAGAAACACATTTCATTTTATGTTTATGAGTGCTTAGGTTTTAAAAGTGATTTTGCACTTGGAAAGCACTGTTTAATTTCCATTCTGGCAAGCGGCATAGGCATCTCAGCCTAATTGTAGTCATTGGCATTGGTTTTCGGAGCACCTCAGCGTTACCCTGACGCGACAGTGGCGGGTCTGTAGGTTAAAACATCGTTGTCGCTCATGGCATGGACTTGAAAATTTCAGTTTTATGGGACTTGCGTGCAATTATTTAGCTGGAAAACGATTGTTGACGGGCCTTTAACAGCGGCGCTGCAACCCATCTGTGGTTGCGGGCAGCTTTTACAGTTAATGTAGAGTATATGGCATTAGGGATCTATGTAATGATACTAAATGCGAAGCGGTTTTGATTAATTGTTTATCTGGAGGGTGCCATAACCTTGATATTGCCGGTGATCCGTTACTGCGGAACATATGGTAAGATCCGGCTGCAGGGGATACATTGTGAGTTTTATTCAGTTTTGCTAAGATTCCTCAACATGGGAGGCCACTGATTGTTACATTGCATGCTGCAAACCTCGGGCTGTTCATCTCGACGTTACATATCCTTGGATTGGGAGGTATTCAGGTTCGGCATGAATGACATGTTTTGCTGTTACCGGATGTATTGTTACTGGATATTTCCGGGCGGCTTTTGGCCGCAAGTTTCGGTTTTGAAGTGGGGTGCATTTTAGGGAACCCCACTGCCAAGTTCTCGCCCTTCCCTCCTACATGTTGCCGGAATGGGTGTCGATTTCTTACCAAGGAATTTGAAATTCATTTCAGTTCGGCGGGAGTTGGCACTAATCCGGGCATTCAGGGGTGATTCAATGAATTGAGTAGTGTGTGGTTTGCGCTGCACCCTTGTTTGTGTTTTCTGATATTGGGGTTTTTTGGTAATGTACGAGTTTGTTAGCGAGCGTTATTATTAGAGTATTGTGGGGAACGTTTTGGTACGGTACGTATAAGTCATAGGCACAGGCGTGAGTGACGCATGTCCATATGGGTACCCAGGCACGTGCGGGAGTTCATGGATACATGAATGTGGGTGTTTATGGGTACATGGGTATACGCGCGTACGTATATATATATATATGTGTTGTACATATCCCGGATCCGGGTATACGCTGGCGCATCTCGGGTGTGTCGGAGTATAACTCAAGAATTGAGTTGTTTAGGTTTTCAGGGCTTGAAGTGAATGAGGGTTATGCAAAAAAAAAAAAAAAAAAAAATAATAAAAAAAAAAAAATAAAAATAAATAAAAATTTACGGGTGGGTGACCTGTTTTGGACATTTGATTTGCGCTTTTATGATTGTGGCTTGTTGCTACCGTGAATCTTACAATCCTAGTTTTGGAAACGTGAATCGCAAAGAATGTATTAAACATAAAAAAAAAAAAAAAAAAAAAAGGGGGAAGCTGACGAATGAGAGGTTTTTCTTTACACCATTGTTTTCGTGCGATGATATGATTGCTAACTGTTGTCTCTTTTCAGATGGTGTCGGTTCTTAGTAACGAGATGTTGGGCCGTGATGACTACAGTGTATTTGTACATCAGGGCTACTCGGTGGGCAGAAAATTCTTCGCTGGAGGAAGATCAATTGGGTTTTTGCCTGAGTTTTCATTGGGAAGGAAGGAGTTAACATGATTTTGAATGACATCCGTAGTAGAATAATTGATAGGCCCCTTTCCGGTTCTGCTGTCCTCGTCATACGCATGAGTCCTCGGTTTGTTTTAACCTGTGGAGCTGTTAATATGCCAGAGCTAATAAGGTCAAATTCCACGTTTTTTAATTGGAGCCAGTTATTCACGTGGTCGTTCCCAGCATAGTCCAGATAGGCCTGGATAAAATTTGTGCCAGTATACAATTGGCTTACCTTGACAACCGCTTTTAATTTTTCCATTGACCCAAGGGGATATGATACTTATTGTTACCAACTGCATTGCTATACGTCAGTATGGCATTCGCGGCTAGAATGTGACCTTAGTTTCTTGTAGCTGCCTGACGGGGTACATCTGCACGGTATTGGCACCGACATGTTCTTGTCCGTGCTCCGGGTCGGTTTTAAACAGGCCTTGTGCTCTCTCTGGGTGGGGTCGTAGCTCAGACATTGCTTTCGCTCCTCCGTGGCGGAGGAGAGAGTGATTTGAGAGTTAACCTGTACTGGACGGCCAGTGACAGAACAACCTCTGCACTCACGTGATCAGGCGGATTTGTGCCTTGCTTGAGCTGCGGCCTTTGATTTACCCACATAAGAAGAAAATAATACACATTGGAAGTGTTTTACAACAAGTCATGAGTAAGGTGTTATGTTGATACCTTTCATTAAAGAGTTGAAAAGTAACGGTTGTTGGTGTGCCTTCTGTGCGGCGAGAGGAAGAGAATTGTTGGTGGGTCTGGACAGTCTGTGGGGCACTGTGGATTAACCACTGCATCCTGACTGTCCAGCCCTTAAGGGGTTAATTCTTACCTCCTCTTCCTCCTCGTCTCACAGTGGCTGATTTGTTTTGTCACACCCTCCCCTATCTGCCTAACCACCCCCACCGGTTATATATCCTCTGGGATACAGCCATCTTGTCCTTTCCCCTGCTGCTTGCCCAAAGAGCAGTTTCCCACCCTCCCTCCCTGTTGTTGGAATTTTTGAGGTTGTCGCAGCGGTGGAGAGAGTGATTTGAGAGTTAACCTGTACTGGACGGCCAGTGACAGAACAACCTCTGCACTCACGTGATCAGGCGGATTTGTGCCTTGCTTGAGCTGCGGCCTTTGATTTACCCACATAAGAAGAAAATAATACACATTGGAAGTGTTTTACAACAAGTCATGAGTAAGGTGTTATGTTGATACCTTTCATTAAAGAGTTGAAAAGTAACGGTTGTTGGTGTGCCTTCTGTGCGGCGAGAGGAAGGGAATTGTTGGTGGGTCTGGACAGTCTTGTTATTGTTTTTCTCTATCTTCTCTTCTCTCTCTTTATCTCTCCCTCGACTGGTCTCTCCCCCCCCCTCCCCCCTCTGCCTCCTCCTATGTGATCCGCCTCCTATCCACGATTCAAAAGGTGACTTTCTTATGTTTACTGATGCTCTATTGTATGGAACATGAAAATTGTCTCCTATAATGTGCGGGGTTTAAATTCCCCATTTAAGCATTCCCTCCTTTGGAGGGACACTTTAAAAATGAACGCTGATATATTAAGTGTGGCGCCCCTGCGATCAGGAGGCCACAAAGAGAACTGCAGCCAGGCAGGTAGGACGACAGTTGAACACCAACACCCTCACTGCCCACACAACCCACGTATAGTAGAGGGCAGCACCTAACCCGGACCTGGGAACTCTAGGCAGGCGAGGGGTGGTGGGTTTAGAGCAGTGGTTAGGCAAACACGTAGTCAGGTAACAGAGGGTAGATATAGACCAGGGGGAGCAGGAAGGAGTCAGTAGGCCGAGGTAGGCTGAGATGAAAAGACTGAGATCACACGTCCTGGCAAAGTGGGATGTAGGAGCGCAGAATCTGAACAGAGCCAGTGTGAGCCGCAGAGAGAAAGCACGTCCGAAGCCAGCACCCCGGGAGTGTGAGGGAAGAGAGGGACAGTGACAGACTGCAGGCGGATCAGCCCTCCTATATTACCCAAAGACACAGTAGAGAGAGCCTGGTAGAGCCTCACATGGGAGGACTCTGGAGGCTAGGCTGAAGTAGAGTGTCGGCTCTAGAGGGGACCGTAGCTTCACCCGGCATCCCCAGACAACCGACGGGGGACCACAACTACACGTTAGGGTCCCTACCCCAAAGGACAGGCAGCTCAGTGGCAACCCGGAGGGCTCAAAGGAGTCCAAGCCACCGCCATACTGTCCGGCGTCACACACAACTAAGTGAATCCAGAGAGAGTCAACAGCCTGAGAAGGACACAGAGACAGAGTGAGGGGTCACAGTAAGAAAGACCTGGCTGCAGGGAGTAAAGGGAACCCGGAGGGGAAAGTGTGCCCGTGTAACTGAGAACTGAACTAAGAACTGTAACTGAATTGTGAACTGTACTTAAGAACTTGGAGAAGTAAACACGGTGAACCCTGAACACGACTCCCTTGTATGTCTCTGCCTGAACATGACTCCTTCTATACAGGTTCACAGCAGACCTCCACCTGGAGAGCTACAGCTTGCAGGCTCCATCGCTGAAGGAGGATTCCTGCAGCATCTGGACAGTAAGTGTACTGCACTCAGCACCAGGTCTGCACACTACACAATAGACTTTAATCATCACTGCCCCGGGGAACACAGTTCTGCCCACGGAGAACTATTCCATCCTTGCTGCCATTACATCATCCCCGGAGGTTCTGCGGCAGCGGCGGCCCCGTCACTGGCAACACACTGTGGGTGGCATCACGACTGACATTTCCCCTGTAAATACACCCTTATTATTGCCAGGGCCCGGGACACGGTCCGGACAAGGACCACCCGTGACTTCCCCAGTAGCAGCCCGGTCCGGTACCGAGTACCCCCGTCCCAGGGGGCTCGACATATGCATTCAGGAATCACACCTCTTAGTGGAGGATAATCACAGACTCCACCATAGGCTGTACCCTACTGCTCTTTTTGCTAACTCTCCAACGAAGAGAGCGGGTGTGTGTGTCTATGTTAAGCACTCGGTTGATTTTAAATTGATTTCTTCGGTATCTGACCCTTCGGGACGATTCGTCATCGTGGTTTGCACCATAGCCGGAGTTGAGGTGATGCTCGCTTCGATCTATGCTCCGAACGAGGGGCAGATACAATTTCTTCCTCCGTTTCTTGACGGTCTACATGACCACCCGCGAGCCTTAAAGATACTGTGTGGGGATTTTAATTTGATCTATGACCGGACCTTGGATTGCTCCCGGGGGACGGGGGGGAGGAGTCGAGAGCTTGGTCCCACCTGTCGTGAATATCATCTCCACGACATTTGACATTTGATGTGGTACTTGACTCGCATCCCCCTCCCCCTGGGGCATGGAGGTTGAATCGGGCTTTGCTTTCCGAGCCCGGATTGGTGGAGGATGTGGGCTCTCTCCTAGCAGAATTTTTTACAATTAACGATAATGGCTCAGTGAATGACGAGACTCTGTGGGCCTCTCATAAGGCCTATGTCCAGGGACTCTTTTTGCAGAGGGCAGCGAGATTTAGGAGAGCTCAAGAGAGGGAGAGGTCGGATCTACTCGCTCAGATACAAAATCTTGAAACCCTGAATAAACAACACCCGACATCTGCAACGACATCCCTACTGATCGCCGCCAGAATTCGCTTTAGGGCCCACCTACTTCGTAGCCACGAGAAATACCTACACCACTCCAAAACAATCTTTCATGAATCGGGAGATAAGGCGGGCGCCCTATTGGCGCGACAGTTAAAGAAAAAAGAAGCTAGGGCCACTATAGCAAAAATGACAGATGACTCGGGACGAACGGTTAGAAACCCTAATGACATAGCTGGCGTCTTTCAAAAATACTATGCTAAACTTTACAACCTTAAGTCGGAAGTAGAGACCCCCCAACCCACTACCAAACTGATTGGGGAGTTCCTGGAGGGATTGGACCTACCTTCTCTCACTCAACAGGAGACGGAGAGACTGAACCTCCCCTTTACTCTGACGGAGGTTGAGTCAGCCATCCGGGGCACCAAATTGTATTCGACCCCGGACCTAAGGGACTCCCCAACGAGTATCTTCGCTCTTTACTGGAGTTTTGGCTCCTTTCCTTCTGAGGAACTTCCACCACTGGCGGGAGATGGGAGTGATTGACCCTTTACATTTACAGGCTACAATAATTACCATTCCCAAGTCTGGCAAACCGCCAGATTTGCCGGAAAGCTATCGCCCCATCTCCCTCCTAAGTTGTGACCTAAAGATTTTTGCAAAGATTCTAGCGTCTAGGTTGACGGTTGTGGTTCCTAGGTTGGTTAGCCCGGACCAGGTGAGCTTTGTGGCTGGAAGGCAGACGAAAGATGGGACGAGAAGGATGATTAACCTTCTTAAATATCTGTAGCTGAAGGGTGACCCTGGGGCATTCCTGTCCTTAGATGCTGAGAAGGTGTTTGATAGGGTGCACTGTGCTTACCTGGAGGCGGTTCTTGGGAAGTTTGGCCTAGTCAGGCCCTTCCTTTTGGCTATAATGGCCTTGTATTCCCGTCCAAACGCCAGGGTCCTTACCTCTGGATTTCTTTCGCCTGCCTTTCAGATCACGAACGGAACCCGCCAGGGCTGCCCTCTGTCTCCGACAATAGTTGCCTTGGCGATAGAGCCCCTGGCGGAGAAGATCCGTACCATCCCGTTGGTGGAGGGTGTTCGGGTCGGCCGGGAGACACATACCATCGGCCTCTATGCTGACGATATCATCATTACTTGCACTAACATATCTCAGTCCTTGCCAGCGGTAATGTCCATTCTCCGCTCCTTCTACTTGATCTCATACTACAAACTGAACGCTACGAAATCGGTCATTCTTCCCATTAATGTTCCGGACATGTTGATCTCGTCCATCTCCCGCTCCCTACCTTTTAAATGGTCGAAAGAGGGAATTCCATACTTGGGTATTGTTCTTACTGCCCATTTAGTTAGACACAACTTTAACAACCTTTGCTCAAAAATCTCTAGCGTCACCGCCTCCTATTCCCTTAAGAAGCTCTCCTGGATTGCGCGTCTTAACGCATTTAAAATTGCTTTTGTTGCAGACAATTCTGTATTATCTTAAATGTATCCCCCTTAAAATTCCTAAAGACATGCTTCTTAAACTCCAACAGATCTCTAACCGTTACGTATAGGCAAATAAAACCCCTCAGATTGCGCGAGACACTATCTTCCATTACATGCTGGAGGTATGGGCTTACCGAATTTCTCAGCTTACCATAGGGCGGCTGTCTTGGAGGAGGCCAGGAACTGGTGGCATGCACCCACACACCTCAGGTGGGTGCATACTGAATCCTCCCAGATCCCTGGGGGCTTATTGTGGGACCTCCTGGCGGCTGAGTCCATCCACTCGGTGGACTGGGCTCCGCTGCTCGAGACGTCTCGTACCTTACCCTCCTACTGGAGAGAACTTCCACGGTCCTTGACCAGATTCCTCCCTGATGCTGTCCCTCTGTCGTCCCTTCGCCTGCTGATACCGTCGCTACACACGCGGACGTGGAGAATTGCGGGGGTTGGTGCCCTGGGGGATTTTCTTGCCACTGGTGGCCCTCCTTCCGTTGAGACATTTGAGTCCTTCTGTGAGTCCCGCCCTTCCTGTGGGTCATTTTTCAGTTTCTTCAACTTACGCATCTGCTGGGAACAAGCACTTATCTCGGCTGTTTGGGGGGTCCACAGAGTCCGTCCCAACTGCTGCAGTTTATCCTTTCTAAGGCTGACCATCCAAAAGGTTTTTCCAAATTGTATAGAATGCTACTCGGTAGTGACACAATCACGAAACTACAATACATGAAATGCTGGGAGGGGGACCTAAAGTTCACTTCTACGGTGGAGGATTGGCACGCCGCTTCCTCGGAGGTAGGAAAGACCTCCAGGTGTGTAAACCACATAGAGAATCTGAAAAAGATTCACCTCCGGTGGTACCTCCCCTCTGCCCGGGTGGCGTCTTTTGCTAGCCACTTATCACCACTTTGTTGGCGTCAGTGCGGGGGGAGGGGAGATCTGGCCCACATGTGGTGGTTGTGCCCGAAACTCACCCCCTTTTGGGTTTTGATATCCAGTCTTCTACAAACAGTTACAGGAGTGCTACAGGACCTGACTCCTCAATTGGCAGTTTTGAATATAGGTCTCCAGGACTATCCTCTGCCACTTAGGGGGACAGCCTCCTACATCCTCATTGCTGCACGCCTCTGTGTAGCGGCTAAGAGGAAGTCCCATCTTCCTCCCACTCTATCGGAGGTCACTCGCAAGCAGGGGCTGGCTGGAGCCTCTATACCTGGGTGGCAGATTTCCATTGCCGGCCCCGTCTTGAGGAGCGGGGGGGGTGCTGTCAGCCTGACTTGAGGACCGGGGGGGGGGGTGCTGTCAGCCTGACTTGAGGACCGGGGGGGGGGGTGCTGTCAGCCTGACTTGAGGACCGGGGGGGGGGGTGCTGTCAGCCTTTACCTCATCCCGGACCTCTAGCGTCATGTGCTATCGCCGCGCCGGCCGACTCCCGACTCCCGCGGCCGTTTCTGTAGGGGGCCGCCCGTAATGTGGACTATACCACCAGCCCAGGGGGCACCTGCCCCCCTGCCACCTGGGCCAGCCCCCCTGCTCGCAAGATCAACTGGATTTTCCATCAAGAATACCACCTTGCCTTGGATAGACCCACTAGACCAGTGATGGCGAACCTTTCTGAGGCCGAGTGCCCAAACTGCAACCTAAAACAAAATTATTTATGGCGAAGTGCCAACACGATAATATAACCTAAATTACAGCAGGAGTGGTAATCATAAGCGCTGCACAGGGGGGAGAGCCAGCAGATGCTAACTCTCTTCCCTGTACAGGGCTTGTCGTCCTGAAACATTGATGATCAATTCAATTATTTTAACAATTAATTTATTTTAAACTTACCTTTGCAGTCTTCTCTTCTCTTCGGCAGTGGTCAGACAGCTCATGTGTACTGGACATTGAAGCTGAGCCGCTGCCACTGTCCTTTCTAGAAACAGCAGGTGGACTGATCTGTATGGAAAAAATGCAGAATATTAGACACATAGGAGATAGATTTTATCATGGAATACAAGCAGATTTCATACTGAAATTCTGGTCCTCATCTTGTAGTAATATCTCCATCATGACCTCTCCTTGTAGTTATGTGCTCCATCCTGACCACCTCCTTCTAGCTATGTTCTCCATCCTGATCCTCTCCTTCTAGCTTTTTGCTCCATTCTGATCCTCTCCTAGCTATATGTTCCATCCTGACCCTCTCCTTGCAGTTGTGCTCCATCCTGACCCTCTCCTGGCAGTAATGTTCCTATCCTGACCCCCCCTTCTTGTAGTAATGTCTTCATCCTTATCCCCTTGTAGTATGCCCCATCCTTGTCCCCTTCGGTAATGTCCCATCCTTGTCCCCTTGTGGTAATGTCCCCATCCTGCCCCATCATGTAGTAATGCCCCATCCTGTTGTAATGCCCTATCCTTGTCCTCTTGCAGCAATATTCCCCATCCTGCAGTAATGCCCTATCCTTCTCCCCTTGTAGTAATATGCCCCATCCGTGTCCCCTTGAAGTAATATGCCCCATCCTGCAGTAATGTGTCTCATCCTTGTCCCTTGGTATTATTGCACCACCATTGTCCCCATCACATAGTAATATGCCCCAACTTGCCCCTGGTAGTATTGCCCTATTCTTGCCTCCATTACATAGTAATCTGCCCCATCCTTGTCCCCATCACATAATAATATGCCCCATCCTGCCCCTATTAGTATTGCCCCATCCATCCATCATCCTCTTAGTATTGCCCCATCCATCCTGCCTCCTCTTCGTATTGCCCCATCCATCCATCCTCCTCCTAGTATTGACCCATCCATCCATCTATCCTCCTCTTAGTATTGCCCCATCCATCCATCCTCCTCTTAGTATTGCCCCATCCATCCATCCTTCCTCCTCTTAGTATTGCCCCATCATCCATCCTCCTCTCAGGTATTGCCCCATCCTCCTCCTCCTTGTATTGCCCCATCCTCCTCCTCCTAGTATTGCCCCATCATCCTCCTTGTATTGCCCCATCATCCTCCTCCTGCTAGTATTGCCCCATCATCCTCCTCCTTGTATTGCCCCATCCTCCTCCTCCTCCTAGTATTGCCCCATCCTCCTCCTCATAGTATTGCCCCATCCTCCTCCTCCTCATAGTATGGCCCCATCATCCTCCTCCTGCTAGTATTGCCCCATCATCCTCCTTGTATTGCCCCATCATCCTCCTCCTGCTAGTATTGCCCCATCCTCCTCCTCCTCATAGTATGGCCCCATCATTCTCCTCCTGCTAGTATTGTCCCATCATCCTCCTTGTATTGCCCCATCATCCTCCTCCTGCTAGTATTGCCCCATCATCCTCCTCCTTGTAGTGCCCCATCTCTCCTCCTCCTCCTAGTATTGCCCCATCCTCCTCCTCCTCATAGTATTGCCCCATCCTCCTCCTCTTCATAGTATGGCCCCATCATCCTCCTCCTGCTAGTATTGCCCCATCATCCTCCTTGTATTGCCCCATCATCCTCCTCCTGCTAGTATTGCCCCATCATCCTCCTCCTTGTATGGCCCCATCCTCCTCCTCCAAGTATTGCCCCATCCTCCTTCTCCACATAGTATTGCCCCATCCTCCTCCTCCTCATAGTATGGCCCCATCATCCTCCTCCTGCTAGTATTGCCCCATCATCCTCCTTGTATTGCCCCATCATCCTCCTCCTGCTAGTATTGCCCCATCCTCCTCCTCCTCATAGTATGGCCCCATCATTCTCCTCCTGCTAGTATTGTCCCATCATCCTCCTTGTATTGCCCCATCATCCTCCTCCTGCTAGTATTGCCCCATCATCCTTCCTCCTCCTCCAGGTATTGCCCCATCCTCCTCCTCCTCATAGTATTGCCCCATCATTCTCCTCCTGCTAGTATTGTCCCATCATCCTCCTTGTATTGCCCCATCATCCTCCTCCTGCTTGTATTGCCCCTCCATCCTTCCTCCTCTTAGTATTGCCCCATCATCCATCCTCCTCCTCCAGGTATTGCCCCATCCTCCTCCTCCTTGTATTGCCCCATCCTCCTCCTCCTAGTATTGCCCCATCATCCTCCTTGTATTGCCCCATCATCCTCCTCCTGCTAGTATTGCCCCATCATCCTCTTCCTTGTATTGCCCCATCCTCCTCCTCCTCCTAGTATTGCCCCATCCTCCTCCTCCTCATAGTATTGCCCCATCCTCCTCCTCCTCATAGTATGGCCCCATCATCCTCCTCCTGCTAGTATTGCCCCATCATCCTCCTTGTATTGCCCCATCATCCTCCTCCTGCTAGTATTGCCCCATCCTCCTCCTCCTCATAGTATGGCCCCATCATTCTCCTCCTGCTAGTATTGTCCCATCATCCTCCTTGTATTGCCCCATCATCCTCCTCCTGCTAGTATTGCCCCATCATCCTCCTCCTTGTAGTGCCCCATCCTCTCCTCCTCCTAGTATTGCCCCATCCTCCTCCTCCTCATAGTATTGCCCCATCCTCCTCCTCTTCATAGTATGTCCCCATCATCCTCCTCCTGCTAGTATTGCCCCATCATCCTCCTTGTATTGCCCCATCATCCTCCTCCTGCTAGTATTGCCCCATCATCCTCCTCCTTGTATGGCCCCATCCTCCTCCTCCAAGTATTGCCCCATCCTCCTTCTCCACATAGTATTGCCCCATCCTCCTCCTCCTCATAGTATGGCCCCATCATCCTCCTCCTGCTAGTATTGCCCCATCATCCTCCTCCTGCTAGTATTGCCCCAACATCCTCTACCTTGTATTGCCCCATCATCCTCCTCCTCCAGGTATTGCCCCATCCTCCTCCTCCTCCAGGTATTGCCCCATCATCCTTCTCCTCCAGGTATTGCCCCATCCTCCTCCTCCTTGTATGGCCCCATCCTCCTCCTCCTCCTAGTATTGCCCCATCCTCCTCCTCCTCATAGTATTGCCCCATCATCCTCCTCCTCATAGTATGACCCCATCATCATCCTCCTCCTCATAGTATTGCCCCATCATCCTCCTCCTCATAGTATTGCCCCATCATCCTCCTCCTCATAGTATTGCCCCATCATCCTCCTCCTCATAGTATTGCCCCATCATCCTCCTCCTCCTTGTATGGCCCCATCCTCCTCCTCCTCCTCCTAGTATTGCCCCATCCTCCTCATAATATTGCCCCATCATCCTCCTCCTCATAGTATGACCCCATCATCATCCTCCTCCTCATAGTATTGCCCCATCCTCCTCCTCCTCCTCATAGTATTGCCCCATCATCCTTCTCCTCATAGTATTGCCCCATCATCCTCCTCCTCATAGTATTGCCCCATCATCCTCCTCCTCATAGTATTGCCCCATCATCCTCCTCCTCCTCCTAGTATTGCCCCATCCTCCTCCTCCTCATAGTATTGCCCCATCATCCTCCTTGTATTGCCCCATCATCCTCCTCCTGCTAGTATTGCCCCATCATCCTTCCTCCTCCTCCAGGTATTGCCCCATCCTCCTCCTCCTCATAGTATTGCCCCATCATTCTCCTCCTGCTAGTATTGTCCCATCATCCTCCTTGTATTGCCCCATCATCCTCCTCCTGCTTGTATTGCCCCTCCATCCTTCCTCCTCTTAGTATTGCCCCATCATCCATCCTCCTCCTCCAGGTATTGCCCCATCCTCCTCCTCCTTGTATTGCCCCATCCTCCTCCTCCTAGTATTGCCCCATCATCCTCCTTGTATTGCCCCATCATCCTCCTCCTGCTAGTATTGCCCCATCATCCTCTTCCTTGTATTGCCCCATCCTCCTCCTCCTCCTAGTATTGCCCCATCCTCCTCCTCCTCATAGTATTGCCCCATCCTCCTCCTCCTCATAGTATGGCCCCATCATCCTCCTCCTGCTAGTATTGCCCCATCATCCTCCTTGTATTGCCCCATCATCCTCCTCCTGCTAGTATTGCCCCATCCTCCTCCTCCTCATAGTATGGCCCCATCATTCTCCTCCTGCTAGTATTGTCCCATCATCCTCCTTGTATTGCCCCATCATCCTCCTCCTGCTAGTATTGCCCCATCATCCTCCTCCTTGTAGTGCCCCATCCTCCTCCTCCTCCTAGTATTGCCCCATCCTCCTCCTCCTCATAGTATTGCCCCATCCTCCTCCTCTTCATAGTATGTCCCCATCATCCTCCTCCTGCTAGTATTGCCCCATCATCCTCCTTGTATTGCCCCATCATCCTCCTCCTGCTAGTATTGCCCCATCATCCTCCTCCTTGTATGGCCCCATCCTCCTCCTCCAAGTATTGCCCCATCCTCCTTCTCCACATAGTATTGCCCCATCCTCCTCCTCCTCATAGTATGGCCCCATCATCCTCCTCCTGCTAGTATTGCCCCATCATCCTCCTCCTGCTAGTATTGCCCCAACATCCTCTACCTTGTATTGCCCCATCATCCTCTCCTCCTCAGGTATTGCCCCATCCTCCTCCTCCTCCAGGTATTGCCCCATCATCCTTCTCCTCCAGGTATTGCCCCATCCTCCTCCTCCTTGTATGGCCCCATCCTCCTCCTCCTCCTAGTATTGCCCCATCCTCCTCCTCCTCATAGTATTGCCCCATCATCCTCCTCCTCATAGTATGACCCCATCATCATCCTCCTCCTCATAGTATTGCCCCATCATCCTCCTCCTCATAGTATTGCCCCATCATCCTCCTCCTCATAGTATTGCCCCATCATCCTCCTCCTCATAGTATTGCCCCATCATCCTCCTCCTCCTTGTATGGCCCCATCCTCCTCCTCCTCCTCCTAGTATTGCCCCATCCTCCTCATAATATTGCCCCATCATCCTCCTCCTCATAGTATGACCCCATCATCATCCTCCTCCTCATAGTATTGCCCCATCCTCCTCCTCCTCCTCATAGTATTGCCCCATCATCCTTCTCCTCATAGTATTGCCCCATCATCCTCCTCCTCATAGTATTGCCCCATCATCCTCCTCCTCATAGTATTGCCCCATCATCCTCCTCCTCCTCCTAGTATTGCCCCATCCTCCTCCTCTCATAGTATTGCCCCATCATCCTCCTCCTCATAGTATTGCCCCATCATCCTCCTCCTCATAGTATTGTCCCATCATCCTCCTCCTCATAGTATTGCCCCATCTTCCTCCTCCTCCTCCTAGTATTGCCCCATCCTCCTCCTCCTCATAGTATTGCCCCATCCTCCTCCTCCTAGTATTGCCCCATCCTCCTCCTCCTCATAGTATTGCCCCATCCTCCTCCTCCTCCTCATAGCATTGCCCCATCATCCTCCTCCTCATAGTATGGCCCCATCCTCCTCCTCCTCCTCATAGTATTGCCCCATCCTCCTCCTCCTCATAGTATTGCCCCATCATCCTCCTCCTCATAGTATGGCCCCATCATCCTCCTCCTTGTTTGGCCCCATCCTGGCTGCTGGTGAAAAAAAAAAAAACTTTCATACTCACCTTTCTTCCTTCACCGCTGCTGCAGCTTGCATCCTGTGTGCCTCCAGCGCTGAGGGCGGTCACGTGATGCCGGGCGCGTCACGTGACCGCTGTCACATGACGCTGGCCGGGAGGGCGGGCCTAGAAGTGTCTGAGATAGGAGAAATGTCTCCTCTGCTCAGATACAGCTTAGATCTGCTGGCGGCGCGGCGCGTGCCGGCAGATCAAAGCTGAAGTGGTGGCTAGGCTGCGTGCCAGCGGAGGCGGCTCTGCGTGCCACCGCGGGCACGCGTGCCATAGGTTCGCCATCACTGCACTAGACTCTCAGTACAGAATCGTTGGGAATTGTGGGCCTCCCACCCTCAGTCCACCCCTGTTCCCCCTGAACTGGTGCCTAGATCTCTGGATATGGGTCTGCGTCAGGACTTCTGAGAGGGACCGGTCTCCTACTCTGGTCCTTCTCTGGCTCTGTGGATTTGGGACCTCGCGGGTGTCCCTGAACACATACGTGCCTGAATGTCTGTATACCCTTATTTACATTTTTCCATACTACTTACTTTGTGTCGTTAGTATTGTTACCTAGGAATCCGCATTGATTGTGCTGATGCAAGGCGGACCCCTAACCCTCCCCCCCTCCCCTTGTGGAGTCATTTCTCTTTCTTTTTACCCTCTGTCTTCATTCTACATTCTACTTTGTTAATTTTATTGTATCTTATGTTGTTCGACTTGTTTGATTTGAACAAACACTCAATAAAAATTTAAAGGGAACCAACCACCCCAAATGAACCCCCCGGACTGTTAATATGTGTCCCTACACCCAGCACACACATTTGGGGCAATCGTTTTTGCTAAAAAAACTGTTTAGTAGAAGCTAAGATATAGCTTTATAAAGTTTAATAAATTGAGACGGATGGGTGTTACCTAGCTTTGTCCTCGTGCATTTCTTCGTGCCCGTCAGCCTCCTCTCCCCCCCTCCCTTCAGTGAAGCCCTTCTGTGCAAGCCGAAAATGAAAGGGGGCGGGGCTAGATCGCGTCATGCCGGAGCTCCGCCCCCTTTCATGCCGCGATCTAGCCCCGCCCCCTTCATGACGCGGCCAGGCTCTTACAAGCAGAGATGGGCGTGCATAATGTATCAGGCAGCAGCAGATAGGCGGGGCATTTTCAGTTGCACAGAAGGGCTTCACTGAAGGGAGGAGGGGAGAGGACGGAGGCTGACAGGCACGAAGAAATGCACGAGGACAAAGCTAGGTAACACCCATTCGTCTCAATTTATTAAACTTTATAAAGCTATATCTTAGCTTCTACTAAACAGTTTTTTTTAGCAAAAATGATTGCCCCAAATGTGTGTGCTGGGTGTAGGGCCACATATTAACAGTCCGGGGGGGTCATTTGGGGTGGTTGGTTCCCTTTAATGTTCAAAAAAAAAAAAAAAGAATCTTGAGCAATGTGCTACCATGGTCAACGAATAGGTGAAGCCGGATCTACTCGGAATCAGTTTTACATGATACAAAGCAACTATCTTCAAAGGCTGTTTGGTTACAATAAGATGAAGCTGGCTTTTCTGGCTCTGGACGTCCTTTCTTCTCAAGCTACAGGATTTGCAACTCCTGCACCATTTTTCAATGGATGTTCGCATGCCGACCCAAAAGAACCTATCCTTCAACAGCGTCTCAAGCTTCTTCCATGCAAAGTGACCAGTTTAATTGTGGTAAGCGTTCAAGACCACGGGGACTTCTGATTTTGGCACGATGTTCAGCCAAGCCATTTCATGAGTTCTTGGATTTATGTACCGCCGGCACAACTTCTCTTAGTATTGAAACAGTTTACCTCGTTCATTCCACAGATGTTTGGCGTCAGACGGGGGATTTGCAGGCAGCTTTGCTGACTCCTGGGTTATCAGTTGTTTGATTAAACTGACAGGGGGTCATAGTCTTGCGACTCCTTCCAGTCAAAGTGGGACAACGGGTTTACTGTCCTTGTAGAGGGGTCTTGACGGGTCTGCTGGCATTGGGTTACTCTTACATGATGGAAGGCGGGTAACTCTACTTCTTCCAGCTCATCTTCGTCTATGCCCTCTTCTGATAAGTGTGGCATCCTGGATAGGGAGTCCACATTTCCATTCTGGTGTCCAGTAGAGCAGGTGTTAGGATGCCATCCAGTACAATGGACAGAAACGGCCTCTGTCCAATGAAGGTCTTGTACCAGGTGGCTGGGCCCTGTTGATCTAGTCCTGACGTTTGGCCCCGGCCCCCAGGGACTGCCCGTTTAAAGGACAGCTCGTATTCCGACAGAGAACCACTACTGTTATGTATGTTTGTTGCTCAATTTATGCAAAAAAATTTTTTCTTTCAATAAAAATTTAATGTTTAAAAAAAAAAAAGGACAGCTCATGACCGACGTGGTTACAGCGGTGGCAGATGGGCTCCCTAGTTGAGCTGTACCAATCGGCGGGTCTTCCTCTGTACGCTGCAGCTTGCTTCCTTCGCATCCAGGGTACATCCTCCGGGCTGTCGGCAAGTTGAATCAGCAGCTGAGGATTGCCTTGGGGTCTTGGTGCTGGCTGTTGGCTTTGCTGTAACTGCATAGCGTCCATTAGTCTGGCGATGTTTTTGCTCATCTGGCGCATCTCAGCACGCATCTCAGTTCCAGGGAATCATATTTGTCAGGCTGAGCAGATTGTACATTGTGCGTGGATGCAGACACGGGTAATGGTTTCGGGGTAGCCTGCACCTCACCACTGCACCACCGTTTAATTGCAGCTTCATGGGTCTCTACCGGCTTTATCTCCTTCAGGGTGTTAAAGTTAGCTTCGGGATTGCTCAATGACTACCAACGCACATTTTTACTGTCCTCAGGGGTTAGCAGTCCCCGAGTGAATTGTTCAATGAGGAGTTCATTTTCATTAAGTGCACTGGTGGGGCTGACATGTATAAGGGCACGCAATGCTTCTTCCAGACGCCAGGCATAAGCTCTTATGTCATGCCCCGGCCTCTGGTAGCAGTGATGGAAGTGTGGCACCCCAGGGGTTAATGTGCCACAGTAATGTGGCGACCCTGCGACCAGGAGGCCATAAAGGGAACTGCAGCCAGGAAGGTAGGACGACAGTTGAACACCAACACCCTCACAGCCCACACAACCCACGTAGCAGTAGAAAGCAGCACCCAACCCGGAGCCTGGGAACTCTAGGCAGGCAAGGGGTGGTGGGTTTAGAGACAGTAGGTGGGCCAACACATAAGTCAGGTGACAGAGGGTAGATATAGAGCAGGGGGAGGAGAAAGGAGTCAGTAGGCCGGTGTAGGCTGAGCAGCAAAGACAGAAGCACATGTCCTGGAAGAGTGGGATGTAAGGGGCGCAGAATCTGGAAGAGCCAGTGCGAGTCACAGAGAGAAAGCACGTCCGAAGCCAGCACCCCGGGAGTGTGAGGGAAGAGAGGGACGGTGATACCAGGCCCTAGAACCACGGCTGAGACGGCAGACTGTAGGCAGAGTAGCCCTCCTATTGAACCCGAAGACACAGTTAGAGAGAGCCTGGTAGAGCCTCACCACCGAGGACTATTGGAGGCTAGGCTAGAGTAGAGTGTCGGCTCTAGAGGGGACCGCAGATTTCCCCGGCATCCCCAGACATCCGACGGGGGACCTCAGCTACACGTTAGAGTCCCTACCCCAAAGGACAGGCAGCTCAGCGGCAACCCGGAGGGCTCACAGGAGTCCGAGCCACCGCCATACTGTCCGGAGTCACGCACATCAAAGTGAATAAGAGAGAAAGAGAACAGAAAACCTGGAAAGGACAGAGAGACAGAGTGAGGGGTCATAGAAGGAGCAACCTGGCTGCAGGGAGTAAAGGAACCCGAATGGGAAAGTGTGCCTGTGTAAAGAGTGTAACTTGTGAACTGTAACTGTAACTGTGAGCTGTACTTGAGAAGTTTGAGAAGTAAACACGGTGAACCCTGAATCTGACTCCCTTGCATGTGTCTGCCTGCATATGACTTCCTCCACACAGGTCTGCAGAAGATCCTCGCTTGGAAAGCCACAGCTTGTCAGCTCCAACACTGAAGGAGGATTCCTGCAGCATCTGGACAGTAAGTACATTGCACCCAGCACAAGTCTGCACCATACCCTACACCAGGGGTCTCAAACTCAGCTGGGTTGGTGGGCCGCACATAGAAAAACATTTATAGTGGGGGGCCGCATCTCTTGTAGGACTAAGTGATATTTTTAGTAATACCAGAATTTCTTGCTCAATGTAGTAAAGTACAAGTCCTGATCCCTTTCTTGTAGTAATGTCTCCATCATGTAGTAATGTCCTTTTCTACTGATGTCCCCCATCCTGATCCCTTTTTCTAGTGATGATCCCTATCCTGATCCCTTTTTCTACTGATGTCCCCCATCCTGATCC
The DNA here is from genome assembly GCA_033576535.1 of Allobates femoralis. Lineage (NCBI taxonomy): Eukaryota > Metazoa > Chordata > Amphibia > Anura > Aromobatidae > Allobates > Allobates femoralis. Next base: position 350,660,482 of record JARQOC010000003.1, on the reverse strand, counting down.
CTTTTTCTAGTGATGATCCCTATCCTGATCCCTTTTTCTAGTGATGTCCCCCATCGATCATGGTCCCCTTTTGTAGTGATGTCCCCACACTGATCTCCTTTTCTAGTGATGACCCCCTTTCCTGATCTCCTTTTCTAGTGATGTCCCCCATCTTGATCCCCTTTAGTGATGATGTCCCATCCCGATCCCCTTTTATAGTTATGTCCCCCATCCTGATCTACTTTTATAGTGATGTCCCCCATCCTGATCCCCTTTTATAGTGGTGTCCCCCATCCTGATCCCCTTTTATAGTGATGTCCCCCATCCTGATCCCCTTTTATAGTGATGTCCCCCATCCTGATCTACTTTTATAGTGATGCCCCACCATCCTGATCTACTTTTATAGTGATGCCCCCCCATCCTGTTTTACCTTCTTACACACTCAAATACACACTCTATCACACTCGCACACAAACCCACACACAAACCCCCCCCCCACACTCTCACACATCCTCATACACACTCTTACACTCATACACACACTGAAACTCGCACACACTTTCTTATACACACATCCTCACTCACACACTCACCCTCACACACCTCTCACACACACACTCTCACTTTTCTCACTTTAATGATGCATCGTTCCAGTGCAGGGGGCCGCCGCGGTCCCCACTGTACTGACTTCCGGCCTCCGCTGTGCTATGACTTCCTCCAGCTGCCGCTCAGACAAGCTCTGTTGCTCATCATGATCAATGCAATCTACCAGCCAGAGGCCTGCAGGTGACGTCATATTCTGCCGTCAGCTGCGGGCCTCTCATTGGCTGGCAGCTTGCATTGATCTTGCTGAGTGGCAGAGCTTGTTAGTGCTGCGGACAGAAGTCATCACACAGCGGGGACTGCAGCGGCCCCCTGCACTGGGGCAATGCACCATTAAGTTGTCCAAGGTGCCGCGGGCCGCATAGTGAAGCCCCAGGGGCCGCATGCGGCCCTCGGGCCGCGAGTTTGAGACCCCTGCCCTACACAATAGACTTAACCATCACTGCCCCGGGGAACTCAGTTCTGCCCATGGAGAACTATTCCATCGTAGCTGCCATTACATCATCCCTGGAGTTTCTGCAGCAGCGGTGGCCCCACTACTGGCCACACACTGTGGGTGGTGTCACGACTGACATTTTCCCTGTAAATATCCCCGTACTATTGTCAGGGCCCGGGACACGGTCCGGACCAGGACCACCCGTGACTTCCCCAGTAGCAGACCCGGTCCGGTACCGGGTACCCCGTCCCAGTGGGCTCGACAGTAACATCACACGGGTTCCCTCCCCACAACATACTGACACTACACTAGCACCTCTGGGCCAGGAGGGGAGCTAAACCAGCTCCCTTATATACTCTGGGTCAAGAGGAAGTAGTTAGTCAGCTCTGAGTTCAGTTCATAGTTAGTTCAGTTCCTGGGAGAACTGAGAGAGGGAGATTGTGGTATAAAGGAGCTGCGTCAGGCTTCTCCACAATCTGCTACTCGATTCCAGGCCTAGCCAGGGTCTGAGGGAAGGAGAACTGAAGACAGAGGAACACATCTGGGAGACTAAGTGCCATCACCACTCGCCCCAGAGGAGCGCACAGAACGGACACCGGATCCGAGACTGTGACTGACACACACAGCACACACAGTATATCCGGGAATAGTGGAGTTTCTAGATTAACACTGTACCAGAGCAAAGCAACACGGCGGGGTCAGCAGCTGAATCCCTGATGAATGGTCCAATAGCAGGCAGTGTTCCATATTAGGCTCCAATATCATAATTCATTATTAATTTCTCCAGAAAAAACTAAAATATACAAAAAAATAGTTAAAATCACGTATGGTGCCAGGCACATACAGCCACATGTCAAAATCTCGTATACATCCACAGCACAGGAGGAGAAAAAACGGCTCTCTATAGAAAAGGGGCATAACTTATCATTTAATTAAGCCCCTTTGGGGCAAGTGTCTCAAGTTTGACCATCCACTTACACTCTTCTTGTGCCAGTGTTTTGGCCATATCACCCTCCCCCTCCTGATGCCGCCCTGAACTCGATCAATCCTTTTTATTAGCAATCCTTTGGGATTACACCCGTGAAATAACCTAAAATGCTTAGGCAACGTTTTTAATGTGTTAATATCAATGACTTTGGCGGCCCCCTTAATGTTACGGACATGTTCACGCACTCTCACACGCAACTGCCTTGTGGTTATATCAATATATATCTTCCCACAAGGACAAGTTGCTCGGTAGATGACATGAGTTGTACTGCAGCTGATATACTTTTTGATCTTGTGTATTTCGTCACCTGAAGATCGGAACTCTTTTGCTCGTCTTATATTACCTTGAGTACAAGCTAAGCAATCGTCACAAGGGTAACACCCCATTAGTGGTCCTGTTGCTCTTTCACCAAAGAAATTATTTCTTTTGGGACGTAATGGCTAGCACTCAAAAATTTCTTGCTCTACGTGAGGTTAGTAATGGTTGTGTTGAAAGATGTTTTGCCAAAATTGGGTCAGTAAATAACACTGTCCAATGCTTACTCAAGATTGACCTGATGTTCGACAATTGAGAGTTGAAGGTCGAGATGTACCTGATGTGACTATGTTCGACAGGCTTGATCTTTGGTTGCAATAACAATTTTCCCTTCTCATTTTTTTTGGCCTTCCCATAACCCTGTTTTATGCATCGATTGCTGAATCCTCTGGATGTGAACCTGCGACCAGGGTGGCCAAAGGTAGGAACTGCAGCCAGGCAGGTGGAGACAGGTTGTTACACACACACCTTCAAACACAGACCCACGGACACAAGACCCAACCCGGAGCCTGGGACTCTAGGCGGGCAAGGGGTGGTAGGGCCAGACACATTGGGTGGGGGCGTAGGTCAGGTGATGAATCAGGTACAAAAAGGGAACACTGGGAGGAGTTAGTTAGTAGGCCAGAGTGAGCGAGCAGCCAAGACCAAGTAGGCTGGAATAGGCTGAGACAAAAAGACCCAGAGTAGGATAGTGGGTGCCGAATAGCAAAGACAAGAACAGCACAGACAGAGGGACACTTCCTGGAAAGCTTGAGGCTCGCTGGAGGTGCAGAATCCTGCGAGACACCGTTCCCTGGAGAGAAAGCCCGCTCCATAGCCTGCAGCCCAAAGGAAAGGAAAGACTGAGACCGGTCCGAGGAAGGCGCTGACAAACTACTGGCAGGACAGATCCCCTGACGTACCTAGGTAGTTAGACGAGTAGGAGAGAGCCTGGTGATCCCTTGCAAGATAGGGACACCCAAGGCTAGGCTGGGACCAGAGAGTCGGCTCTGGGTGACCGTAGCTACACGCCGGTACACGGACACACCGACGGGGAGACATAGATTCCAGGTCTGGTCACCCAACACAAGGGCTGGAGAAACAGCAGCATATAGGACCCAGGCTTGCTGCCCATACACTGGGAGAAGCCAACCAAGGGACCGAGCTGCCCTCATACAGCCCATGGGAAGAACAGAGGAGAGGAAAGCCAGAGAGGTTTCATAGAGTGAAGGGTCTCAAGAAAGGAAACCTGGCTGCAGAGCGTTCAGCGAGAGTACGGAGTTAACCGTGTGTACTGTACTATGAACTGTACTGAGGACTTGCTAGTAAAACCCGGTGAACCCTGCTTAAGTCTCCCATGTCTGATTCCCTGCACATTGAACTTTATTAAATCTTTACACCATGTCAGGAGCAGCCCCGACCCACGGCAGGCTCATCCATCTAGCTGCAGCACCATCTATCCATCCTCCTGGCAGAAGTACGCAGCAGCAGTGGTCCCCTCACTGACCACAACCCGTGGGTGGCGTCACGACAAACCCCTGTAAATATTCTCTTTTACTTGTGGGCTCGGGATACGGTCCGGACCAAGACCGCCGTGATACCCCCCTGTGATACCCGGTCCGGTACCGAGTACCCCGTCCCAGTGGGCTACACAGTACTTTCTGCATGTGCTGACATGGCATGGAGGAGGGAGTTTACAGCTGTACTATTACGGTACACATCAGTTTGTATTATGCCGTCTTCTCCAACCTCCAAAGCCACGTCCAGAAAGGTCATATGTTTTCTGTGTGCCAGATAGGTTAGCTTAATATTCAAGTCGTTCTTGTTGAAAGCATCCATAAATTGATCCAAGTCTGGCTTAGACCCTTGCCATATAAATAGCAGGTCATCAATATATCTAAACCAACAAACGACACTCTCAACACCCACAATATCTCCAGAATGGAACAAAGACAGCTCCCAGCTGCCCAAAAATAAATTTGCATATGATGGGGCACAAGCCGCCCCCATTGCTGTCCCTCGTTTTTGCACATAGAAGCCGTCATTGAATACAAAGACGTTGTGGGTTAGAACGTACTCGAGTAAATCTTCAATCAAGGCACACAAACTATTTTCCCAGCTGGTCATTCACAAGAAGAGACTCACTGCCTGCATCCCATCCACGTGCACAATACAAGTATACAAGGATTCGACATCGGCTGTGACCAGCCACATGTCATCTGTTAGAATCATTCCTTCTAATTTTTTCAATATGTCAGTAGTATCACGCACGTAGAATGGGAGTGTGACAATCAGTTTTTTTAGATAATATTCAACAAACCTGCAGGAAGGCTCACATAAGCCCCCGTTACCTGAGATGATGGGGCATCCGGGAGGGTTGCTAAGGTCTTTATGCACCTTAGGTATTAGATAAAAGGTAGGTGTTTTTGGGTCTTCGACCAGCAATCCGCCAAATACTTTCTTGGAAATCACCCCATCGTCAAAGGCACGTTGTAAGATTACCAATAGGGATGAGCGAGTCTACTCGTTATGATTCGTTACTCGGCGAATAGTACGGTACTCACTCTACTCGTTACTCTGCGAGTATCCTTGCGATTACTCGCACAGTAACGAGTCCAATGTAAATGAAGGGAAATGCAATTCCTCTGCTGCTGGACCCTATAAAGAGGTCTTGCAGCAGAGGAAAAACCTGCAATTCCCCATTTCATTGTTTAAAAGCCAGCGGTAAAAAGCCGCCGGCTTTTAAACAATGCTGACAGTTGGTGACAGCTTACCTGCCGCCCGACAGCAAGATCCTCCGCTCTCCCCACCGCCTCCCCACCCTATCCCAACTTAGGATCGGGTGGGGAGGCTGCGGTGGAAGCGGAGGATCCTGCTGTCAGCAGTGGCTGGCACTATAGTTCGGGAACAGGGGGTCGGTTCACTCCCCGTCCTCCGTGGCCTGCCGTCTTCTTCTCTGTGTCTTTGCGACAGCAGCCGCATAGAACGGCGGCAGCTGCAAAGCACTGCCGCTATCACTGCATTAAGTGATAACCGGATTCTCCTGGATTGCCCCGGTCCGGTGCAATCCGGGACCATAGAGCCCCTTGTTATGGGGTGCTGGATTGCACCTGACGGGAGCAATCTGGGAGAATCCGGTTTTCAAAACCGAATTCTCCCGGATTGTATCCGGTTTTCTATTTTTGACCTTCCCGCCTGGATTTTCAAATGAACAGCTGGCTCAGGTCAGCTGTTCATTTGAAGTAGCAATGCTTTCAGGGTTCATGTAAGTTCATGCTTGCCTGCATGAACTCACATAAACTTTCCCAGGGTGCACAGCTCTGCTACATCTCTGGTGGAGGTTCTCTACCAGAAATGTAGCACAGCTAAAGAAGAACCCTGGATTGGACTACGTCGGATTGAAGAGGATTTTTTTAAAATAAAGATGGAGTTCCTAAGTGTCTTTTTTTTTTTTTTTTTTTTAAATAAAAATATTTTTTCTCTGTGTTGTGTTTTTTTTAAAAATTCACTAGAAATTCATGGCGGTCATGTGTACTATTGGCGTGACCGCCATGAATTTCGGGCTAAGGGCCGGCTGATAATACAAAGCTGGCCCTAACCCCTTTACCCAGTGAGCCATCGCACCAGGGCCCTGGAAGTGTTGGGTTCAGCGCCAGAAAATGGCGCTTCAATGAACGCGCCAGGGTCCATCATGCTTTGGGGCTGTGTGGCCAATGACGGCAACGGGAATCTTGTTAAAGTTGAGGGTCGAATGGATTCCACTCGGTATCAGCAGATTCTTGAGAATAATGTTCAAGAATCAGTGTCAAAGTTGAAGTTACGTCGGGGATGGATCTTTCAGCAAGACAATGATCCAAAACACCGCTCCAAATCTATTCAGGCATTCATGCAGAGGAACAATTACAATGTTCTGGAATGGCCATCCCAGTCCCCAGACCTGAATATCATTGAACATCTGTGGGATGTTTTGAAGCGGGCTGTCCATGCTCGGCGACCATCAAACTTAACTGAACTGAATTGTTTTGTAAAGAGGAATGGTCAAAAATACTAGGATCCAGGATCCAGGAACTCATTAACAGCTACAGGAAGCGACTAGAGGCTGTTATTTTTGCAAAAGGTAGATCTACTAAATATTAATGTCACTTTTCTGTTGAGGTGCCCCTACTTTTGCACCTGTCAAATTTTGAAATATTGCGTATTTCACATTTTCGGTTAGTACAATAAACCTCATTTCAATCCTGAAATATTACTGTGTCCATCAGTTATTACCGTATTTTTCGCTTTATAAGACGCACCTGATTATAAGACGCACCCCCAAATTTGGTGAAGGAAAAGAGAAAAAAATAGTTTTTAATGTAAAATGGGGTCCATCTTATAATGCCAGTGTCCATCTTACAAATCATATACCGTATATGTCCCCCATTCTGGTAAATTAACCCCCCATCCTGGTATATATATACCCCTTGCTGTTACACATAGCCCCTTTGCTGGCACACTGTCCCCCTCTGCTGGCACACTGTCCCCCTCTGCTGGCACACTGCCCCCTTATGCTGGCACACTGTACCCCTCTGCTGGCACACTGTCCTCCTCCCTGCTGGCATACTGCCTCCCTTCCTGCTGGCACGCTGCCCCTTCCTGCTGGCACGCTGCCCCCTTCCTACTGGCACCTGTCTTTTTGATTCCCCTCCCTGCTGGCACGCTGTCCCCCCTCCCTGCTGGCACACTGTCCCCCCTTTTTCTGGCACACTGTCCCCCTCCCTGCTGGCACACTGTCCCCCTTTTTCCGGCACACTGTCCCCCTCCCTGCTGGCACACTGTCCCCCTTTTTTGCTGGCACACTGTCCCCCTTTTTTGGCTGGCACACTGTCCCCCTTTGTGGCTGGCACACTGTCCCCCTTGGTGGCTGGCACATTGTCCCCCTTGGTGGCTGGCACACTGAGCCCCCTTGGTGGCTGGCACACTGCCCCCTTGGTGGCTGGCACACTGTCCCCCTTGGTGGCCCTGCCCCTGTGCACACACTGTCCCTCTTGGTGGCTGGCACACTGTCCCCCTTGGTGGCTGGCACACTGAGCCCCCTTGGTGGCTGGCACACTGTCCCCATTGGTGGCTGGCACACTGTCCCCCTTGGTGGCTGGCACACTGTCCCCCTTGGTGGCTGGCACACTGAGCCCCCACAGAGTGCACAGCTACAAAAATAATAAACAATATCTTACTCACCTCTCTTCATCTTCCCTGCTGCCCGCGCTATCCCCGATGACTCTGTGCGGTCCCAGCATTCGGGTCCTGTGAGCAGCGCGCGGTATGACGTCACTCTGCAGCGACGTTCACATGACCCGGATGCTGGTACCGCACAAAGTCATCGGGGATAGCCCGGGCAGCAGGGAAGATGAAGAGAGGCGAGTATGATCCTCTATCGCCGGGATAGTCAGTGCTTTCCACTCAAAGGAAGTGTGGAAAGCACTGGCTGTTCACATGGCGCTGCCGCCGCTGAGCTACGGGCCGCTCCATTCACGCCTGTAATATGCGCTGCTCCCGCTGGTGATTGACAGCGGGATGCAGTGAATATTACAGGAGATAATGAGCGGCCCCACGTGATCACGGGGCCGCAGCTGCAGCCTCTTCCAGCCACCTGACAGCCCCCGGACACCGCTCCTGAGCTGGCCTATCACCCCCCTCCCCATACAGCACACTTGTACTTTCACATTATAAGACGCACCCCCTATTTTCCCCCAAAATTTGGGTGCATAAAAGTGCGTCTTATAATGCGAAAAATACGGTACATATATCACACTGAAATAGCTGTTACAAAAAAACAATTTTAAACAAAAAAAAAGAGTAAGATTAAGAGGGGTGCCCAAACTTTTTCATTTGACTGTATATGAGAAAATTAATTGTGTGGTATTTGTTCACTAAATCACAGCTGGTCTGTGTCTTAACTTATATTTAACCACTATAGTTTGTAATTTTCACTATAGGGTCATTCCATGTCAAGTGATCCAAAAATGAATATTTTTTTCCCTGACGTCTTCAGATTTTTACAAAAAAAAAGTTTTGAATTTTCTTTCTTCATCAGTTAATTTTTTACAGATTTTTAAAGTTTTAAAAAAGTGCAAATTTTGGCTTGGTCTGACTTTACATTTTCTATCATAACTCAAGCTAGAAATAAGATAGAGAGACAAAATAAACACCGTTCTACTCAGAATTGTTCAGGCTTTCACCAGATATGTCACAAGAGGATCTTTGTTAATATTTTACCCATGCGATCGCAAACGCAAAATTTTAAAACGCATTTACGAAAAATCGGCATCATTTAAATATTTCAAAAACTGCCCATGTGTCTGCTTTGCTCTTAGCCACATCTGTACCAAATTTCAAGTTGGGATCGCGATGGGATCATATTTTAAAATATTTTACTATTAATAGCGTCAATGGGTCATTCCATATCAAGTGATCTAAATATGAATATTTTTTTTTTACCTGACATCTTTAGATTTTTTTAAATTTTTTTTCTATTTGAAGTACCAATTTAGTTAATTATAAATTAAAAGTTTAGAATTTTTTTTCTTAATCAGTTAATTTTTTACAGATATGTAAAGTTTTAAAAAAGTGCGAATTTTGACCTGGTATGGCTTTACATTTTTTTTGTCTCGGGCTAGAAATAAAGGTAATGAAGCGGGAGAGGTATCATTTTACTCAGAACGGTAACAGCTTTCATTTGATATGTCACAAGATTATTTTTTTATATTTTGTTTGGGAAAAATCAAATTCAAAATTTTGATGTGCAATTGTGAAATAAATGTTAGTTTGAAAATTGTGAAAAAATGCCTGTGTGTTACTTGTGCTGCCACAGTCGCTGCTACATGTGCAGAGTAGAATTCCAGCATGTCGGCACATTACATTTCAGCCAGTGAATGGGCAAGCCGAAAGACTTCTGGAGCGAAGCAAGTCGTTGAGCTGTGGGATGCGAACGCCGGAAGTGAGCACACAACGACCGTGCCCTCTGCAGAAGCCCATCTAGGCCAGGATAGTGTGTCAAAAATTTCTGGACAACCAGATTCAACACGTGAACCATACAAGGCACGTGTGTGATATTGCCCCGGCGAAGGGCCGCACCCAGGTTTGCAGCATTGTCACACACGACCTTCCCTGGCTGCAGGTTGAGTGGAGACGACCATTGCTGAAACTCGGTCGCCAGAGCTGACCACAACTCCTCAGCTCCTCACATTTCCCAGGCATTTCAAGGTAAAGACCGCCTGATGGCGTTGAGCCCTGCTGCCAGCATAGTAAGGAGGTGTGTAGGATTCCTTCTGTGCAGTTACAACGCAGGTGGCATTACCAGACAGGCTTTGGACGAAGGTGGAGGACTGAGACGAGGTTATGGAGGCAGAAGCAGTGGAGGAACTTCTACCTACAGAGGATGGACGCAAAACTTGTGGGGACAGCAAGACTTGGACAGCAGACCCGTCTCCAGCTCTCACCATAGTTAACCAGTGCCCAGACTGCGACATGTAACACCCCTGTCCATGCTTACTGGTCGAAGTGTCTGTGGTGAAATGCACCCTGTCACACACAGAGTTTCTCAAGAAAGCGGTGATGTTGTCTGCGACATGCTGTTGTAGCGCAGGCACACCTTTCTTGGAGAAGTAGTGGTGACTGGGCATCTGGTACTGGGGCACTACGACAGGCATAAGGTCTCAAAAATCCTCTGTGTCCACCAGGCGGAAAGGCAGCATTTCTGTAGCCAACAGCTTGCAGATGGTGAAATTCAAGCGCTTAGCTTTGTCATGGCTAGGAGGAAATGGTCTTTTACTTGTCCACATCTGAGGGACGGAGGGCTGGCTGCTGTGCTGAGACGAGGTTGAGTAGGGTGTCCCCGGCAAACTGCTGGTCTAAGAGGGAGGTGCAGGCGAAGATGTAATGTTGCCTTCATCCAAAGGTGTTGCTCTTGATGTCTGAGAGAGCTCAACCCCAGCAGCATTGTCCACTTGAAAACCAAGTGACGACCTGCCAATCACACTGCCTGTTGCGGGTAAAGAGGTGGAAGGTCTGCGCCAAAAGCATGTGTGACAGCTGTCCCCACAGTCACAGACAATGAAGAGCACACGGATGCACTTGGTGGGGCAGACGGTGGTAGGCCTGCCCCGCTAGCCCGCATTGTAGCACAGTGAGCTTCCCACTGCGACTTGTACTTCATGTCCATGTGGCGGTTCATACATGAAGTAACTCAAGCTAGTGAGTTTTTGGCCTCTACACAGAGATTGGTTACAAATCTTGCAGATAACATGAGTTGGGAGATCCTTGGTGATGTCAAAAAAGGCCCAGGCTAGGCAAGGTTAGAGCCCATGCAAGCTGCAGAGCCACCACGACTTCTGCTCAGAGGCAGAGTTGTGGTTGTGGATGCAGTTGACGTGCTTCCAGTACTCTGTCTATGTCCAGGAAGGCGCAACCTAACCTCGTAGTCAGTAGCATCCTTCTCCACCTCCTCTGCTGACCTCATCGACTGGCTTACTGTGGGTTGACAGTAAGTGGGATCTCCAACCTCATCATCATCCTCTGTGTTCTCACAACCCCTCGTCCTCAGAAACAACCTCTTCCTGCCTTGACCGAAAACTTAATTTGTCAATCTGACTCACCGGTAGCCGGTCTTCACGTCTCGGGCAATGCTTCTCCCATCACGGTTCCGCGCCTGAGGCTGTGGGGCTCGGTGGTCAGATCAAAAGGGGGGCTGTATTTGAATGGATAGGGGTTAATTCTTACTTGTCGTGACGCCACCTGCGGGAATTCCGGTTCTTTCACCGGCGCTGCTTGGGCCTCCGGGGGATGTACGGCAGCTGGGACGCTCCCCACAGGATGAGCGGCAATCCCCGGGGCCAGGAGCTGCACTAGATGGAGTATGGCAGCTCAGAAAGGCTGAGTGTTGACTTAAACAGTTCTGAAGGAAACACAGACCCCAGCGTCCTCTGTAACGGGTCTTTTACTGTAACCGGCAAGGTGGTACAAGGTATACAGTCTTGGGTAATGGACCGGGGGGTCCCAGCAATGACTGGTGTTGATTCAGAGCTCCGCGGTGATCCTCCTTTTCTATACTTCTCTAACAGGTTGCCGGGTTGCCTTAGCGTACCAGGTCAGGGTACCTGGGAGACTTCTAAGCGGTACCTAGCAGATAAGGCTGAAGTTCCTGTGCCCCAGTGGTGAGTCCCTGCTGGCAAGACAACTTAAGTTGTGGCTGTGGTGAGGTGCTTCTTGGAAGCAGTTCCTTCACCCTGGTTTGCGGAGCTGCGGTGAACGTCTTGCTCGCCTTGGAACCAGTGATCCGGTGGTTGGTTCTTGGGCACGGGTATGATTGGACCCGTTAGATAGTTGCCCATGTCCCAGTCTAGGGCACCGCTTATGGCGCCAGCCGGTAAGTGGTCTTAGGGCTGCACGGAACTGTGCAGAGCCCTGCTTCTCCTACATTCCTCCTCCTGACGACTACTACTCTCCTTCTCCTACTTTACTCCCACACACTACTCCTACACTCCCCCCACCAGGACCTGATTGGCCCTCTATGCTAATGGTGCATGTAGGGTATGGAGCTCTGAGTTTTAACCATGTCATCGCCAAGACGGAAGATATTACATCTTCTGGCAGGGATACAATACCATCCTGTGACGCACTCGTTGCGGGATGCCACAAATCCAATCCGGTATCTGAGTATCATCAGCATCATCCTCCTTGTGTCCACCAAGAGTTAGGGTAAGTTCACACAGGAAGGTTTAGTGGCGTTCAAACCGTCAGAAAACCGCTGGAAATTATCAGTTCTGAGCTCTGAAGTCTCCAGCTGTGTTCCGGCGGTTTTCCTGCGGTTTTCCAGCGTTTTTTTACAGCGTGTGCACAGCGGTTTATAGTTGTTTTTCCCAGCGGTTTTTCCAGCGGTTTTCTATGAAGGATTTTGTTCATGGAACCAATCCAAAACCGCTCGGAAGAATTGACATGTTGTATGCTGCTAAACCGCTCGGAAACCGCTCAACCGCTGGCGGATTTGCTCACATAAACCGACTATGTGTGCACAGCGGTTTCTAAATTGCATAGGGTTACTTGTAAGTCCTAAAGCTGCTAAGGATTTACATAAATTTAAATAAAACCTATGCTAAACCGCCGGCGGTTTTCGCTGCTAAACCGAGGTTAAAACTGTATGTGTGAACTTACCCTTACTGTTAGGGAATGAGGGTCTACATGAAGGTCAGAATTTTCTTCATCGGAACCTGGATCTGACTCACAAAGCCTCTGGGCGTCAGGGCAGATCATTAACTCGTCTGGACTCACTGCAGCTTGGGAGCAGACCTCTGATTCCCAGGCTATTGTGTGACTGAACATCTCTGCAGACTCAACCATGTCTGTTACCCCAGACTCAGTAGGGCGGCTGGAGACTTGGGAGCTGGGAGGAATCAAGTGCGATTGGGCTGACACCTCAGATGACTGGAGGGTTTGTGATGTAGAAGTTAGAGTGGAGGAGAGGCCATTTGATGGAGCACTTGCGATCCATTCAAGCACCTGCTGTTTTCGTGCCTCAATTACAAGTGGAATAGATGGTCGTGTCCGTGAGAAAGGGATCATATCTGATTGGCCATGTAAAGAAGTAGACCTCTTACTTTGGCTGGAAGATTGTCTTTCTTCAGCAGATGTTAATGTAGTGTGGCGCCTCTCCGACCAGGGTGACCACAGGTAGGAACTGCAGCCAGGCAGGTGGAGACAGGTTACACACAAACCACCTTCAAATATACACCCACAGACACAAGACCCAAACCGGAGCCCCGGACTCTAGGCGGGCAAGGGGTGGTAGGGCCAGTCACAGTGGGTGGGACGTAGTCAAGGTGACGGACCGGGTACAAAAGGGGAAAACCAGGAGGAGTTATTCAGTAGGCCAGAGAAGGCTGAGCAGAAAAGACCAAGAGCAGGAAGTAACACTTCCTTGAGGGTTCGGGCTCCCTGGAGGCGCAGAATCCTGCGAGACACCGTTCCCTGGAGAGAAAGAAAGCCCGTTCCATAGCCTGCAGCCCAAAGGAAGGGAAAGACTGAGACTGGACCAGTGCAGCTGGGTCCTAGGACGATGGCAGACGATGTCTGGCAGGAGGATTCCCCTGGAGAACACTGTAGTCATACGGGTAGGAAAGGGCCCGGGGATCCCCTGCATCACAGGGACACCCAAGGCTAGGCTGGGGCCAGAGAGTCGGCTCTGAGGGGACTGCAGCTATATGCTGGATCCCAGACACACCGACGGGGGACTCTGATTCCAAGTCAGAGTTCCTAACACACGGGCTGGAGGTTCAGCAGCACATAGGACCCAGGCTTGCCACCCACACACGCCGGGGGAAACCAGACAAGGGACCGAGTTGCCACCATACAGCCCACGGGGAAGAGAAGCATAGAGAAAGCTTGAAAGGTACCAGAGAGAGAGAAGGGTCTCAGAAGGAAACCTGGCTGCAGAGGGTTAAGTGACTGTCTGGAGTTACCTGTGTAAAAGAACTGTACCGTGAACTGTCTATACTGAGGAAGAACTATTAGTAAAACCCGGTGAACACTGCTTCAGTCTCCCATGTGTGATTCCCTGCATGCAGAACTGTTATATCCATATTACACCCTGTCAGGAGCAGCCCCGACCCACGGCGGGCTCATCCATCTAGCTGCAGCACCATCCATCCTCCTGGCAGCAGCAAACAGCAGCGGTGGTTCCCCATTGACCACAATCCGTGGGTGGCATCACGAGAATCCCTGTAAATATCCCCTTTTACTTATGGGCTCGGGACACGGTCCGGACCAAGACCGCCGTGATCTCCCCCGTGATACCCCGGTCCGGTACCGAGTACCCCGTCCCAGTGGGCTCTACAGTACCTTTAGCATCTACCCCACGGACACAAACTTTTTTTCCCTTTCCACCACGCCTACTCCCCTTTACGCCAGCAGCAGGCCTTTTGCCACTTATTTTGCATGTGACAAAATTGGCAACTGTGCAGTTGTTGGACAAGAAAAAGTTGGTGCTACTAAGCCCGAAGTGAGACCTGTGCAATGTACAGTTCAAAATTACTAGAAACTACACAGGCGGTATAGTTGCTTGTATTAGAAGTGGCCTACACTACTGCTTTTTGTGACACTGCTACTTGACCCGAAGTGAGACCTGGGCAAGGTGAAGTAAAAAATTAGTAGGAACTACACAGGCGTTGTAGTTGCTTGTATTAAATTGGCCTACACTACTGCTTTTTGTGACACTGCTATGTCGAACCCACTGGGTTGAGGGTACTCGGTGCTGGACCGTGTCTGCTACTGGGGAAGTCACAGGTGGTCCTGGTCCGGTCCGTGTCCCGGGCCCTGGCAATAATAAGGGATATTTACAGGGGAAATGTCAGTCGTGACGCCACCCACTGTGTGCAGCCACTGATGGGCCGCCGCTGCTGCAGAACCTCCGGGGATGATGTAATAGCAGCGGAGATGGAATAGTTCCCGTGGGCAGAACTGTGTTCCCCGGGGCAGTGTTGGTAAAGTCTATGATGGAGGTGAATAGTAGATAAGGGTCAAGGAACACACACTCACGTTTTGTAGTTTCCAAAGCTTTACTGCGATATTATTGCAGATTGTCCACAGAGTCTGTAGGGACCGGGTTTTCCTCCCACCCTGTCCGGGTCATCAGCTTCCTCGTGCTGCGCTGTGTGTGTGTTCTGGCTGCTGCGTCTAGCTGAGCTGCTGGGACTGTCTCACTCTCTCTCTGTGTTCTGCTGGTACCACTTGGCTAGGCAACTTGAGTCCTTTGTGCTGTGCTGACCCCTCCGTGTTGCGTTGCTCTGGTACTGTGGTTGTGTAGAGACTCCACTACTCCTGGATTCACTGTGCTGTGGGTGCCCAGACACAGTGACGGATCCGGTGTCCGTTCTGTGCGCTCTTCTGGGGCGAGTGGTGGTATCACTCCAGCTCCCAGATGTGTCTCTCTGCCTGTAGTTCTCCTTCTCCTCAGACCGTCATTAGGCCTGGAATCAATGAGCAGACTGCAGAGAAGCTTAGCACAGCTTCTCTGACATTGCAGTCGATCTCAGTTCTCCCAGGAACTGAACTAACTACTTCCTGTGGACCTGGAGTATACAAGGAGCAGGTTGTGCTCCCCCTCCTGGCCCAGAGGTGCTGGTGTAAGTCAGTGTGTTGTGGGGAGGGAACCCGTGTGAAGCTACTGTGGCACATTAACCCATGGGGTGCCACATTCCCCCTTAGTTAAATACAGTACTCCGGGACTGTGGAAAAACAAGTAAACAAATAGTTAATACAATTAATATTTACATAGACTTAAAAGTAAAAAGTACAAAAATCACTGAAAATTGAAAAAGAGTTCAAAAAGTTAAAAAGAAGCTTTGCGGGGGTTTAGTCTATTGCCTCCGGGCTGATAAATATATACAACAGAGTTCTTACCACAATCAGTCCGTGGTATATATGGTCCATAAGTAAATAAGAAAAGTTCAAAGTTCAAAGTATACGTCTCTAGGTACTGGCTTTTTAACGTTGCACTAACTATCTACACTTGTTCACTAGGTTCAATTTATATTCCAACAAACATATTTACATTTCACAGTTAATTACATTCTAATCTTTGTACCTAGCTGGTAATTGACCTTGTGTACTACGCTCTGATCTGCGCAATGTTGGTGGACTTAGTCTGATAGTGTGAGTGGACGTGTACCTATTTGGGGTGCTTGGTATTATGGCAGATGGGTATCTGACTGCAGGACTGGCAAGTTCTCTAGGACCAGGAATTGGTTCTTCCTCTTCAGATTCTACTTCCAGTTCTTCAAGTTTTGGGTCTTCTTCTGTAACACAGGTTCTGGTAACACAGGTTCTGGTGTTGGTTTCTCCATTGAAGGGAATGCAATCATTGGTACTACAACTACTCCGTGGTAATTTGGCCATGTTTTGGGGAAACCTCCTAGTACCATGTGGAATACTTCATCTTCCTTTTCTTTCTCTTTAATAGGTTGGACCTGTACGGATTCGGTTACTTCAGGTGTCTTCAGGGTTTCAGGACACAATTTGAGCTGATCTCGAGATACGACTGCTGAAGTTCTTCCTTCATCTTTACTTATCAAACAGATTTTAACATTGTCTAGGTTAGATGTTAAGACTGTGTACGGGACGGTTTCCCACTGATTATCCAGTTTGTTGGAGCGTCTCTTTCTCTTGAGATCTTGATCACCTTCTTGTAATGGCATTGCTTGAGCATGTTTGTTAAAAGTCTTCTCTTGTCTTGCTCTAGCTTGCTGTAGATTCCTTTCTACGCATTCTTGGACTTGTTGATACTGCTTCTGACGTTTGGTATCCCAATCTGTCTCTTCTACTTCTGTATCTGGTTTTACGATTCCCATTTCTAGATCAATTGGTAGCTTACCGGGTCTTGCACGCATAAGGTAGGCTGGAGTGCAGTTTGTAGAAATCACTGGAACATGGTTGTATAAGTCTACCAAATCGGGTAATTTATCCGGCCACTGGTTTCTTTCTGATTCTGGTAAGGTCTTCAACAGTTCAATTACAATATAGTTCATTTTCTCGCATAAACCATTTGTTTGGGGATGGTATGTTGTTGAATGGATTTTCTTACAATTGTACATATAGCAGAATTCCTTGAACAAGTCTGATACAAAAGCTGGACCTTGGTCTGCAAGGACGAGTTCTGGGTAACCATGCGGTCTACAGAAATGCGTCTGGAATGCTTTTGCTGCTGTCTTCGCTGTCAAGTCTTTGACTGGTACTACCACTAAGAAGCGAGAGTAATGGTCCACGATGGTTAAGGCATAGACATAGCCTCACTGGCTTGGTGACAACTTGACATGGTCTAAAGCGACTAGCTCAAGTGGCTGCTTGGTTACTATTGGCTAAAGCGGAGCTTTCTGTGAATCTTTCCTTCTGAGGTTGCATGCGGCACATCTTCTACACCAAAGTTCAATGGATCTTCTCATGCCAACCAATAGAATCTCTCTCTCAGGATTGCTTCTAACTTCTTCCATCCGAAATTGACCTGCACTGTCGTGGTAGGCTTCTAAGACCATTCTGATGTCTCGCTTGGGCACGATTATCTGCCAGACCAGTTCATGTGTTTTGGGATTGGTATGCCTTCTGCAGAGCTTTCTTTGATACAGGAACAACTTGACTCTTTCTTTCCATAGTTGTATAGTCTCAGCTGGGGCATTCTGATCAGGGTATGCGCCTTGTTGTGTAAGCAGTTCTTTCACTAGCTTCACAGCTGGATAGTATTTTGGGTTTCAACCCATCCGTAGTGTCTTAACGGGTTAAGATTTACTTTTTGCTCTCTTTGATAGATGCCGGGTTGATATTTTTCTTCCTTTGAATGATGAAAGGTCGGTAGTTCAATCTCTTCCAACTCTTCCGGTTCCTCTTCCTCGTCTCTCAGGTGCGGCATCCGTGATAAGACATCTGCGTTCCCGTTCTTGCGGCCTGCCCGATATTTGATGACAAAGTTGTAATTAGATAGCCGGGCTATCCATCTCTGCTACAGAGCATCTAATTTTGCTGTATCCAGGTGAGTCAACGGGTTGTTATCCGTGTAGATGATGAATTCTGCAGCTGCCAAGTAGTGCTTGAAACGTTCAGTCACAGCCCAAACTACTGCCAGTAGTTCTAACTTTAAGGAGCTGTAGTTCTCGGGGTTCTTTCTGTAGGCTGGAGCTTCCTGCTTGCAAAGGCAATCACTCTCTCTTTGCCTCCTTGCTTCTACGACAACATGCTCCTAGTCCCACGTTGCTGGCATCCGTGTATAGAATGAACGGTTGATGGTAATCATGGTATGCCAGAATCTCTTCTCCAGTCAGTGCACTTTTCAGCTTGTTGAAGGAGTCTTCCTTCTCTTCACTCCACTGGAAAGGAGGATTACGGGTTGCAGACTTTCTTGACTGTCCTTCCAGGATGTCTTGCAGGGGAGCTGCTAGCTTCGTGAATCCTCTGATAAATCTTCTATAATAGCCTACCAGGCCCAGGAATTGCCTCACTTCTTTCATATTTGTAGGTCTTGGCCAATCCCTTATCACTGTGACTTTATCAGGATCTGGTGCTACTCCCTCTGAACTCACGACATGTCCCAGTTTACTGTACCTTTGGTTTGAGAAGATGACACTTGGATGGCTTGATTTTCATGCCGTATTTGGATAAAGCTTCGAACACTTCTGCCAGGTCTTGTAGATGTTGCTCATACTCTTGGAGTAGACTATGACGTCATCTAGGTACAGGAGGACAGTTTCAAAGTTCTTGTGTCTAGGCAGCTCTCCATCAGGCGTTGGAAGGTCCCGGGTGCATTGCAGAGTCCGAACGGCATACAATTGAACTCACAGAGGCCCATCGGCGTAGTAAACGCTGTCTTCTCCTTGTCGGCCTCGGCCACAGGAACCTGCCAGTACCCACTAGTCAGATCAAGGGTGGAAAAGTAGTTAGCAGATTTTAATGCAGCTAATGACTCCTCAATCCTAGGTAATGGGTATGCGTCCTTATGTGTGATGCGATTAATCTGACGGTAATCTACGCACATTCTCATGGTCCCATCCTTTTTTTTTAACTAACACTAGAGGTGCTGCCAAGGGCTACAACTGTCTCTTATTACCCCTGCAGATTTCATTTCTTTGAGCATGTCTTTGGTGGTTTGGTAGTGAGCGGGTGGTAATGGTCTATACCTCTCTTTTATAGGCTGATGGTTACCTGTGGGTATAGTGTGCTCTACCCCTTTAATTTGCCCAAAGTCTAACGGGTGTTTGCTGAATATCTGCTCGTATTCTTTCACTACCCGGTATACTCCATGCTTGTGACGGGGAGGTGTAGAACTGGTACCTACATGCAGCTTTTGGCACCAATCCTCCAGCTTCTCCTCTGAGCCATTGGTCATCCGCCTGACTTGACGGGTTCAAGGGCTCGACGGCTGTGATGTTATTGTTATCAACCGTGTACAATTTAGCCATGGTAGCATACTTTGGTAATGTGACCTCATCTTCTCCGCAGTTTAATAGGCGTAATGGCACTCTCCCCGGTGTACCTCAACCACTCCTCTAGCCGTGAGTATGGTGGGTATGCTGTCTGAGTACACGGGTTCTACCAGGGCTTGATAGTCTTGCCCCTTAATGCCTATTGCGGCTCTACACCAGACCAACATTTCAGTTTTGGGAGGTATTACAATGGGTATTGGATCACTTACTCGTACACTGCCGATTTCACCTCCAGATATTTCTACCTGTTGCTTCAACATCAGGGCTTTGATCTCTTTGTGTAGAAGCCTCTGTTGTCCAGTTCCGGCAGTCTCGGCGATTTACTGCAAAACACTTAACACTTCAGAAAAACATTTCTCAATTGCATTCATTCCTAGCAGCATCACTGGTTCACGGTCTCGCCGGTTAACATCTATGATTATAACACCATGGTTCTGCAATTCTACCTACCCAACCTAAATACTCATTTCTCTGAACCCAACCTGTGGTATTAACTATCCATTACTAGCCCATATATCAAAGTTAAAGTCATCTGGTGCACTAGTAATGTCTGAATCAGCCCAGTACCTTTTATATAGAACATGTGGGATTGATGTTATCTGGGACCCGGTATCCAGCAAGGCACTAAAGGGGATGCCATCCAACACGATAGGGATCACCGGCTGTCCTCCCACGAATCTGTCAAACCAGGCTGAAGGGCCTTGAGCGTTTATTCCTGGGGAGCGGCCCGCCTGCCCAGGGAATCGTTGTTTAAAGGACTTTCCCGGGCCAGATGACCTGGTTTCTGGTGACTCACCGTGGCCGGGGACTCCGGTTTAGACAGGCTGTAGCTTCCTCCTCCTTGTCACGGGTGGACCGCGCCTGCCGGTAGTGGGGCCCGGTTGAGTGCAGATCAAAAGTTGAAGACGTCTTGTGGGAACAGATTAAGGGGTTAATTGTTTTGTGACGCCACCTATGAGAAGTTCAGTAAGTCTTACCGACGCTGCGGGGCCTCCGGGGGATGGATAGCAGCAAGATGGAACGCTCCCCACAGGCTGAGCCGTGATCCCGGAGGCTGGAGCTGCTTAAAATGTTGTGCGGCAGCTGCGGTTACCTTGTGTGCAGACGGACGTAGTCATAAGGAAGCAAGGACACTGTAAGTCTCTGTAACGGGTCTTTACTGTAACCAGCAGGCAGTACATGGCATACAGTTTGTAGATAGCAGACCGGGTGGACTCAGCAGTGATAGGTGTCCCTCAGAGATCCGCGGTGTTCCTCCATTCTAACTAAGTTGCCGTTGTCGCCCGAGAATACCAGATCGGGTACAGGGAGGCTGCTTCAATCCCTAACCAAAGTATACGTGATGGATGTTTTCGGGAGCCTTGGGTCCCTTGGTGGGTACACCGCTGGTTAGACGACTGGAATTTGGCTGGTGGTGGGGTGCTCCTGGAAAGCTGCTCCTCCACGCTTCTGGTTCGCATAGCAGAGCTGAACTGCTGCTAGCTTCGGTACCAGCAAACCGGCTGTATAAGGGCACGGGAGTCTTTGGGAACCTGTTTCTAAAGATGCCCGTATTTGGTAAGGAGACGGCCGGTAGAAGGTGGCCAGGGGGCTGCACCGGGTGTGCAACCCCCTCTCCTAGGTTGCAGAGCTGGGAGTCTGCAGGGGTCTTCTAAGTTTGCTGTTGCTTCTCCAGACCCGAGACTAGAACTCTCTTAAGTCTGGACTAACTTCCAGTATACGCTACCCTTGCACTCCGCCCACCAGGACCTTGATTGGCCCTCTATGCTAAGTGTGGCATGCAGGGTATGGATCTCTGAGTTAACCACATAACTGCTGGGTCAGAGAATATTGCTGCTGCATTTGTGGCTGCAATACCCTCCTGTGACGCACTCGTTGCGGGGCGCCACACTGGCAACGGCGGCAAATAGGCTGTCCATCCGGTTGGTAGCGATCGCTGGGTCGTCCTCTTGCTGCTGGGTATCTTCTGGGCCTCATCCACGGGACATCCTCTCTGCTGGTCGCCAACTTGATCTTGGGTGCAGGCTTTGACTCTCGCAGTTCTTTGATGACCTTGGCCATTGAGATGACGGTGTCTGTTAGGGCATCTAGTTTTTTATTGCGGGCTGCATTAAAAATTAGTTCCCCAGTTTCAGCAGCAGTTGCTGACATGGCAGATGTCGCTGGCGCTGCCGGCTGTTGAGTTGCTGCTGCAGTGTCCGGTACAGTTGGTAGCTCCCGTGGCTCTTCCAGCGGCTGCAGACGAATAGCTCTGTCCTTTAACTCAGCAAATGTCATGTCGGGGTTCTGCAGCAGTATCATGCTCAACTGTCCTCTGTGGGAAGGGGAATGGAGGCCCGCTATAAATTGGTCAAGTAGCATTTTATCAGCTCCCGGGGCTAAAGCAGGTTCTGCCAGCTTAAGAGCTTTGAGTGCTTCCTGCAGATTCAAGGCAAAGTCTCTGGCACTCTGTTTAGGTTTCTGGTGGCATGCAAAGAACCTCATCTTAGCCCGGGTATCAGCAGCAGATTCAAACGTTGCTTTCAGTCTGGCTACTAGATGTTCTACAGTGTCCTTGTCAGTGTCCAGCCAGGACACAACCTCCCGCCGTGCATTGCCTGTTAACTGTCCCATTATCATTCCTACACGTTGGGCTTCAGTGAGGGGATACATCACATAATACTCTTTTATCTTTAGCATAAAGTCAGTTAGTGTATTAGGCTCACCTGAGTATTGGGGCAGCCACATTGCCCCTGGAGTATACAGCATCAGGAACGGCATGATGGGTGCTGTTCCTTGCGCCGCTGCACCGCTGGGTGCTATCGCTGGGTCCGGCGCTGCAGCTCCACCGACTGCTCCGTCGCCATCTTGTGCATCGGGCTGCGACATCTTGGGCCCCCTTAGTTAATATCCGCCCTCCGTCTTCTGTTTCCGTCCAGATGTCTATGGGAGGTTTCGCGGTGCACCAGGGATCTTCTTCCCCGCGGATGTCGTCAGCACCAAGGGAGGAGGCTGAATTTGCGCCAATGCAAGGTACCGCCCCCTCTCTTTCTTGCGCGACGCGCGCTCCAAAGTGGCGGATTCTCAAAAATACAGTTCAGATGGTGCGGTTCAAAATCAGTTTTCACATCAATCACGGCACACAATGCCCGTTTTTACAGGCTAGGCAGATCCTGTTCGTAACGCCAGGTTTGTGGAGCCCACTGGGACAAGGGTACTCGGTGCCGGACCGTGTCTGCTACTGGGGAAGTCACGGGTGGTCCTGGTCCGGACCGTGACCCGGGCCCTGGCAATAATAAGGGATATTTACAGGGGAAATGACAGTCGTGACGCCACCCACTGTGTGCAGCCACTGATGGGGCCGCTGCTGCTGCAGAACCTCCGGGGATGATGTAATAGCATCGGAGATAGAATAGTTCCCGTGGGCAGAACTGTGTTCCCCGGGGCAGTGTTGGTGAAGTCTATGATGGAGGTGAATAGTAGAGAAGGGTCAAGGAACACACACTCACATTTTGTAGTTTCCAAAGCTTTACTGCGATATTATTGCAGATTGTCCACGGAGTCTGTGGGGGCCGGGTTTTCCTCCCACCCTGTCCGGGTCATCAGCTTCCTTGTGCTGTGTGTGTGTCCTGGCTGCTGTGTCTAGCTGAGCTGCTGGGACTGTCTCACTCTCTCTCTCTGTTCTGCTGGTACCACTTGGCTAGGCAACTTGAGTCCTTTGTGCTGTGCTGACCCTCCGTGTTGCTTGCTTTGGTACTGTGGTTGTCTAGAGACTCCACTACTCCTGGATTCACTGTGCTGAGGGTGCCAGACACAGTGCCGGATCCGGTGTCCATTCTGTGCGCTCTTCTGGGGCGAGTGGTGGTATCACTCCAGCTCCCAGATGTGTCTCTCTGCCTGCCTGTAGTTCTCCTTCTCCTCAGACCCTCACTAGGCCTGGAATCAATGAGCAGACTGCAGAGAAGCTTTGCACGGCTTCTCTGACACTGCAGTCTCTCTCAGTTCTCCCAGGAACTGAACTAACTACTTCCTGTGGACCTGGAGTATATAAGGAGCAGGTTGTGCTCCCCCTCCTGGCCCAGAGGTGCTAGTGTAAGTCAATGTGTTGTGGGGAGGGAACCTGTGTGATGCTACTGTGGCACATTAACCCATGGGGTGACACAACTACTTGACCTGAAGTGAGATCTGGGCAAGGTGCAGTTAAAAATTAGTAGGAACTACACAGGCGGTGTAGTTACTTGCATTAGAACTGGCCTACACTACTGCTTTTTGTGACACTGCTACTTGACCCAAAGTGAGACCTGGGCAAGGTGCAGTTAAAAATTAGTAGGAACTACACAGGCGGTGTAGTTGCTTGTATTATACAGTGTTGGCCAAAAGTATTGACACCCCTGCAATTCTATCAGATAATACTCAGTTTCTTCCTGAAAATGATTGCAATCACAAAGCCTTTGGTATTATTATCTTCATTTAATTTGTCTTCAATGAAAAAAACACAAAAAGAATTGTCCTAAAGCCAAATTGGATATAATTCCACACCAAACATAATAAAGGGGGTGGACAAAAGTATTGGCACCCTTAGAAAAATCATGTGATGCTTCTCTAATTTGTGTAATTAACAGCACCTGTAACTTACCTGTGGCACCTAACAGGTGTTGACAATAACTAAATCACACTTGCAGCCAGTTGACATGAATTAAAGTTGACTCAACCTCTGTCCTGTGTCCTTGTGTGTACCACATTGAGCATGGAGAAAAGAAAGAAGACCAAAGAATTGTCTGAGGAGTTGAGAAACCAAATTGTGAGGAAGCATGAGCAATCTCAAGGCTACAAGTCCATCTCCAAAGACCTGAATGTTCCTGTGTCTACCGTGCGCAGTGTCATCAAGAAGTTTAAAGCCCATGACACTGTGGCTAACCTCCCTAGATGTGGACGTAAAAGAAAAATTGACAACTGATTTCAACGCAAGATTGTGCGGATGGTGGATAAAGAACCTCGACTAACATCCAAACAAGTTCAAGCTGCCCTGCAGTCCGATGGTACAACAGTGTCAACCCATACTATCCGTCGGCGTCTGAATGAAAAGGAACTGTATGGTAGGAGACCCAGGAAGACCCCACATCTTACCCGGAGACATAAAAAAGCCAGGCTGGAGTTTGCCAAAACTTACCTGAGAAAGCCTAAAACGTTTTGGAAGAATGTTCTCTCTTTTTGGGCAAAGGCATCAACATAGAGTTTACAGGAGAAAAAAAGAGGCATTCAAAGAAAATAACATGGTCCCTACAGTCAAACATGGCGGAGGTTCCCCGATGTTTTGGGGTTGCTTTGCTGCCTCTGGCACTGGACTGCTTGACTGTGTGCATGGCATTATGAAGTCTGAAGACTACCAACAAATTTTGCAGCATAATGTAGGGTCCAGTGTGAGAAAGCTGGGTCTCCCTCAGAGGTCATGGGTCTTTCAGCAGGACAATGACCCAAAACACACTTCAAAAAGCTCTAGAAAATGGCTTGAGAGAAAGCACTGAAGACTTCTAAGGTGTCCAGCAATGAGTCCAGACCTGAATCCCATAGAACACCTGTGGAGAGATCTAAAAATGGCAGTTTGGAGAAGGCACCCTTCAAATATCAGGGACCTGGAGCAGTTTGCCAAAGAAGAATGGTCTAAAATTCCAGCAGAGCATTGTAAGAAATTTATTGATGGTTACCGGAAGTGGTTGCTCGCAGTTATTTTGGTTAAAGGTTGTGCAACCAAGTATTAGGCTGAGGGTGCCAATACTTTTGTCCGGCCCATTTTTGGAGTTTTGTGTGAAATAATCAATGTTTTGCTTTTTGCTTCATTCTCTTTTGTGTTTTTTCATTGAAGACAAATTAAATGAAGATAATAATACCAAAGAATTTGTGATTGCAATCATTTTCAGGAAGAAACTGAGTATTATCTGACAGAATTGCAGGGGTGTCAATACTTTTGGCCAACACTGTAAGTGGTCTACACTACTGCTTTTTGTGACACTGCTACTTGACTCAAAGTGAGACCTGGGCAAGGTGCAGGTAAAAATTACTAGGAACGGGGGGCGTGGCCTAGCTCTTCATGCTGTAGATCGCACACAGTGGAAGCTCCAAGCACTGGGACTGAAACTCGGCAATAATCTGCGCACCTGAGCCTCTCCTCAGCTCCTGAAGCCCCCTCGGGTGCCTGACATGCTGGTGAGTCGATGGGGAAAACTAGATCCGGTTCCCACAATCCTCCAGGCCGGATTGATAATTTCTTCTCGGGCCCCCCGCTCTCCTCAGGCTTCCAAGATGGCGCCGACATCCCCCAGGGCTTCCCGCTCTGCGCTCCAGTCCTCTCAGCCTGCTGCAGCATCCAGCATGACGGCTCACCCTGACTCCCCTGTCACTGCTGCAGTACTCCGGAGTATGTTGGAAGTTCTTAGATCTTCATTACAAGCAGACATGCGGGGGATGGTGGCAGAACTTAGAGGGCATGTGGAGGAACTTGTTGGACGCACAGATAGATTGGAGCGCAAGATGGAGGAGCTGGTTGCCTCTCATAATGCTTTATGGGACTCACATGAGCTACTACAATCACTGGCGTCTAAGACCTAAGCCAAAGCCCTGGACCTGAAAGACAGGTCCAGAAGGAATAAAGCAGGCCATGGAACCCATAAGGTGTAGGGGCCACATGACATTCGGGGAGGTAGGGAGTTAATTGGAGAAGGAAGGAATGGGAATATGTGATTGGGGCATGGGTGCTGACTAAATGAGAGAGGGGGTGGTCAGGGGGAGGAAGAGGGGGAGCTCAAGGGAAGATACAGGGGACAAAGAAGGAAGTCCCCTCATTCCACTTCCTGGGGACAGCCTGTGAAGTTTCCTGCTCACCTTCTCTCCTGCAGTAATGGCGGATTTGGCCTCTCTGGGGGCTTTGATTCAGGCAGCAGCAGCGGTGCATGGGGCACAGGCAGTGCAGGCCTACATTCAGGCTGCATGTGCTTCCCCATCGGCATCGGCCCCCTCCACTCCAGCGCTGCGTGGCCGACGCTCCAGGCCACCAGAGCGCTATTCCCCGGGGGCTGGAGGTGCGAGGAGGGCCCGTTCGGGAAAGCCCCGGTGGGGACCCTCAGCGGCGGGGAGGGCGCCCTTCCACCCCGGGGCCCTCTCCGGCTGTTGGGAGGAATTCACGTCGCCGGAATGCCGCTCCGGAAGTGGGCGGAGCCGGCCCGCGGCCGACTTCCGGTCGTCGGTCCGGGAACAGGAGCGGTAACGCAGCGGCGGCTCCCGGGGGAGCGCGGATGAGGGAGCGCGCCGAGCAGCCGGCGCCAACAGAAGGTACCCCCTGCAGGCGGCGGGGGGCGGAACGGCTTCCCGGGCGGGAGGAGCCACGGGCGACTAGGGGAAGAGCGGCGCAGAGGCGAGGGGCTTCTCCCACTGGAAGGGCACTGGCTGTGGCTGGTGGAGGGCGCAGTAGTGGGAATCCCTGGCGCGCACGGCTGGACGGATCCGGACAGGTCCTGCAACGGTGCCCCTTGGATCCTGTAGGGGGCGTACCCAGCGGGCATCCACGGATGCAGGGCCCCGGGGGGCTGTAGCAGATCTCCCCTGTGTAGCAGGGGGGGGATCCCAGCGGCGAGAGGATCGGGAGCAGCCCGCCTGCAGTCGGCAGGACGGGTTTAGGGAGAGGGGCCCCTGTGGTCAGAAGAGACCTCGGGGGGAGTTGGCGGGTGAGACGGTTCGGAGGTCGCAGGAGCGATCTCAGAGGAAGAAGCAGTGCTCGGCTGGGGGTGCTCCTGCAGCCGCGGAGGCCAGGGGGAGTTGCGGCAGCGGCAGGCACACTCCCGACGGAGCACCCCTGGAGGGCTTGGAGGACGACATCAGCGCAGAGGAGGGACAAGTATCGGAGGAATCGTCTGGGGAGGATCGGACGGAGGAGGACTGCGTTGCGGCTGCCCCTCGGCAGCCTGGTGAGAACCCTAGTTGTAATATTATGCATATGTCGGGATCGGGCGGTGATGTGGGTGTAGGGCCGATTCCAGTGGGGGGGATAGCGTCTGAGGTTACAGGGGGAGGTGATGTAATGGGACAGTTGCTCGGTTTGTTGCGGAGCCTGGTGGCTCAGGGGGGCTTGAATTCCGTTGCGGGGTCGCCAGTGGGAGCTTGGGTCAGGCCGGCTGGGGTCGAGCCCAATGTGGGAAGCGAGGCTGCGGTGCAGCAGAGTGTTGAGGGACAGCTTTCAACGGAGCCGGTTGCGGCAGTTGAAGTGGAAAAAGAAAAGGAGGAGGAAGTGGTTAGGCTGGATGATAGGGCAAAGAGTGAGGTGTACGTTTGCTTTGAGAGCCCCTTGGGGGCGCATTTGAAGAAGGAAGTCAGGGAAAAGATTTGGAAAGGGGAGTACATAGAAATATTTTCGCTGCTCCCGTTGGAAAAGTTTAATTTGGATAAGTTCGCCCTAGTGATTCCAAAAAAGAAAAGGAGGACGATGAGAAGCGTCGGTATCGTCTGATACCACGGACGTTTATGAATTGGTTGCAGGCCTTTGCGATACTGGCGAGCGTAGTAGGGGAGAAAGAGCTGGGGAGCACTCCTGCGTTGTTTGGATATATGGACTCAATAGGTGAGGCTTATAGGGTATATGGTGGTTTGTCATGGCTTCGATATGATGAGCAGTTCAGGCAGCGTAAGGCTTTACGGTCGGAAATGCGTTGGGACCACAAGGATATTGCTTTATGGTTGCGCTTAACGACGGCGCCGGCACAGCCCTTTCGGAGTGGGGCCGGGGGATCAGGTTCGGGATCGGGTGCGGGACCGGGTACCTCGGCTGGGTTCAAAAAAGGTTGTTGTTGGCAATTTAATGAGGGGCAATGTAAGTTTGGTTCCGCCTGTCGATTTAAACACGAATGTTCGGGATGTGGAGGAGGGCACAGCTTTGCCCGTTGTTTTAAGAAAGGAAAAGGAAAGGGAGGAGACGGTGCTGACAAAAGGGAGGACACCAGTGAGGGTAGAGGCAATGGAGCCGTTCTTAAGTAGGTATCCGGATGTTGAGGCTGCCGAGTTATTGCGTTCAGGTTTTTTGTTCGGTTTCGTTATTCCGTCTGAGGCAGTAGAGAGGGGCTTGTTTCGCCCGGGGAATTTACGCTCGGCTAGGGAACATCCGGAGGTTGTGGACGAGAAGTTGAGGAAGGAAGTTGAGTTGGGGAGGATGGCAGGCCCCCTCTTGATTCCCCCTTGTCCGAATTTACGGGTATCTCCGCTGGGAGTTGTACCGAAAAAAGAGCTGAATAAGTTTCGGTTGATACATCATTTGTCATACCCAGCTGGGGCTTCAGTAAATGATGGTATAGCGCCGGAGTTGGCAGCGGTTTGTTATGTCTCTTTTGATAAGGCGGTGGAGTTGGTAAAACGAGCGGGACCGGGGGCTCTGATGGCAAAGTCGGATGTGGAAGCGGCATTCCGTTTGTTGCCGGTGCATCCTGAGAGTCAGCATTTGTTGGGTTGTATGTGGAGGGAGCGTTTTTATGTAGATCGTTGTTTGCCAATGGGGTGTTCAATTTCTTGTTCATACTTTGAAGCTTTTAGTTCTTTTGTTGAATGGGTTGTAAGGGATGTGTCGGGTATGGAGTCAATCATTCATTATTTGGATGATTTTTTCTGTGTGGGGCCGGCGGGTTCCCCGATTTGTGCAGGTTTGTTGTTTGCTTTGACTGAGGTTGCCAGTCGTTTTGGGATACCTCTGTCTCCCGAAAAAACAGAAGGACCGGCCACGGTCATGCGTTTTTTGGGGATCGAGATTGATTCATTGGCTAAGGAGTGTCGGCTTCCTGCTGACAAGATTGTGGATTTGAGGCGGTCGGTTGCTGAGGTGATTAAAGCGAAAAAGGTGCAGCTTAAGGTGGTTCAGTCTCTGTTAGGCAAACTTAATTTTGCTTGCCGGATTATGCCAATGGGCAGGGTGTTTGCCAGGCGGTTGGCTGTGGCTATGTCCGGCAAGACGTGTCCGGTGCATTTTGTTCGGATCACCAGAGACATTAAAGAGGATTTGAGAGTGTGGGATATATTCTTGCAGGAATATAATGGGCGCACGGTTTGGCTTGAGGATGTGGTGCCAAACAGGGTGTTGCAGTTGTTTACAGATGCGTCGGGTGCGATAGGTTTCGGAGCATTTTTTATGGGGCACTGGTGCACGGGCGGTTGGCCAGAGTCCTGGAAGGAGCGAGGTCTGGTGAGGAACCTTGCGTTGTTGGAAATTTTCCCCATCGTGGTGGCAGTGGAGTTGTGGGGCCAGGACTTTGCGGACAGGAAGGTTTGTTTTCATTGCGATGACATCGCTGTGGTTTATGCGATTAATGCCTTGTCTGCTAAGTCTTTGCCGGTGGTGGCCTATCTTCGGCATCTGGTGCTCAGATGTCTGCAATGGAACATTCAAATTGTGGCTAAACATGTCCCGGGGATTACTAATTCAGTGGCTGATGCGCTTTCTCGGTTTCAGTTCCACAGGTTTCGGGAGTTGGTGCCTTGGGCGGACGAGATCGGTCAGACCTGTCCGGATGGTTTATGGAACCTGGTAACTTGATTGTGGGTACCTTGATTCGGAGTTCAGTGTCGGAGGCTACTTGGTGCCGATATGGGAAAGTATGGCAGGAGTGGGAGGAATTTGTGCGGGATCAGGGCATGACTGGTGGTATGGATGATGTGCAAAAGGTGCTGACATTCATAGGGAATGATTTTGTGTCTGGAAGGTCCGCTTCGGCTAGAGCACAGAGGGTGGCAGCGATTGCATTTTGGTTTCGGCTGTTGGGCAGGCAGGATGCGACTAAAGATTTCACAGTGCGACAGGCTTTGAAAGGTTTCCGGAAAGGTGTGCGGACAAGGGATGTTCGACGCCCGGTGTCGGTGACATTACTGGGAAGAATGGTAGCGAAGTTGGAGGGGATTTGCAGGTCCAACTACGAAATGATTTTGTTTTCCACAGCTTTTGTGTTGGCCTTTTTTGGAGCTTTTAGGCTAGGGGAGTTAGTGAGCCCAACTCGGTGTAGGGCGGGAGGCTTGGCTTTGAATGACGTGCTAATTGTAGAAGACAGGGTGGAATGCTGGCTGCAGTATTCAAAAACTGACCAACTGGGCAGAGGGAGGTTGGTGGTGTTGTATGCCATGGCTGGGAGCCCATTGTGTCCGGTGGGGATGGTACGACGTTTTCTATCTCATAGGGGTGGTGGTCCAGGACCGTTACTTAGGCATGCAGATGGTTTGTTTTTGTCCAAATTTCAGTTTCGGGCAGTTTTCCGGGAGTGCCTGCTGAGAGTGGGCGAGCGCCCTGAGGATTTTGGCACGCATTCATTTCTCATCGGGGCGGCCACGGAGGCGTCTCGTTGGGGGTTGGGGGATGATGTAGTGCGGCGAATTGGGCGCTGGGAATCGAATCGTTTTCGATTGTATGTACGTCCTCACTTGCTTTTTAGGTAGTGGCTGGAGGGGATTACCCAGGCTACTGAAAAAGCGGGTGGGCATTGCGGTATGGTTTTCGTTAGTAACTGGTTAGGATGACACGCTGGTTTTGGTCAATTGTTAACTTTTCTTTTGTTTGTACAGGCCGCTGCTTGATCTGGATACTCGGCCATTCGTACGTGTATTGGGGGGCTCTTCGAGCGGATGTTCGCCCGGATGGTCGGCAGTTGGGACTCGACAGAGGTGCAGCGTCGGTCAAATGGTTGGGTTTGAGGGGTATGCAATGGGGCAGGGTGCTGCCGGAAGTGGATTATTTTTGTAATGTGAGTAGACCCCCTGATATCTTAGTTCTGCATGTTGGGGGAAACGATTTGGGGGTGCGTGCGTCTCGGAAGTTAATACGGGACATCAAGTGTGATTTGTTGCGACTGTGGTGTTCCCACCCCGGTGTGATTGTGGTATGGTCGGATATGGTGCCAAGGGGACGATGGAGGTTTGGGAGATCGGTGGATAAAATTAATAAAGCAAGGGTGAAAGTCAATAAAGTGGTGGGGGCATTTGTGGCACGTAACGGGGGGATTGTGGTACGGCACAGAGAATTGGAGTCAAGGTCGAGAGAATATCTGAAGTCTGATTTGGTGCACTTGACGGAGATTGGCTTGGATATGTGGATGTTGGATTTGAGAGAAGGTGTGGAGCAAGCGTTTGGTGTGTGGCGGGTCCAGGCCAAGTAAGGGGTCACTTGCCCTGTCCTGTGGCGGGGGTAGGTCTGGTCCAGAGGCAGGTGATTTACATTTTGAAGGGGGAGATGAGCCACCTCAAAGGTTGAGGGGCTCAGGTTAAAGGTACCTTGCAGGCACGGGGTTCTGCAAGGGTGAGGTATTGGTTCTAGGTAACCAATACCTCGTCCCTGGGGCCGGTGTTATTGCGGCCAGGGGCAAAAAGTTAGAGGCTTATGGACCGGGCCTATCCATGGGTAAAATGATGGGAGGGCCTATTGTTTAAGTTGGGACGCCCGTTGGACGGTGTACCCTGTTACATTATATTAGTATGTAAACAATAGGCAATAAAGGCTGCTGTGGCCAATTTGTTAAACCAAGTCACTGCAGTATGTGTGTTATTTTAAGTCTACAACGGTTGGGGGATAGTAATTAATCAACCAATTTACGACCGGAGATCCTCCCTCGATTGTCAAGCAGGCCATGGAACCCATAAGGTGTAGGGGCCACATGACATTCGGGGAGGTAGGGAGTTAATTGGAGAAGGAAGGAATGGGAATATGTGATTGGGGCATGGGTGCTGACTAAATGAGAGAGGGGGTGGTCAGGGGGAGGAAGAGGGGGAGCTCAAGGGAAGATACAGGGGACAAAGAAGGAAGTCCCCTCATTCCACTTCCTGGGGACAGCCTGTGAAGTTTCCCGCCCACCCTCCCTGGTTTTTTGGGGTTCAGGTGTGAAGGCGTTTGAGATGTGTTGTATGAATGTAATCTGGAAGTTCGGTGTGAAGCTTTGGTAATGTCACGGCAGCGGGGGTAGGTCTGGTCCAGAGGCAGGTGATTTACATTTTGAAGGGGGAGATGAGCCACCTCAAAGGTTGAGGGGCTCAGGTTAAAGGTACCTTGCAGGCACGGGTTCTGCAAGGGTGAGGTATTGGTTCTAGGTAACCAATACCTCGTCCCTGGGGCCGGTGTTATTGCGGCCAGGGGCAAAAAGTTAGAGGCTTATGGACCGGGCCTATCCATGGGTAAAATGATGGGAGGGCCTATTGTTTAAGTTGGGACGCCCGTTGGACGGTGTACCCTGTTACATTATATTAGTATGTAAACAATAGGCAATAAAGGCTGCTGTGGCCAATTTGTTAAACCAAGTCACTGCAGTATGTGTGTTATTTTAAGTCTACAACGGTTGGGGGATAGTAATTAATCAACCAATTTACGACCGGAGATCCTCCCTCGATTGTCATGTTAAACTCAGGGGCATTGAGGAGTCTGTTTCAGCTCTGGACTTAAAAGAATTCTTGCAAAGCTTTATCTCTGCTGTATTACCTCAGCTCTCAGTGACTGATATCATAATTGACAGGATATACCGTATCCCTAAGCCCCAGGGTCTAGGTCCTTCAAACCCTAGGGATGTGCTGGCACAAATCCACTTTTTTTAAATGAAGGAGGATTTTTTACAAGCACTAAGGAGTAAACCGGATCTGCCTGACCATTTTGCACAGATTGCTGTCTTCCCCGACCTCTCACCAGGGACCTTGGCTCTCTGCAGAGCTTTTATGCCCTACACAGCCGTGCTGAGAGACAAGGAGATCCCATACAGATGGGGATTCCCCACCAAACTTCTCATTTGCAAGGATGGGGTAACCACCACCTGCAACACCCCATCTCAAGCAGCTAAGACTCTTGTTCAGTGGGGTCTCAAGCCCCCTGGTTCTCCGTCGACAGCGGACTCTCCAAGACCTTCTGCAAAGACCCCCGGGGGAGATATTGTGTAACCCCAGACTGGGAGGAGACCTGAGGTGCTCATCAATGGAGTTTCCCGGCTGCCTTCCCGCACGAAGTTGGAACTTCTTCTTCCTCTGCGTGATCTGGTTGATCACCTATATCAGAGACCAGTTTTGCCTTTTTTAGGCCTCTGATTTTTCTTTTGACCCCATTAGGCAAATTTTTTTATGATCTCACCTTCCTTGTTCAGGTTCCGAATGAACCTTGTTGTGTTTGTTCAGTGGTTGTTATCTGTGTCTGTCTCCCCTTCCTCTTGTTTGTCTGTCCCTTTCTTTGCAGTTACATTCATGCAGTTCCAAGACTTTCTATTCTTGTGCCTCTTACATAGATTTTAATTTCCACAAGGGTTACGCTACTTTGCATTGTTTCTACAGCTTAAGTGTGAGTATTTCTGTATATTCAGTGAATGTGAATGTGCTTAACTCCCCAGCAAAGAGATCGGTGGTCTGGAGACAGTTGGGAAGGGGACGCCATGATGTAGTCTGCCTACAGGAGACACACCTCTTGAAGCAGGATAATGCACGTAGGTCCTTGCAGCTGTTACCATATCGTTACTTTGCTAATGATCAAGGGAAAAAATCAGGGGTAGCCATTTTTTTTAGTAGGTCTATAGCATTTCAGGAAGTACGCTCCATCGTTGATCCACAGGGTAGATTTCTCATCATCCTCTGTCTTATTAACTCTGTTCCATACACTGTTGTTTCGCTCTACGCCCCTAACTGTGGTCAATTTAAGTTCTTACGTGGTGTCTTCCAGACCTTGGGCACCATCCATCATAGGTATAAGTTAGTTGCAGGGGATTTCAATATCCCTATGTCTAAAATATTAGACTGCTCTACCTCTTCAGTTTCAAGAGGCGAGATGGCTTCACTTGTAAACTCCCACCACCTTCATGATATTTGGAGGTATATCCACTGTGGCGAATGTGACTATACCTTTATGTCCCCAAGGCATGGAACATACAGTAGAATTGATTACATTCTGATTGACGATGATGCGCTTCCATAATTGCACCTCTGCCACCATAGGTAATATCTCGTGGACTGACCACGCGCCAGTATCAGAGACCCTGGAGGACCCCCTGGCTATTAGACCTCCCTCACGTTGACGTCTAAATGAATATCTTCTCTCGGGTCGGGACAGTTCACAGCAAATTGAACGAGCTTTAGGGGAGTTTTTTGTATCCAATGATACTGGGGTGGTGCAAGATGACACTCTGTGGTTTGCTCATAAGGCCGTAATTCGGGGTATGTTCCTTAAAATTGCAGCAACGATGAAAAATAAATTTAACTCCTCTCTTCATGCTTCCCTGTCCGCCCTAGCACTGCTGGAGGCCCGTCATAAGGCTACCCCTTCCCCTCAGCTTTTTTCTGAGATTTCTCAGGCCAGACTGAGTTTTCGACATCTACTCCTCCATAGAGCTGAATACGCATTTAAGAAATCTCGTGCTAAATATTATTCAATGGGGGATAGAGCTGGATCCCTTCTCACTAGGCGGGTCAAAAGGCGGGAAGCACAGACGAAAATCCCTTTTCTGCTTAAACCAGATAGCACCCGAATAAACAACCCTATTCAAATTGCTGAGGAATTCGCCTCCTTTTACTCCTCTTTATATAATCTTAATTCGGACCCCTCTCTGGCCCAACCTACTCCGTCCTCTATCAATGCCTTTTTAGACAAAGTCCAACTCCCATGTCTCATCCCTGACCGGTTGGCCTCCCTTAATGCCCCAATTACCGAATCTGAGGTCTGCCAGATGATACGGGATTCTAAAAAACGCTCTACCCCTGGTCCTGATGGATTTCCTTTTAGATATTACTCCCAATGTCAACATGTTCTCGTCCCATTTCTTACGCATGTATTTTCATCCTGGATTTCTTCGGGTGCCATCCGCAAAGAGGGCTTGGAGGCTGCTATAGCAACACTCCCTAAGCAAGGGAAGCCCACAACTTCTCTTGGGAATTTTCGTCCCCTTGCTTTATTAAATTGCTATGTCAAAATCTATGCAAAGCTTTGGGCTAATAGGTTAATGACAGTGCTCCCAAGCCTAATCCATCCCGATCAGGTTGGGTTTGTCCCGGGGAGGCAGACTAGGGATGGGACTAGACGCCTGATCGACCTGCTGGATGTGGTGGAGAGGGGGCGCCTCCCCAGTGTGTTCCTGTCCCTTGATGCTGATAAGGAGTTTGACAGGGTGCACTGGGGATATATCAAGAGCACACAATATAGATTTGGTTTGTCGGGCCAGATTGTTAGAGCTATAATGGCTTTATATACCAATCCCTGTGCCTCAGTTCGTGTATTGGGGTTTTCATCCCATATGTTCTCTATCCCTAATGGTACCCGCCAGGGTTGCCCCCTCTCCCCTCTCATCTTTGCGTTGGTCATGGAACCCCTAGCTGCTATGATTTGACAGTCACCTGAGGTTAGGGGAGTGATGGTGGGAAATACTGAACACAAGGTGGGGTTATATGCGGACGATGTTTTCCTCACATGCTCCAAACCTCTTGACTCTCTCCGTGGCCTCACCTCTATCTTAAACCAATTTTCGGAAGCATCCTTCTATAAACTTAACCTAACTAAATCATTCCTCTTCCCGCTCTTTCTTTCTGTCCCACTTCAGCTACAGATTCAGTCTCAATACCCCTTTTTATGGTCTCCCCTTGGCTTTTCCTATAAAATTCCTATTACCCACTTATCGGACATTTTCCGAATTAACTGTGAAGCTACACTAAAAGACATAAAAAGGGTCATTGATCAATTCTCCATTCCCTTACTCTCCTGGATGGCGAGAATTCAAATAACCAAAATGATGCTCCTTCCCAAGCTTTTATACCTCTTCAGATGTCTGCCTCTGTCTATTCCCTCCAAATTTATCTCGGCCTTTCAATCTGCTGTGGATGGTTTTATCTGGAATAAAAAGCCGCATAGAATCAAACGTCAAATTATGACCCTACCTTATGCTGAGGACGGTCTGGGGGTACCCAGGGTGCTGTTTTACCATAGGGCTGCGTTGCTGGAACCTCTAAAGCTCTGGTGGGAGGGTGGTTCGGTTTTCCCCTGGTTCCAAATTGAATCACACTATGCCCCCCGACACTCTCTTAAACTACTGTTAGAACAACATTTACTATGCCCATCTTCCCTCAGCCCACACCTCTGGTCAATTAAGGCCGCTCTTAAGTTATGGGCTTTATTGGCCCCTTCTCACTTTCCATTTTTGTGCCCCCAAATTTCCTTGCAAGCTCTTGAATGCTCGATTGACAATATATCTCTGAGTGTGTGGAGGGAATGCGGTATACTGAAGGTCTCTGATCTGTTTTGTCCTGAAGGGATGTTGCCTTTGTTCCAGTTTTTTCAACTTCGACGTCTGTTGTGGAGCTTTAAACCTCTCATGACCCGGGAGTGCCTCATTGACACACCGATCCAGAGATTCTTTAAACCCCGCACATATTTATCACACAGGATCTCCATCTTATACCAGGCACTTTTGCTACATGGAGTGGGGACCAAGCTTCCCTTTATGTCGTCCTGGGAATCCTCCCTCTCATTCTCGGCTTCACCTGATGAGTGGCGCCTGGCTCTAACTCACCCTGGTGCCTTTACATCTTGCATTAACCATCTAAAGCAGGCCAAAAAAACTCAACTACTGTGGTATATCACCCCAGCACGAATGGCTAAATTCTACAATTCCCTCTCGGCTCTGTGTTGGAAAGGATGCTCTGCCAGGGGCACGCAAGCTCATGTCTGGTGGAGTTGCCAATATATCCAAATCCTTTGGCGTCAGGTAGAGGACCTACTAGCAGACGTGACCCAGCTCCCTTTTTCTCTGACTGGACCACTGGTTGTGTTGGGTATTGGATTAGCTGACTT
This sequence comes from Allobates femoralis, assembly GCA_033576535.1. NCBI lineage: Eukaryota > Metazoa > Chordata > Amphibia > Anura > Aromobatidae > Allobates > Allobates femoralis. Next base: position 350,623,397 of record JARQOC010000003.1, on the reverse strand, counting down.
CCCTCCTCCTCTGAAACCGATTATTGCTAATGTTTTGGCGGCTGCCAAACAATGCATCTCCAAACATTGGAGGGCTGCCTCGGTTCTCTCCAGGTCTGAACTTCTCGCCACACTTAAAACGCATTTGACCTATGAGTTAATGCTTGCAGGAACCCTTTCTATAAAGAACAAGGTTCTGGCCTGGTGGGACCCCTGGCTCTCCTCTACTTATGTTTCTCCCCATCTTCTGACTGGGTATAAGTAGAACTTTTATTTGCAACTCCCACTGACTCAATGTATATTATGATCCTGTGGTTCCCAACGGCATTAAGCCTTTCATGATGTAAGACTGCAATTAAGCTTGGTTCAGTTTGTACCTTCTTTGTAAATATCTTCTTTCCCTTCCCCATCCATGCTTTTTGTACGTCCAATTCTTTCCTGTCTTGATTGTCTATTGGTTGCGCGAGCTTTTTGGGCTCATGATTATAATTGTACATTGTACTTTGTTATACTTCAATAAAAATTTTAATGGTTAAAAAAAAAAAAAAAAAAATTACTAGGAACTACACAGGCGGTGTAGTTGCTTGAATTAGAAGTGGCCCACACTACTGCTTTTGTGACACTGCTACTTGACCCGAAGTGAGACCTGGGCAAGGTGCAGTTAAAAATTAGTAGGAACTACACAGGCGGTGTAGTTGCTTGTATTAGAAGTGGCCTTTGATGCGCCCCAGGGCTCGGGTACTCAGCTCCCGGGCTGTTTCAGTCAGGGTATGTCACAGGTGGCTCGCCCGAGGCCGTGGCCCTGGGGGTCAGCTGAATAAAGGGGGATTAAATATTATGGAATAAGTTTTTGTGTTCGTGACGCCACCTGCTGAGTCTGGTGATGCCCACCAGCGCCGCCACAGTCCTCCGGTGATTGGTGGTATTGTGGCTTAGATGGATTAGTCCCCGCAGGCGGGACTGAACCACTGGGGCAGTGATACTGTAAGGCAAACAATTTGTATTGGAAATGATGCAGCAGAGTCAGAACTTCACTTCACCGGCTAACTTTACCGGAAAACATTCAATCAGCATTACGGTCTTTCAGCAGTTCAATAGATGTTATAATGGCAAATGCTCCGGATGCCGCAATTGGGTGTCTGGCTGCTAGATGGATCCCTCCTTATGTTCCTTTCTTCTTCTTTCTGTCCTTTTGCCTCCCAGTGGCAGTGAAGTCTGACTTCCTAAAGATAATCCGATCTCCAGCTGCGTTTCTTCCTCTTTCTCTCCCTCCTTTGCGGTCTCTGGGACAACCTTCTCTTAAGCTAAGCAGTGGCCTCTGCTCCTAGCTTTTGACTCCCTTTTAGTTTTGACTCACTCAGGAGACTGGGGCTGTATTTATAATATCCCCATTCTTCGGATTATCTGTGAGCCTTGTAGGATCTCACAGTTACGGGCTCCGGCACCCGTTTTCCTTCCTGAACTGGCTTGCTTCTAAGCCTCTGTCCCTTCCCTCTGTTTTCTGGGATCTGTTCTGGGCCCCTCAGCCGAGGAGACCCTCCTTGCTCCAGCTCTTACTCCATCTCTGTCCTGAGCTTAACTGAACTCCCTGGTTCCCCTAGAGGTTACTATCTTCCCTCATCCTGGGACGACCGGGTGCTGTGCAGGAACTGATACGGGGGCGGTGAGGTGCTGCTGCTGTGAGGTTTAGGGGTAGCACAAGTCTCTGTGGCGTTCAAAATGGCGGGGACTCCCTGATGGTGCTGCTGCCAGGCCGTCCACCAAGCTGCCTCCGGGGTGCTTCCTCCTGAGGCTCCAGCCGGTTCCTCATAGTCGTCGTCGTCATTGTAGTCATCTGGCTCCTCATAGAGCTCCTCTATTTCCACGTCCGGTGCTGTGGGTGCAGGGTCTGTCTCCAGCCGGAGACTGCTGCTGGCCTGGGACGGTGGTGGTGTCGGGGGCTCCGTCTGCGTCCCCATGTCCCGGGTTTCTGCTGGTGGTGGAAGGGAGGCTCGATACTGCTCCACGGCTCTGACGGCGACTTCTGCTTCTCCTTTGCGGTCTCCAGGATAACCTTCTCTTAAGCTAAGCAGTGGCCTCTGCTCCTAGCTTTTGGCTCAATTTTAGTTTTGACTCACTGAGGAGACTGGGGCTGTATTTATAATATCCCCGTTCTTCAGATTCTCTGTGAGCCTTGTAGGATCTCACAGTCACGGGCTCCGGTACCCATTTTCCTTCCTGAACTGGCTTGCTTCTAAGCCTCTGTCCCTTCCCTCTGTTTTCTGGGATCTGTTCTGGGCCCCTCAGCCGAGGAGACCCTCTTTGCTCCAGCTCCTACTCCATCTCTGTCCTGAGCTTAACTGAACTCCCTGGTTTCCCCTAGAGGTTACTATCTTCCCTCCCGGGGTCCCTCCCACCCCTATTCTAGTGTGTGAGTGCTACTCCAGGGTTCCATCTAGTGACCATAGTCCCAATTGCAGTGGGGTGACTACACCTCTTTTCTGGGTGCAGTACCCCTTTTGTGGCACCTACGTAGTGGGGCGCCACACCTACACTACTGGTTTTTGTGACACTGCTACTTGACCCAAAGTGAGACCTGGGCAAGGTGCAGTTAAAAATTACTAGGAACTACACAGGCGGTGAAGTTGCCTGTATTAGAAGTGGCCTACACTACTTCTTTTTGTGACACTGCTACTTGACCCGAAGTGAGACCTGGGCAAGGTGCAGTTAAAAATTAGTAGGAACTACACAGGCGGTGTAGTTGCTTGTATTAGAAGTGGCTTACACTACTGCTTTTTGTGAAACTGCTACTTGACCTGAAGTGAGACCTGGGCAAGGTGCAGTTAAAAATTACTAGGAACTACACAGGTGGTGTAGCAGTGGTGTAACTTCAGGCCCAGTGGCCCAGATGCGAAAGCTCCAACGAGGCCCCCAATTATTGCAAATCTTTAATAGTATTAGCCTTTTTCTATAGGCCAGAGGGACTTTTGGTGCCCCCCTAGGCTGCAGGGCCCGGGTGCGATCACAACCTCTGCACCAATTGTAGTTACGCCCCTACGGTGTAGCTTCTTTCACAAGTGGGCTACACTACTGTGTAAGTGACACTGCTACTAGCCCGAACAAATTGCCTATACTAGCTGCAGCAAAAAAATGCCTACTTAAGACAGGTGGTGTAGCTTTCTTCACAGCAGTGCTATACTACCTGCTCTAAAGGATTCCCTGAGCTAGATGTGGCCAGATGCTGTGAAAAACACTTGCACAGCACTGGCACACACCTGCCTGGCAAAAACTGCTATGAACTGCTCTAACCTTGCCCAAAGGGCTGAGATTACAACCAGTCCCTACTTCTATGAAGTAGCCCTGAAAAGGTCTGATACACAACTAGTCCCTACTCCCTACTCCTATGAAGTAGCCCTCAAAAGGGCTGATATTCCTACAATTTGCACCCTCCCTCTAGTCCCTACTCCCTAAACCTATCTATCTCTTTATCTAACTTGATATTCGCTCACTAGCTGACTTATAAGTGAAGTGACACTATTTAACTGTATAGCGCCCACAGCAGCAGCAGGTGCCGTTGACTCACCGTGGCCGGGACTCCGGTTTAGACAGGCGATGCTTCCTTCCTCCTTGTCACGGGTGGACCGCGCCTGCCGGTAGCGGGGCTCGGTGTAGTGCAGATCAAAAGTGAAGACGTCTTGGTGGAACAGATTAAAGGGGTTTTAATTTATTCGTGACGCCACCTATGAGTAGTTCGGTAAGGACTACCGACGCTGCGAAACCTCCGGGGGATGGACAGCAGCAAGATGTTACGCTCCCCACAGGCTGAGCGGTGATCCCCGGGGGCTGGAGCTGCTCAAGATGTTGTGCGGCAGCTGCGGTTACCTTGTAGTGCGGACGGACAGTTCATAAGGAAGCACGGACACAGAAAGTCTCTGCAACGGGTCTTTACTGTAACCAGCAGGCAGTACATGGCATACAGTGGTTGAGTAGTGGACCAGGTGGACTCAGCAGTGATGGTGTCCCTTAGAAATCCGCAGTGTTCCTCCATTCTAACTAATTTGTTGCCAGTGTCGCCCAGGAATACCAGGTCGGGTACAGGGAGGCTGCTTCAATGCCCTATCCATGATGTACGTTCTGGATGTTTTGGGGAGCCTTGGATCCCTCAGTGGGTGCACCGCTGGTTAGACGACTGGAAGTTGGCTTGTGGTGGGGTGCTCCTGTGAAGCTGCTCCTCCACGCTTCTGGTTCGTGTAGCAGAAGTGAACTGCTGCCAGCTTCGGTACCAGTGAACCGGCTGTGAGTTGTGGGCACGGGAGTCTTTTGGGGACCCGTGTGATGATGCCCAATCCCGGTAGTTAAGGCCTCAGGTGCTGACACCCGACCGGTGACGGCCCAGGGGCCCGCACGGAGTGCGGAGCCCCCGCTCCTCTCCAAGTTCTGTGTTCTAGGATCTGCTCTAGATTCCAGACCTTCTGTTCTGTTCTAGACTATTGTGTGTTCTACTACACTTCCCTAACACTCCACCCACAAGGACCTAGGATTGGTCCTCTGTTCTAGGTGATGCATGCAGGGTTGGATTTCTAAATTAACCAGATCATTGCTGAGTCAGAGAATATTGCGGCTGCATTTATGGCTGCAATACCCTCTTGTGACGCTCTCGTTGCAGGGCGCCACACCGTCTGACACAGAGCTGCAGCAATGAGCAAATGGTGGCGATGGGGAAAATGGCTGGGTCTTATAGGGCTAGGACATGTGACATACACAGCCAATGATGCCTGACCCGGCTTGTCTGCAAAAAAATGCACTTTGCTGTGTGTGAGCGTGATTGGCTGAGAGCCTGCACCGCCCCACTGTATATGCAGTTAGGAGGAAAAAAAATGGAGTTCGCCATTATTTCTGCAGCACTGATCTAAACTGCCCCCCGCACACTATAGACAGAAACTGGATATTAACATTCATTAACAGTATTAGGGTTAGGGTTAAGCTATTGGTGATTGAAGCGTTATCGAACATAACATAGAACTGCCGAATTTGAAGCAAATTGCTTGAATTCAGCGAATGATTTGAACATCACCCAAAACAGCTTGAATTTGAGATTGGCGAACAATTCAAATCGAACACCGCTCATCTCTACTTCTGAGCCCTGCTGTGCACCCAAACAGTGTTTTTTTGTTTTTGTTTTACCACATATGGGGTATCAGCACACTCGGGAGAAATTACATAACACATTTTAGGATCCATTTTACAGGGCCGTATCTAGGGGGGGCTGGCGGGGCATGCGCCCCGGGCGCAGCAGACAGGGGGCCGCTGTCAGGCCTCCTGCTGCAGCGCCCGGGAGTCTCCCCCGGCAACATGTTGCGCACCCTCGCTGTGGGAGTTGGCTATTCTCTGCTCTCACGGTCAGCAGAGAATCTGCAGCCACCGGCTCCTGCAGTCCATGTATAGGCATCTATCAGATGCCTGTACTATGGAAGCAGCGTCTTCAGCCGCTGCCACACTGTTCCTCACACTTCTGGGTCCTCAGCTGTGTGATCAGATCACCTGACCACGCTGCTGACGTCACAGCAGAGGCACCGAGGCAGAAGGCTGGAGAAGACCACTCCACATAGTGCTGAACTGAACATTAATGTAATTAGGGGAAAAGGGACAGCGTGGAGGGAGGGGGTAGGGGGCGTTTGAGCAGGAAAATGGGGGGGTGTGAGCAAGAAACTTGGGGGGAATATGAGCATGAAACTGGGGAGATGTGAGCATGAAACTGGGGGGAATATGAGCATGAAACTGGGGGGGATGTGAGCATGAAACTGGGGGGATATAAGCATGAAACTGGGGGGAATGTGAGCAGTAAACTGGGGGGGAGTGTGAGCATGAAACTGGGGGGGGAGTGTGAGCAGGAAACTGGGGGGGGGGAGTGTGGGCAGCAAACTAGGGGGAAGGAGTGTGATCAGGAAACTGGGGGGGGGAGTGTGAGCAGGAAACTGGGGAGGGGTGTGTGTGAGCAGCAAACTGGGGGGTGAGTGTGAGCAGCAAACTGGGGGTGTGAGTGTAAGTGTCGAGCCCACTGGGACGAGGGTACTCGGTGCCAGACCGTGTCTGCTTTGGGGGAATGTCACGGGGTCCTGGTCCGGACCGTGTCCTGGGCCCTGGCAAGTAAAAGGGTGTATTTACAGGGGAGTATAGTCTATTGTGACGCCACCCATTGTGTGCAGCCACTAATGGGGCCGCTGCTGCTGCAGAACCTCCGGGGATGATGTAGTAGCAGCTGAGGTGGAATAGTTCCCGTGGGCAGAACTGTGTTCCCCGGGGCAGTGTTGGTAAAGTCTATGATGGAGGTGAATAGTGGACATGGGTTAAAGAACACACACTCACGTTTTGTAGTTTCCAAAACTTTACTGCGATGTTGTTCAAGATCGTCCACGGAGTCTGTACAGGGCCCGGTTTTCCTCCCACCCTGTGCGGGTCATCAGCTTCCTCGTGCTGCACTATGTGTGTGTCCTGGCTGCTGCGTCTAGCTGAGCTGCTGGGACTGTCTCACTCTCTCTCTCTCTGTGTTCTGCTGGTACCACTTAGCTAGGCAACTTGAGTCCTCTGCACTGTGCTAACCCCGCCGTGTTGCTTTGCTCTGGTACTGTGGTTGTCTAGAGACTCCACTACTCCTGGATTCACTGTGCTGTGGGTGCCAGACACAGGGCCGGATCCAGTGTCCGTTCTGTGCGCTCTTCTGGAGCGAGTGATGGTGGCACTCCAGCTCCCAGATGTGTCTCTCTGCCTGTATTTCTCCTTTTCCTCAGACCATCACTAGGCCTGGAATCAATGAGCAGACTGCAGAGAAGCTTAGCACAGCCTCTCTGACACTGCAGTCTCTCTCAGTTCTCCCAGGAACTGAATTAACTACTTCCTGTGGACCTGGAGTATATAAGGAGCAGGTTGTGCTCCCCTTCCTGGCCCAGAGGTGCTAGTGTAAGTCAGCGTGTTGTGGGGAGGGAACCCGTGTGATGTTACTGTGGCACATTAACCCATGGGGTGCCACATTCCCCCTTAGTTAAATACAGTACTCCGGGACTGTGGAAAAACAAGTAAACAAATAATTAATACAGTTAATATTTACAAAGACTTAAAAGTAAAAATTACAAAAATCACTAAAGTTTCAAAAACAGTCCAAAAAGTTCAAAAAGCAGTCTTTCCGGGGGTTCAGTCTATTGCCTCCGAGCTGATGAATATATACAAGAGAGTTCTTACCACTACCAGTCCGTGGTATATATGGTCCATAAGTAAAATGAGAAAAGTTCATACAGGATAGTCTCTGTAGGTACTGGGCTTTTTAACGTTATGCTAACTATGTACATTTGTCCACCGGGTTCAATTTATATTCAACCAAACATATTTACATTTCACAGTTAATGACATTCTAATCGTTGTACCTAGCTGGTTACTGACCTTGGGTACTACGCTCTGATCTGCGCAATGTTGGTGGACTTAGTCTGATAGTGTGAGTGGATGTGTACCTATTTGGGGTGCTTGGTATTATGGCAGATGGGTATCTGACTGCAGGACTGGCAAGTTCTCTAGGACCAGGAATTGGTTCTTCCTCTTCAGATTCTACTTCCAGTTCTTCAAGTCTTGGGTCTTCTTCTGGTAACACAGGTTCTGGTATGGGTTCTACCATTGGAGGGAATGCAATCATTGGTACTACAACTGCTCCGTGGTAATTTGGCCATGTTTTGGGGAAATCTCCTAGTACCGTGTGGAATACTTCTTCTTTTTCTTTCTCTTTAATAGGTTGGACCTGTACGGGTTCTGTTACTTCAGGTGTCTTCAGGGTTTCAGGACACAATTTTAGCTGATCTCGAGATACAATTGCTGAAGTTCTTCCATCATCTTTACTTATCAAACAGGTTTGTACATTGTGTAGGTTAGGCTGGGGTCACACATAGAAATCCGTTTTTGGAAGTGATTTCCATGACCAATCCATTTTTTTTGGGTGCTTTTTGAGCCTCCTACACCCCTGAACGTTTTTGGACTTAGTCATTTTTTGACCAAAATTCTCAGAAAAAACGGATCCGTTTTTTTAAGTCACCCCAAAAAACGGATCCGTTTAAAAAAAAAAAAAAAAATTTTTTTAAATAAAACGGACCCCAAAAACGTTGCTAGCAACGTTTTTGGCTCAAAGACGGACATAGGGACATAGTAATGTTTTTAAGTGCAGAAAAAAACAGACAGGGTGTTTATTACATCCAATCCGTTTTTCTATCAGTTTTTGGACTTAGAAAAAAAAATGCCAAAAATGAAGCCAAAAACGGACCAAGGGCTTATGTGTGACCCTAGCCTTAGATAGTAAGACTGTGTATTGGATGGTTTCCCATTGATTATCCAGTTTGTTTGAGCGTTTCTTCCTCTTGAGGACTTGATCACCTTCTTGTAATGGCTTTGCTTGAGCATGTTTGTTAAAAGTCTTCTCTTATCTTGCTCTAGCTTGCTGTAAGTTTCTTTCTACACATTCTTGTACTTGTTGATACTGTTTCTGATGTTTGGTATCCCAATCTGTTTCTTCTGCTTCTGTATCTGGTTTTACGATTTCCATTTCTAAATCAATTGGTAATTTACTGGGTTTTGCACGCATAAGGTAGGCCGGAGTGCAGTTTGTAGAGCTCACTGGAACATGGTTGTATAAGTCTACCAAATCGGGTAATTTATCCGGCCACTGATTTCTTTCTGATTCTGGTAAGGTTTTCAACAGTTCAATTACAAAATTGTTCATTTTCTCGCATAAACCATTTGTTTGGGGATGGTACGTTGTTGAGTGGATTTTCTTACAACCGTACATATTGCAGAATTCCTTGAATAATTCAGATTCAAAAGCTGGACCTTGGTCTGCAAGGACTTGTTCTGGGTAACCATGCGGTCTACAGAAATGCGTCTGGAATGCTTTTGCTGCCGTCTCCGCTGTCAGATCTTTAACAGGTACCACCACTAAGAAGCGTGAGTAATGGTCCACGATGGTTAAGGCAATCTCTTCCAACCCTTCCAGTTCCTCGTCCACGTCTTTCAGGTGTGGCATCTGTGATAAGGCATCTGCATTCCCGTTCTTGCAACCTGCCCTGTATTTGATGACAAAGTTGTAATTAGATAGCCGGGCTATCCATCGCTGCTCCAGAGCTCCTAATTTTGCTGTATCCAGGTGAGTCAACGGGTTGTTATCCGTGTAGATGGTGAATTCTGCACCTGCCAAGTAATGCTTGAAACGTTCAGTCACAGCCCAAACTACTGCCAGTAGTTCTAACTTGAAGGAGCTGTAATTCTCGGGATTTCTTTCTGTAAGCCGGAGCTTCCTGCTTACAAAGGCAATCACTCTCTCTTTGCCTCCTTGCTTCTGTGACAATACTGCTCCCAGGCCCACATTGCTGGCATCCGTGTATAGGATGAATGGTTGATGGTAATCAGGGTATGCCAGGATCTCTTCTCCTGTCAGTGCACTTTTCAGCTTGTTGAAGGAGTCTTCCTTCTCTTCACTTCACTGGAAAGGAGGATTACGAGTTGCGGACTTCTTGACTGTCCTACGAGGATGTCTTGTAGGGGAGCTGCCAGCTTCATGAATCCTCTGATAAATCTTCTATAATAGCCTACCAGGCCCAGGAATTGCCTCACTTCTTTCACATTTGTAGGTCTTGGCCAATCCCTTATCACTGTGACTTTATCAGGATCTGGTGCTACTCCCTCTGAACTCACGACATGTCCCAGGTACTGTACCTTTGGTTTGAGAAGATGACATTTGGATGGCTTGATTTTCATGCCGTATTTGGATAAAGCTTCGAACACTTCTGCCAGGTCTTGTAGATGTTGCTCATACATCTTGGAGTAGACTATGACGTCATCTAGGTACAGGAGGACAGTTTCAAAGTTCTTGTGTACTAGGCAGCTCTCCATCAGGCGTTGGAAGGTCCCGGGTGCATTGCAGAGTCCGAATGGCATACAATTGAACTCACAGAGGCCCATCGGCGTAGTAAACGCTGTCTTCTCCTTGTCGGCCTCGGCCACAGGAACCTGCCAGTACCCACTAGTCAGATCAAGGGTGGAAAAGTAGTTAGCAGATTTTAATGCAGCTAATGACTCCTCGATCCTAGGTAATGGGTATGCGTCCTTATGTGTGATGCGATTAATCTGCCGGTAATCTATGCACATTCTCATGGTCCCATCCTTCTTTTTAACTAACACTAGAGGTGCTGCCCAGGGGCTACAACTGTCTCTTATTACCCCTGCAGACCTCATTTCTCTGAGCATGTCTTTGGTGGTTTGGTAGTGAGCGGGTGGTAATGGTCTATACCTCTCTTTTATAGGCTGATGGTTACCTGTGGGTATAGTGTGCTCTACCCCTTTAATTTGCCCAAAGTCTAACTGGTGTTTGCTGAATATTTGCTCGTATTCTTTCACTACCCGGTATACTCCATGCTTGTGATGGGGAGGTGTAGAACTGGTACCTACATGCAGCTTTTGGCACCAATCCTCCAGCTTCTCCTCTGAGCCATTGTTATCCGCCTGACTTGACGGGTCCAAGGGCTCGAAGGTTGTGATATTGTTATTATCAACCATGTACAACTTAGCCATGGTAGCATACTTTGGTAATGTGACCTCATCTTCTCCGCAGTTTAATAGGCGTAATGGCACTCTCCCCCTGTGTACCTCAACCACTCCTCTAGCTGAGAGTATGGTGGGTCTGCTGTCTGAGTACACGGGTTCTACCAGGGCTTGATAGTCTTGCCCTTTAATGCCTATTGCGGCTCTACACCAGACCAACATTTCAGTTTTGGGAGGTATTACAATGGGTATTGGATCACTTACTCGTACACTGCCGATCTCACATCCAGATATTTCTATCTGTTGCTTCAACATCAGGGCTTTGATCTCTTTGTGCAGAAGCCTCTGTTGTCCAGTTCCGGCAGTCTCGGCGATTTGCTGCAAAACACTTAACACTTCGGAAAAACATTTCTCAATTCTACCTTCCCAACCTGAATACTCATTTCTCTGAATCCATCCTGTGGTATTAACTGTCCATTACTAGCCCATATATCAAAGTTAAAGTCATCCGGAGCACTAGTAATGTCTGAATCAGCCCAGTATCTTTTATATAGAACATGTGGGATTGATGTTATCTGGGACTCGGTATCCAGCAAGGCACTAAAGGGAATACCATCCAACACGATAGGGATCACCGGCTGTCCTCCCACGAATCTGTCAAACCAGGCTGAAGGACCTTGAGAGTTTATTCCTGGGGAGCGGCCCACCTGCCCAGGGAATTGTCGTTTAAAGGACACTCCCGAGCAAGATGGCCTGGTTTCTGGCAACGGCGGCAAATGGGCTGTCCATCCGGTTGGTAGCGATCGCTGGGTCATCCTCTTGCTGCTGAGTATCTTCTGGGCCTCATCCACGGGACATCCTCTCTGCTGGTCGCCAACTTGATCTTGGGTGCAGGCTTTGACTCTCGCAGTTCCTTGATGACCTTGGCCATTGAGATCACAGTGTCTGTGAGAGCATCTAGCTTTTGATTGAGGGCTGCATTAGAAATTAGTTCCCCAGTTTCAGCAGCAGTTGCCAACATGGCAGATGACGCTGGCGCTGCCGGGTGCTGAGGTGTTGCTGCAGTGTCCGGGACAGTTGGTAGCTCCCGTGGCTCTTTCAGCTGCTGCAGGCGAATAGCTCTATCTTTCAGCTCAGTAAATGTCATGTCAGGGTTCTGCAGTAGTATCATGCTCAACTGTCCTCTGTGGGAAGGGGAATGGAGGCCCTCTATAAATTGGTCAAGTAGCATTTTATCAGCTCCCGGGGCTAAAGCAGGTTCTGCCAGCTTAAGAGCTTTGAGTGCTTCCTGCAGATTCAAGGCAAAGTCTCTGGCACTCTGTTTAGGTTTCTGGTGGCATGCAAAGAACCTCATCTTAGCCCGGGTATCAGCAGCAGATTCAAACGTTGCTTTCAGTCTGGCTACTAGATGTTCTACAGTGTCCTTATCTGTGTCCAGCCAGGATGCAACCTCCCGCCGTGCATTGCCTGTTAACTGTCCCATTATCATTCCTACACGCTGGGCTTCAGTGAGGGGATACATCACATAATACTCTTTTATCTTTAGCATAAAATCAGTTATGGTACCTTTACACGCCGCTACAGAAGGTTGGAAACAACCGGGTGTCTCACGTGCACAAGCACATTCCAACAGTTGCAAACGGTACCCGATACCGCCTTTACACACCACTACAATGTGCGCTACAGAAGGTTTAATCTATCCCTGGAGACACCGCCGGGTGCCACAGGTTACCTTCTGTAGAACACCGTCCCTCATTTACACGCCGCTACAGAAGGTAATATGGGAGGACCTGGGGCAGCAGGGACAACACATAGGCGTGCCAGAGTTGCAGATTATAAGACGCTGATACAATGATTGGACAATGTAATAGCATCATGATTGGCCAGCCAGCGCAGGAAGGCTGGCTAATACATGATGCTATTGCAATTGTGTAGTGTGACTGGTCAGCTCCTTAAATATGCTTCCCTATGCAGCGACAACCAATCGTAACGCAGGAGCTTCCACCAATGATCGCTGAAGGGGGGGCGGTTCCCGGAGGCTGTGTCACGCCCCAGGGAGTTAACTAGGTGACGAAAAAACCTTCCTATACCTTATTTAGACGCCGCTACCATCGGGTTGAAACCAACCTGTTTTAGAGCACTGCTCTGAAACAGGTGTCGACAGTGACGGGTGGCAACAACCTAGTTTACACGCCGCTACCTCTGGTTGTTTTGACGGTGCAAGATACATTTGTCTCTGACACCCGGTTGTTTCCAACCTTCTGTAGCGGTGTGTAAAGGTACCATTAGTGTATTAGGCTCACCGGAGTATTGGGGCAGCCACATTGCCCCTGGAGTATACGGCATCAGGAACGGCATGATTGGTGCTGTTCCTTGCGCCACTGCACCGCCGGGCGCTATCGCTGGGTCTGGCGCTGCAGCTCCACCGGCTGCTCCATTGCCGCCTTGTGCATCAGGCTGCGACATCTTGGGCCCCCTTAGTTAATGTTTGCCTTTTGTCTTCCGTTTCCGCCCAGATGTCTATGGGAGGTTCCGCGGTGCACCAGGGATCTTCTTCCCCGCTGGATGTCGTCAGCACCAAGGGAGGAGGCTGAGTTTGCGCCACTGCAGGGTACCGCCCCCTCTCTTTCCCGCGCGCCGCGCGCTCCAAAATGGCAGATTCTCAAAAATACAGTTCAGATGGCGCGGTTCAAAATCAGTTTTCACATCAATCACGGCACACAATGCCCGTTTTAACGGGTTAGGTAGATCCTGTTCGTGACGCCAGGTTGTTGAGCCCACTGGGACGAGGGTACTCGGTGCCGGACCGTGTCTGCTTCAGGGGAATGTCACGGGGTCCTGGTCCGGACCGTGTCTTGGGCCCTGGCAAGTAAAAGGGTGTATTTACAGGGAAGTATAGTCTATCGTGACGCCACCCACTGTGTGCAGCCACTAATGGGGCCGCTGCTGCTGCAGAACCTCCGGGGATGATGTAGTAGCAGCTGAGGTGGAATAGTTCCCGTGGGCAGAACTGTGTTCCCTGGGGCAGTGTTGGTAAAGTCTATGATGGAGGTGAATAGTGGAGACGGGTTAAGGAACACACACTCACGTTTTGTAGTTTCCAAAGCTTTACTGCGATGTTGTGGAAGATCGTCCACGGAGTCTGTACAGGGCCGGGTTTTCCTCCCACCCTGTCCGGGTCATCAGCTTCCTCGTGCTGCGCTGTGTGTGTGTCCTGGCTGCTGCATCTAGCTGAGCTGCTGGGACTGTCTCACTCTCTCTCTCTGTGTTCTGCTGGTACCACTTGGCTAGGCAACTTGAGTTCTCTGCACTGTGCTGACCCCGCCGTGTTGCTTTGCTTTGGTACTGTGGTTGTCTAGAGACTCGACTACTCCTGGATTCACTGTGCTGTGGGTGCCAGACACAGTGCCGGATGCAGTGTCCGTTCTGTGCGCTCTTCTGGGGCGAGTGATGGTAGCACTCCAGCTCCCAGATGTGTCTCTCTGCCTGTAGTTCTCCTTTTCCTCAGACCCTCACTAGGCCTGGAATCAATGAGCAGACTGCAGAGAAGCTTAGCACAGCCTCTCTGACACTGCAGTCTCTCTCAGTTCTCCCAGGAACTGAACTAACTACTTCCTGTGGACCTGAAGTATATAAGGAGCAGGTTGTGCTCCCGCTCCTGGCCCAGAGGTGCTAGTGTAGGTCAGTGTGTTGTGGGGAGGGAACCCGTGTGATGTTACTGTGGCACATTAACCCATGAGGTGCCACATAAGCAGCAACCTGGTGGGAGAGGGCGGGGGGAGTATGAGGAGCAAACTGGGGGGAGATGATGGTGGGAGGATATGTGAGCCAGACTGGGGGGTCAGGGAGGTTGCAGTATATGTGAGCCAAACAAGGGGGGATAGGGTGGGGGGCAGTATATTTGAGCCAAACTGGGGGGGGGAGAGGGTGGGGAGAGAATATGTGAGCCAAACTGGGGAGAGATGGGGGGGGGAGAATATGTGGACCAAAGGAGGTAAATTTGAGGATCCAGTATAAAAGTGAGGGGGGGATGGATGCAGCACTGTATGAAGATTGAGAGGGGGGTGGCTGCGGTACGGTATGTGGGATGAGGTGGGTAGAGTGTGGACACAATATGAGGAGTGATGGGGATGGCTGCCAATACAGTATGTAAAGTGAGGAGGAGATTGGTGTGGACACAGTATGTGGGGTGAGGTGGGAAGAGTGTGGACACAATATGAGGAGTGAGGGGGATGGCTGCCAACACAGTATGTGGAGTGAGGAGGAGATTAGTGTGTACACAGTATGTGGAATGAGAGGGGGATGGCTGCGGCACTGTGTGTGGAGTGAGGAGGGATTGCTGTGGCACAGTATGTGGAGTGAGGGGGATGGCTGTGGCACAGTATTTGGAGTGAGGGAGTGGCTGCGGCACAGTATTTTTTAATGAGGGGGATGGCTGTGGCACCAGTATGTGGAGTGAGAGGGGGATGACTGCGGTACGGTGTATGCAGTGAGGCTGTAACAGTGTGGACACCTTATGAGAAATGAGGGGGGATGGCTGCTCACACAGTATGTGGAGTAAGGAGGAGATCAGTGTGGACAGAGTATGTGAAGTGTGGGGCATGGCTGCACACAGTATGTGGAGTGAGGAGGAGATCGGTGTAAACACAGTATGTGGAGTGAGGGGGAGGGAGTGAGGTAGTAAGGAAACAGTAGGGGATTGAGAAAAATGTAAGGGGTCTCAGAATAGAGAGTGAGTAGTGTGGGGGTGTATGGAGAGGGACCAGTGTGTGTGGACAATGTGAGGCCACAGCCAGGAAGGGGCAGTATATCAAGTAGGGGGAGTGGGATGAGGAATAATAGTATAAACAGTGGGCAGTATAGGGGACACAGTGTGTGAGGACAGTGTGACCAGGGAGCCCAGTATGGAAAGGAGAGTGCAGTGTGGAGGGCATGTTCCCGAAAAGGGACAGCATGTAAATCCTATTTTGTGCAGTGAACCGTGAAGAGGAACAATTATGTATTCAGGAACACAGTGTAGGGCAGATATTTTTACTGAGGAGAATTTTGATCATTCTGCTGTTTTTAAGGATATCGTGCCGGGATGTGCTGAAGACCGGAGAAGATGGACATCTCCAGAGATGAGCTGTGGATGTGAAACGTCATCATAGTGTCTGGACAAGATGAAGAAAAGAAAAAGACGACTCCGATCAGAGACAATGTCATCTATAAGGTACTCGGATGTAAATGATTATTTGTGATACTATTTCTCATCAGTGCTGTAGTTTCTGTATGGTCTGATGGTGACTGGTAACAACAGCTCCCAGTATGTCCTTACCAATGTTAAGGATGTAGTGGGAGTTGCAGGTTCATGCAGCACAAATGTGTATGGGTCTGTCCTGACATTACAATTGTATTACCAAGTATTGATAAATTTCTGTACTAATGATAGTTGTGATCCTGTGTCTGTATAGCGGAGAGGGGTTATATGGCTCTATACCTGTACTGAAGGGTATGAATTTTTGTATCTCTGGTCGGTCTGGTGATGTAGTTTTGAGATGCTATTGGTTCTGATCCTGTACACCGGTGGTGAGCGTAGTAGGTCATGAAACTGTAAGTATGCAATTTACATGCATGCAGTCACGTGCTGACTAGACATGCGTGGCCTCGATCAATGAACATTAATTGAGTGAACCGGGACACGTCGAGTCAGAATGTGGCCAGAAGTATATAAATAATACTAGATGGTGGCCCAATTCTAACGCATCGGGTATTCTAGAATATGTATATAGTTGACATACTGTGACTGACAGAACTTGTTCAGTCAACGTTAGTGAACTACATACATATATACAGTTGTGGCCAAAAGTATTGACACCCCTGCAATTCTGTCAGATAATACTCAGTTTCTTCCTGAAAATGATTGCAATCACAAATTCTTTGGCATTATTATCTTCATTTAATTTGTCTTCAATGAAAAAACACAAAAGAGAATGAAGCGAAAAGCAAAACATTGATCATTTCACACAAAACTCCAAAAATGGGCCAGACAAAAGTATTGGCACCCTCAGCCTAATACTTGGTTACACAACCTTTAGCCAAAATAACTGCGATCAACCGCTTCCGGTAACCATCAATGAGTTTCTTACAATGCTCTGCTGGAATTTTAGACCATTCTTCTTTGGCAAACTGCTCCAGGTCCCTGATATTTGAAGGGTGCCTTCTCCAAACTGCCATTTGTAGATCTCTCCACAGGTGTTCTATGGGATTCAGGTCTGGACTCATTGCTGGCCACCTTAGAAGTCTCCAGTGCTTTCTCTCAAACCATTTTCTAGTGCTTTTTGAAGTGTGTTTTGGGTCATTGTCCTGCTGGAAGACCCATGACCTCTGAGGGAGACCCATCTTTCTCACACTGGGCCCTACATTATGCTGCAAAATTTGTTGGTAGTCTTCAGATTTCATAATGCCATGCACACGGTCAAGCAGTCCAGTGCCAGAGGCAGCAAAGCAACCCCAAGACATCAGGGAACCTCCGCAATGTTTGACTGTAGGGAGCGTGTTCTTTTCTTTGAATGCCTCTTTTTCTCTCCTGTAAACTCTATGTTGATGCCATTGCCCAAAAAGCTCTACTTTTGTCTCATCTGATCAGAGAACATCCTTTCAAAACATTTTAGGCTTGACTTCCTGTTCCGGCGCCGCCATGTGCAGCAGCAGTTAAGGAAGCTCCGGTGCCCTCCTCACAATCCACAGCAATCCCCAGACCCCGGGACGCCTAACCCACCGAAATGAGTGGCGGAGGATGCAGCACACCGGTCACCATGGATCGGTATATGACAAGAGGAGGTGAGACGGAGACAAGCGGGGTGGCGCAGGGACCGGAGGCAAAGCGCGGGAAGCGCACAATGGCGGCGGAGGGCCAGCTGGCCCAGCTGATCCAGACTGCTCCCACAGCAGCGGGGAGCGAGAGGGCCATGGAGGAGGGGAAGGTACCTGAAGATCTGGAGAGAGAAATTTCCCCAGAAACAAATACTGAAGAGGCACAGGGGTCCCAGTATCAGGGGGAAGCATGGCTGCAGGGAAGACCAGCTATTACTGCACCTGGGCTGCAAGGGATAGACTACAAGCTGCTGGCCAAGGAAATGGCAATTCATTTAGCAGAAGAATTCAGACAGACAGTCAAAGACTTGGTGGCAGCAACTACAAAAGATTTGCATACTAAAATCAAGCACCATGACCAACAACTGCAGGAAGCTGAGGACAGCATTGCTGCAGCAGAGGAGAGAGTGTTGGATCTAGAATAACAGGTGCATGATCTACAGAAACAGTCACTATACACTTTGAACAAACTTGATGATATTATATTGAAAATAGAACTCGCCGTAGCAATCTTAAAATCGTGGGTCTCCCTGAATCCATTTCCCCGGGACAGCTTGTAGAGGTATTTGAGACTGAACTACCTAAAGAACTGGGTCTTTCCCATAAGTGCAGAACGAACGTACCCACAGAATAGGACCCCCAAGAGATACCCCCAGGGAAAATGAAAATAACGGCTCCACACGTGATAGAGACTCTGATAAACCGAGACACGCCATTGCCAAATATCTCAACCACAGAGATAAAGAGGAGATACTGCGTGCATATAAGGCTAAAAGACATCCACTCCTGATCCTAGGTCACAGAGTCTTACTATTTGCTGACTATTCAGTTGAGGTGACTAGGAGGAGAAGAGCCTTCAGCGACGCTTGTACAATATTGTTTAAAAGAAACGTCAGGTTCCAACTTAACTACCCGGCCACCCTGCGATTCAGGACACCAACAGGCGATATGGTCTCTTTCACAGACACTGCAGAGGCTATGAAGTCAATTAATGAAAAAAACACCACGCCAGACAAAAATGAGTCGAATTCGAGTAGCCCAAGAGGAGTGGGAGAAACTCATGCACCGGAAAGAGGATTAGATAGTGGAACTGTATCATCACGGACATACAGACTACAGTCAGAATCTTTGCCACAAAGCTCCCAGGAGAAGATGCAGTCTCCTAGACAACAACGCCTACCCGCGTCTAGATGGAGCAGGAGAAAAACGGGTCAACCCACTTGATTGGAATGAGACAGGGACATGAAGATACTTCTTCCTTTGATCAAACCGGAGTGGCGACCACCTGCGTATAATCTGATACGGATCCGCCTTTTCAAGAGGATTGAGAAGGAGATCTACGATGCCGAGACGCTCCCCTTTTCTTTTCTTCCACCACCCCCCCCCCCTTTCTTTTTTTTTTTTTCTTTTTTTTTCCAGACAATTTGAGGACGGGGGGGGGGGATGGAAAATGTTAAAAGCTGTGTTAGTTACATACCTACTATTTATGAGAGGTTCTGTGAAGTTTTTCTACCTGCTATGAGTGGGGACAATATTTCACTTTACAACAATGCAGGACGTTAATAACTTCATGTTTATGTTCTTGGGGTCTGGGACTATATTATACATAGTATTATCGGATATTTAAGTGAAGGAGGAGGGCAGAACTTCTTGCTTTAGCCAGGAGGAAAAAAGCGAAGTCAACAAGACTTAGGGATGGAGATGGAGAGAATGGGAGGGGATGAAAAGTTGGGGGGAAGTTTTAATAACAAGGGAGAAAAAACAGCCTTGCTAACACTGATATGTTTAATGTCCTCTTATGCTACCATCTGCCTAAGTAAATATGTTCAGATGCATTACTACTCTACATTCAAGAAATATACCACACACCTATCATTTGAAATCGCTCCCACACAGCAAAGATGGTGAAATGGGTTTCGTGGAACGTTAAGGGTCTACGATCCCCGGTCAAACGTATGATGGTTCTTCGCCACCTCAAGAGACTTGGAGCTGATGTGGCGTTGCTACAGGAAACACACCTCGCTCCAACCGACTTCTGTAGACTCAAAAAACTATGGGTGGGGGAGGTATACGGCTCAGGGGCTGATGACAGGAAAGCTGGGGTCATGATCCTTATTAGTAAAAACCTTGCCCACAGAATACTATCCTCATCATCAGATGATAAGGGGCGACTATATCATATGTGTATTCAGATCCAAAATGTCACCTATAGTCTGTATAATATTTATGCCCCGAATACATTGCAAAAACCCTTTTTTCAAAACTTGACCGACCAAATCCTGATAGACCAAGAAAGTAACAAAATACTAGGGGGAGATTATAACTGGGTGCTTAATGAGACGGAAGATAGAAAGAGGGAAGATGTGATAGGTTTTTCGGGAGGTGATGATAGACCTTCTTCAAGACCAAGTCTGCTAGAAAATCTGCTCACCAATTGCAGTCTGGTTGATACATGGCGCACATTACACCCCCTTGAAAGGGAGTTTACTCACTTTTCTCATGCTCATAAAACATGGTCGAGACTGGATATGTTTTTCACCTCGACCCTGTTGTTTCAAAGAGTGATGGAGGCGGAGATGGGAGACATGGTTTATATCCGACCATAGTCCGATGATACTTGAGACCAAAGATGTCTTCCCCAAGGGAACAGATTATTTGTGTAGGTTCCCTGATACTTTGACAAGAGATGAGAATTTTGGTAAACTGCTTAAAGAATGGTGGTCTGATTTTTATACAAAAACAATGCAGCTCATGTGTCTACTCCAGGTCTGTTCTGGGAAACTGCAAAGACGGTCTTGCGGGGTCATATCATGGCTCACAGCGCTAAATTGAAAAAACAAGTCAAAGAAAAATATATTTTAGCCAGCACCAAAGTGTGAGAGATGTATCTCACATATAAAAAGACTATGGGCGAGACAGATAGAGATAATTGGTTATTGGCAAAGAGGTCGTTTGATACTTGGGCAGCTAGAAGGGAAGAATTATATAGAAACCATCTGGAAATAGAATTGAATAGATATGGTGATAAGGCCGGGCGACTACTGGCGAGACTAGCAAGGGGTAGGAGACCAACCACATCTATATTAACAATTGCTGATAAGAGCGGCAAACTTTGGTCTGATCCCAAAAAATTACCCAGATCCTAGGAAAACATTATGCAACGTTATATAGGGACAGTAACACTAGTAATATGACAGATGTTTCATGGCTGAACTCCATCAATATGCCTAGCCTGACAGAAGATGACAAACTCTATTTAAATAGTCCCGTCTCAACAGATGAAATAAAAATGGCAATTAATCTACTAAATCCTGGTAAAGCACCGGGACCTGATGGCTTCAATGGGGCCTTTTTTAAAGTTCTAAAAGATCAGATTTCTCCTGTTTTGATGGAACTATACAATTCCATATTCAGAGGTTCTCCGATTCCAGAGAGAATGAACATGGCCCATATAAAATTGATTCTTAAGACTGGCAAACCTCCATCAGACCCATCTAGTTACAGACCTATCTCTCTGATAAACCAAGATTTAAAACTTCTGTCAAAAATTTTAGCTGATAGGTTGGCATCAATTTTACCGAGATTGATTCAACCTCATCAATCTGGTTTTGTAAGAGGTAGGTCGACAATTACCAACATTAGGAGAGCTATGTTACTTATTGATGTAACAAGACATAGTGGGAGAGACGGGGTGGGAGATCCAGCCATGGTCACCCTTGATGCGGAGAAAGCGTTCGACAATGTGAGGTGGCCATGGCTGGATTGGGTCCTGGACGCTATCGGCTTAGAGGGGCACTTTCGCCAATTTTTAAGATCTTTATACAGTGACCCGAAGGCATTTGTTAGCATTCCGGGATTCCTGTCGGAAACATTTTCACTGGAGAAGGGAACTCGCCATGGCTGCCCTCTGTCGCCTCTTCTTTTTAACTTAGCGATAGAGCCCCTGGCATTATATCTATCCACTCAGAACACCCATGAAGGCATTAAAGTAGGAGAAAAGGAAGTTAAGCTGTCCCTTTTTGCCGATGATATTATTCTATTTGTGCAACACCCACTAAGAGACCTTAAAACAATCCTAGACACCATAGAAAAAATAGGGACACTATCAAGATTCATATTAAATAGAGACAAATGTGATATTCTCTTCCTCAAAAATGGAAAACCTAATAGACCTGTAAATACACTATGTGGTATCCCTGTTGCCAAAAATAACTTGAAATATCTAGGAGTTCAGCTGGCTAGAACACCTGATCTGATATACAAATTGAATTTTCTTCCAATAATAGAAAAAATAGAAAAAATAGAAAGAGAATTGGAATGTTGGAAAAATCTTCCCCTGTCGCTGCTAGGGCGATCTCATTTGATTAAAATGGTTAGCTTCGCAAGACTACTCTATCCGCTCCAGACGATTCCAATGTTACTTAAACACACAGACGTGAGGCGACTGAATACAGCATTTTCCAAATTCCTGTGGGGAGGCAAGAGAGCCAGAATTAAACTAACTACCATAATGCAGGCAAGAGTAGAGGGAGGACTGAGAGTCCCAGATATTAGGGGTTATAATTTGGCATGTGTCATGAGAAATGTCCTAGACTGGATCAACAATACCTCCAGGTTCTCTGATTTGGCCCTAGAGGGAGAGTTCTCCAAACCCTGGGATCTATCGGCCCTGCTGCATTCCTCACTGAAAACACTGCCCCCAAGAATCAAGTGCACATCTATTTGTAGAGACACAGTGATGACTTGGAAGGCAGTGAGAAACAAAATGAATCTTTCATGGCAGATTTCTAAAATTTTGAACCCCTGGGCCGCACCATCCTTTCTGCAAGGGACTGACAATCTGTTATTTCGTACATGGAGGGAGAGGGGTGTAAAAACTCTGGGAGACCTTATGCACATGGGGGAGAAGAGATGGTTGACGAGTACTGAAATTCTAAACAAATTTAACCTCCCGGGGGTCCCATTGGTTGCCGTGTTTACAAATTCAGTGACATCTCCTGTCTCGTTTAAGTAATATTAAGGCAGAAATAGAAGGAGGCGAGTGGGGAGAATTAATGAGAATTATCCCCATTGACATATCTATAACCACCCTGTATAGTAAGCTACAAAAAACCCTCAAACCCCTGATGTCCCATAAACTATTCTCCTTATGGAGGAAACACTACACTGAACCAGACCTAACTCAAAATATACTAAAAGGCTGGGACTTAGTAAGGAAACATAAACGAAAAATGGAGGGATACTCAGTACAGACTAATACATGGTACTATCAAAGGCTTCAATATCCCACCTTCTCCAGCCAATAGTGAAAGATGGGTTGAGTGCCCTAAATGTAAAACCCCCATGACTGATCTTGAACATGGGATTTGGTCTTGCACGGAAACACAAAAATATTGGAGGGAGGTGGGAATCCTTGCCTCGGGATTATTTCCGGCGGAATGTAGAGATGATCCGAGGTTATGGCTGTTCCACCACTCAGCTGCTACCACAACTAGTGGGCAGATACATGTCCTATTTCACACAATATCACTTGTGGCCAAGAGACAACTCCTGTCACACTGGCTCCAGGATGCGGTCCCTTCAATTGAAATAGTACGAAATATGCTCAGGAGATCCTTGGAGCTTGAATCCATGGAGACGCTTAGAAATCCTACCAAAATGACCCATAAATTTTTTCACAAATGGAAACCATTTATTCTGAAAACATTATCAGATGTAGAGATAGAAAGATTTATGACACCTTACAAAAACACAGAGTGGTATACTTTAGAGGATTTGAAAGGTACACTAGGCAAATTGAGAGGTAGCATTTAACTCTCGCAAGAGATTTTTATAATAAATACATGTTTTAGCTAGGCATAATCAACCAAATAGTAACAAATGACGATTAAACAATAGGGGGGAGGGATGAAAGGGATTCTTATTTTCTTTGTTACCAATGTATGTTAAAATTTGTGAGATAATTGAGATACGGTCATACCTATATCTATTTACTGTTGCTACAACTGTCAATAATTGCATATTGCTTTTTGAATTTTTTCTCTTGTAATGATTTATTGTCAATAAAAATGATGGTTAAAAAAAAAAAACATTTTAGGCTTTCTCAGGTAAGTTTTGGCAAACTCCAGCCTGGCTTTTTTATGTCTCGGGGTAAGAAGTGGGGTCTTCCTGGGTCTCCTACCATACAGTCCCTTTACATTCAGACGCCGACGGATAGTAGGGGTTGACACTGTTGTACCCTCGGACTGCAGGGCAGCTTTAACTTGTCTGGGTGTTAGTCGAGGTTCTTTATCCACCACCCGCACAATCTTGCGTTGAAATCTCTCGTCAATTTTTTTTTTCCGTCCACATCTAGGGAGGTTAGCCACAGTGCCATGGGCTTTAAACTTCTTGACACTGCGAACGATAGACACAGGAACATTCAGGTTTTTGGAGATGGACTTGTAGCCTTGAGATTGCTCATGCTTCCTCACAATTTGGTTTCTCAAGTCCTCAGACAGTTCTTTGGTCTTCTTTCTTTTCTCCATGCTCAATGTGGTACACACAAGGACACAGGACAGAGGTTGAGTCAACTTTAATCCTTGTCAACTAGCTGTAAGTGTGATTTAGTTATTGCCAACACCTGTTAGGTGCCACAGGTAAGGAACAGGTGCTGTTAATTACACAAATTAGAGAAGCATCACATGATTTTTCTAACAGTGCCAATACTTTTGTCCACCCCCTTTTTTATGTTTGGTGTGGAATTATATCCAATTTGGCTTTAGGACAATTCTTTTTGTGTTTTTTTCATTGAAGACAAATTAAATGAAGATAATAATACCAAAGAATTTGTGATTGCAATCATTTTCAGGAAGAAACTGAGTATTATCTGACAGAATTGTAGGGGTGTCAATACTTTTGGCCACAACTGTATATATATATATAATCGTGTCGGCCCCCGAAATCGCCGTGGCTATGTCACTATTGTGACGTCACCACGGCGAAGCATTGGCCGCGTAGCGGCCAATGCGAGTCGTTAGCTGCGCGAGCAATGGCCGCGAGGCCATTGCGAGTCGCTAGCTTTGTGCGAGCAATGGCCGCGAAGCGGCCATTGCGAGTCGCTGGCCGAAAATAGAACCAGAGGCTCGGCCACAAAGCTAGCGATTTCCCGCTCAGGTAGCGAGTCGCTAGCCTCAGCGGGAAATCGCTAACTTTGTGGCCGAGCCTATGGTTCTATTTTCGGCCAGCGACTCGCAATGCCCGCTTCCAATTCACTTAAAATAACAAATAATAAATAAATTTAATAATAATAAAAATAGTAAAAAAAAAAATATAAATAAATAATAAAATAAAAAAAATAATAACAAAAAAAAAAAAATATATATTAAATTAAGATATTAATTACATTAACTAATTAAAATATAAGTATTGGACCCCCCAAAAAAAGTATTGGACCCCCCCCCAAAAGTATTGGACCCACCAAAAAAAGTATTGGACCCCCCCAAAAAAAGTATTGGACCCCCCCAAAAAAGTATTGCCCCCCCCCCCCCAAAAGTATTGGACCCCCCAAAAAAAGTATTGGACCCCCCCCCAAAAGTATTGGACCCCCCAAAAAAAGTATTGGACCCCCCAAAAAAAGTATTGGACCCCCCCAAAAGTATTGGACCCCCCAAAAAAAGTATTGGACCCCCCAAAAAAAGTATTGGACCCCCCCCAAAAGTATTGGACCCCCCAAAAAAAGTATTGGACCTCCCCCCAAAAGTATTGGACCCCACAAAAAAAGTATTGGACCCCCCAAAAAAAGTATTGGAACCCCCCCAAAAGTATTGCACCCCCCAAAAAAAGTATTGGACCCCCCAAAAAAAGTATTGGACCCCCCCAAAGTATTGGACCCCCCAAAAAAAGTATTGGACCCCCCCAAAAGTATTGGACCCCCCTAAAAAAGTATTGGACCCCCCAAAAAAGTATTGGACCCCCCCAAAAAGTATTGGACCCCCCAAAAAAAGTATTGGACCCCCTTCAAAAAGTATTGGACCCCCCAAAAAAAGTATTGGACCTCCCCCCAAAAAGTATTGGACCCCCCAAAAAAAGTATTGGACCCCCCCCCAAAAGTATTGGACCCCCCAAAAAAAGTATTGGACCTCACAATTACATTACAGTTCATGTATAGCAGCGCTATAGTATATGGCGGTACATTATAGTACATGTATAGCTGCGCTATGGTATATGGCGGTACATTACAGTACATGTATATCAGCACTATGGTATATGGCGGTACATTATAGTACATGTATAGCAGCACTATGGTATATGGCAGTACATTATAGTACATGTATAGCAGTGCTATGGCATATGGTGGTGCATTACAGCACATGTATAGCAGCACTATGGTATATGGCAGTACATTATAGCACATGTATAGCAGTGCTATGGTATATGGCGGCACATTACAGCACATGTATAGCAGCACTATAGTATATGGCGGTACATTACAGTACATGTATAGCAGCGCTATAGTATATGGCGGTACATTACAGTACATGTATAGCAGCGCTATGGTATATGGCGGTGTGGCGCCCCGCAACGAGTGCGTCACAGGAGGGTATTGCAGCCATAAATGCAGCAGCAATATTCTCTAACCCAGCAGTCATCTGGTTAACTTAGAGATCCATACTCTGCATGCCTCACTTAGCATAGAGGGCCAATCAAGGTCCTGGTGGGCGGAGTGCAAGGGTAGTGTGTAGTGGAAGTTTAAGTTTAGAATAGTTAGTCTGGAGGAGTCAGTCTGCAAGTAACAGCAACCTAGAAGACCTCTGCAGATTCCCAGCTCTGCAACCTAGGAGAGGGGGCTCGCACAGTCCCGTGCGGCCCCCTGGCCACCTTCTACCGGCCATCTCCCTACCAATTTCGGGCATCATTATGTGGGCTCAAATCCACCCCGCGCCCTTATACAGCCGGTTTGCTGGTACCAAAGCTAGCAGCAGTTCAGCTCTGCTATGCGAACCAGAAGCGTGGAGGAGCAGCTTTACAGGAGCACCCCACCACCGCCAAATCCAGTCGTCTAACCAGCGGTGTACCCACCAAGGGACCCAAGGCTCCCCAAAGCATCCGGAACGTATACCCGGATAGGGCATTCAAGCAGCCTCCCTGTACCCGACCTGGTATTCCCGGGCGACAACGGCAACTTACTTAGTTAGAATGGAGGAACACCGCGGATCTCTGAGGGACACCTATCACTGCTGAGTCCACCCGGTCTGCTACTCACAAACTGTATGCCATGTATTGCCTGCTGGTTACAGTAAAGACCCGTTACAGAGACTTACAGTGTCCGCATTTCAACGTAACCGCAGCTGCCGCACAACATCTTAAGCAGCTCCAACCTCCGGGGATCACCGCTCAGCCTGTGGGGAGCGTTCCATCTTGCTGCTATCCATCCCCGGAGGCCCCGCAGCGTCGGTAAGACTTACCGAACTACTCATAGGTGGCGTCACAAATAAATTAACCCCTTAATCTGTTCCCACAAGACGTCTTCAACTTTTTGATCTGCACTCAACCGGGCCCCACTACCGGCAGGCGCGGTCCACCCGTGACAAGGAGGAAGAAGCTACAGCCTGTCTAAACTGGAGTCCCCGGCCACGGTGAGTCAGAACTTGGCGTCACGAACAGGATACGAGCAGGCCCGTGCCCTAACGGGTATCATGTGCTTTAAAATGACTTTGATGTCTACAATTTGGACTTTGTTCGTCCCTGAAAGAACTTTCCCGCCTTTTCGCCGTTGGGCCAAGATGGCGCCCAAGATGGCGCCCAAGATGGCATCCCTGCCGTGAGGATCCGCCACGTGCAGACCCAGGGGTGAGCCACCGCCCCTAGTCGTAGGAGGGCTGGAGGCAGGGGCGCCCTGGTTGCTCGGGTCAACCATGGGGGTGGACCCCAAAAGACTTTTCCCACGATTGGACTATAAATGCAGCAGCAATATTCTCTGACCCAGCAGTCATCTGGTTAACTTAGAGACCCATACTCTGCATGCCTCACTTAGCATAGAGGGCCAATCAAGGTCCTGGTGGGCAGAGTGCAAGGGTAGTGTGTAGTGAAAGTTTAAGTTTAGAATAGTTAGTCTGGAGGAGTCAGTCTGCAAGTAACAGCAACCTAGAAGACCTCTGCAGATTCCCAGCTCTGCAACCTAGGAGAGGGGGCTCGCACAGTCCCGTGCGGCCCCCTGGCCACCTTCTACCGGCCATCTCCCTACCAATTTCAGGCATCATTATGCGGGCTCAAAACCACCCCGCGCCCTTATACAGCTGGTTTGCTGGTACCGAAGCTAGCAGCAGTTCAGCTCTGCTATGCGAACCAGAAGCGTGGAGGAGTGTGGCGCCCCGCAACGAGTGCGTCACAGGAGGGTATTGTAGCCATAAATGCAGCAGCAATATTTTCTGACCCAGCAGTTATCGGGTTAACTTAGAGATCCAAACCCTGCATGCATCACTTAACATAGAGGGCCAATCCAAGGTCCTGGTGGGCGGAGTGCAAGGGTAATGGTTAGGAGAAATACAGACACTTAGTTAGTCTAAGTCTGGTCTAGACAAGAGAGAGACTTGAACTTGGAGTAGGAGCAGGGGCTCTGCACCGCTGTGCAGCCCCTGGGCCGTCACCGGTCGGGTGTTAGCACCTGAGGCCTGAACAACCGGGATCGGGCATCACCAACCACGGGTTCCAAAAGACCCCCGTGCCCAACTCACAGCCGGTTCACTGGTATCGAAGCTGGCAGCAGTTCACCTCTGCTACGCGAACCAGAAGCGTGGAGGAGCAGCTTCACAGGAGCACCCCACCACCAGCCAAATTCCAGTCGTCTAACCAGCGGTGCACCCACTGAGGGATCCAAGGCTCCCCAAAACATCCATAACGTACATCTTGGATAGGGATTGAAGCAGCCTCCCCGTACCCGACCTGGTATTCCTGGGTGACAATGGCAAATACTTAGCTAGAATGGAGGAACACTACGGATCTCTGAGGGACTCCTATCACTGCTGAGTCCACCCGGTCCACTACCCGTTAACTGTATGCCATGTACTGCCTGCTGGTTACAGTAAAGACCCGTTACAGAGACTTTCAGTGTCCGTGCTTCCTTATGATTGCATCCGTCCGCACACAAGGTAACCGCAGCTGCTGCACAACATCTTGAGCAGCTCCAGCCTCTGGGGATCACCGCTCAGCCTGTGGGGAGCGTTCCATCTTGCTGCTATCCATCCCCCGGAGGTTCCGCAGCGTCGGTAGGACTTACCGAACTACTCATAGGTGGCGTCATGAATAAATTAACCCCTTTAATCTGTTCCTACAAGACGTCTTCGATTTTTGATCTGCACTCAACCGGGCCTCACTACCCGCAGGTGCGGCCCACCCGTGACAAGGAGGAAGGAGCTACAGCCTGTCTAAACCGTAGTCCCCGGCCACGGTGACTCAGGAGCAGCTTTACAGGAGCACCCCACCACCGCCAAATCCAGTCGTCTAACCAGCGGTGTACCCACCAAGGGACCCAAGGCTCCCCAAAGCATCCGGAACGTATACCCCGGATAGGGCATTCAAGCAGCCTCCCTGTACCCGACCTGGTATTCCCGGGCGACAACGGCAACTTACTTAGTTAGAATGGAGGAACACCGCGGATCTCTGAGGGACACCTATCACTGCTGAGTCCACCCGGTCTGCTACTCACAAACTGTATGCCATGTATTGCCTGCTGGTTACAGTAAAGACCCGTTACAGAGACTTACAGTGTCCGTGCTTCCTTATGACTACGTCTGTCCGCATTTCAAGGTAACCGTAGCTGCCGCACAACATCTTAAGCAGCTCTAACCTCCGGGGATCACCGCTCAGCCTGTGGGGAGCATTCCATCTTGCTGCTATCCATCCCCCGGAGGCCCCGCAGCGTCGGTAAGACTTACCGAACTACTCATAGGTGGCGTCACGAATAAATTAACCCCTTAATCTGTTCCCACAAGACGTCTTCAACTTTTTGATCTGCACTCAACCGGGCCCCACTACCGTCAGGCGCGGTCCACCCGTGCCAAGGAGGAAGAAGCTACAGCCTGTCTAAACCGGAGTCCCCGGCCACGTGTGATCAGCGGTACATTACAGTACATGTATAGCAGCGCTATAGTATATGGCCGTACATTACAGTACATGTATAGCAGCGCTATAGTATATGGCGGTACATTACAGTACATGTATAGCAGCGCTATGGTATATGGCGATACCCCGCACCCTGCGGCCTCCCCGCTCCTCCTGGCCCTCACTCCTCCACAGTAAAAGTGAAAATAAAAAAATCCTCAGTGAGGATACTCACCTGTCTGCCGACTCGCTCCACCTCCATCTTCTAGGTCCTACAGGCCTTTAGGACCTGTTGTTGCCTGGGAAACTGATCAGCTAACTGCCGGAGCAGCAGGATGGAGCAGGGGGGCAGAATTGAGCAGGGGGTAGGATGGTGGCGGGGGGCAGAATGGAGGCGGGGGCAGGATGGAGTGAGCGGGGCAGCATGGAGCGAACGGGGCAGCATGCAGAGAACAGGGCAGCATGGAGCAAGCGGGGCAGCATGGAGGCGGGGGGGCTGGATGGAGGGGGCGGTGGGGCAGGATGGGAGGCGGGGGGCAGGATGGAGCGAGCTGGGCAGGATGGAGCCAGGGGAGCAGGATGGTTGCGGGGGGGGGGGGGCAGGATGGATGCGGGGGGCAGGATGAAGCCGCAGGGGGGGGCAGGATGGAGCCCAGGGAGCAGGATGGAGGCGGGGGGCAGGATGGATGCGGGGGGGCAGGATGGAGTCGGGGGAGCAGGATGGAGATGGGGGGCAGGATGGAGGCGGGCAGGCAGGATGGAGGCGGCAGGGCATGGAGCCAGGGGAGCAGGATGGAGGCGGTTGGGGCAAGATGAAGCCGGCTTGGCATGGAGCCAGGGGGCAGGATGGAGCCAGGGGAACAGGATGGAGCCAGCAGGGCATGGAGCCAGGGGGGCAGGATGGAGACAGGGAGCCGGATGGTGGCAGGGGGCAGGATGGAGCCAGCAAGGCAGGATGGTGGCGAGGGGGGGCAGGATGGCAGGATGGAGGCAGGGGAGTAGGATGGAGCAAGCGGAGCAGAATGGAGCAAGCGGGGTAGAATGGAGCGAGCGGGGCAGGATGGAACGAGCGGGGCAGGATGGAACGAGCGGGGCAGGATGGAGCGAGTGTGGCAGGATGGTGTCGGGGGGGCAGGATGGAGGCGGGGCAGGAAGCAGCGAGTGGGGCAGCATGGAGCAAGCGGGGCAGCATGGAGGCGGGGGGGGGCAGGATGGAGCGAGCGGGGCAGCATGGAGGTGGGGGGGGCAGCATGGAGGCTGGGGGGCAGCATGGAGGCGGGGGGGCAGGATGGAGGCGGGGGGGCAGGATGGAGACGAGGGGGCAGGATGGAGCGAGCTGGGCAGGATGGAGCCGGGGGAGCAGGATGGATGCGGGAGGGGCAGGATGGACGCGGGGGGGGGGGCAGGATGGATGCAGGGGGGCAGGATGGATGTAGGGGGGGCAGGATGGAGCCGGGGGGGCAGTGTGGATGCGAGGGGGCAGGATGGACGCGGGGAGGGCAGGATGGATGCAGGGGGGGCAGGATGGAGTCGGGAGAGCAGGACGGAGGCAGGGGGGCAGGATGGATGTGGAGGGGCAGGATGGATGTGGGGGGGCAGGATGGATGTGGGGGGGTGCAGGATGGATGTGGGGGGGCAGGATGGAGGCGGGGGGGGGCAGGATGGAGGCGGGGGAGGAAGGAGCGGGGGGCAGGATGGATGCGAGGGGGCAAGGATGGGGGCAGGAGGGGGGGCAGGATGGAGCTGAGGGGGCAGGATGGAGCCGGGGAGGGGGACAGGATGGAGCCAGGGGGGGCAGGATGGAGCTGGGAGGGGGGGCAGGATGGAGCGAGTGGGGCAGGATGGATGTGGGGGGCAGGATGGAGCCGGGGGGGGGGGCAGGATGGATGCGGGGGGCAGGATGGAGCCGGAGGGCAGAATGAAGCCGGGGGGGCAGTATGGAGCCGGTGGGCATACCTCCCAACTTTAGAAGAGCAGAAAGAGGGACAAAAGATGCGGCGTGCGCAGCACGTCGCGCAAATTTTAGCCCCGCCCCTGACCCCGCCCAAGCCACACCCATTTACACAGGATACACAGGGGTACAGGATAATGACACTGGGGGTACAGGATAATGACATTGGGGGTACAGGACAATGACGCTGACGCTGGGGGTACAGGACAATGACGCTGACGCTGGGGGCACAGGACAATGACGCTGACACTGGGGGCACAGGACAATGACGCTGACGGCACAGGACAATGACGCTGGGGGTACAGGACAATGACGCTGAGGGTACAGGAGAATGACGCTGACGCTGGGGGTACAGGACAATGACGCTGAGGGTACAGGAGAATGACGCTGACGCTGGGGGTACAGGACAATGACTCTGACACTTGTTCTGATGTAATGGGAAAGCTGGGTGCATAGGAAATGGTGTATAGCACAGCAGGGGATGGGAAAGAGCTTGTTTCCCTCAGCACCCCCACCTTTTCCACCCCCTGCTCTGTTATACACCTTTTCCCAAGCACTCAGCCTTCCCATGCTCTTCTATCCTCTATCCCTCAGCACTCAGCTATCCCATGCTCTTCTATCCCTCAGCACTCAGCTTTCCCATGCTCTTCTATCCCTCAGCACTCAGCTTTCCCATGCTCTTCTATCCCTTAGCACTCAGCTTTCCCAGGCTCTTCTATCCTCTAT
The DNA here is from genome assembly GCA_033576535.1 of Allobates femoralis. Taxonomy (NCBI): domain Eukaryota; kingdom Metazoa; phylum Chordata; class Amphibia; order Anura; family Aromobatidae; genus Allobates; species Allobates femoralis. The sequence continues at coordinate 350,591,257 of JARQOC010000003.1, read as the reverse complement.
CCCTCAGCACTCAGCTTTCCCATACTCTTCTATCCCTCAGCACTCAGCTTTCCCATGCTCTTCTATCCCTCCGCACTCAGCTTTCCCAGGCTCTTCTATCCTCTATCCCTCAGCACTCAGCTTTCTCAGGCTGTTCTATCCTCTATCCCTCAGTACTCAGCTTTCCCAGGTTCTTCTATCCTCTATCCCTTAGCACTCAGCTTTCCCATGCTCTTCTATCCCTCAGCATCCAGCTTTTCCATGCTCCTCTATCCTCTTTCCCTCAGCACCCAGCTTTCCCATGCTCCTCTATCCTCTTTCCCTCAGCACCCAGCTTTTCCATGCTCCTCTAACCTCAGCACCCAGCTTTTCCATGCTCCTCTAACCTCAGCACTCAGCTTTCCCATGCTCCTCTATCCTCTTTCCCTCAGCATCCAGCTTTTCCATGCTCTTCTATCCTCTCTCCTCAGTCTCAGCTTTTCCATACCCTTCTATCCTCTTTCCTCAGTCCCAGCTTTCTCATGCTCTTCTATCCTTCTTTCCCTCAGCACCCAACTTTGCCATGCTCTTCTAATCCTCTTTTCCTCAGCACCCAGCTTTCCCATGTTCTGATTTCCCTCAGCACCCAGCTCTCCCATGATAGCAGAACATGGGAAAGTTGGGTGCTGATGGAAATCAGAACATGGGAAAGCTGGGTGCTGAGGAAAAGAGGATAGGAGAGCATGGGAAAGCTGGGTGCTGAGGAATAGAGCTTCTTCCCCTCAGCAGGCAGTTTTCTCATCCTCTGCTGCTATCACTTTCTTCCTTCGGCTATATGGTGGACGTGTCACTTACAGCACAGCCAGCAGGTTTTGGCACAGTCAATGTAAGGCCTCTTTCACATCAGCGTTTTTGACTAGATCCGGTGGATCCGGATAAAAACCGCATCTGCCGCAAGTGCCGGAACCACGGCTATACTGCACTTGTCGGACCTGCCGCAAGCCCCTTAGACAATGCATGGGGCTTGCCACAAGTGCACCGCAAGTGCGGCCGTTAGGCGGCAGATGAGGTAAATCTGCCGCAATCAGCGAAAAACGCTGATGTGAACGAGGCCTAAGGCTGGTTTCACACTAGCGTTTGTGTCTACATGAGTCTGACATGCAGATGCAAACGTAGTCATACTGATGTGAATGCAGTGGGGATTCTCCACATGCCTTCACATAGTATGCTGCGCAGCCAGCCAATCAGCTGTCTCGGGGGTGTCCGCTACTGATCTCCCGGTGGCCGCCTCTGATTTCTATGGAGATTTCAATAGATCTGCAGCATCTGCCTGCGTTGTCATGCGGAGGACACTGCGGATCCATTGAGCTCCATGCATTCTTTGTGCACTTGCGGTCACTTGCTGATAAAATAAGCCCCCGCGAACGCACAGAAATTGCAACATGTTGCGTTCAGAGGGTGCTATTAAAAAATGCATCTGAACGCAAATGTAACCAAACGCAGCCATAGGCAGGTACCATGCGTTCCCATATTAAACATAGGAATGCAATGTGCATGCGTTTGGTTACACTACGTTCTGTACGCAAATGTGAAACCGGCCCAATAGCCCCAGCCCTCCTCTCACAAGCAGTCACACACACACACCCCTCCCCGGGCAAGTACAGGATGGAGAAACGGAGATGTAAAGAACTCTATACACCCCCCCAAACACACACACATACACACACACAAACACACATATACAAACACACATACATAAACACACATACACAAACACACATACAAACACACAAACACAAACACACATACATACGCACACACACAAACACAGACATACACATACACATACAAAAACACACATACACACACACAAACACACACACAAACACACACACACAAAAACACACATACACACACACACATACACACACACATACACACACACATACACACAAACACATAAAAACACACATACACACACAAACACACACACACACACATACACATACAAAAACACACATACACACAGACACAAACACACAAACACATACAAAAACACACATACACACACACAAACACATACACAAACACAGACACACACACACATAAACACACATACACACACACACATACACAAACACACACACATAAACACACACAAGCTCTATAATTTCATCCCCTTGTGGCCTCCCCCTCTCTGTTTTCTCACCCATGTGCTCTGTGTCTTCTTCCTGAGCTGCACCGTGACTGACTTCACAACACCGCCACGCAGCTGAAGTCACAGGCATCTGCCGGCTCATGAATATTCATGGCCCCCGCAGTCTGGAAGCTGGGGAGGCGAGCACAATACGGGGAGGCGAGGAATAAAGCCGACAGGGACATGTTACTCCCGGGGCACAATGTGTCCGCTTCTTCTCAGTGCTCCGCGGGACATTTAATGTCCCGGGCGGGATAGAGGGACTGACCATCAAATTCGGGAAAGTCCCGGCGGATCCGGGACGGTTGGGAGGTCTGCCGGTGGGGGGGGGGGGGGGGCAGGATGGAGCTCGGGGGTGGGGCAGGATGGATGCGGGGGGGGCAGGATGGACGCGGGGGGATCCCCCTTGCCTTCCCGCTGTTCAAACCTGTCTTCTGCAGCTAAAGCGGTCATGTGACAGGGCGGGCTTTGTGATGTCACATCAGCCTGCTCTGTCACATGACCCCTGTATAGAGGGAGAAGACTGGGTGAGAACAGCGGGAGGTGAGGGGCGAGGCGGCAGGGGAGGCGAGGTGAAGAGGCGACCCTCAGGAAGAAGCCCCCAGCCGAAACGCGTCAGGGTGACCCCTGCATCCACTAAGAATTGGTAAATATAACCACTACATGAGGTGTCACGATCTTGTGGACAATGTCCCTGATATATTGATGTGAAATGAGAACTACACACTGTGATCTGTCTATGTTATGAGCAGGTACTGGTCAAATATTCTGCCTTTTTTTGCTATGTATTATGATTATGTCAAGTATGCAGTATTCCATTGTGACCTGTGTCATTCCTATACTTTAATATTTTGATCTGGAGGTAGTGGAGTGGTCTTAAGCAAGTACATCTGTGTCCACTACAGTATTTATAATCTCAGTATATCTTACTATGAAGGAATTTGAGAGACTCCTGTTTTTTCCATGATTTAGTGCACACATGTATATGCTATATAGAAGGTTTTTCCTTCTGAACAACCTTTATTTTTCCCATCACACATAGTCTGTTTGTTACAGATATTTACCTTACTATGATTTAACACATTAATCATACCTTTATACACTTTGAGCACTACTATTGAATACATAATGATTGTGTCACCATTTCTTCTGGCACAGATTGGTTTGTGTTTACACACATTGTGTATTGTATATATTATGCACACACATATTATGTGATTTTTATAATTTTTGCACTGATTATACACTTTTTTTTACACATACTTGTGTATATATAATTTTTCTGGGTGGTATGATTATTTAATTTCCTTGAATTTCTGTGCTTGATACACATTCATGGGTTTGAGTTATACTAACATTTTATTATCAGAATTGCACTAATCTGGATTAACCCTTGCCTGAATGAAAACCACACTGTAGCTATTTGACCACAACACACCTCTATTGTTATTTGTATCCTCTGAAATGGCACTTTATGGAAAAGTAATATAGCTCTTTATGTGACCATTATCTCTAGGAATATATCATATTTATTTTTGGTTCTCTCCTCCTATAGTGTATTAATAATGATTGGATGCTTACATTCATGGTGTTTTTCATCATAATATTTTTATGAATTATCGATTTATTATTGCTTTAAAATGATGTACCAATAAAATTGACTTTTTATACCAATGAATTGGGCTTTAATCTCTTTATTGATAGGTTGTGGTTGCTTTTGAGTTTGCCTAGCTTGATAGTGGCCTATGATCGTTTTTTTACCCTGTATAGAGGGAGAAGACTGGGTGAGAACAGCGGGAGGTGAGGGGGGAGGCGGCGGGGGAGGCAAGGTGGGGGCGGCGGGTACCGGGTGAGAACAGCGGGAGGCGAGGGGGGAGGCGAGGTGGGGGCGGCAGGTACCGAGTGAGAACAGCAGGATGCGGCGAGGAGGCGAGGTGGGGGCGGCGGGTACGGGTGGAACAGCGAGAGGCGTGGGGGGAGTGAGGTGGGGGCGGCGGGTACCGGGTGAGAACAGCAGGAGGCGGCGGGGGAGGTGGGTACCGGAGTGAGAACAGCGGGAGGTGAGGGGGAGGCGAGGTGGGGGCGGCGGGTACCGGGTGAGAACAGCAGGAGGCGGCGGGGGAGGTGAGGTGGGGGAGGCGGGTACCGGGGTGAGAACAGCGGGAGGTGAGGGGGGAGGCGAGGTGGGGGCGGCGGGTACCAGGGTGAGAACAGCAGGAGGCGGCGGGGGAGGCGAGGTGGGGGCGGCGGGTAACGGGTGAGAACAAGGGGAGGCGAGGTGGGGGCGGCGGGTGTCGGGGGTCGCCGCGGCCGTACATGTAGCCTGGCAACAGCTACGCTATGCGTCGCTGTCACCAGGTTACAGCAACTGTATAATCGTCTAATTTGAATGAACGCGGCTTTTTGCATATACGGCGCTCATTGGTTGCCACGGCTAGAGGCAGCCAATGAGCGTGGTGCGCGATTTCGTGACAGACAGAGAACATTAGACGATTATATAGTGGATACTTCTGCTCACACAACCGTCCAATCTTACCATCAGCATGAGAGAATCCTGACAGTGTGGAGTGCGCGCTCTGTGACCATTGAAAGGCCTGCAGTCACCTAGAGGAACTACAGACTTTCATCTCAAACCTGGACGTGCCCTTTAATTCAAACATTAAGCCCTGTAGCTTAATCCTAACAGCATATATTATAATTTGTTTTACAATGAACATTGAATTAGGTAGAGCAGCTTGTCTGCACATGACTGCCATGGTGGGTTTACACTCAAAGATATCCTGAATGATATCCTTGAAACGTCACAGATATGTGATCGTTCCAAAGATATCGTTTGTGCATCCTTGCATGTAAATGAATGATATAGGATGAAAAGATCGTTGGATCGTACATCCAAGATTTGGCCTGCACACATTGAAACTCCGGTGCGCTGGCCATAGCTATTAGTGGTAAAGCGCCCAGCACCTCGGAGAGCGACGGGTGCTGAACGCATTCAGCGTTAGTACCCTGGTACATCTCCCTATTCAGGAAGCTGTTTAGTAAATTTTCACGGCGCACTGTCAAATGACAGGAGCCGCTGGCTTTTAATGCAGGATTATAGCAGAGCCGACATAGTGCGGCTTCTACAAAGTGACTAGGTTAACCCCTGAGCTGCCAATATTTTGGGCTACAAGGCTCCAGGGGAGTGTGGGCACTCTCTGGGGCCATGTAGCTCAGTATTATTAACCCATTAAACACCGGCTTCATACCCGCCGGTTTTTAATGAATGAATCTAGCAGAGCCGACATAGTGCGGCTTCTGCTAAATACATGATTTCACCCCTACCCTGACAAGGTTTTAGGCTACATGGCTCAAGGGAGTGTGGACACTCTCTGGGGCCATGTGGCACACTATATCATTAACCACTTAAAGACGGGGTTCATAGCCGCTCCTGCAGCTATGTGCCGACATGTAGCACAGAACTGCAAAAGTGGCTTTAAATGTAAACTAAAGAACTGCATTTAAAATAAAACTTTTGCATACAATAATATGCCAGTGCTGCTGTCACAGCGCTGGCACATTATTGTACCACCATTGCTCTGCTTTTTGGACATCGGACAGAACATTTTCTGTCAGACTTTGGAGAGGTGGCAAAGTTAACATCGTTACCAATATCCTTGTGTGTGACGACGCATGAACGATATATACATATCGTTCATACGATTTCAGACACGTAACTTTTCTAAGGATATCGTTAACGATATCCCTGTGTGTAAACCCACCATTAGTGCAAATCGCAAATAAAAGATCGCTCACATGAAGGCTACTCAGACTGCAGGGGCGGGGGAAGAGGGGGCACCAAACTGAATTCTTGCCCTGGGTGCCAGAAAACCTAGATACACCTCTGGGTTAAAGCCATACCATTTCTTTTACACTTCACAAATATTTGCTTCTTAGTGTTGGTAAAACACATAAAATGCCAATAATATTCATGCTTGTGGGTACAACAGAGAAGAATGTGGCCTGTTCACTTGGTATGAAGACTTTTGTTAGACCCTGTGTACATCTATATACGGTAATATGATCTGTACTGGCTGAGAATCGCGGGGTGACGTGTGGAGACAGATGGGGACATGGAATTATACCTCCGTTTTTGGGGTATCTATTTTTTTATTACAATACTTCACTATAAACTAAACTACTTGAACCAATGATCATTTTAATTCGGACATAATTCCTCCAGCCACAAAAAGAACACAGTGGTCACTTTGCCATTGGGAAGCCTAGATAGCGCCACCTGGCGGCTGAGGTGGATCTACACTCGGGTAATGCACTGAATAATCAGCTAAAAGCAGCACGCAAGGACAATGCGCTCAGCTCCTACAGGCGGCGCGCGGTGATGACGTAACATGATAGCGGTGATAGAGCGGCGCCGCTCTAGCCAGTACTTACAGGCTCTGGAGGACTGAGCCGACGTATTAAATAAACAACTTCCGGTTCCACTCCTTCCTTCCGGTGTATCCGCCATCAGACTTTACAGGTACGTTCATTGAAGTGGCGGGTAGGATCCCTTTTCTATCTCTGCCATCCTTCCTGATAGCGGTATGTTTTCTGTGTGGTTAGCTGGGGCGCATCCCCCGGGGTCTGGCTGTATGGGGATGTCCCGGAGGATTACATGCGTGCGGTGCGTTATTATCCGCCCGGAGGGAGAGGCACTGTGCAGGCTCTGGTGTATAGGCAGCCCTTGTATTCACACACGTCTGTGCCGTGCAGAGAGCCTGCACCCCCCCATAGCTGCAGACAGGGCCTACCTCCAGAGCGGATGGTTCAGAAGGATTTTCTAGAGTCGCGTTTAAAGGGGTTGTCTCCTTTTTAAGCTGTGTTTGTCCTAAAAGCTCCACTAGTGAAAACCTTTCCTCACCAGGTCCAGCAGTGTCTCCACTAAGCTCCACTAGTGAAAACCTTTCCTCACCAGGTCCAGCAGTGTCTCCACTAAGCTCCACTAGTGAAAACCTTTCCTCATCAGGTCCAGCAGTGTCTCCACTAGGAAAACTTTCCTCATCAGGTCAGCAGTGTCTCCACTAAGCTCCATAGGAAAACCTTTCCTCACCAGGTCCAGCAGTGTCTCCACTAAGCTCCACTAGGAAAACCTTTCCTCACCAGGTCCAGCAGTGTCTCCACTAAGCTCCACTAGTGAAAACCTTTCCTCACCAGGTCCAGCAGTGTCTCCACTAAGCTCCACTAGTGAAAACCTTTCCTCACCAGGTCCAGCAGTGTCTCCACTAAGCCTCCACTAGTGAAAACCTTTCCTCATCAGGTCCAGCAGTGTCTCCACTTAGGAAAACCTTTCCTCATCAGGTCAGCAGTGTCTCCACTAGCTCACTAGGAAACCTTTCCTCATCAGGTCCAGCAGTGTCTCCACTAAGCTCCACTAGGAAAACCTTTCCTCACCAGGTCCAGCAGTGTCTCCACTAAGCTCCACTAGTGAAAACCTTTCCTCACCAGGTCCAGCAGTGTCTCCACTAAGCTCCACTAGTGAAAACCTTTCCTCACCAGGTCCAGCAGTGTCTCCACTAAGCTCCACTAGTGAAAACCTTTCCTACAGGTCAGCAGTGTCTCACAGCTCAGGAAAACCTTTCCTCACAGGTCAGCGTGTCCCACTAGCTCCACTAGGAAAACCTTTCCTCACAGGTCCAGCAGTGTCTCCACTAAGCTCCACTAGGAAAACCTTTCCTCATCAGGTCCAGCAGTGTCTCCACTAAGCTCCACTAGTGAAAACCTTTCCTCACCAGGTCCAGCAGTGTCTCCACTAAGCTCCACTAGGAAAACCTTTCCTCATCAGGTCCAGCAGTGTCTCACTAAGCTCCACTAGGAAAACCTTTCCTCACAGGTCCAGCAGTGTCTCCACTAAGCTCCACTAGGAAAACCTTTCCTCACCAGGTCCAGCAGTGTCTCCACTAAGCTCCACTAGGAAAACCTTTCCTCACCAGGTCCAGCAGTGTCTCCACTAAGCTCCACTAGTGAAAACCTTTCCTCACCAGGTCCAGCAGTGTCTCCACTAAGCTCCACTAGTGAAAACCTTTCCTCACCAGGTCCAGCAGTGTCTCCACTAAGCCCGCTCTCACTAAGCTCATGGAAAACCTTTCCTCATCAGGTCCAGCAGTGTCTCCACTAGGAAAACCTTTCCTCATCAGGTCCAGCAGTGTCTCCACTAAGCTCCACTAGGAAAACCTTTCCTCATCAGGTCCAGCAGTGTCTCCACTAAGCTCCACTAGGAAAACCTTTCCTCATCAGGTCCAGCAGTGTCTCCACTAAGCTCCACTAGGAAAACCTTTCCTCACCAGGTCCAGCAGTGTCTCCACTAAGCTCCACTAGGAAAACCTTTCCTCACCAGGTCCAGCAGTGTCTCCACTAAGCTCCACTAGTGAAAACCTTTCCTCACCAGGTCCAGCAGTGTCTCCACTAAGCTCCACTAGGAAAACCTTTCCTCACCAGGTCCAGCAGTGTCTCCACTAAGCTCCACTAGTGAAAACCTTTCCTCATCAGGTCCAGCAGTGTCTCCTCACTAGGAAAACCTTTCCTCATCAGGTCCAGCAGTGTCTCCACTAAGCTCCACTAGGAAAACCTTTCCTCATCAGGTCCAGCAGTGTCTCCACTAAGCTCCACTAGGAAAACCTTTCCTCATCAGGTCCAGCAGTGTCTCCACTAAGCTCCACTAGGAAAACCTTTCCTCACCAGGTCCAGCAGTGTCTCCACTAAGCTCCACTAGGAAAACCTTTCCTCATCAGGTCCAGCAGTGTCTCCACTAAGCTCCACTAGGAAAACCTTTCCTCACCAGGTCCAGCAGTGTCTCCACTAAGCTCCACTAGGAAAACCTTTCCTCACCAGGTCCAGCAGTGTCTCCACTAAGCTCCACTAGGAAAACCTTTCCTCACCAGGTCCAGCAGTGTCTCCACTAAGCTCCACTAGTGAAAACCTTTCCTCACCAGGTCCAGCAGTGTCTCCACTAAGCTCCACTAGGAAAACCTTTCCTCACCAGGTCCAGCAGTGTCTCCACTAAGCTCCACTAGTGAAAACCTTTCCTCATCAGGTCCAGCAGTGTCTCCACTAGGAAAACCTTTCCTCATCAGGTCCAGCAGTGTCTCCACTAAGCTCCACTAGGAAAACCTTTCCTCATCAGGTCCAGCAGTGTCTCCACTAAGCTCCACTAGGAAAACCTTTCCTCATCAGGTCCAGCAGTGTCTCCACTAAGCTCCACTAGGAAAACCTTTCCTCACCAGGTCCAGCAGTGTCTCCACTAAGCTCCACTAGGAAAACCTTTCCTCACCAGGTCCAGCAGTGTCTCCACTAAGCTCCACTAGTGAAAACCTTTCCTCACCAGGTCCAGCAGTGTCTCCACTAAGCTCCACTAGGAAAACCTTTCCTCACCAGGTCCAGCAGTGTCTCCACTAAGCTCCACTAGTGAAAACCTTTCCTCATCAGGTCCAGCAGTGTCTCCACTAGGAAAACCTTTCCTCATCAGGTCCAGCAGTGTCTCCACTAAGCTCCACTAGGAAAACCTTTCCTCATCAGGTCCAGCAGTGTCTCCACTAGGAAAACCTTTCCTCATCAGGTCCAGCAGTGTCTCCACTAAGCTCCACTAGGAAAACCTTTCCTCATCAGGTCCAGCAGTGTCTCCACTAAGCTCCACTAGGAAAACCTTTCCTCATCAGGTCCAGCAGTGTCTCCACTAAGCTCCACTAGGAAAACCTTTCCTCACCAGGTCCAGCAGTGTCTCCACTAAGCTCCACTAGGAAAACCTTTCCTCACCAGGTCCAGCAGTGTCTCCACTAAACTCCACTAGGAAAACCTTTCCTCACCAGGTCCAGCAGTGTCTCCACTGCTCCCGGTGTCTGCAGCCCTGGAGTCACAGCATTACAGCCAATACCTGAGCCAGCAGATCTGCTTCCGGTGTCTGCAGCCCTGGAGTCACAGCATTATAGCCCAATACCTGAGCCCGGCTGATCTGCTCCCGAGGCCTGCAGCACTGGAGTCACAGCATTACAGCCCATACCTGAGCCCGGCTGATCTGCTCCCGAGGCCTGCAGCGTTGGATTCACAGCATTACAGCCAAGACCTGAGCCCAGCGGGTCTGCTGATCTGCTCCCGGTGACTGCAGCACTGAAATCTGCTGATCTGCTCACTGGCTGCAGCACTGTTGGGAGCTGTGGCGGAGACTCCATTTTGGAACTGCAGTGGGTGATGGGTTCAGTTTGTTTTGATGGAGCTTTAGGAACAACTACTTAAGGGTGAGAACACCTGTAACTTTGAAGTATGAAACCTATGCAAGAAACCTGCTCAACACTTGCAACTGAAACCTTATCAACTATTGCATGTGAAGTTTATTTTCATACAATGTCAAAAAGGTGTAAAAATTGAATACGTTTCACCAAGGCTGTGACAGCTGCAGCTGATTGCTGTGGTCACCTGAGAGAATATTCTCGATTTGTAGCCAGTGTTTCGGAGTGTTTGCTCCTCATCAGTGCAAAGTGTGAGATCTGATTTGGCTAGGAGAAAGGCTAAGATGGGGATTAAAGCTATAACATTTCTCCTTCTGGAGGGATGACATGACATGGTGTTTGAGTGGCATTCTTGAGGCTCGACCACCCTTTCAGGCTATGTGCCAATGTTAATTGTTTGGTTGCAGGAATTCCTGCACCAAATCTGCGTCTGTTGGCTAAAGTAAGCATTTTTGCTGCTTTTTTTTCATGCATTTTTAATCCATTTGAGGTTGAAAAAGTGCTGCAATAATTGATATGCTGCAGATTTGTTTCTGCACCAAATATGCAAGAGAAGGCAATGTGAACAAAACGTCAGGATTCTCATTGACTTTGCTGGCATATGGATAGGCGTGTAAATGTGACAAAACTCCACAAAAACCCCCCACCACAAATGTGATAAAAATAGTGCACACAGATTTAATTTGACAAATCCTTAAAGGGCAATGTTATGGTTTATCTGCAGAACGTTACTTATCAGAATAATTTAATTTGTAATTGACAATTCGGAGAATACTTAGTGGAAAACCTTTAGTTTGTGTTGAAAGTAGATATGTTTGAACTGAATCACACGACTTTGCCCCCCTTAACCACTTGTTGGGGGCAGCCCGTGAATCTCCTTACCTCCCAACATGCCTGGCTCTTATTTTATTTAACAAGACTTTATTCTGGTGTGATGCTCACACACAATGTCATGCCATCCTGGCTAATTATAAGAATGCTTGAAGGTAAGGAGAGTTTCAGGTCTTCCATCTACTGTTGATGTTGCTGCTCTCTCCAATGAACTGGACTCCTGGAAATCAATTTTCTCTTCTCTAAAAACTTAAATTTGTGTTATTTTTTTCTGTACCCGTTGATAGTATGAATGTTGTTCTGCAATTTCCTTTGTTCCGCATTACGTGTCGTCCTAAAAGTCTCCCCTTCTTTTGCAGTATGGCTATCAGGTATCCTATGGCCGTGGGCCTTAATAAAGGCCATAAGGTGACCAAGAATGTCGCAAAGGTCCGGCACTCCCGCAGGAGAGGGGTGAGTATAAAAGGCTGAATAACCGATGTTTATTGCAATTAATGCAGTAGGGCTTCTGTCTTGCTAGAATATACCCTAACTCCCCATATTAACTGCAGTGTGTGTGCACGCAAAGAGCCATACCTGTCAGATTCTGTGCATAAAAGGAAATATTAGCTGTCTTCTTTTAAAGGGAACCTGACCCCCTCGCATCTTTCTACCTGTCCCTGCACCACCTCTTATCATTTCTAGCCATCCCTTTTGCAGAAAAAAAATCGATTTTGTAAAGTAGAGAAGAGGTTATATTCACCTCGTCCTGTGAGTTCTGTGTTTCTGAATAAGTCTCCAAAGGCGGGCCTGTCTGCTGCGCCCTTGTAATTATGCACGCCCCTCTCAGCTTGCTGCCTTGCATAGAGCCTGGCCGCGTCATGAAAGGGGACGGGGCTACCGGTATGACACGATTTTAGCCCCGCCCCTTTCATGACGCGGCCAGGCTCTATGCAAGGCAGCAAGCTGAGAGGGGCGTGCATAATTACAAGGGTGCAACAGAAAGGCATGCCTATTGAGACTTATTCAGAAACGGAGAACTCACACAGGACGAGGTGAATATAACCTCTTCTCTACTTTACAAAATCGATTTTTTTTTTTTTTCTGCAAAAGGGATGGCTAGAAATGATAAGAAGGGGTGCAGGGACAGGTAGAAAGATACGGGGGGGGTCAGTTTGTGGGGTCTGGTTCCCTTTAAGTATAAGTCTTTAGTCACAATTCCTATTTGCATTGTGCCTGGACACACGCACACATGCCGTACATCTCCATTGGCCCCTGTGGTTGCATTGGAGACAAAGTATCATCTTAGCAACTGCTGAACCCTTGTATACATTAGGGACACTTTATTTCCTTACACAGGAAAGTGCCATCTCACTGTTCTTTCCTATAGAGGCAAGCATTACCAAATGGTATACCACACTGGACTAATGTCAATATATTGCAACTTAATCATCTCTATACTACACTGATGTCTGCATGTGCCTGGTACTGAAATGCAGCCCTACTGAATGCACCACTGCAGTGTTTTTTTTTTTCACTACTGCACTGGTGCATTAAATCTAAGTCCCCTGCCCCCTCTTATACGCCTCTTGCGGTATCTTAATCTGTTTTCTCCATTGCTCTGTCGGTCTTCAGCAATTTTTGACCTGTTAGCAGCTCCAATATGTCATAGCGGTCACTTTTTAGGAGCCTTGTTCGAAAAAAAAGTGATAATGTCTGTAGTGGGGCAGTATAGGACTGGGGACAGGGAAATTAGATGTAAAACATTACTTGAGTGTTTAAAAACAAACACTGGTGTGATGCTTTCAGTCTGCTTTAGGCCTTATGTAGATGCAAGTCAAATGCTTAAGGCTGCCTTCAGACTTGCAGATGCATCTGCAGCGTTTTGCAGATGCATCTGCTTGCAGACCGCGGCCCCTATGTTTATAATGGAGCGCACGGCGGTCTGCAGATGCTTGCAGACTGCCGTGCGCTCTCATTGCCCGCCATTAGTGATCTGTGCGCACGCGGATGCCTGCGCACAAATCACACACTCCCGCCCGCACCAGGGACGCAACATCTCGCGTCCATGGTGCGGGCGGGAGTGTGTGATTTGTGCGCAGGCATCCGCGTGCGCACAGATCACTAATGGCGGGCAATGAGAGCGCACGGCGGTCTGCAAGCATCTGCAGACCGCCGTGCGCTCCATTATAAACTTAGGGGCCGCGGTCTGCATGTAGATGCTTGCAGATGCATCTGCAAGTCTGAAGCCAGCCTAAGAGAAGGTTGTAGTATTCGTAAAACACCTGGTGACAGGTTCCTTTATCTCAAATGCCATCATTTTTTTTTTTTTTTTACTTCACTTTTCCTATCGCCATGACAGCATCCTCCGAGTGAGGGGATCCGCCCACCAGGACAGGAAACCTACAGATAAAAAGGGGTGGTCCCCCTTGCCTCCTCAGTTGGTTTCCTGTCCTTGTAAGAGGAACCTACAGATGAAGATCTTCTTACCTAGGGCCTGAGGCTTCCATGCGGGGCCGAGTGAGGTCTGTGGAATCCGGGTCTTGGAGACAGTGTCGGGGGAGCCCTGGTTCTGCAGTCTCCCTCGTGGGCTGGTTCTATCAGCACGACCCAGTGTCCGGGTGGTGCTGCTCTGGGTCGTGCGGGCGCTGCATGGTGCAGTCCCCAGTGCTTGTCCAGCGATGCTGAGTGAGGGGATGTGCCGCCCTGCGTCGATGCGCATGCTCGCTGGCCGGCGGATGTGCCCTTTGAACCGGAAGTGCACGTCACTTCCGGGGGTCCGGAGGAGGGCGCGTCTGGTGGGAATTTCGAGGATGAAGCAGCGTTCCAGGCCCTGTACGGTGCCTGTGATGTCTCTTTCCCCCCCCCCCATGGATGTGGAGCAGCGCCCGGAGGGTGCCAGCCAGCAGACCCGGAGTACCAGCAGAGGCAGCAGCAGGCAGGCCTCCAACGCTGCCTATTCCAGAAAAAGCGCTCTAAGGAGGTTCAGAAGAAGGGCTTTAAATCCACTGCTGGGACTTGACCTCCTGAACCGGTACCTGTTCATGTCAGCTTCTGGGGTGAGTTCTAATTGCATGATCATCTCCTGTGCTGCTCCCCCTCTCTCTCTTTTCTCTCTTCTGTCCATCATTATGACCCAGACAAAAAAGAAATCCGAGCAACCTCACAATAAGCAGTGTGCTTTGTGTGAACAGCCCTTGCAGTTGACTGAGGCTGGTCTGGCAGCAACCATGTAGCAGTTAATTACCTGCACCGTGCCCCACGTACCCAGCCGTGGCTGTGGGTTCACTCTTAAGCAGTACATCATCCAAGGCAACAAACGGTTGTGCCGCTCCTGTATTGCTCAGACACTTGAGGGAGTGTGCTCGATACGTACAGCTGACCTTAAGACCTTCATACGAGATGACTTCAGGACTTCCCTGTCCCAGATCCTGCAACCCTGTTTGCCGATCCCTCATCAGTCTTTTTGTCTTGAACGATGATTCCCCGGAGGAGGGCCTTGTTCAGTCTTCCTGATCAGGATCAGGGTGACTCCGGTTTTTCCATCCTGGATATAGTCGACCTGGGGAAATCTGTCCGTTCTACTATAGGGATTGTTGACAACAGACTCTGCGCAGGAGGTCTTGTTTGCTGAGTTATGTCAGAATTAGAGACAAGCTCTCGGTTATTGCTGCCTTTGAAACCTTAGTCATGGCTGAATGGGAAAAGCAGGAATCCAGTGAGGATTCACAGTTGATGGACTGGTCAAAAATCCCTAAAGTAGATGCGGCTGTGGCTACCTCATCTAGATGTAATGTTTTGCCCTTAGAAGATGGGGGGGTCTGTTGACAGACCTGTCTGATAGACAGGCGGATATGCTCCTGGAAAAAGTAAATAATCCTGGGAATCTGTGGTAGGGGCTTTTAGCCTGGCCATTGCTTCTACTTGTGTCGCACATTCCCAAGTTGTAAAGGGGACCAATTAAAAGGGCAGATCCGGTCCTGGGTGCCTCGAGCTGGCTTATTGGCTGTCATTCCTCAGGTTCAGAGTGTTTCGGCGTAGGTGGCAGATGCTTCAGCTGATTCTCTCCGTCTAGCGGCTAGCTCTGCAGGTCTCTTACATGCTGTACGCAGATCTTTGTGGTTAAATGAGTGGAAGGGAGACGCACATGCTAAATGCATTTATGTGCGATTCCGTGCAGGGGTGAGTACCTCTTTTGGCCGATGTTGGATGATCTCCTCTCCAAAGCCGAAGAGGTAAGAGTGTTTGCCTAATCCTTCTGTTCCCAACTACCAGAGTGTTCCAGAAACGTCAGTTTTTGAAACTGTAATTGAACGCCAAGTGGGAACCAGCTGAGAAAAAACAGAGAGCTGCATATTTCCATGGTTCCTCGACATCCAACGGCAAGCCTAGATACAGATAATTTTTGATCCACCTGCAGGTGGTAGATTGGCTCATTTTTTCTATCAATGGTCCCAGATTTCAAACAGCTAATAGATCCTCATGCTCATTTAGTCTGGGCTTCGAATTGACTTTGTGAGGGTTCCTCGGGACTCATTTTTTTCCAACTGTCATGGCAAATCCAGTCCAACCGCAGTCACTGGAGTTGGAGGTTGAGGAGTTGCTGAGAAAGCATGTATTGCTAGATGTTCCTGGTGATCAGGGGGGAAGGGGCTTTTATTCCCCTTTGTTTCTGGTTTCTACATCTGATGGTTCGTTTAGAACAATTATTAATCTTCACAGCTTAAGCTCCTTCCTCCAATTCCATCCTTTTAACATAGAGTCCATTTAATCCGCGATTTGCCTTTTGTTCCCTAGATGTTTCATGGTAGTATTAGACCTCCTATACGCCTACTACCATCTCCCTCTACGAATGGCCAAAAGTACCTCAGGGTGGCGGTATCTTTGTAGGGTCGTGTTCAGCATCTGCGGTTTGCCGCTATGCCGTTCGGTCTTTCCATGGCTCCTCGTATTTTTACAAAGGACTGGGGGTGGATAATAAATGTCCAGAAGTCTTGACTACATCCTGTTCCAATCCAAAGTTTTCTGGGACTTCTTTTGGACTCCCAGGTGCACAAATGTTTTTGCCCGACGACAAGGTGTCTTCAGTGAGGGCAAAAGTGGGCAGGGTTATGGCGGTTATGGCCAACCCCGTTCTTTCCCTGATGGGAACTTTGTCTTCTTATATCCCGGCTATTCCTTGGGCACAATTCCACTATCGCAGTCTCCAACAGGAAGTACTAAGGGCGGAGGACTCCTTGCAGGGTCGGTTGGAGGCCAGGCTGTCTCTTTTCCCTTCCAAAAGAGACTCTAGCCTGGTGGATGATTCCACGTCGCTTAACCCGGGCAGTTCCCGGGCTCATTGCTCCGGACTTTATAGTGACGCCCGATGTCAGTCCCTCGGGGTGGGGGGGGCCCCATTTGGGGATCTCCTGGCCCAGTGTCGATAGTCTCCCGAGGAAGACTTAGGCTCTTCCAATCTGCAGAAGTTGCGGGTGGTCAAGTGTGTGCTCCTCAGATTCCTGCCTTGCCTCCGCACCTCGCATGTCAGTATTCAGACGGACTACACGGTGGCATACATAAATCACCAGGGGGAGGACCCGGTCCCCCCCTCTCCTATCCACCACATACGGCATCTTTTGCATAGCCAAAGTGACTTTCTTCTCCCTGACGGCCTTACACTTCCGGAGCAAAGGCGACGGCTGTGCAGCCTTCCTCATCCATCATGTCTGCTCCCGCTGGTTCTTCGCAAAATCCAGGAGTAGGAAGCGGGAATGATCCTGATAGCCCATTCTGGCCCAGGAGACCCTGGCTGAGGGGCATGTTGGGTTCTCCTGGTGGATCGTAGGCTGCTCTCTCAGGGTCCGTTTTCTCGTCCGCGGGCGGATGGTCTGCATCTGGCGGCCTGGAGTTTTGGAGGCAGCTTCTAAACTGCTGGGGGTTCTCTGCCTCTTTGGTTTCTACCCTCCTCAGCAGTAGAAATGAGGTGACCACACACCTGTACAGTAGAGTCTGGCGAAAATGTTTGCACATTTCTTCTGGGGGCGCCTCTGCCTAGGTTCCGATTTCAGCCATTCTGGAATTTTTGCAGAAGGGTCGTGAGGTGGGTCTGGCTGTCAGTACCCTTGAGGGTCCAAGTATCTGCACTAAGGGCCCTGTTTATTTGTGCTGTAGCAGGTGCCCAATGGGTGTCCCGTTTTATCCACGCACATCCCTTGCCTATCACCCTGGGACCTTAATTTGGATTTAGACGCATCGCCAGGTCCTCCCTTTGAACCTTTGACCACTGCTTCCATTAACCAGTTGCCTTTTACGATGGCCTTATTTGTAGCTTTGACGTCTGGTAGGCGGGTGGGTGATCTCCAGGCATCAGTAGACCTCTCAAACCCCCCCCTGCCTTCCTGCTGCCAGTATTCTCAGATATTTCCCTGAAGTATCCTCTACATTTCATAGAAGCCAAGAAATTGTCCTGCGTTCCTTCTATGATACTCCTTCTACCCCTTAGGAGTTGAAATTTCAGATGCTAGTTGTGAGGTGGACGGTACTTGAGTATATTGTTTGGACTCGGCCCTAGAGGCAGGGTAGGGCATTATTTTTCTCATTCCAGGGTCATCGAAAAGGAACGAGTTCCACAAAGCTCACCATTTCCCGTTGGATTCGGGCGGCTATCTGCTCGGCCTCTTCCACAAACGGTGAGCAGCCAACTGATGGTATTACAGCCCATTCCACGCAGGCCATGTCTGCTTCATGTGCTGAACATGCTAAATATTTCTATTGAATCAATCTGTACGGCGGCTACCTGGGCCTCATCCTCTACCTTTTTTCGACACTAACTTCTTGACTTCTCCTCTTCGTCTGACCTAGACTTCGGGAGGCCGGTTCTTAATACTGTGGTCCCTCCCAGGTGATGGTCTCTGCAAGTCTCTCGGTGGGTGCTGTCATGGCGATAGGCAAAGCTGAGATTACTTACCGGTAATCGTATTTTACAGGGTCCATGACAGCACCCACTCACTTCCCACCCTTTCGTTTTCATTTTTTTGACGTGTATTGCTTTATTGCGTTGTCACTTGCCACGGGTTGACACTTATTGCCAGAGGGTTTTGTGTGCCCCTTTTCACCCCTTACGGTGATGGTCTTCTATTATTATTAATCATTGTGTTTGTGTATTTATACGGTTATGGCAATTCCTCAAATTTCTCTGTAACCCAACTGAGGAGGCGAGGGGGAACGCCCCTGTTTATCTGTAGGTTTCCTGTCCTGGTGGGCGGATCCCCTCTCTCGGTGGGTGCTGTCATGGACTCCGTAAAACACAATTACCGGTAAGTAATCTCAGATTTTTACAAATTATTACATTGCTGACCAACTCCCCCGTACACCCCAAAAATGCCATTTGATTTGGTCACATGCTATGTTTTAATTAGGGTGGTCCAGTCCAATATGTGTGCTCCTCGTGGAGTCTGTTCCTCTTCTCTGTGCGTAAAAACTGTCCTGTGGCTCTGCTGTGTATGAGGCGTCCTCAGTTATCCACATAGATAAAAGAAGTATTGCACCTGCTCAGTAGCATTGCTGGCCGTGCAGGAGAATTTTGCTGTGCCCTACTGCGCAGGCGCGAGACGTCTTTCAGCTATGAGGGTAACGCAGTACACCTCATTCAAATCAGAGCCAGAGGACCGTTTTTATGTATAGAGAAGACTAACGGATGCCACAAGGAGCTCCTCCATTGGACCGGACCAGCCTAATTCAAATCAGCCAAATCAAATGGTAGTTTTGCAGTTTATGGGGAAGTTGGGCAATGTAGTAATTTGTAAAAAGCCTAAGAAAAGCAGAAAAAGGTTTATGGCATTTGTTGGTAGTTTAAAACAAAAAAACCTGACAGGTTCTAACTGATAGTCTGTTACTTTGACCTGTTATAAATACCATGTTCTGTAATATTTTTCTTGTAGCGCCTGACAAAGCACACCAAATTTGTCCGTGACATGATCCGTGAAGTTTGCGGCTTTGCTCCTTATGAGAGACGTGCTATGGAGTTGCTGAAAGTGTCTAAGGATAAAAGAGCTCTTAAGTTCATTAAGAAAAGGGTATGTAGTATGATCCACTTTAGCCAACATGTATGGTTGCATATATAATGTATGCATGTATATGTATGTGTGTGTATGCTATGAGAATTGGGGTCTACAGAGGGGATTTTATTGTGCTGGCTTCATGAGAACATTTTAGCAGGATTTTGCTGAGTAAAGTACAGACAGGGCCATATTGGTGCTTTCATACTGATTAAAATGATTAAGGTGGAGAAATCAGTTTTGTGGTTTTTGTATAATCCATGTGTTTCTGTAGTCATAGGGGCCTTATAGGCAGGGTCTTTTCTTGTGCTGTGGCCCATCCGTCTGCCTCCTCTGTTTGAATGATGGGTCACTGGTCATTTATGACCTACCTCCTATTTTAAATATCACCTTGGGGGGAGTCATTTTTGTGGTCTGTACAAAAAAATAAATATTTATCTCCATGACGCATGGGCGGTCGCATCTGTAAGTCATCACTCAGAGTTCTGAAGGTGGCACATGCACAGATCGAGTACAGAAAAGACTTGTATGTGCGAGGATGCATACTTCGCCGACAGCGCCATTTTATTGGAGACTTAATTTTTTTTGTTAGGCTAACTCAAAAATGACTTCCCTGGCACAATTTTTAAAATAGGAGACAGGTCACTGACAGACCAGTGTCCGGTCATTCAAACACAGGGCGCACAGAGGCCAGAGCAGGAAAAGACCCGGTCTATAGGCCCACCCTGATGCCCAAACTACTACAGAAAAACTTCAAACACTGACTTAACAAAAAAACACAAAACGGATTTCTTCACATCAGTTATCAATTTAATCAGTGGCAATATGGCCATGTCTGTAATTAGAAAAATTCTGTTGACTGGTTGTCTTTAAAGGGAACCTGTCACCTAGTTTAAGCCCCCAAGCTGTTACTACCTGTCCCTGCACCTTCTTATTACTAATCTAACTATCCCTTTCTGTGCTAACTGTGTGCTGGGATGGTGTATAAAATGCTTTTTATACTTACATGTTGTCATGGTAACGAAGCTGGGGTACTGTTAGCCCCCCCTGGACGTCCTCTTTCACTGTCTGTCCTCTCTTTATCACGCTGATGGGTGTCTTCATTCCCTTCTGTAAATCCTTCTGGTTTGAATTCTCCCGCCCCTTCTCATCGTATTGCGCTGAGCTGGAGCATCATATCTGGCCCGATGCATTGTGGGGCTGATCACGTGGGACGGGCCAGCTTCAATATGCGCATGCATTGGGCTAGATGTGACGCTCCGGCCCGGCACAGTACGATGAGAAGGAGCGGGGGGATTCAAACCAGGAGGATTCACAGAAAAGAAAAAAGACGCCCATCAGGGGACAGACAGTGAAAGTGAAAAGAGGACGCCCAGGGGGGCTACGAACATTCGCGGCCCCCCCCCCGCTTCTTTACCATGACAACATGTAAGTATAAAAAGCATTTTATACACCATGCTACCACACAGTTAGCACAGAGTGGGATAGTTGGATTAGTAATAGGAAGGTGCAGGGACAGTTAGTGACAGCTTGGGGGGCTTAAACTAGGTGACAGGTTCCCTTTACGTTCGGCTTCATTAGTTGGAGCATTTGCCTATTTTATTAACGGCTTTCAATAAATTTGATGGTCTGGTGCCATAAAAAAGGGAAACAAACACCAGCTAAGCACTTTCATAGATTTTCTCTAAAATGTACACTCTTTTTAATTGTGCATTTGTTAAGATGGGAAAGGACACAAACACTTTTCTAAAGATGTGTAAGGGGCCAAATATTATGGCATCTGGCTTTACCTATAACTGATCATTGCATTTGGCCATAGGATGTTGACTTGGAAGAAAAACATTCATGTGGATGGATAAGTTATACAATGTAAACACCAGCTTCCTGACCTGTATGAAGTATTGGTGCAGTACTTTCATGTATGGAATATAGCAGCATTATTGAGCCGCCTTCATTTTATTTTCCATTTTTAGATTGGAACCCACATCCGTGCCAAGAGAAAGAGAGAAGAACTCAGCAATGTGCTGGCTGCAATGAGAAAGGCTGCCGCTAAGAAAGATTAAACTAACAGTTCAGTCCCAAATAAATATTTCCACAAAAAAGGCTTTTATCTGTGCTTATGTTGTGCTATGTTGTGATCTGACAAAATATGTATCACTTGGGGAGAAATTTAAATTGGCCTGTAGCAGCCAATCACAGTGGAGCTTTTCGTTGCTCGTTGTGCTTTTGAAAAATGAGCTGTGACTGACAGGGCAATTTTTTATTAGTTTAGACACCTTTCATAAGCAGATATTTATCACCTTGTATAATCACTGGTAAGATGTTAAAAAAATAATTTCCTGTTTTTTTTTTTGTTTTTTTTAACTCTTTAAAATTTTGGAAGACTATACAACATAACAAATTTACATCACAAAAGATAGAACTTTTCTCATTGCTCATAAATACTATGTCTATTATCTTAACCAAAAGCATAAGACACCCATGTCAGGCACCAGAAATCATACTTGCAAGTGAACCTGTCACCAGATTTGGTTGTTTTAGAATGAAAGAATCGTTTTTCTTCTCCCTTAGGGGATTATTATGAGATGTCAAAGTACGATTAGTCCCTATATAGGTTGGGGATCATACCGAACTTCATTATATAATAAATAGAAGAAATTATACTAATACATAGGATGGGAGGGAAGGTGTTACTGTGGTTTTGTCTAAGTCGTGTGCCTGCAGATGCCTCTCCAGATTGCGCCTGTGCTCTACTGCGGGCAGAGCTCATAACATACGTAAACTGCTATGGTCTCTGCGCACGACGATCTGGAGAAGCCTTTGTGCAGGTGCGTGATTGTGATATCACTCAGAAGAAGAAGCAGGACGGGACCACACTGCAATCAGACCAGAAAACAGGTACCGTATTTTTCGGATTATAAGACGCACTTTTGTTCCCCCAAACTTTGGGGTAAAGTGAGGGGTGCGTCTTATAATCCGAATATACGGATCATATATATAGTATATTATATAATGGATGGTGGGGGCAGCTCTGGAGTGTGCCCGGGGGTCCAGTGTGCTGGCTGGGGGCTGCAGGAGGGAGCGGGAGATCTCCTGCTCCCGCTCATTTAATATGCACTGCTGCTGTCCATCACCGCGGTGCTGAAATCGCACCGTGGTGATGGGACTGAGGGCGCAGCGCATATTACACTGCCTGCGCCCCCCCCAGTGATTACACATGCCTCCCCCCATGCTGCATATGACCCACTATGATTACACATGCCTCCCCCCTTGCTGCATATGGCCCCCCCCCAAGCTGCTGCCCATAATAAAATAACAAACGTTTTCCTCACTATTTCCAGTGATGAGCTGCCTGTCTCCCTCCGTGCAAGCTGCGTCCGAACTTCCTGCTTCTCTGGCTGTGATGTGACTCTGCTGAGCAGCTCACATGACAGGCAGAGAAGCAGGAAGTTCGGACACAGCTTGCACGGAGGGAGACAGGCAGCTCATCACTGGAAATAGTGAGGAAAATGTTTGTTATTTTATTATGGGCAGCTGCTTGGGGGGGCCATATGCAGCACGGGGGGAGGTGTGTGCCAGCACGGGGGCTATTAAGGGGGCCATATCTAGGATGAGGGGGCTATGAGAGACATATACCCTATATGATTTTTAAGACGGACACTGGCATTATAAGACGGACCCCATTTAACATTAAAAATTATTTTTTTTACTCTTTTTTCCCTCATTAAATTTGGGGGTGCGTCTTATAATCAGGTGCGTCTTATAAAGCGAAAAATACGGTAATTGTGTTTAACCTCAATAACCATAAACCTTTAATAGGCTAAAGGCCCAACATTAACATAATATGAGAGGCTGTTGATTTGAGCCATAAGGGTAGAGCAGAAGGTAAAGTGATAAAGGTAAATGGAAAGAAGAAAAAAAAGATAGGGGTGAGGAGAGAAGGGGTCAAATCCAAGCGGGGATGGCTGTGCCACTGAGGAACTCGTCAGAAACAGCACAGGCACAGAGAGTAAGGTGAGAACACACCACAGCACTCAGCAGTCGTCTTCACACAGCTGTGGATTTAGCAGTGTTTCAGACGGAAGCAGATGACCGCTGAGTGCAATTCAGAGTCTACATAGATAATGGGGGTGGGTGGTCGGGCCCCTGCTCCTCCTCCGGTCGTCTCGGTCCCCTTCAGTTGCGCTGCAGCTCCCCTGTGCATTTTTTTCCTCTGGGGCTGGCTGCTGCGGGAGTCTGGGACTAGCCGTGGCCCTCCGTATCCCCCTGGGGTGAAGCGGTGCTGAGGCCGCCCCCTGCATGCGCGCGCTGCGGCGGACCGGAAGTGACGTGTCGGAACTTCCGGTCACGTGCATCTCCGGCGAGGAGCGCAGCATTTCCGGGTCTCGGCTGGCGGGACCTGGTGCAGCGACGTGCGGGCTCGCCTCCATGTTGGAGCCTGCCTATGCCCCTGTGCAGGGGGCAGGGAATGTGTTTTTGCGCTGGGGGCAGGCCTTTTTGCTGGATAAGAGGCTGCCATGAAGACATCGCCAGGTAAGCTGAACTTCTCCTGGGTCATGTCGGCCTCTGCAGAGCCCAGTGCTACCCCGGCCACAGTGAGTTGGTGCAGGGGAGGGGTGGTTTTTGTGCAGCCTTGAGGAGCTTTTTGGCTGAGGCAGCTCTCCTGTGTTTTACAGGGTGACAAACTCCCAAGAAAGCTGCTGGGAAGTCTGTTAAGTGCCCTATCTGTGTGAAAAAGATCTCCCCTGGGTGGGATAAGAAACTTTGCCAGGGCTGTACAGACCAGGTCGTCCGGGCTGAACATCCTTGTCTGGTGGATGACTTGCGCTCCATTGGTGCAACAGGAGATTAGAGCTTCTCTGGCCTCCTTGGGCCCGTCCGGCCCTGTATCTGGACCCTCCCCTCCTAAGAAACGCAGGCTCCAGGCTGACCCCTCTGTCTCTGTTGATGACGGGAACTCTGGCTCTCAGATCCCCGAGGAGGTCTCTGCCTCTTGGCAGGCGGACCATCGGAAGTTTTTGTTCCCCTCGAAAGGATATGGGGGACCTGATGGAGGCCGTTAGGAGCACCATGGGGTTGGAGGAGGAACTGGTCCATCCCTCGGTGCAATATGAAATGTTTGCTGGCCTTCAGTCGGCCAAACGGGTTGGGTTCCCTGTGCATTCAACCCTTCGGGATTTAATTGCCCAGGAATGGGAATTCCCTGACCACAAAACTCGGGGTGATCTGGGTTGTCTGTTCCCCCTTGAGTGTGAGATTCACTGGGTGGTCCCACAGGTTGATGTGCAGGTGGCCCGTGTGGCCAAAAAGACTGCCCTCCCCTTTGAGGACACTTCCCAGTTAAGGGATGAAATGGACCGAAAAATTGAGAGGTTTATGAAGCGGTCCTGAGAAGCCTCCTCGGCCACCACTCAGCCTAACCGCCTCCACTTGTGTGTCCCGGTCCCTGCTGAAGTGGTTGGATCTGCTGGAATCCCATGTATTACAGGGTACCCCTAGGGAAGAGCTTCTCGCCTCCCTTCCCCTCCTGCGGAAGGCTTTCTCGCTGATGCTTCGGCAGAATCGGTCCGCCTGGCGGCCAGGACTTCAGTGTTGTCCAACTCCGCCAGGCGAGCTTTGTGATTGAAAATGTGGAGCCGGGAACGGCACTTCAAAAATGCGTCTGTGTTCCCTGCCCTTCAAGGGGGATTTAGTGTTCGGTCTGGCTCTGGATGACATCCTGGACAAGGCTACGGACTGCAAGGCTCTTCCCGAACAGGCTTCGGGGAGGAAGCGGTCCTTTCGTCCCCCCGGCCCTTCGGTCTCCCAGCCCAAGGGCAAGAGTAAATCGGGCAGGTGCAGTTATCCCAAAGGGCGAGGCAAGAATATCCTCGTCCCTGCTCAGCCGCGCTCTCGTCCCGACAAACAGTGACTCTGTCCCGGTGGGGGGAGACTCTGTCTTTCTTCCCCAGTGGCAGGGGATCTCCAATTGCCATTGGGTTCTGAACGTTATCGCCAAAGGATTGCTCATAGAGTTCGAGTCTCGGCCTCCGGGTCACCGCCTTGCCTTCTCCGGGCACCCAGGATCTTCTGTACTCCAAAGTAAAGGAGTTTCTGCGCTCCAATGTCGTCTCCTCTGTTCCCAGTCACGAGGGAGAGGTGGGTCACTATTCACGTCTGTTCATGGTAAAGAAGTCGTCCGGGGATTCCAGGGTCATCATCAACCTGAAACTCCTCAACTGTCATGTCCGCTATCAGCGGTTCAAGATGGAGTCCGTCCGTTCTGCGATTCCGATGATTGGGCTAAGTCACCAGATGGCTACAATAGAGCTGATGGATGCCTACTTTCATGTGCCCGTCCATCCTCTGCACCGGAAGTTCCTGAAGTTCGCCATCCTCTACGAGAGGTCGGTCCTTCATTATCAGTTCAATGTTCTCCCCTTCAGGATCCCCTCGGCTCCCTGGGTTTTCTCCAAACTCATGGCGAAGGTGGTGGCCTTCATTCGAGGTCGTGGCATCTCTATTGTGCCTTATCTAGACGACTTCCTTCTCATTGCTCTGATGCCGCAATCCCTTCGGAACAGTGTGAAGGTGTCCCTTCAGATTCTTCGGTCCCTGAGTTGGCTCCCAAACCTCCGGAAATCCCATCTATAGCCTTCCTCCCGGAGGCAGTTTCTGGGGGTGTTGCTGGACTCCGACCGGCAGGTCTCCTTTCTTCCGGCCTCTCACCGGTTGACCCTTCTGGCCAAGGTTTACCTGAGGCGTCAGGCATCTCCCACCCTTCGGGATCACATGTCGGTATTTGGTTCAATGACGTCCTGCATCCCGTCAGTCCTGTGGGCCCAGGCCCACTCTCGAGAACTGCAGGCTCATGTCTTGTTTTGCTGGGACGGGCTTCCTTCGTCCCTGAATTGTCGTGTCGGGCTCGCCTTCCGGGGTCCGTTTCTGCGTCCCTCCTCTGGTGGTTAGATGTCGGACACCTTCAACGGGTGGTTTCGTGGGATCAGACTCCTCTGGTGACTTACTACGGATGCCAGTCAGTAGGGGTGGGGGGCCATGGTGGGCTCCACTCCGCTCCAGGGGCTCTGGGAGCACTCAGTCCGGTCCCGGTCCTCCAATTTCCGGGAGCTGAGTGCGGTGGAGAGGGCCCTTCAGGGGGCTCAGGCCCAGCTCAAGGGTACTCATGTCCTGGTCCACTCGGACAATATCGCCACGGTGGCTCAGCTCTGGCACCAGGGAGGTACCAAATCAGGGTCCCTCTCGTCCGTCTCCTCCCAGATCTTTCTGTGGGCCGAACAGTTCCTGCTGTCCCTCTCCGCTGTCCACTTGAAGGGGTCCTTGAATCTTCAGGTGGATTATCTCAGCCGCCAGGAGGTCTGTACCTCACCATCCGGGATGACTGCATTGTGCTTCAGCTAGATCCTTCATTTCTTCCTAAAGTGGTTTTGGACTTCTATCGCTCTCAATCGATTGTCCTTCCGTCCTTCTGTCAACAACCCCGGACCCTGAAGGAGGAAGAGTTCCATGCTTTGGATGTCCGGCGTGCGGTTCTTCATTATCTGGACTTCTCGGCGCCATGGCGCATCGACCACAATCTCTTTGTTCAGCCCTTTGGTCCCCGTAAGGGCTTGAAGGTTTCCAAGAGCACTATTGCTAATTGATCAAGAAGGCTATTACAGATTCCTACGTTTCCCAGCAGTTGCTGGCTCCTTCTGGGTTTACTGCCCATTCCACCTGGTCTACCGCTGTCTCCTAGGCTGAACGGGCTGGGGCTTCTTCTGAGCAGATCGGCACGGCTGCTACCTGGTCGTCCCTGCATACCTTCATGAAGCACTACCGTCTGGACCTGGGCTGGGTAGGGATTTGGCTTTTGGCTGGAAGGTCCTGCAGGCCATTGTCTCACCCTAGGTATTTATGCTTTGGATTCTTCCTATGTCGTGGAAGATTCCTAGAGAAAATAGAATTATTCTTATTGTTAATTTGGTTTCTAGGATACCTTCCACGACGGCACTTATTTCCCTCCCTGTTATTCCTTGTATTTTTCCTGGAATGTTGTTCTATGTCCTTGGTTTTCTCTCATGCTATGGTTCTTTGGCTATTGGGAGGTGGGAGGGGTCTTTTAAACCTCTCTTGTGCTTCCTGTCCCTATTAAGGCGTGGAGAGGCAACCTCCTATGCTGTCGTGGAAGGTATCCTAGAAACCGAATTAACGGTAAGAATAATTCTATTTTTGCAGCTTAGATACATATAAATTAACCTCCCTGGCGGTCTGTTTATTTCTGGATTTTGTTGCTAAAAGCGGGCTACCCGCGTTCGCGGTAGATGCGGTTAAAAAACCGCATCTACCGCATCTGCCGCACTTGTGCCGCACTTGCGGCGCGGTTGCGGCGCGGTTGCGGTAATCTGCATAGGAACCAACCACCTCTGATGCCCCTCATACATTGTTAATATGTGCCCCTGCAGCCTAGTAAACCATTAGCAGCCCTGTTGTTGTGGGCAAAGTGGCTGCAGTAGAAGTGCGATAATGATGGTATATACTTACATGCCTGCATACTTGAGGCCGTCTCCCTGTGTGTGCTGGGACTTGTTGTGCTGTGGTCATCATGTCTGCTCGCCCCCTCCCTTATGCACGCCCCCTCTCAGCCTGCTATAGTGCTGTGAGGCTGATTGCGTCATAAAGGGGCGGGGCTACCGTGATGCCGCGATTTAGCCCCGCCCCTTTATGACGCAATCAGCCTCACATCACTATAGCAGGCTGAGAGGGGGCGTGCATAAGGGAGGGGCGAGCAGACATGATGACCACAGCCCACAAGTGCCAGCACACACAGGGAGACGCCCTCAAGAACGCAGGCATGTAAGTATATACCATCATTATCGCACTTCTACTGCAGCCACTTTGCCCACAACAACAGGGCTGCTAATGGTTTACTAGGCTGCAGGGGCACATATTAACAATGTATGAGGGGCATCAGAGGTGGTTGGTTCCTATGCAGATTACCGCAACCGCGCCGCTAGTGCGGCACAAGTGCGGCACAAGTGCGGCAGATGCGGTAGATGCGGCAGATGCGGTTTTCTCACCGCATCTGCCGCGAACGCGGGTAAGCCCGAGCCTGACTCGGGGTTAACGCTTCTGGTAGTGAATGTTAACCCCGAGTCAGGCTCGGGAATAACGCTAGGAAGGTTAACCAAAAAAGCTGTACAACCTCTTTAAATCTGAGTGAAATCATTGAAGAGGGGAGATTGTACTATTGTCCGACAAAGATCTAAAGGAAGGCGAGTCCAGAAAGAGTGTTCAGGAACTCCAGGTTATAAAAAATCTTTTTGAGTCATTAAAGCGAACCTGTCACCCCCTCCAGGCATCTAAAGATAACATAGCCACCTTCTGCAGCACTAAGGCTGCATTCTGACAAGGTGTCTATAGCATTTATGCTCCCTTGATTCACTGAAATAAAGACTTTTATAAGATCTGTTTCAAACCAGACCCAAGACCAGGAGGCGGGTTTTCAAGTGTCTGTCTCCTTCCTCTGTGGTGTCAGTCATCCCTCTCTGCTCTCTGTGCACCGCCTCCAGGGCCACCTCCCTGCATTACAGAGCTTTGTCAGCTCTGCTACAACATAGAGCTGCTGTTATAGGAGACCCCACAGTAGTAAATCTAGCAGGAGGACGAGCAGACAAAGCACTGCCTGCTACGTAACAGCCCTTGAGCTGAGCAGGTTTCACTTTGTTTCTTGTACCCAGTAGCATTGCTCCGTCCTCAGCCCCTGATCTAAAGCACAAACTCAACTCTGCTGCACTGCTGACAGCTCAACTCAAGGGCTGCTACGTAGGAGGCAGTGCTTTGCCTGCTCAGGATCCTCCTGCTAGATTTACTACTGTGGGGTCTCCTATAACAGCAGCTCTAGGTTATAGCAGAGCTGACAAAGTTCAGCTCTGTAATGCAGGGAGATGGCCCTGGAGGCGGTGCACAGAGAGCAGAGAGGGGTGACTGACACCACAGAGGAGGGAAACAGACACTTGAAAACCCGCCTCCCGGTCTTGGGTCTGGTTTGAAACAGATTTTATATAAGTCTTTATAGCATTTATGCTCCCTTGATTCACTGAAACAGACACCTTGTCAGAATGCAGCCTTAGTGCTGCAGAAGGTGGCTATGTTATCTTTAGATGCCTGGAGGGGGTGACAGGTTCGCTTTAACTTTGGCAGTCACATTTTCCATTCTGTAAAGATTATTAGTTTCCCTTAACCATTCTCCCAAAGATGGGACAACCGAGGATCTCCATGTCCTTGGAATCGAGGTGGTTGTAGCTGTAAACCCTTCTGACAGCTTATTGATCTAGGAAAACAGGTAATTATAATACAGGGTGGGAAGTTGTTGCAATGTATCATAGCCACCTTAGAATGCAGCATAAGTGCTACTGAAGGTGTTCTTTTAGTTTAAAACACTGAAATCAGGGTTTTCTGGTCATCATAATGGGAGACCCAGACAATGGGGTTTAGGGCACTGCCCTCCGGAGGTCACACTAGGTACTACAAGTTTGTAGACACCGCCTCCTCCGCTTATAAACCCCTACCGCAGGGAACATCCTCAGTTTTAAACTTAGTGTGCTCGGAGGATCACGCTTTGCTTGCACTTCACTGCATTCTCACAGCTTACGTGATGGCGTCTGAAGACAAGGTAAAATGGTTCCGGTCGGGACCTGCGACAGCCTCCCCGCTCACCCTTGTGGAACACGCAGGTGGAGGTACCGGAGGGCCTAGAGCCTGGACACTTTGTGTTCTCCCGGTACGCTGTCGCGCTCCTTTCCATCCCTCTCTGGGGGGCTCTGGAGAGTGGGAGATGGGAGCCTTGCACAGCTCCGCTCCGTCCGAGGCCTCCCTAAATGGTGCTTACAGACCGGACTGGAGCCAGCCCAGTCCGAGGCCTCCCTAAATGGTGCTTACACTCCGGACTGGTGCTGAACCCCCGTCCGAGGCCTCCCTAAATGGTTCTTACAGACCGGACCGGCACTGAGGCACTCTGTGTCTCCTTTGTGCCTGGGGGTAGTGTCTGTCACTTTATGTGTCCTGACACTCAGACCGCGCGTTGCCCTCGGGTCGCGGATCTGGAGGTGTACCCTGTGCTGGGGTCATCCTGGCTGACCGCCCTGTGTGTCACAGGGGCTGAGGCTTTAGGCTGCGGATGTTTGTGCATGCAGTCTGTATGTGTGTTTCACATTTCTTCCCGCGCTGCGGGCTCCGGCGCCTTCATACTGAGGCTGCTTGGAGGATGGGAAGCAGCCCGTGCGGTGACGTCATCGGTGGGCGTGTGTGTGTGCTCCCGCGTGTTTTCGGCGCCGCCCACGGTTTCACTGTCGGCGGCCATCTTTACTCCTCACTTCCCGGCTGGGATCTGTCTGCAGCGTGCGTCTGCACTCCAGAGGAGACCGGAAACTCGCGCGGAGGTCACACACACACACCGCTTCCTCCTACCGCTTTACTGCGGTTGGTAAGCCACCGGAATCCCGGTTTTATCTGCACAATTTGGCTTATTTTCCCCTACTGTGGCGATGTCCTCAGCTAGGAAGCGTGCTGCTAAGGCGGCAGATGCCACCATTACCTGTGCTACATGCAATGGGACACTGGTGGAGGGGTCCTGCAATAACTGCGGACGCCCAGAGGCCCGGACGGACACTGCTGAGAAGGCAGCTCCGGTGCTGTACCCTGAGGTTCAGGTGATCCCAGGGCCATGGGAAACTCAGAATAAGATCAATGAATCTCTGTTGTCCCAACTGTCCTCCATGTCGCAGTCCCTGGAGGCCCTTAATAGGAGGCTGGAAAGCCCAGCTACTCCTTCCAGTTACCCCCGGGTGTCTCCCTCTTCTGCTGTGAGACCCCTTAAGCGGGCTCGTCGTGAGGATTCACCCGAGCTCCAGGCTCTCTCTGAGGAGGAGCGTTCCTCTGATGGTGAGGAAGATGATGGGGGTTCGACTCTCGGGTCTGTGTCTGTGTCTGAACCACCGGACGGGGTGGAGGATTTGGTGTCCTCTATCAACGAGACCTTACGTCTCGTGACGCCCCCTGAGGAGGTGACGGTACACCCGAAGGAGGTCTATCAATGGCTGCGGCCGGAGGCTAGACCAAGTGGCTCCTTCATGGACCACACTAACTTTGGAAGGGTGGTTAGAGCTCCCAGGTTACATCCTGGGCGGCGTTATGTCCGCAAACCCAAGGACAATCGCTTCCCCTTCTCCCAGGAGGTGCTTCAGGAGTGGTCGCAGTCCCCGAAGGTGGACGCTTCCATGACCAGAATTGCTGCACGCTCCCTTTTCTCTGCCTCTGATAGCTCCTCGCTGAAGGATGCGACTGACAGACAGGTCGAGCAACTCGCCAAGTCTTCCTATGAGGCTGTGGGGTCTTCATTTGCCCCTAATTTTGCCACGGTCTGGACCTTACAAGCGATTACTACCTGCTTGGATGGTATCTCTGACCTGGCAAGGTCCAGTCCAGAGGTCCTGGCGCTTACTGATAGGGCAAGGGCCTATGCAGATTACGCCAGGACGGCGACTTTGGAAACTGCCACTCGCTCAGCTGTGGCTTCGGCCAATGCTATTGCGATTCGCAGATTGTTGTGGCTGCGTCTTTGGGACTCAGATGCCACATCTAAGAAGATTCTGCAGAATCTTCCGTTCTCTGGTGACAGGCTGTTTGGTACCGAACTGGACAAGCTGATAAAGGATTCTGCTGAGTCTAAGATTCCGCAGAATAAACCTAAGCCACGGTACACCGTTAAAAGGAACCCTAAGCAGTGGTCCTTTCGTTCCAGCTCACAGTCATCAGCTCCGTCCGCTCGCACGGACCGAGGGGGCAAGCCCGCTTCTCAGTGGCGCTCTAAGAGTCGTCCAAAGAAGCCGGCGGGGGCAGCGGCTGCCACCCCCAAACCCGCCTCTACATGACTCGCTCTCCCTTCCTGCCTCCCCACAGGTGGGGGGCCGCCTGTCTCGTTTTCAGGACAGGTGGCTACTTCACGTTCAAGATCAGTGGGTTCGAGACGTGGTCTCGAGAGGTTACAGGATAGAGCTGACGTCAAAGCCGATATCCTGATTCCATCGGTCGGCCCCATCCCCAGAAAAGGCTCAGGCTTTTCACCTGGTGTTGGAGGGTCTCCGCAGGGACGGAGTGGTGGTCCCGGTGCCTTCCGGGGAGAGGTTTCGGGGTTTTTACTCCAACCTCTTCATTGTCCCAAAAAAGGACGGCTCCTTCCGCCCGGTTCTGGACCTAAAGTTGTTCAACCGTCACGTGTTGGTTTGGAAGTTCCGTATGGAATCACTGCTCTCCGTGATCGCAGCTGTGTCACAGGGGGACTTCCTAGCTTACCTTCACGTGCCCATTGCACCGGCTCATCAGCGCTGGTTGAGATTTGCAGTGGGGGAAGAACACTTCCAATTTGTGGCGCTGCCGTTCGGGTTGGCCTCGGCACCGCGGGTGTTCACAAAAGTGATGGCCTCCATGATGGCTCTCCTGCACGTGCAGGGGCACGCCGTAATTCCCTATCTGGGCGACCTGCTGGTCAGGGCGCCATCGGAACACCTTTGTCGGCAAAGCCTGGAGGTAACCATGAAGTCTCTGGAACAGTTCGGGTGGCTTCTCAATATCCAGAAGTCGACCCTGGTTCCGACCCAGTCACTGACATATCTGGGCATGGACTTCCACACGGACTCAGCCCTAGTGTCTCTGCCACGAGTCAAACAGATGGCGATCCAATCAGGAGTGCAAGCAGTCCTCCTGTCACCACAATCATCCCTACGGGTGTTGATGAAGCTGGTGGGGCGCATGGTGGCAGCAATAGAGGCAGTGCCTTTTGCACAGTTTCGCCTCCGTCCTCTCCAGCTGGAGATTCTTCGCAGATGGGACAAGAGGACGATCTCTCTGAATCGGCTGGTGACACTTTCCCAACCGACCAGGGATTCCCTGCAGTGGTGGCTTCAGTCACGGCATTTGTCACGGGGCCGGTCCTTCCTCAAACCGTCCTGGTTAGTGGTGACCACCGACGCCAGTCTGACGGGCTGGGGTGCGGTGTTCTTACACCACAGGGCTCAAGGCCTCTGGACTCAGTCGGAGTCGGCATTGCAGATCAATGTACTGGAGATCAAGGCGGTCTATCTGGCGCTCCTGGCGTTTCAGAAGTTCCTGTCAGGACAGCCCATCCGGGTTCAGACCGACAATGCGACGGCCGTCGCGTATATAAACCATCAGGGAGGGACCAGAAGTGCTCAGGCCCTCGCCGAGGTCCACCGCATTCTATCTTGGGTGGAGGACAACGACTGCCTGATCTCCGCGGTTCACATCCCAGGGGTCGAGAACTGGGAGGCCGACTACCTGAGCCGGCAGGGGATGGACGCCGGAGAGTGGTCTCTTCATCCAGATGTCTTCCGGGACATCTGCAGCAAATGGTGCACTCCGGACGTGGATCTGATGGCCTCGCGGCTGAATCATCAGGTGCCGCAATACATGGCGAGATCATGGGATCCTCAGTCTCTGGGGGCGGATGCCCTGATCCTAAGTTGGTCCAGCTTCCATCTACCATATGTGTTCCCGCCTCTGGCTCTGATTCCCAGGGTCCTGTGGAAAATCAGGACGGAATGCAGAGTAGCCATTCTAGTGGCACCAGATTGGCCCAGGAGGTCCTGGTATCCGGACCTGTGGCAACTGTCAGGCGGACACGGGTGGGCTCTTCCAGAACGCGCAGATCTTCTCGCGCAAGGCCCATTCTTCCACCTCAATTCCAGGGCCCTCAGATTGACTGCATGGCTCTTGAGGCCTGGCTACTGACGTCCAGAGGCTTCTCTCCGACGGTAGTTGCCACTATGAATCGGGCCAGGAAGCCCGTATCCAGGAAAATATACCACAGAACGTGGAAAATCTTTTTCACCTGGTGTGCCTCGGGTGACAGGTCCCCGTGGCCCTTGTCCATCCCGACGTTGTTGGCTTTCCTACAGTCGGGTTTGGAGTTGGGCTTATCCCTCAGCTCCCTGAAGGGTCAAGTATCAGCTCTTTCTGTGCTGTTTGACAGGCGCTTGGCGCTCCTCCCGAAGGTCCGTCAGTTTCTGCAAGGGGTGTCTCGGGTGGTCCCACCTTACAGGCGACCTCTGGACCCTTGGGACCTTAACATGGTCCTGGCGGCACTACAGAAACCGCCGTTTGAGCCACTGAGAGACATTTCCCTCTCTCGTTTGTCCCAGAAGGTAGTCTTTCTGGTGGCGATTACGTCTCTGAGAAGGGTCTCAGAATTGGCTGCACTTTCGTGCAAGTCACCCTTTCTGGTGGTTCACCAAGACAAGGTGGTGTTACGCCCGTGGCCAGAATTTTTGCCAAAGGTGGTTTCCACTTTCCACCTGAACCAGGAGATTGTTCTCCCATCATTTTGTCCCGCTCCCGTTCATCAGGTTGAGCGCGACCTCCATACTCTGGATCTCGTGAGGGCTGTACGCATTTATGTGTCCAGGACTGCCTCCTTCCGGAGTTCGGATTCATTATTTGTCCTTACGACAGGTCGCTATAAGGGGTCCGCGGCATCGAAGTCAACCTTGGCCAGATGGATCAAGGCTCCCATTCAAGAGGCCTACCGGTCTTCTGGTTTGCCTCTCCCGGTGGGATTGAAGGCTCACTCTACCAGAGCTGTCGGTGCCTCCTGGGCTTTGCGACATCGAGCTTCTGCTCTACAGGTGTGTCAGGCTGCCACCTGGTCCAGCCTGCACACATTCTCTAAGCACTATATGGTGCATGCCCATGCCTCTGCGGATGCTAGTTTGGGCAGGCGGGTCCTCCAGGCGGCGGTTGCCCACCTTTGAGGGGGACCATGTGTTATCCGTCTTTTGAGGAACTATTCCCGCCCTGGGGTATTGCTTTAGGACATCCCCATTGTCTGGGTCTCCCATTATGATGACCAGAAAAAAGAGAATTTTGTTTACGTACCGTAAATTCTTTTTTCTTTAATCATCAATGGGAGACCCAGCACCCACCCAGTTGTTCCGTTGCATGTTCTGCAGTTGATCTGTTCCCTGTTGGGACAGTGTTATCCGGGTTGTTGAGCCGTTTGTACACGGTTTTCTTCCTGACGTTTCGGGTGTGGTTTATTTGTCTCCTCGCAGCTTATGGACCAAACTGAGGATGTTCCCTGCGGTAGGGGTTTATAAGCGGAGGAGGTGGTGTCTACAAACTTGTAGTACCTAGTGTGACCTCCGGAGGGCAGTGCCCTAAACCCCAATGTCTGGGTCTCCCATTGATGATTAAAGAAAAAAAGAATTTACGGTACGTAAACAAAATTCTCTTTTTCATCATGAGGGAATACTCCTCGTCGCCTGGGGACTAATCGAGTTAAAGGGGAATCAAACAAAGGCTTCCATACCTTATCAAATTTTGGAGGACAGTGTCTATTTTGACTATACAACCGCTTATAAGATGTTGCAATATTTATCATATTGATGCAGTGTGACATCTGTGGAAATCTATTCATCATATGGCACAATATGTTCATTGAAGATTCCTAATAAACACACTTTAGAGCAGGAGTGGTAAAGGGGATTGTATGACCTCTTTCCCAAAGTCTGCAATAGGAGCGAGCTCTCCTAGGCTCCTTCATTAACTGTTATGGTAAGTTCAGACTGCATTTTTGATGGATTTTCAGTAGCAACACTCGATTTTTTGCAAAAAATAAACTGCATCATCTGTTTTTTGATCTGTATTTTTGTGCTGTTGTGTGATCAGTAACTGACGCTCGTTCTTTTTCTGGATGCGTTTTCTGCCCTGTAAACGGACCAGTAAAAAACACAGCATCTGTACAGCATATCTGAAATCTCATTGACTTTGCTAGGAATTACAGAAAGTGATGATCCGTTTTCAAATAAAGAATCGGACCACAAAAATCGGATTAAAAATGCACTGTGAGAACATATCATTACGATCCTAGCAGTTTAACCCCCTATCAATAGTGATAGCAGCATGAAAAACATTTGAGGGAAATTGATCTGTC
This sequence comes from Allobates femoralis, assembly GCA_033576535.1. Taxonomy (NCBI): domain Eukaryota; kingdom Metazoa; phylum Chordata; class Amphibia; order Anura; family Aromobatidae; genus Allobates; species Allobates femoralis. Next base: position 350,555,011 of record JARQOC010000003.1, on the reverse strand, counting down.
AGCTTGATGGCACCCATGCATCACATTCACTGTGCTGATTGTTTGAGATGGCAACTGCAGGCTGGCATGATGGCTCAGTGGTTAGCACTACATATTATATATGCATAATATACAATATATTACTTATGTCTTCTATATACCACATGCTATCATGTCCCACAGTAGGAAAAACCTGATAGGCTTATCAGTAAGTGTCTGAGAGGATAGTTTAATACACAACACTTCTAGAAGTAGTGCTGTGTAGTACTAATACTGTAAAAAGATCACCTGTTCAACAAGTATTGTAGAAAAATGTAATAAAAAAAACCCCATAACCTAGTTTTCCTAACAAAGTAAAACATGGTTTAATCTGAAGAAAATTGTAGCCTAAAACCGGAACATACAGTATTTGGTGTACCCACGTCAGTCATGACATCTGCTACAACTCTTTCATCATCTATCCCACATGAACAAGCCAGGAAAAAAAAAAAAATTGCCTTTTGTTAATTTAAAAAAAACTGTGACAACCCTCATTGAGTTCTATATATGAAAACTGAAAGTTATGACTCTCAGAATGATGCAAACAACGAAGTCATTGTTATTTTCTTGTGCAGAAGTAATATAAGTTAAATATACATTAAACATGACTGTAAACTTATTGGCCTGTAATAATTACTATTATTGAAATATAGTTAATTGGGGCACCACTAGGATTTCTCAAAAGGGATTCACCTATGCAAGTAAATGTAACACTTGTTTTACAGTAGAGGGAAAGCTACTTGCAATAGAAGGTGATCAACCAAGTTTTTTAAAAAGTCAGATTTATTTTATTGGACAAAACATGTAGACGGCACACAGAATAAAAAGTTATGAAGGCTTTTTCTTCTCGCCACGACAGCACCTACTTGAGAGAGGGGATCCGCCCATAGGGACAGGAAACCTACAGATAACAGGGGCGGTCTTCCTCGCCTCCTCAGTTTGGTTTCCTGTCCTGATGGGAACCTGCAGCGAGAAGGCTTACCTGGGTTCAATCAGCCTCTGTGTCCGTCTCTTTGGGAACAGCAGGGTCTGGGACTCCAGAAGCAGCGTCGGGAAGTCCTGTTTCAAGCTCTCCCCTCATCTGGATATGGGTGTCACAACTTCAGTGTTTGGATTGTCCACCCTGAATCGTAGGAGCGCGGTGCAGTGGGAGCAGGCTGCATTCATCCAATGGGGGTTGATGGTGTTCACACTTCCAGGGGCGGCCGCTGTGTACAGAGGTAAGAGTGCTGCTGGCATGGGGTATCTCGTCCGACTTTTGTCAGCCACCACCATGTCTGTCGCCTATATTTACAGGCACGGCGGAACTCGATCAGGGACTCTGAGGTCTACTGCGGTGGGCATACTCGAAGTGGCTGAAGCCCAACTTTTGTCCCTCTCAGCGCTCCACATCCGAGGGATAGATAATAGCAGGGCAGACTTTCTGAGTCGCCATACTCTGCATCATGACGACTGGGTCCTCTGTCACTGAACCTTCCAGACGATAGTAGCCATGTGGGGGATTCCAGTCATCAATCGGTTTACTACCAGAACAAATGGGCAGGTCAGGGGGTTTGCCTCCCTGACTGTGATGGACCATCAGGAGATGGTGGACTCTCTCTAGTACCCTTGGGCCTTCCGTCTCGCTTATGCGTTCCCTCCAATGAACCTACTTCCTGTAGTGCTCAGGGAGGAGAGAGCGAGAGTCGTCCTCATCGCTCCCTTTTGGCCCAAGAGACCTTGGGTTTTCATGGCTCAGATGCATGTCTATATCAGACCCCGGGATTCTTCCATCAGATTCGGGCCTGCTGTCTCTGGGGTCTGTGCCGTCACCCTCGGTTGAAAGGTCTGCAATTTACGGCGTGGACCTTGAAAGGTGATTTTTAACATTAAGAGGCTTTTCAGTTCACACCCTATAAGCTCACATATCAGCTTAGGGGCATTTTAGGGCTATAATATTGCGGGGGACTGATGGGTCTCAAGGTTCTTTAATGCATATGAGCGTAGCAACCCTGTCCCCATTGTGGGTTGCCCCCCAGAGATTTCAATCTAGTCCTTGACGCCTTGACAGGCCCCTTTTTAAACCTCTATAGAGTCAGCCTCTCTTAAATCTTTATCCCTCAAAATAGCTCTTCTAGTGGCACTTCTGCTAGACGAGTTAGTGATCTTCAGGCTTGTCTATTGATCCTCCTTTTCTGTCGATCTACCTGATAGACTAGTCCTCAAACCTGATCCATCCTACCTCCCTCAAGGGTCTTCCAGGTTTCAGACAAATAGGAAATCTTCCTTCCTTTTTCTTTTCTTTTTTTTGATCCTTCTACTCCTAAGGAACAAAAATTTTACACTTTAGATATTAGGAGTTTAGTCTTACACTACATAGATACGACCCACTCTTGGAGGAACAGTAGGGCTGTGTTTGTGTCCTTTCAGGGTCACAGGAAGTGGTCTGCAGTTCGAAAAGCACATTGTCTAGATGGATAAAAGATGCCATATGTCTGGCCTACTCAGTGACAGGACTAAGTCCTCCAGAAAGCGAGAGGGCCTGTGCAGCGAGGGCCATGGCTTCTTCCTGGGACGGGAGAGCAGACATCTCCTTCGACTTGCTGTGTAAGGCAGCAACATGGTCTTCCCCATCTATCTTTTACAACCACTATAGACTAGACTTAATAATAATAATAAAACTTTATTTGTATAGTGCCAACATATTCCGCAGCACTTTACAGTACAATGGTAGTATAAGAAAAATATACGATACAGAATGGTAGGTAATACAGAACAGTAGTTACATACAATAAACATAGAATCAATGTAGGAAATTCAATAAAAAGGCTAAAAATAAAGGTGACCCTGCTCGAAGGAGCTTACAATCTAAGATGGGATGAGAACAGAAAGTACAGGGGCTTATAACAATGAATATCTTATGTCTAAATGACTATTGTTAGGGAGAAGGATAGGCCGCCCTGAAGAGGTGTGTTTTTAGGGAGCGTCTGAAGCTATGCAAGTTGTGGATGGTCCTAATTTCTTGGGGTAGAGCATTCCAGAGGATTGGTGCAGCTCGAGAGAAGTCTTGGAGTTGGGAATGGGAGGTTCGGATTAGTGCCGATGTTAGTCTGAGGTCGCATTCAGAACGAAGGGGACGGGTGGGGTGGTAGACAGAGATGAGGGTGGAGAGGTAGGGAGGTGCCGCAGCATGAATAGCTTTGTGGGTGACAACAAGCAATTTGAATTGCATTCTATAGTGTACGGGTAGCCAATGCAGTGAGTGGCACAGAGCAGAAACATCTGAGTAACAGTTTGGTAGATAGGTGATCCTGGCTCCTGCATTGAGGATAAACTGGAGAGGGGAAAGCTTACTGCGGGGAAGGCCAGCTAATAAAGAATTACAGTAGTCAAGGTGGGAATGAATCAGGGCCACGGTGAGGGTTTTAGTTGTTTCCATGGTGAGGAAAGGGCGAATTCTGGAGATATTTTTCAGGTGCAAGTGACAGGAGCGGGTGAGAGATTGTATATATGGGGTGAAGGAGAGATCAGTGTCCAACATAACACCGAGACAGCGAACCTGCTGACTGGGTGTTATCGTGGTGCCGCACACTGAGAGAGAGCTGTCAGGTTTAGGGAGGTTGGCAGAGGGTGGGAGCAGAAGAAGTTCAGTTTTGGAAAGGTTGAGTTTCAGATAGAGAGCGGGCTTGATACTGGAGACTGCGGTTAGACAGTCATTGGTGTTCTGTATTAGAGTAGGAGTAAGGTCAGGGGAGGAAGTGTATAGTTGTGTGTCATCAGCGTAAAGATGGTACTGCAAGCCAAATCTGCTGATGGTCTGTCCGATCGGGGCTGTGTAGAAAGAGAAGAGAAGAGGTCCAAGGACTGAACCCTGAGGGACCCCAATAGTGAGGGGAAGAGGGGAGGAAGTGGAGCCAGGGAATGATACACTGAAAGAGCGGTCAGAAAGATAGGAAGAGAACAAGGAGAGAGCCGTGTCCTTGATGCCAATGGAGTGCAGCATAGAGAGTAGGAGATGGTGGTCAACAGTGTCAAAAGCTGCAGAGAGATCAAGAAGGATAAGCAGAGAGAGGTCACCATTATGTTTTGCTATCAGAAGGTTATTGGTCACTTTGATAAGGGCAGTTTCTGTAGAGTGAAAGGGGCGGAAGCCAGACTGCAATGGATCTAAAAGAGAGTGAGTGGCGAGGTAATGGGTGAGGTGGGTGTAGACCAAGCGCTCCAGGAGTTTTGAGATGAAGGGGAGATTGGAGACAGGTCTGTAGTTATTTGTGCAGGATTGGTCACGGGACGCTTTCTTTAGTAGTGGAGTAATATTAGAGTGTTTGAAGGAGGATGGGAAAATACCAGTAGAGAGAGATTGAAGATTGTGGTTAAGTGAGTGGTGACCACTGGAGAGAGGGTCTGGAGTAGGTGTGAGGGAATGGGATCAGTGGTGCATAGAGTGGGGCGTGAGGACGAGAGGAGCCTGGAGACTTCTTCTGTGACTGGGTCAAAAATGGAGAGTGAGCCACAGGGGATGTAGGGACAGATGGGAGTAACAACACTTGAAGGTTGGGAGCTGATTTCCTGACGGATGTTTTCTATTTTCTCTGTGAAGTAAGAGGCCAGATCATCAGCACAGAGGTCAGTGATAGGGGCATGCACTTTTGGACTGAGGAGAGAGTGAAAGGTGTCAAAGAGTTTCTTTGAGTTGTTGGCTAGTGAGATCAGGGTGGTGAAGTAGGTCTGTTTGGTGAGGTGAAGGGCAGAGTAGTAGGTTTTGAGCATGAATTTATAATGGATAAAGTCTTCTGGTGAGGGAGTTTTCCTCCATAGGCGTTCAGCACTCCTAGAGCATCGCTGGAGGAATTGAGTTAGTGATGTGAGCCAGGGCTGTTTTACTCTGTTTGGAGGTTCTGAGGGTGAAGGGTGCTACTTGGTCCAGGCTAATTTTGAGAGTATCATTGTAGTAATTCACAGCCAGATTGGGGCAGGAGAAGGAGGAAATTGGGGACAGTGATGAGAGAAGAGAGTCTGTGAATGTATGAGGGTTGATGGCCTGTAGATTTCTGAATGTGTGATAGGTCAGACTATGCTGTGATGGGCAAGGGTTTGTGAGTGTGAAGGAGAGAATGTTGTGATCAGAGAGAGAAGGAGAGGAGTTGTCTAAGGAGGAGGTAGAGCAGAGTCGGGTAAAGACCAGGTCAAGGGTGTTACCATCCTTGTGTGTCTCAGGGGTTGAGAACTGCGAGAGGCCGAGAGAAGTGGTTAGAGATTGGAACTGGGATGCAGATGTGGAGTTGGGGCTGTTTATGGGGATGTTAAAGTCTCCCAGGATGAGGGTTGGTAATTCTGAGGACATGAAGTGCGGCAGCCAAGCGGAGAAGTGGTCGAGGAAGTGGGTGGGTAAACCACCGCTACTCTGAGGGTGAGGGGATGGAACAGCCTAATGGTGTGAACCTCAAAAGAAGGGAATGAGAGTGATGGAGCGGGGGGGATGACTTGAAAAGTACATTGTGGGGACAGGAGTAAGCCAACTCCACCACCATGTCTTTTCCCAGGTCTCGGGGAATGGGAGAAGTGTAATCCGCCGTAGGAGATAGCAGCAGGGAAAGCAGTGTCTGAGTCTTGGATTCAGGTTTCAGTGAGAGCCAGAAGGTTAAGAGAGTTAGTGAGAAAGGAGTTGTGGATAAAGGGAAGTTTGTTGCATGCAGACCGTGGATTCCAAAGGGCACATTTAAAAGAGGGAGATGAAGGTGTGCAGGTAATGCTAATGAGGTTAGTGGGATTTCTATGTGAGGTGGGGGGTTGAAGTTGGAAGAGGGTGGCCCAGGATTAGTAGAAATATCGCCTGACATGAGCAGTAGTAGAAAGAGAAGGAGGGAGTAATTTTTGGCTGTATGACATTGTTTTTGTTGATGCAAGACCCTGGAATATGACGGGGTTAGCTTTTTGAGTAGGGTGAAGAGAGTATGGGAGCAGGACATAGTAAATGGAAGTAGAGAGGGGCTGATGTGGATAAAGGGTGATGGAGGGGGAATGGGGCAGTAAAAGAGGATGACTAGCGCACATAGATATAAAGGCATTGGACTGAAAGACATTTTGATGTAATGGAATAAGTAAAATTATGAGTTAGTAGACGGGTAGAGTTGTTACCTTCTGGTTACCTCTGGCTTATCTCTTGTATATCTCTGCAGTCCACTTTAAAAAAGCCACTTTGAAATGACACAGATGCCAAGGCACGGAGGTCTTAGACCTTGCTATTTATAGCTCTTGTGATTAACAGACAATATGGCAGGTATATAGAAGGGAGGGGTCAGAGGAGACAGAAGGAAAAAACACACCAGGGGACAATTAACAAATTAATGCTAAGGAGAAAAGTTTGGAGCCGGATCTGCAGGAGAGAGACACACAGGCAGGAGGAGAGAATGTGCAAATTTCTAAAGTACAAAGCAGATGGGAGAATATGTCATACCATCAAAATACATGACAGGCACACAATCAGATTGGATACAGCAGAAATTAGATACACCACTAGGAAGTCTGTGTCCATACCATAAAAATACATGAGATTCTGACTCTGACTTGGTTTTCGGGAGATCTGTCCTCAATACGGTTGTCCCGCCCAGGTCTTAATCTCTGAAAGTCTCTCAAGTGGGTGCTGTCGTGGCGCGAAGAAAAGACAATATTACTTACCAGTAATCGTGTTTTCTCTAGTCACCTTCCACGACAGCATAGGAGGTAGCCTCGCCACGCCCTAATTGGGACAGGAAGCAGAAGAGGTTAAAAGGACCCTCCCACCTCCCACTAGCCAGTGTCTTTCCTGTCCCCATGGGGCATGGAGAGGTTTTTGTGTTCTCCTATGCTGTGGGGCCGGCGACTGCAGCATACCTGGATAGCCGGGCAGTGTTGGTCGGTGCTGCGGCTCCCCTCCTCCTACTGCTCCTGCCGCGGGCTTTGGGCCACTCCTCCGGATCCTCTGCGGAGGTGATGCGGGGTGGGGGAGCCCCGCCGGCGGCCTCTCGGTGTTCCCTGGGCCCGCCGGCTTCCCCCCTGCGCGCGCTGTCGCGCCGGCCGGATGTGACGTCAGCGGGTGTCACTTCCTGTTCCCGTGCCCGAGGACAGCGCTTCCGGTTCCGGCGGTCGGAGCCGGAATGACAGCGTGCAGAGCACGCCCGGCGATGGTGCGGCCTGCTCCGGACCCTGCAGGGGGGATGGGGGCACTCTGATTGGAGCGGTGGGGCAGGCTTAGGTCACTTAAGCTGCCCTGAAGTCAGCAGTCAGGTGAGCACCTCTATTTGCAGGATGGCTGATCCAGCTGCTGAGACCAGCTCTACCCCAGCCACAGTAAGTCTGTGCCGAGGGGGGGGTCCGTGTGCCTGTACTCAGGCTGATGCTTATGGCGCCCTCTCTGTGTTTTACAGGGAGAGAAGCCAGCAGTAAAAAAGCCCGGTGGGAAGCGTTGCCCGGTCTGCAATAGGAAGTTTTCTTCCCCCTGGGATAAGAAACTCTGCCAGGAGTGTACAGATCATGTGGTTCGGGCTGAACACCCCTCTCTAGTGGAGGAATTGCGCTCAATGGTGAAGCATGAGATTCGGGCCTTTTTGGCTTCCCTGCCTACGGCTGCTCCCACCCCAGTCCCGGCTCCTCCGTCTCCCAGAAAGAGGAAACGGCAGCACGACCCTTCTGACTCCGGCTAGGGCCGGTCAGAGCTCTATGGGAAAGTTCTACCGTCTGGGGATATTGGCGGCTTTGGAGCTGCCAGCCCAGTCAGCTTTCCAGTCCTTTCTACCAGTTCAGGATTGGAACATTCCTGATCATTCCTTCAGGGGGTAATCCCAGTAGTTGGTTTCTCTCGTGGCATCTCTGATTCACGGGGATATCCCAGGGGGGGTGCAGGTCGGCATGTTGCTAACAAGACTGCGCTCCCCTTTGAGCCTGCCTCCCACCTGGGCCAGATGGGCTGCATGGTTGTGGGCCTTCTGCTTTTGTCTGGGGGGGGGGGGGGCTTCTTTGTCTCCCGTTCGGGTGTACTCGGCCTCCGCATGTCGCCTGGGCGATGGTCAACTGGGCTCCCTTCAGGGGGCTCCCTAGGGTGGAGCTCCTTGTCTTCCTTCCCTTTCTCCGGTGAGCTTTCTGGGGTCTTGCAGATGCCTGGGTCCGTCTGGCAGCCTGTATCTCTGTCTATCCGTCTCCGCCTGACGGACTTTGTGGCTGCCTTGGAGGAGTGCCTTGATGAGACTCTGCTCTCTACCCTTCATTGGGTTCTTGGTGTTTGGGCCGGGCCTTGTTGCCTTTATGTACCAGGCAACTGAGCGCACGGCTCTCCCGGTGCGGCCTACCAGATGGTGGTCCCTTTGGCACTCGGTGCCTCGGACCTCCTAGCCAGGGGTTCCTGGGCCGGTGGAGTTCCCTTGTAGGCCATAGACTAGCTCCTCGTGCCTTGTCCGCTGCAGCTGATGTACTCTGCCTCTCAGTGGCTCGGTGGGGGATGGGGTAAAAGGGCGACCTCAGCCTTTCTTCCCCAGTCCGGTGTTTGAGCCTCCAACCCGAGGCACCACGGGCTCTAATGGTATATTCATATTCCCCAGGAGGCATTACGCCTCGGAATTCTCTGTGTTGGGCATTTTCGCCTGTTGCCCGCAGTGGGTTCTTGGACTGGTCTCTCTGAGATCCGTAAATGCTGGTGTGTTCTCCCCCAGTGGCTGACTTCGCTGCTTGCGGGGGGTTCTGAGGGTCTTTCCGAAGGCCTCCTCATTGGGTTCGAGTCGCCTCCTCTGCCTGCTCTCCTGGTTCCTAACTTGCCCTCTCAGGGTACTTAGGTTCTTTTGTACTCCGGGGTTCAGGATCTCCTTCGCCCGACGGTCTTCTCGTCTGTCCGGGCTGTGAGGAGGGGTTGGGGGCTTTCCCGGCTCTTCTTGGTCGAACTGGCCCTCTGGAGGGGCTTGTGTCATCGTCGGCTTCCATCGCCTCCCCCTTCATGGTTTTTTTGTCGTTTCCATATTCTATCGATCGCTTCTGTGATTGCGTGGGCAGGGCTACGCCACCAGTTGGCTCCAATCGACTGGACTGACGCATACTGCGGGTGCCCATTCTCCCTCACCCCAGATGCTCCTCTGGTTCCCATTCCTGTACAGAGGAACAGTCCTCCGCTTTCTTTTCATGGGCTTTACCGTCGGGTTCTCCTCGGCTCCGGGGTTTCTCGATCATTATGGCGGAGGTTGTTGCTTTCCTATTGGATTGCAGCCTCTGTCTGGTGCTATGTCTGGGCTGTTTGCTTCTTCTTGATCCTTCTCCTCTGTCCTTCAGGGCAGGGTGGTGGAGTCTCTGCTGCGCTTCTGTGCAGTCGGGCGTCTCCCTCCTTTCGGGCGACGGTCGGCTCTGGATCATTGACGTTCTCCATCCCACCTGGGCTCAGGTTCTTCTGTTCCATGTCTTGTCCTGTTGGGGCGGACTGCCGTCCTCTGAATCCCCGGGTTCGTCTCCCGGGGATTGCCTCCTCGTCCCTCCTCTGGTAGTTGAATGCCAACGACCTGCTTTTAGGGGTGGCCTGGGTTTTGACTCCCCTGGTGGCTTTCCCTAGGGATGCCAACCTAGGTGGGGGGGGGGGCGGTGGTCGCCCTCTCCAAGGAGTCTGGGGTCTCGTCTTCAATTCGCGGTCCTCTGTTCTCTGGGAACTGAGAGTGGTAATTGAGGTCCTTCTTGCTGTTCGTGTTCCTTTCAGGGGATGGGCCATTCTAGCGAGAGGCTGCTGTGGCAGCAACCATGAAGCAGTGAATCTCCTGCCCCGTACCCCACACACCCTGCTGTGGCTGTGGGTTCGGTTCCTAAGCTGTACATGTCGTCCAAGTCATGATCTAGGGATGACACATGCTGGCTACAGGCTCTCCTCCTAGCAGGCCCCGTTCCCTGGCAACTGTGGGCCACTAGCCATTGGGCGATGCTTTATGTATTCGTCCGACCGCATTTCTCCTCTTCCTTCTGTAGTCCGCCTGATAGGATCCCTACCCCTTCAGGCAGGTTTTTTCAGTCTCCGGGAGGTCCTCCCGGGAAGGGCGAGCCTGGTCCGAGCGGTGTTCTGCTCCCTGGTCGCCAGTTGGGATGCCCGGAGCTCGTCCTTTTTTGCTTCCAGTGCGATTCATACTGTAGCAGCCTATGTCTCCCTGTACCTCGAGTTGAGGCCTGGGTGGGGGATGGACCTCTTTCTCCCAGACGGGGGTTTTTTCTTATTGCTTCTGGCTTCCTGTCCCCCTTCTCCCTTTTCGTGAGATTCCTGGGGAGGGTCTGGTCAGGAGTCCACTGTTCTGGGGCCTCTCTATGACCGAGGTGGTATTGGTTCATCCTTCTCATGGCGCTCTTGGTCAGTGGACCAGTCCTTTTGCATTCGGACCTCGGCTTGCTATCTCGTGGTCATCTGTTCCTTCGGATCAGCTGCAGCTCAACTTAGCTGCAGGGTTTCTGAGGGCCACGGCTGAGGCCTCTGGGCCTGTCGGCCGAGTTGGTGGCCTCCTTGGGGACATTCCGCATTCCGGTCACTTCGGCATTTGTCATGCGGGTGTGAAGAGTTTTTTTCTCCTACATGTGGTTGGGGCCGGCATCTTTGATCCGGCACTTTGTACGTGCCGGGTTTGGCGTTCGGTTCTAGGTTTGCTACAGAGGTGGCAATTCTTCGCTGGTTTGGCGATGCTTGGGGTCTGCTTGTCGTGTTTGTTCCTGGACTCCGCTTCTTCCACCCTCCTGGGTCCTCATTGTTGGCCTGACTGGGCTTTCTCGCCCTTCCTTTGGACCTCTGTCCTCCTGTGATATCCATTATTGTCTAACGGGTTGGCGTTTCTGCTGGCGATTGCTTCTGGCCGATGTGTTGGGGGGCTTCAGGCTTTCTCTGGCCAGGACCCGTCGCTGTCTGTCCTGGATGACTGCTTTGTCCTTCACCTGGACCCTTCGTTTCTTTTATTTTGCTGTCCATAGTGCGGTGCTCTGGAGTGTGGGCGTCCTGGCGTGTGGCTCTATGTGTCGTCCGGCCTTTTGTCGTCATACGGGCGAGGCAATGGCTATAAGTACTTTCGCCTCCTGGTTTCGGAATGTCTTTCCGGACTCCTTCCTTTCCCAGCTGTTCCTGCTCGTTTCTCCAGTTTTCCCTCTGTCTCCTGGGGGGACAGGGGCTGGGGCTTCTCCGGAGCAGATTTGCTACGCTGCTTCCTGGGGTTCATTGCATGCTTCCCGAAGCTTTACTGTCTGGCCCTGGCTTCCCCTGGGGTTTGGCTTTTGGCAGGATAGTCCTGCAGGCTGTAATCCCACCCTAAATATTAGTTCGTTGGTATGCCTCCTATGCTGTCGTGGAAGGTGACTAGAGAAAATAGAATTATTCTTACCGTTAATTCAGTTTCTAGGAACCTTCCACGACACCACTTATTTCCCTCCCTATATTCCTCGATTTTTCCTGGAATGTGTTACTGTTATTATTGCTCTCAGGCTATGGTTCTTTGTAAGACACTGGCTAGTGGGAGGTGGGAGGGTCCTTTTAACCTCTTCTGCTTCCTGTCCCAATTAGGGCGTGGCGAGGCTACCTCCTATGTTGTCGTGGAAGGTTCCTAGAAACTGAATTAACGGTAAGAATAATTCTATTTTACGGAGTCCATAACTGCACCCACTCACTTCCCTCCCTCTCTTTCACGAATTCTGGTGTGCTTGCTTGTCTCATTTAGTGGTGGTTGTATGACGTCTAGGGTCTACTGATTTTTTGATGCATTACTCAATGTTGTGACGATTCTCTTAACTATGTGGTTCCTCTCATGCTCTGTAAAACAAACTGAGGAGGCGAGGAGGACCACCCCTTTTTATCTGTAGGTTTCCTGTCCCTATGGGCGGATCCCCTCTCTCAAGTGGGTGCTGTCATGGACTCCATAAAACATGATTACCGGTAAGTAATGTTGTCTTTCGCAGAAAACCTGCACAACAGGGTCCCAAGCAGAACTAATTTATGCAGCAATTTGCGGTATTGCCATTGAAATAAGTAGGTAGTGTGGCGCCCTGCCAACACAGGTAACCACATATCTCTCTGCTGCACAGCTGGGTTTCCACAGCAGGTACTACTACAAACAACAGTTTCCACCCCAGCACAGTAGGGGGAGCTCAACCTGCTGCACTTAGGCAGGATCCCCTATAAATACTGCTGCTGTGTGCGGAGCTAGTCAGAGTGTGGCAGATGCTAGAAGAGCTGCAAGGGAGTTCTGGTGCTGGGGCCACGAGTAGGCCCAGGCCAGAGACGCAGAGTAGCCCATCAGTGTCCCACCAGCCTAAGTGGGACTGAAGGCAGGAAAAGACAGGAGTAGAAGAAAGGAACAGAAGCAAGGAACCGAAAGCTTAGTCGCGAGCTAGTTCCCAGCAAGAGAAACGGATATTGGGCATCCGCACCGGTGGGAAAACTCCAAGCCCCACTGAAAACCTCTTGGCACCGAGGAAGCTTCAGCTACCCGGTCTCCTTAGAGAGTCACAGAGAGGGAGCCAGGACTAGCAGGGCCTAGAGAAGGTCATCCCAGAGACCGCACAGGAGGAAGAGAGGGAGAGAAAAATACAAACAGAAGAAGAGAGTGGAGGCAAGTCAGGATTTAATAGACTGTGCTTTATTAAACACACAGAGGAGGAGGTCTTATACCCACTTGCTGTGGGAGCCCACTGTGCAGCCCAGCTACCCATCAGTGCTTGGGACCATTTGCCTGAATACCATCAGTAAAAGGTAAAGACACTTCTGCTGCGTGTTTGCCTTCTTTCTTCTCCCTCTCTGTGCCCCTTCAAAGACTCTACCTATTCTCCCAAACCGTCCCAGCTCTTCTGCATCCTGTCCATTCCTCACCACTCTGCCCCGGAGGTCCCAGTCCTGCCTGCGGGGACTATACCATCAATGCCGCAATCCCACCGACCTCCGGAGGACTGTAGCGACACTGGTGATCCCTCACCAAACACAGCAGGTGGCATCACGACAAAAACTGTATATAGTTCCCTGTAAATACTCCCCCCTTTTCAGTTGACCCCCAGGGCTACGGCCTCGGGCAAGCCGCCCGTGACATCCCAGACCCCGAAGCCGGCCGAGTGCTGAGTACCCGAGCCCTTGGTGCGTGTCAACTTTTGGCGTCACGAACAGGATCCTGTGCCCGGTACCACCGGGTACTATGTGCTGTTTATTGACTGTAAAGTGTGACTGGAAAGTTCCGCCGCCATTACTGCGCCGAATAGTGGGAAGAAAGGGGGCGTGCCAGCTGCAGAGCGCGAAACTGAAGTCCCGCCCCTCGCTCAGCCGAGCATTCCCGAGCGCTGCGGTCCGAAAACTCCCGAACTAGTTAACCCTTCAGCAGCTGGCTGTAATTAACTAGGGTGACCTCCATTATGTCGGCCTCCTCCAGCGAGGACGAGGCGGCATACGCTGACCCCCAGGTCTACCCCGGACCCTCGATGGCTGCCTCCGGTAGCCCTGCCAGTACCTCCGGTGCATCGGGCACCGTCGCCCCGATAATGCCTATGTCGTTCCCATACATCCCGGGGGCCAAGTCGTTGCCCCAGTATGATGGCCGCCCTGATACGCTGGATGAGTATGCTATGACCGGCCAACAACGTGCTACGGTGGTGCATGGACAGTTAACTGGGGCAGCAGAAAAAGAAAGTGTGTCCTGGTCTGTTGCTGAACGCAGATCAGTCCCTGCAATATTTGATAAGCTGAGAACTACCTTTGAGGAGTGTAATGAAGCTGACATCCGTATGCGCTTTCATCACTGCTACCAGAGGCCGGGAGATGACATCAGAGCTTATGCCTGGCGCCTGGAGAGAGCACTGCGCGCCCTCATACATATCAGCCCTGCCAGTGTACGAGATGAAAACAAGCTTCTTATTGAACAGTTTACCCGGGCCTGCTATCCCCTGAGGACAGTAAAAATGTACGCTGGTGGTCATTAAGCAATCCAGATGCTGATTTTAACACCATGAAAGAAATGGCCATCAAAGGGTTAAATCCGGTAGAAACCCATGAAGCTGCAATGAAACGGTGGTGTGACGGTGAGGTGCAGGCTACTCCAAAATCTGTACTCGTGACTGCAGCCACGCACAATATACAATCTGCACAGCCTGACAAATATGATTCCCTGTGGGCTGAGATACGTGTTGAAATGCGTGAAATGAATAAAAACATCTCCCAATTGATGAACGCTATGCAGATACAGAAGAGCCAGCAGCCAGCACCAAGACCCCAAACCAAGCCTCAGCCGCAGATCCAACTCGCCAACAGCCCGGATGACGTCCCATGCGAGGGAAGCAAGCTACAGCCTACAGAGGAAGGACCACCGAATGCTACAGCTCCGCTGTGGAGCCCATCTGCCGCAGCTGTAATTGCATCGTTCATCTCGCCAGACGCTGTCCTTTAAACGGGCAGTCCCTGGGAGCCGGGGCCAAACCTCAGGACTAGACCAACAGGGCCCAGCCACCTGGTGCAAGACCTTCATCGGACAGAGGCCGTTTCTGTCCATTGTGCTGGATGGCATCCCGGTACCTGCTCTACTGGACACCAGATCGCAGGTGATCCTCGTCCCGTTTATCCTTTATAGAAAGTATTGGGCTGATACAGAACTGAAACAGCCCAAGGTAGACATTTCCCTTCATGCAGCAAATGGGAAACCAATTAATGTGATGGGGGTTAGAGAAGTGCCCATAAAGGTGGGAAGGGTAGAATTACAAAATCAAGGGGTCCTTGTAGTAGCAGAAGCCACTAATGCAAATGATCCTTATGTTATCTTGGGTACCAATGTTGTTAGCAATTGCACGCAGGAGGTATTGTCTTTGCTTCAACAGATTGCTGAAACTGCCAGGCCTGGTCAGAGGAAGATTATCCAACATGAGATCAGAGCCATCTTACACCAACAACAGGTAACAATTACAGGTGGTGAACTTGGTACTGCACGGGTGACAGACCCGATACCTATTGTGATACCCCCAATGAATGAAATGATGGTTTGGTGTTGAGCAGCTATAGGTCTGAGAGGGTAGGACTATCAAGCATTAGTGGAGCCCGTGAGCACAGAGCACAGACCTACACTGTTGACAGCCAGGGGGGTGGTTAATGTACACAAAGGGAGAGTACCAGTTCGCATCTTAAACTGTGGCAGTGAAGAGGTTAAATTACCCAGGTATACCACCGTTGCCAAATTATACACAGTCAGCAACAACAAGATTCAAACAGTGCCACCCGAACCCCACGAGGAAGGGGCAAAAACTGATCAAGCAATTGGGCCACTGGAGGACTGGTGCCAGCAGCTCCATGTCGGAACTGACACCACTCCTGTGTATGAAAAGCAAGGTGTGTACCGGCTGGTCAAAGAATTTGAACAAGTTTTCAGTAAGCATCCACTTGATTTTGGTAGGATAAAAGGGGTACAAATATATAAAGAAAGAGGCAGCACTCACCAGTATTGTGCAGCGGAGGTCTCTTTAATCCAGCGTGTTTATGGATTCATGACAGAGTGCAGGGAGGTGACCTCCATGGTCACCTCCCTGCACCCTGTCATGACTCCATAAACACGCTGGATTAAAGAGACCTCTGCTGCACAATACTGGTGAGTGCTGCCTCTTTCTTTATATATCTGTTACTGCTTGTGCTGTGGATTAGCACCACCAGAGGAAGAATCTGCCTACAGGGCAATCCGCCCGGAGCATGACGGTTGATATTGCCACTTAGTGCCCTGAAGCCTTATTTGATAAAAGGGGTACAACATCACATACCTACAGGTACATATCCACCAATCAAAGAGCGGTATAGGCCTATTCCACCTGCACATTATCAAAAAGCCAAAGAAATGTTACAGGACATGAAAGACGCAGGGGTTATACGAGATAGTTGCAGTGCCTGGGCAGCACCATTAGTCCTAGGAAAGAAAAAGGATGGCAGTATGAGGATGTGTGTAGACTATAGGCAAATAAACCGCATAACACACAAAGATGCTTACCCGTTACCACGTATAGAAGAGTCTTAGCTGCGTTGAAGTCTGCCAACTACTTCTCCACCTTAGATCTCACTAATGGGTATTGGCAGGTGTCTGTAGCCGAAGAAGATCGAGAGAAGACGGCATTCGCAACACCTATGGGCCTATGTGAGTTCAACAGTATGCCCTTCGGACTATGTAATGCACCCGGAACCTTCCAGAGGTTGATGGAGAGTTGCCTGGGGCATAAGAACTTAGAGACGGTACTGCTCTATCTGGATGACTTGATCGTGCATTCCAAGACCTACGAGGAACATGTCGCCCATCTAGGAGAAGTGTTTGAAGCTCTGGCTAAATACGGGATGAAGCTGAAACCATCAAAATGACACCTGTTAAAGCCAAGAGTGCAGTACCTGGGACACATAGTCAGTGCTGAAGGCGTGGCCCCTGATCCAGACAAGGTAACAGCAATCAGAGAATGGCCAGAACCCAAAACCATCAAAGAGGTACGTCAATTCCTGGGTTTGGTGGGCTACTACCGAAGGTTCATCAAGGAGTATACCAAGAAGGCTGCTCCTCTGCAAGACCTGCTAGTAGGCCAACCCATGAAAGGCAAGTCAAAGGATTCTCCGTGGAGGTGGGGTAAAGAGCAATAAGAATCGTTCCAGGCGATGAAATAAGCCCTGACAGGAGAAGAAATCCTACAGCCTGCCATTCCTGCTGTATATAGACGCCAGCAATGTGGGACTCGGAGCCGTCCTTTCCCAAAAGCAAGACGGTAAGGAGAGGGTGATCGCCTACGCAAGCCGGAAGCTGCGACCCACAGAGAGGAACCCAGAAAATTATAGTTCCTTCAAGCTGGAACTCCTGGCCTTGGTCTGGGCTATCACAGAGAGGTTTAAACACTACCTAGCCTCTAGCAAGTTTACCGCCTATACGGATAACAATCCGCTCACCCACCTGGAGACTGGAAAGTTGGGAGCCATGGAGCAGAGATGGATGGTCAGACTCTCCTACTATCAATTCACCATCAAGTACCGGGCTGGACATCAGAATGGAAACGCGGATGCTTTATCCAGGATGCCCCATCTATCAGAAGAGGGAATAGATGAAGATGAGCTGGAAGAAGTGGAGTTACCTGCTTTCCATCATGTGAGAGAAACCCAATCCCAGCAGACTCGTCAGAACCTCTGTACCGAAGCAGTAAGCCTCTTATCTCACTTCAACTGGGAGAATGCACAAGACCAAGACCCAACCGTTGGTCTAATCAAGCAGATGATAGCTCAGGAGTCAGCAAAGCTGCCTGCAAACCCTCCCGCTGATGCCAAACATCTATGGAACGAACGAGGTAAACTGTTCCAGTATCAAGATAAATTGTGCCGGCAGTACATAAATCCAAGAACCCATGAAATGGCGTGGCAAATCATCGTGCCAAAACCAGATGTTCCCATGGTCCTACATGCCTACCACAACAAAACTGGTCATTTCGGATGGAAGAAGCTCGAAATGCTGCTCAAAAACAGATTCTTTTGGCCAGGTATGCGCTCATCCATAGAAAGTGGTGTAGAAAGTGTTAAGCCTGTACCCTGAGAAGAAAAGATGTACAGAGCCAGAAAGCTAAGCTTGAGTCAATCATAACCATGCAGCCGTTGGAATTCGTCGCCTTGGACCATGTAAAGTTAACTCCAAGGAAATCCAGCTATACATACACCTTGACAATGGTGGACCATTATTCAAGATTTTTAATGGTAGCCCCTGTAATAGAGTTGACAGCTGCAACTGCTGCAAAAACCTTCCAAAAAGTCTTCTGCAGACCGTTAGGATACCCAGATCTATCACCAGACTCAGCAGGTAGTGTCACGACAATTTTGTATATAATCCCTGTAAATACACCCCCCATTTCAGTTGACACCCAGGGCTACGGCCTCAGGCAAGCCGCTCGTGACATCCCAGACTGGAAGCCGCTTGAGAGCTGAGTACCTGAGCCCTGGGTGCGCGTCACTAGGCAGCGCGCGCTGCCTAGATACCCGATGTATACCTTGGTTACCAGCCTTCTCCGCTCACCTGCTGGTATCCAAGGTACTTATTACAAATCCCCCCAAAATACATCTATATTACATGAGTCCTTATAAATAGGAAGGATTGGTAATGTAGGGCAGTAACATGGCGGCAATGCTCAGAATCACCATTAATTATAAGAAGTCCTCCCCAAAAATGCAATAATAATATATTAGTCATAATAAATAGGAAGGGATCAGACAGAATGCTGCACAGAGGGTGAAAAATGTGAAAATGATTAAATGCAAAAATATAGAAAAAGTGAAGAAAAAGTGAATAAAGCGCACGTCAGAGACCTCATCAAAAAGCAGGAAAATACCTGAGATAACGGGCAAAATAAATCCAAACAAATTTGTAATTACATCAAGGGAAGAAAATTAAATTGTCCAGCAACAGCTTGATGGGGAATCCCCAACTATGTATAAGGGATCCCAGAGTCTCTGAAAATCTTTGCATAAGAGGCAATCTTTTTGTGCCTTGCAAGCATGGTCTTGTTAACAAAAATGGTTGTCCCGCAATTGCGTTTATTTTAGCAGGAAAAATAAACTTTACTGGAGTGAAGAGCATAATATGGAGAAATATACAGCCAACTACTGTATGTGGCAAACCTGAGTTTATTCCAAAGGGTACGGACACACTGGCGTGAAAGTCGGACGACTGCAATGCGTGATATAATCGCATTGCAGTCGGACCATGTTATTCTATGTCCGAGAGCACATTGGCAAGTGTTGGACACTTTTTTCTCATCTTGATCACGGACGAGAAAAAAATCGCAACATGATGCCACAGTATGCGATTCACACGCAAGACTCGCCAATGCAATTCTATGGGTCCAACAAAATCATGGACCGCACACGGACCATCGGAGAGGCATCCGTTTTTTTCACTGATACATTATCATTCTGCAGCTGAGAGCACTGTAAAATGTTCCTGTAAATGATTATACAGCAAATAGCTGCTCAGAAAAATTAACTGATTGCACACGGACAGCACACGGATGTAATCTGAGAGAACAGTCGGATGCTCGCATAGCAGTTGGATGCAAAACGGAGTAAAAAACGGATGTCACTCGTCCAACTCTCCTGGATGATAAACGGACCGTTTTTTTTTTTTTCATGCCAGTGTGTTTCCACCCAAAGATGAAAAAACACCAGTAGGGCTAGAAGGGCAGATTTACCTTTCATAGAGACTGGTCGTGCAACACCTGTTAAACTCCTACGTGGCAATCAACCATTGTACATAATAACAGGCTCCTACCCGCCAAGGTACGAACTGCTAAGTGCACAAAACAACCAGTCCGTTACAGGATCATTAAAGTATTGTGTGTACAGGAGGTTCAGCAAGAACCATGCAGCAAAGCCCAGAGTGTATGAATACAGAACAGCCTCAATATTAGAGATCCTCCACTAAAATGATTGCGCTCGTATCACCAGTATAAATATATAAGGAATATAAATTCCAAGAGGTTTTTTGTAGCGAGAAATATTTATATTAACAGTCAAATTAAGAAAAATACAGATTTATTTTTTAATGATCAAGTCCTGGAAAGTTAGGAAATGATCAGACTTCTCAAGAACATTTGTGGGGTCCACATTGTGGAGAATGTGGATGAAAATTTGTTTAAATAATAATAGTTGTGGCCTGTGAGAGATAAAGACCAGGAATTAATTGTGAAATGGGGTAAAATGTGTTTTAATGTGTAATGTGGGTCACATTAGCGTCATCCATTAGGTTGATGAATCCGTTTGGCACTTAGAATTTTTTAGCCTGAGCGCATAGCGTTAATGTAATGTAACGCTGTGCTCAGGCTGCATATTCATCCCTCTGGTTACCGGACTCACAGCGCAGCCGGGAGCTAACAGAAGGACCGGATATGCGCTTTTGCTGAGTGCAAAGGAAAACTCTGCAAACCGCGTTTCCTGTGCGCTCAGGGATAGCGCATATCCGGTCCTTCTGTGTGGAGCTGCCGGCTGCACTGAAACACCATTAACCATAGGGATGAATATGTAGCCTGAGCACAGCGTTACATTATGTTAACGCTATGCACTCAGGCTGAATATTGCTAAGTTTCAAACCGATTTGTCAACCTAATGGCTGACGCTAATGTGACCCTAGCCTAAAACACATTTTACTCTATTTCACAATTACTTCCTGGACTTTATCACTCACAGGCATTTGGTATCTAATATATTTCTTACAGCTCATACATGGACAGACATGAAATGATCTCACCTATAACATGTACAACAGATCTAATAAAGATTAGTAAACTGCTTCTGTTATAGTCAGGAATGACACTGATATCAAGGGACTTCGGACAGGGTCTGTCGAGCACAAAATTGGCTCATATGCCAATGACGTAATATTCATTTGCACTGATGTTGCTTCCACGCTTCCCCATATTATCTCCACCTTGCAGGGCTTTTCTCTGGCCTCTTACTATAGATTGAAGATGACTAAGTCCTCTATTTTCCCCATCAATTTGTCTCCCTTAACCCAGTCGGATCTCTGTGCACAATACCATTTCATTTGGTCACCGGATGGGTTTACTTAGGGATCCATATCACCTCAACGACTAAAATTGTTAGATCCAATTGTAACAGCCTGAATAAAGATTTAAAAAAAGATATCCAATGATATTCTGCTTTGCAGCTGTCTTGGATAACGAGAATAAATATAGTAAAAATTACTCTTCTTCCCAAAATATTGTATCTCCTGAGATGTCTGCCCCTCCACTTCCCAAATAAATTCTTACATTTATTTCAAGCGCTCCTAGGACATTTTCATATGGCGTAATAAGCCTCATCGCGTTGCTATGAAATCCCTCACCCTCTTTCAAAAGGGGGCCTGTACTTTTGGAAGCGGCCAAATCCTGGTGGGTGGAGGCCCCGATGTCCCTCTGCTTGCAAATAGAGTCCATCCAGGCACTTCGGAACTCTACTAAAATTCTCCTAGAGATGGCCCTTTTGCAGTATAAAAGTACCACTTGTCACCTCGGCACGATGTTGACTATGCTGGGGATGTGGTATAAATTGAGCAGGGAACACCTCCCGTTTCTCTACCGATACATTTCATTGGTGGCCGTGGAGAATATGGTACATTCGTTCTCATTGGCATCTTGGAAAGAACGGGGAATCTCTCAGTTGGAACAGATTTTAGACACATCGGGCCTAATGCCCTTTTCGGCCATAGCGTCTAAATTTTCCCTACCTAATGCAATATTTTTTAGATTCCTCCAGCTCTGTCATTTTCTTAATTCCATATCCCTTCCCTTTTTAGAAGTGGGATCCTTTGATAAACATGCCATGCAGCCTCTAGACATGCTTCTCGCTAATCCGCTTGTATAAATCATCTCGAACAAGCCAAGAAACTTCAATTTGGGTGGTACCTTACCCCGCAGTGTCTGGCTAGGTTCTAAAGCAATAAGCATTCTGCCTCCTCCTTGTGCTGGAGGAAGTGTCAACATCAGGGTTCTACAGAACATGTTTGGTGGTCATGCCCTAGATTACGACCCTTTTGGTTGATAGTTGAGCTCCTTCTACAGACTATTTTGGGTTTTACTTTCGTCCTGGATGCCCCACTGCCACTCTTGGGGATAGGGCTGGAACGTATCCCTCATACCTTAAGTCCTGTTACCACAAATGTATTAATAGCAGCTAGGTAATGCATCACGGCTTGTTGGAATTCTTCTTCTATCCCATGGAGGGAAGAATTGTTATTACGCATTAACTCACACTTCCAACATGAACTGATTCTTACGCATGGTCTCCCAGGAAATCTAAGGTGATACGTTGGTAGGATCCCTGTTACAACTCTTAACCCCTCTCTCGACTATGCCTGTACTACGAGTCTCATGCATTCCAATGACGCATATAACTCTGCTGTCACTGTCCGATTTGATATTAATTTGATTTTCGTTGTGGCTTACTCCCTACCTCTCTTCCCCTTTAGCTCTTCCCCTTCCCTCCCTAACCTGTTAATATGTTCTTCATTTTTATTGCCATTCTTGTTTCCTCCCCTCTGCGTAGGGGTGTTGTCTCAGATGGCCTTTGGCCGAGTTCTTTTCTTTGTCTCCTCCCTTAAAACTTCAATAAATAATTATTGGTTAAAAAAAAAAAAGATTAGTAAACTGGCTACACAGCCCTAGATAGATATAATATTCAGCTTCTTTCTTACCTGAAGATCCATCTTGTGAAATGTGTCAGGAGACGTTTGGGGCAGATTAAGGTCAGTCATAATGTGGGCCAGTTGTGGACTGCCATTGTAAGAGCGGGAGTTCTGTGCTGTCAGGGTCAGTAATTTCACAGTCAGGAACTACTAGCCCTCCTCAGGACACCGCCATAGGCTATTCTCCATGGACGTATGATTGGTTATAGGACCCACTTCATGGACACTTCCATTTTGGCTGAGATCATTTCATGTCTGTCCATGTATGAGCTGTAAAAAATATATTAATACCAATAGTCATTGGGACCACGGACCTATAGGCTTCTGGTTTATATACTATTCACCAATGTTTGCTTTTGATCGTTCTTACATGCTGTAGCTATTACTATTTAATATTTTGCACATTGTGTTCCCTATGGGTTGGTTACCTGTTCTGTTTTCACTGAATGTGATACCTGCCTAGTAGATAGGGATTTTCTGAGTATACCCGCTGACCTCTGACATGCAGTCATGTTCTTTTGACTATTGCCATTTTTTTAAAAGGTCAGATGGACGTTGTTTGTTTTTTGTCTGTTATGTGTTTTTTGATGTGGGATGTCTATGTTCGTCAGTCTTACATATCTGTATGTGAGTGGTAGTTGTTAATATTTATTAAGTTAGGTTTTATCTTACTTGGTGCTTTATCTATAGATGTAATGCTACTTGTGACCCACCCTAAGGCCATGGGTACTCAGATCCCGGGCGTTGATTATGGGGGGATTGCCACGGGCGGTCGATACCCGGGTCTGTGGCCCTGGTGGTTGCTTAAAAAGGGGTTTGCAAAACAAAAAGGATATTGTGCTAAAGAGTTTGTGACACCACCTACGGTGTCTGGTGATGGCACCAGCGCTGGTGCAGAACTCCGGGGATGATGGATGGGCATCCTGATGGTGATGCTCCCCATAGGTGGAGCGGGGTCCCGAGGCAGTGCTGTGGAATAGGATTTGGCACAGGGAGATGTCTCTGCAGGCGAGAAGTCTCTACAGTCTCTGGGTTGGACAGGATCAGGGCTGTAAAAACTAACACACATACTGGGAGTAGTTTTCCGTACTTTTACTGATGTTAAACTGGCACTATCCAAGGTACACTCCAGGTGGTCGGGAAGCACTTCAGGATTTCCACAGCGAGTGATTTGTAAGGCCTCCTTGTTCCTGTCTTACTTGTGTTTAATCCTGACCTGTGTAAAATCTGGCCTGGCCTCCCCTTTGTCTCTCACCCGTATGGTAGGTAATAAGAACTGCCAGTCCCGCTAAGTGCCCTGATTACCCTTTTGTCTACCTGACTTTGGACTGTTTGCTTACAGTGAGCACAGCGGGCTGTCTACACGGCATTGCACCCCTGTACCTTGGTGCTTGATGCTGTCATGGAGCAAGACTCTGCTACTGTTGGCTGTTCCTCAGGAGGTCCTGTCAAACAAGGTTTATTTGCAGGGAGGGAGGACGTGGAGGAGTTCTTTACCATCTGTAATGAACAAGACATTGTCTCTGTAATGACAGAGAGACACTTGGAGCAAAAAATATCCACTCTAGCCGAAAAAGAATTGAGATTGTTTTGGACGGTCATGTCGCTAAGATCTTATGTGGCCTGTGGACGTGTCCCTAGAGGTCTTCGAGTGATTAAGAGCATGGCCTCTAACACTATTGATAAAGACTATGTCAGGAAATGGGAGCTGATTCAGCTCGAATCATCAAAACAGTTTTTATGCTTGGTCCTGGAACAAAACGAATCTGAGCATTTAAGGGTCACTAATGAATTAATTACTCTCAGGCATGAAATGGAGTCGAGGTGCAAAAAGGAAAAATGGGCGAAATTTTTGAAAAAGCTGGACTTAAAGGGATCCTGTCACCCCCAAAACACCTGTAAACCTATTAAAACCTGTCCCTAGAGCATATTAACACTATCCCTACACTCTTTTTACCTCCTAAATGCAGTAAGTGACATTGAATAAAAACGTTTTATAAGTACCTGATTAGTGCTGATAATGAGTGACTATCTATTCATAGTCACTCATCAAGACTGCCCCTCTGCTTCATATCACGCCTATTCAGGCGTGATCGTCAGCCTAGATTCAAATTGCCGCCTCCCTGCCGTGCCCTGTCTCGTCCGAGGCTGCAGTGTGGCTGGTGACGCGATCCGCGTCATTCCCGGCGCCTGGTGACGTATTTAGACCGGCGCCGCGCTGTTAGCTTCAAAATGCGCACTGCGCATGCGCATTGGGCATGCGCAGTGCGCATTTTGAAGCTAACAGCGTGGCGCCGGTCTAAATACGTCACCAGGCGCCGGGAATGACGCGGATTGCGTCACCAGCCACACTGCAGCCTCGGACGAGACAGGGCACGGCAGGGAGGCGGCAATTTGAATCTAGGCTGACGATCACGCCTGAATAGGCGTGATATGAAGCAGAGGGGCAGTCTTGATGAGTGACTATGAATAGATAGTCACTCATTATCAGCACTAATCAGGTACTTATAAAACGTTTTTATTCAATGTCACTTACTGCATTTAGGAGGTAAAAAGAGTGTAGGGATAGTGTTAATATGCTCTAGGGACAGGTTTTAATAGGTTTACATGCGTTTTGGGGGTGACAGGATCCCTTTAAAATTGATTCCCTTACAGGAGGACATTAAGAACTCGAAAAGAGAAAAATTTATAAGGGATAAGGTCGATTATGACGAAAGCAGGATCTTTACATGGGGGAAGATAGAGGGTACCCCTAAAAAGAAAGGCTCATATCCTGCTGGCCCCAGGAAACCAGTGACAACTAAGACTCCAAGTAAGCCGACCCATAAGCTACCAACTGACATGGTCAATAGTGGTAACGTATAGATAGTGTTGAACCTGGTGATACCGAAGGGGAGGATGGTTTGGGGAGTAGCGACAATGAGGGCTATGTGAGCGCAGGTGACAAGTCTCCAGCAGTTATCCAAGAAAAGCCTGTCTCTTTAGATCGAGAGTACGGAGAGGAGGACGGAGACGACGACGTGCTTCTGCCCCCTCTGGGGAAACGCAAGCAGGTCTCATGGAGGAATTAGAACCATACCAGCTAAAGATTTACAATCTGTCTAATAAGACTCTGACCACGGACATGGAATCTCTACTACAGAAGGGCTTGAACTTTTGCATTGAGGATCGGTTCAACTATCCGGAGTTTCGAGAGGATTTATTTAAGTCCACACGGAAGCTGTATTTATTTAAACATTTTGAGTCTAAAAAATGTTCTCAGATCACTAATAAATCTAATGATATCAGTAAAATCGCACTAAGCACTGTAGAAATTGGTCCGCTTGTTTTTTTTTGCATCAGAGGCGACGCATCCCTCTCTGCTCGCGGACACACAGACTTTGCTGAGTTTGAGCGAGCCTGGTGCGGTCGAGGGCGGTAGTGATGTTGTTGATTCTGTCGCTGATCCTAGTAGACCATATTTCACAGGGGGTTTGAGTTCTACATTTATGCCACCGATTGCACCCGGGAATAATATTGACCTTTTTACAGAACTAGTGGATCGGGACATTAAGGCCCTAATTTATCCTAGTCCGCATAAAAATCTATCCGAATCCGAGAGATAGGGCGCTCGTACAAATGAGGGGGTGGCGGGATGTCGTTTTTCGGAAGGCAGATAAAGGGGGCAGCATTGTGCTGGTAGATAGGGAAGCGTATGTGGCCGAAGCAGAACGGCAGCTAAAGAATGTAACCACATATCTACCCATTAAGGGTGATCCTACAGAAGGTTACAAAAATAAGCTAAGATCTCTATTACGTAAGTATGTTGAGTGCAATGTAATCTCTAAAAAGCAAGCGGAAAAACTGTTCCCTGAATTCCCTATCAGGCCGCACTGGTACTATCTCCCAAAAGTGCACAAAAGCACTACTGCCCCCCCGGGAAGGCCTATTGTCTCTGCTATCGGGTCTCTGACTGAGCCGCTGTCTAAATATATCGACTGGTTTCTTCATCCTTTCATGACAAATCTGCCTTGTTTGGTGAAGGATACTGGCGATCTGTTGAAGAGAGTGGATCAGTTAGAATGGCAGGAGGGGCACCATTTGGTCTCTATAGATATCGAGAGCCTCTACACTCGGATACCACAGGAGTTGGGAGTAAAGGTTATTAGATAATTGTTGGAAAGACAAGCAATAGACCCTTTAGTGGTAGACTTCGTATGTGAATCCTTAGCCTTTGTATTACAACACAATGCCTTTACCTTTTTAGGACAGTGGTTTGTGCAGTTGACCGGAACAGCCATGGGCACGCCGGTCGCATGCACATTGGCCAATTTGTTTTTAGCTGCCTTTGAGGAGGATTGCATCATGTCGTCTGTTAATCCCTACCTGAGATACATCAAACACTACGTATGTTACGTAGATGATGTGCTGATGGTGTGGGACGGGAATGAGGAAACATTCTATAAGTTTATCGCTTATCTAAACGAGACTAATACCTATAATATGCTATTCACAGCTGTATTCGGGGGCTCTGAATTAGAGTTTTTGGACGTAAAATTAAGGATAAATGA
Source organism: Allobates femoralis (assembly GCA_033576535.1). Taxonomy (NCBI): domain Eukaryota; kingdom Metazoa; phylum Chordata; class Amphibia; order Anura; family Aromobatidae; genus Allobates; species Allobates femoralis. Next base: position 350,528,295 of record JARQOC010000003.1, on the reverse strand, counting down.
AGGATCCCTGGTGCGATCCGTCCACAAAAAAGTGACGGCGACTAATTCCCTACTGCATTACAGGAGTGCACACCCCTTACATACGAAAGTGGGGTTGCCTTATAGTCAGTTTTTGAGACTACACAAGATCAATAATACAGAGACGGGTTGGCAATCACAGGCGGATGATTTGGAGCGGAACCTACTACATCGTGGTTATCCGAGACGGATTTTAAAACAGGCTAGACATAGAGCCGCTGTTACCACGGTACTGAGTGAGAGCGCGACAAAATCTGTAGCTGCTACATGCGATAAGAAATTTTATTTTAGTTTTCGGCACGGCCCAATGTTTACTACAATCATGGCCGCCATTAAACGCCACTGGCACGTGATAGCTACAGACAGGGATCTCGCTAAATCCGGTACCCCCAAATCAGTAGTGACATATAGGCGATGCAGGAACTTGGGGGATATGTTAGTGCAAAAACGATTGAAAACATTGTCTGCTAAAAGCACGTGGCTATCTTCCCTCCCAGTGAAGGGCAATTATAAATGCCTTCAATGTAATTGGTGCAGGTACTATTTGGCTGGTCCATGCTTGAGGATTGGGGGCACCGATCATGTGGTGCCTTCCTTCCTTAACTGTAGAAGCAGTTGGGTGGTGTATGTGATTCTTTGTCCCTGTAATAGATTTTATTTAGGCAAGACCATACGCCCCGTGTTTCATCGTTTCCGAGAACATTTTAACTCCATTCAATCTGGGAAGGGGTCCCCAAGATTGATTGAGCACATGCGGGAATCACATGGAGGGAACCCCGAGCTTTTGCGGTTCGCTTGCATCCTAAAGGTTAGTATAAATGAAAGAGGGGGTAATACCCATAGGCAACTGTTAAGAGAGGAAGCAAGATGGATCCTCGATACCGATGCCCAAGGAGCCTTGGGACTGAATGATAAGTTGGATCTTGCAGTATTCTTGTAATTTGAAGCTCTTTTATTCACCTTGTTTGCTCCACACAACCGTATATATTTATTCTTTATTACTTTTTGTTATTTAGGGATGTTTGCATTCTTGAGTCATCATGCAACTTGTGTTAGTCCCTTACTAGTTGTTAAGGTGTATATATATTTTTTAAAGCGGTTGGATCCATCCCCCTTCATCATGTCCATGTTTGCATGGGTTCGCTCACCTTCTTGTTACCATCAGAGGATGAGCGGTTTGGGATTATTAACAGGTATTTTACTGTTATCTATTGCTCCTTATTCGTGTGTCTATATATGAGTTCACATGACTATAGCTTAAGAATACTTATTGTATTAATGCGTCCAGGTTTCATGAATTCTATATGTATATTACGGCTTTGGTGCAGTGGATGTTCCCTAGTCACGCTGCTCCGGTCCTTTGTGGCTTTTCATCTGGATCTGTATATAGTTTTAGTTATTTGTGCTACTTGTAGCCACACTTCGACTAAATAAAGAGTCTAATTGGAGAGTTAAATATAATTGCGTGTATATATATACACATAAAAATTCCCTATATGATCTGAACCTCTTCTGTCACTATGCGTTCCGGTCCCTCGGGGTCAGCGTCGTGCTTTAAGCAATATTGCTTTGTTGGGGGACGCTCGCTTTGATTCCCTTGTGCTGCTTAACCGAGTGTGGCTGTTCGCAGTGTCAGCGCTCTTCTGCTCAGGTCTGGCTTGTTGAGAATAGTGGCGATTGGCTTAGAGCTCGCCTCGCCGTAGCCATGCCTCCATCCAGCCAGAGTGTGTCGAGCGCAGAGGTCGCAGCCTGCACGGGATCTTATATGCCACAGTAGGAGCTTGTGCCGTGGGAATATCCGTTGCTAGCCCCATTCCGGGCTTGTCACCAGTGTCTCTGTATTACTTTTATGTAAGTTTCGTTTATTTTTGTTTTGTTTGTTTGTGCATGATGTTTCTGACAATATTTGTTAAAGTTGGCCACTTCAAATATGGAGTGGACCAGCGGAAGTGATGCATGAAGCCACATGTATTTAACATGGAGGCTTACTCACTTCCACTTATCTGGACCCGTAGAAGCGATAGAAGGTCGCGAAACGGCGGCGTCACCCGGCGGTCCCCCGTGACCACCTCCCTGCACCTTGTTTGTCTATGTAACCATGGAATAAAAGGACCATCCATTTCATCTTGGTGAGTGCCGCCTTTTCTTCTAAAGAAGTGTGTTGCTATATCTACTGTTTGGGCTTGGCACCACCAAGGAGGATTTTGCCTTTTGGGAAAGTGTCCCTGGAATGGACTGCCAGTCCCGCTAAGTGCCCTGATTACCCTTTTGTCTACAGAACCTTCTGTTGGATGGCGTTATCTCTCTCACAGCAGTTCCTGGCTCTTTTGTTGGTTGCTGATACAGATGTCCGGGAGATTGGAATCTCCTCGGTGAACCAGTGTTTTCTGCTTGGCTAAGTCCTTCTTAGCACACTCGGACTCCGGTGTCCGGGTTGCTTCCTAGGGTGAACCGGTATGGTTCCTCTGCCCCCACTCTGTCTCTCACCTTGCCTCCGAACCTCACTCTCGGGTTCCTTACTCTGGCTGGGCTCACCTCTGATACGGGTCTAGCACGGCTCCGCTACCAGGGTGTCTTCACAGTACTGCTCCGTACTGCAAGGGATGACAAACCCCGCCCCAAGCACCTGTATTTATAGGGGATCTTGCCAAAGGCAGCAAGTGGGGCTCCCCCTACCGGCCTGGGGTGGAAGGTGTGTGTTTAAGGGTACCTGTCATGGAAATCCCTCCATGCACTAGGTGTTCCTGTGGCTACCAGTATTGCAGGGTGCCACACTTGCATGTGATGAAGTGGAAGAGACTTGAAGAATTCCTATTGAGGCATTTATCCTGATTAGTTTTTTTTATACTGCCATTAGAAGATTTTTTTTATTTTTGTAGTCACTGACATCCCGCTGGTAATTTTTCACCTTCATATTACCCATGTTTCTTTCTAGTTTTTCCAGACTTTTCTCAAGGTCTGCATAAAACGTCATCATATTGTCACTGAGCTTCTTGGTTTAGTTTAGATTGTGGTTCCTCAAACTGAGTATTGGTTTCTTGCAATATTATAGTATTTTTTCCCTGTATTTCAATAAAGGTTAAAGAACAGAGTGTAGCAGCCTCCTACCATCTCCCTGTCAAATCTACTTTGTTGATTTCAGAAGAGCTGAAGTCTGAGGCCTCGTGGGATAATTTTATGTTTGTAATAATTATGAAGGTTTTTGTGCATCATATCCTTGTTTTTTGTTGACCATTTCCTATAAGACCAACATACCAATAAATTGCCCTTCAAGATACTATGATTACAAAAACAATCCAGGAGTCGGGTCAATTACTAACAACGATGCAAAGCTTTATTAAGACAAACTGATTTAAAAACAGTAGATATTAAAAGACCAGAACACACACAGGTAAACCCATAGAGTAATGGTATACTGCACAATTCACCTATCCACCATTACATAGTAATAAATACAATTACACAGTATATACAATATACACATATTACACAGTATATACAATGGCTAATCAAAATATTGTATATTTATACACATATAACCAAGGGAATATCCCTCTGCACAGATACCCGGTGCTGTGCACCCATCAAACTATACTAAATAGCTAGTGCCACATCAATAGTCTTACCACAGCAGATTTAGGTCAGGAGACCATTACACTCAGTGCTGTGTGTAGCTTTGCCCAGGTTATAACTGAAGGCATCATGAATGCAGGACTCCAGCCCCAATCACTAGCAACCTCCTTTCTCACAGAGGGAGTGACCACTGGTTGTCCTGCAAACAGAATGGGACTCATAGAGGGCGCTGTTCACATAGGTTTGCACAGTGTATGCCCAGCCTCTTACATTAACCCCTATCTCAGAAGGTGGGCTATTATGGCATTCAACACTGCTACCTGCTGGAACAAACGCACCCATATGGCCCAGCTACACACAGCAACAAAAAGAGTGCAAGAAAAAACCACAATGACAGGTGCTGAAATTGTGGAAAATCAGTTAGTTCTAAACATATAGCAAATTGTGGGGTATTGGTTTGTCTTTTGGTCCAAAATACTTAAGCTTGTGAGCCACTACATGGCTCCCCACATATCATAAGTCCTATCCACTAATTGCCACATCAATAGGTTAAATTGTTACCTGTGAGTGAGTGACCATCACCCCTAACACAGGTTTCACATTAGCTTCGTGAAAGGGGGGTTTTTTTTTTTTTTTTCTTTCTTGCAGTTTATTAGTGGGGCAGTAAAGTGGCTGCTGATCTTCATCATGATCATCATGTGCGTCTTCACCTGTCCATGATGAGTGACTAATGACTCCGTAGCGGCTCCACCCAGAACCCTGCAGTAATAGTTGTAAATCTGCCTCCGGATATAAGGTCTTGACGTCACTGGCCAGGAAGCTCCCCTGTGACGAAGGAGGCCCCCCTCTGACGATTCTCTACGGTCTTGGCACCCTAGCCATAGGCTTTAACTCGGCATGGTACATGGTTCACTACACATATCAGCATTACTGGTGCCTTATCAAAGCTTTTTCCGTAGGCATTTATAATCCTAAGCAAAAACCCTCCTTCATGAATCACTCAATGTGTGGGTGGTTGCTCATCAGTATCGTGCATCTGTGCTTCCTCCGCCTTCTATCGCCTTGGCATGTCTACATCCTGCAGCATAAGTATATTGTTATTGTGACCAGGTATTAGTAATTATGGCTGCATTTTTCTTCAAAGAAATTAAAAATATTAATTGTCCCCAATTTCTGTAATCTAGATATTACTTACCGTATATGCTCAAGTATAAGCCGAGTTTTTCAGCATAAAAATTGTGCTGAAAAGTGCCCCCCTCGGCTTATACTCAAGTCAGTGACGGCTCAGAGTGTGGGGGGGCGGTGTCCGGGGGCTGGAGGAGGTGGGGGAGGCTGTAATAGGAGCGGGCGGTCACGTGCCCTCGCTCATTAGTGCAATGCAATATGCACTGCATCCCCCTGTCCATCAGCGGCAGAGGGAGCGGTGCATATTACACTGCACTATGTCAGCGCTCCCCCCACAGTGGTATATACAGCTCTGCCCCCCCTGTGGTATATACAGGCACCCCCCCTCTGGTATTTACAGGCCCCCTGTTGCTGCCGCACACCTGTAAAAGAATAGCTTTCATACATATCCTCCTCGCTGTCACCGCGCGCGCATCCTTCGCTCTCCTACCTGCTTGTGCCCGGCGTCCATTTGTTTCAACCAGAGCTGGGGTGCATGAGGTACTCGGTCACCGGGGCTTCTGTGTGGGATGTCACGGATGGTCGGTATCCCCGGTGCCGTGCTCTGGCGAACAATTATACCAGGTGTTGATGGTAAACGGTGGGGGTTAAAGGGGTTATTTACAGGGGAACGTGACGCCACCTGTAGAGTCCGGTAAGATGGTACCGGCGCTGCCAGCCGGCCACTGAGGTGATGGTGAAGGCAACTATGTGTGGTACAGCTCCCCACAGGTGGAGCTTTACCTCAGGGCAGCTGTGGTGAGACGGTGAGGGAGGACAGTGATGGAAATGTGGTGCAGTTCTTGCCCCTCTGCTGTTGATGTTGATGATGTTAAGTCCTTTGAGCTGCGGCAGGAAGAATAACAGAAACCATTTCCAGTTTAACTCTGCTTTACTCGGTACCGGCTGATGGCATAACAAAACATGGTACAGTTTGGTCTAGGGTGTTGTTACCAACTCAGGATTTCTCTTAAGGAGTCTTTAGACGTTCTCTCTCTGTCTTTCAGGGTTTCTACTTTATTTAGATCTTCCAGTCTTTACCACCTTTGAAGAGCTCCCCCGCCAGTCCTACGGTCTGTTTCTAGGAGATAAGGTCTGTCCACTACCCGGTCTGGACAGGGCAACCCGAGAATAAAAAGTTCCCCTCCAGCACCGCAGTAAATGTCTGTCCCTTTTTATTTCTCCTAGTGTTCTGAACCGGTTTTCAGTCCTGAGGGGAGAGGTACCTTTGTGGCGCTGACAGCAACCCGGTTCTGTTGGGCCTGCAGCTCGTCGGTTTTGCAGTCAGGGCTGAACTCCTGGCTGCCTCGGTAGTCCGTGTCACCGGTGTCCCCTCAACATGACCAGCTGGCTCCTACCAGTCCTGGTCCATTGCCATCTGTCCTGGGCCCCCACATAAAGATGGGGTACCCTCCACTCAGCTGGGCTGCCAGGCCTGACCACTCTGTCTGCCTTCCCAGCACCGACTGAGGTAAATTCTCAACTGTCACTCTACTCCTATCCTAAGCTCCGCCCCCACCTGTGGAACCTACCATATTACCAGTTCCCCCTACACTAAGTGGTGCGGTCCTAAGTGAGTGCTAAAAATAGACTCCATAAGATTTAAATCCTAACCTAGCAACTTACAATAATATTACATATAGATGTTAAATGCAATACCACTCTGTGGCGCATACCCGCAGTGGCGCCACACCCCCCCTTGGTGAAACACACCCGTCCGCGGGTGTCAAACCAAACCTGAAATACAAAAATGCATTTTACATATAACATTGAACATTTCTATTAACTGGTTAACCGGGTAACTTTCAAACATATAATAAAAATAAAACTTTTATGTTTACTTGTATTCTTCCTTTGCAGGAGGCTCACTTCTTGTAACGTTACTTTAACTTTTGGGAATTTTTGACTATAGTCTAGTCCTTGTCGGTCCAACTGGGACCAGGTAACATGTCTCTGATTACTGTCATCAGGATTTAACACAAAACAAAATCTTCGCATACATTTATATTCATGTACTGCAAGAGTTAAAACAACAAAAAGAACAATTGCACTTTAACAATTATAGGTCCCGTCTGGGTGGCCCTGCAGTAGGTGTTCCTTCACGTTCCTCCGACCAACATGGACTTCCTGGTAAAGACCCTCCTCTTTGGCAAACCCATACCCAGTACTAAGATTAAAAGTAGTGACCACCCCCCGTTTAAGTTAGTCTAGGGGCAGTGGGGCTGATTACGGGCCATGACGCGAGCTTGGCGGGTCTCAAGTTCATTTGCGTACCAGGCCTCGCGTCGTCGAAGTCGTTCAGCCTTATCGTCGGGTTCAAGGTGGGTAAACCCGGGACGGCCTACCGGTTGCCATGTATGTCCGCTGTTATCGGTGCAGGACGCTGCTCTCCTTCCTCTGCCCGTTGTTGTTGGTGCTGGTACCACGACCCTCGAAAGCTCGCGGGGCCCGGCCTCTTCTGCGCCGCCGGCTGTTCCTTCCTCTCGGTCCTCCTCCCCAGTCAGGTCGGGCTCTGCTGAGAACTGGATAAGGCTTCCCGGTTAGGCAGTCTCCTCTCTTCCGGGCTCAATACTCGCTGGATCCTCCGTTACGGTGCTCGACCCGCCCCCTTGGTTGATTGAGAGCAATGGGGCGGGGAGACTTTTTGACGCCTCTTGAATGGCCCATGTTTGTTGAGGGGCCGAGGCACGCCCCTGGGCCGGCACATAGTTCTTTATGCACTTTTAAGCCCGCCCACCACAAAGTTCCTATGGGCAAGTCTTTCGGGCTTTTCCGGAGCAGCCCACCACTACACTTCGTCACTCCTCGGCAGAGCGGAGGGGGCGGGGCTTATCTTCCCGCTCTTTCTCCTGCTGTAGTGATGCAGTTTAAATTTGTGAGGCGGTGTAATGGCGGCTCGGCTCAGTTTTTATAATCCACACAGTTAGACAGTAATAAAGTTCTTAAGGCACACTTCACCTGGTAGATACCAGGCTGGCTCGTCCTGTTCGTGACGCCAATTTGTTTCAACCAGAGCTGGGGTGCATGAGGTACTCGGTCACCAGGGCTTCTGTGTGGGATGTCACGGATGGTCGGTATCCCCGGTGCCGTGCCCTGGCGAACAATTATACCAGGTGTTGATGGTAAACGGTGGGGGTTAAAGGGGTTATTTACAGGGGAACGTGACGCCACCTGTAGAGTCCGGTAAGATGGTACCGGCGCTGCCAGCCGGCCACTGAGGTGATGGTGAAGGCAACTATGTGTGGTACAGCTCCCCACAGGTGGAGCTTTACTTCAGGGCAGCTGTGGTGAGACGGTGAGGGAGGACAGTGATGGAAATGTGGTGCAGTTCTTACCCCTCTGCTGTTGATGTTGATGATGTTAAGTCCTTTGAGCTGCGGCAGGAAGAATAACAGAAACCATTTCCAGTTTAACTTTGCTTTACTCGGTACCGGCTGATGGCATAACAAAACACGGTACAGTTTGGTCTAGGGTGTTGTTACCAACTCAGGATTTCTCTTAAGGAGTCTTTAGATGTTCTCTCTCTGTCTTTCAGGGTTTCTACTTTATTTAGATCTTCCAGTCTTTACCACCTTTGAAGAGCTCCCCCGCCAGTCCTACGGTCTGTTTCTAGGAGATAAGGTCTGCCCACTACCCGGTCTGGACAGGGCAACCCGAGAATAAAAAGTTCCCCTCCAGCACCGCAGTAAATGTCTGTCCCTTTTTATTTCTCCTAGTGTTCTGAACCGGTTTTCAGTCCTGAGGGGAGAGGTACCTTTGTGGCGCTGACAGCAACCCGGTTCTGTTGGGCCTGCAGCTCGTCGGTTTTGCAGTCAGGGCTGAACTCCTGGCTGCCTCGGTAGTCCGTGTCACCGGTGTCCCCTCAATATGACCAGCTGGCTCCTACCAGTCCTTGTCCGTTGCCATCTGTCCTGGGCCCCCACATAAAGATGGGGTACCCTCCACTCAGCTGGGCTGCCAGGCCTGACCACTCTGTCTGCCTTCCCAGCACCGACTGAGGTAAATTCTCAACTGTCACTCTACTCTATCCTAAGCTCCGCCCCCACCTGTGGAACCTACCATATTACCAGTTCCCCCTACACTAAGTGGTGCGGTCCTAAGTGAGTGCTAAAAATAGACTCCATAAGATTTAAATCCTAACCTAGCAACTTACAATAATATTACATATAGATATTAAATGCAATACCACTCTGTGGTGCATACCCGCAGGGGCACCACACATCCATGTGACCGCGCACTTGTAATGACATCATTGCTTGTGCGCGGTCACATAGATGGACGTTGGGTACAAGCAGGAAGGAGAGAGGAGGATGCGCGCGCGGTGACAGCGAGGAGGATGAGTATGAAAGCTATTCTTTTACAGGTGTGTGGCAGCAACGGGGGTCCTGTATATACCACAGGGGGGCGCCTGTATATACCACAGGGGGGTGCCTTTATATACCACAGGGGGGGGCGCCTGTGTATACCACAGGGGGGGGCGCCTGTATATACCACTGGGGGGGGCTGTAACCTCTGATGTGGGGGCCTGTATATACCACTGAGGGGGGCCTGTAAATACCACTGATGGGGGGCCAGTATATACCACTGCGGGAGCCTGTATATACCACTGATGGTGGACCTGCATATACCACTGATGGAGGGGCCTGTATATATCACTGATGGGGGGCCTGTATATATCACTGATGGGGGGCCTGTATATACCACTGAGGGGGGGCTGTATATACCACTGAGGGGGGCTGTAACCTCTGATGTGGGGGCCTGTATATACCACTGAGGGGGGCCTGTAAATACCACTGATGGGGGGCCAGTATATACCACTGCGGGAGCCTGTATATACCACTAATGGTGGGCCTGCATATACCACTAATGGAGGGGCCTGTATATATCACTGATGGGGGGCCTGTATATATCACTGATGGGGGGCCTGTATATACCACTGAGGGGGGGCTGTATATACCACTGAGGGGGGCTGTAACCTCTGATGGGGGGCCTGTATATACCACTAATGGCAGGCCTGTATATACCACTGAGGGGGGGCCTGTATATACCACTAATGGCAGGCCTGTATATACCACTGAGGGGGGGCCTGTATATACCACTGATGGGAGCTGTATTCCACTGATGGGGGTTGTAACCTCTGATGGGGGGGAACTGTATACCAGTGATGGAGGTCCTATATACCAGTGATGGGGGATTATATACCAGTAATGGGGGGCCATTTATCATGATGAGAGGGGCTTTATACCGCGATGAGTCTGCTTCATTTTCCCCCCTAGGCTTATACTCGAGTCAATAAGTTTCCCTAGTTTTGGAGGGTAAAATTAGGGGCCTCGGCTTATACTCGGGTCGGCTTATACTCGAGTATATACGGTACCTAACATTATTTAACTTTATAGCAATATGTAATACAAGGGCACTGATTGAGTCATAGAGTAATTACTTACATTGCAATAATCTGGTATGATTTTTCCTTCTCGCACAATATTTTGTGAAATGTCATCTTTAGAGCCTTGGAAAATATTGATAAAAAATGTCATTTAGAAGGAGGACTCGTCCTGAAAAGAACATGACTTCTAGCAGTATTATAGTGATGTACGTTACCTCTTCATTTGATTTGTAGCCATTCAGTGTCCTTTCCATTTCTTCTATGATGGATTCATTCTAGAATAGAGATAAAAAGAAAAAAACTTGATTACAAGATGTTCCTTGTACCAAACCTTAACTGGTACCAGTTTGATTCTCCTGTAGCCGTGGCTCTGACACAATACTGCGGTTCAGCAGAAGACATCCTCACTTGGAAGGAACTCTGGAGACAATTACTCGTTAGGCTAAGTTCACATGTCCACTAATCGTCCATTAGAACAGATTCAGTAGCGATCTGTTAACAAAAAGGTTGTGCAAACTCAACTTTTTTGTCTGTTTAGAAAAAAAAAAATATTTTTACAGGATCCTTTTTTTAACATGGGAATCTGTAAGAGGGTCGGGGGTCTTCCCTGCCTTTGCACTGGAGAGTAGGGTGTACGCAAGAAAATACACAATGGTGTTGAATTGTTATGCATTTAAGTATAAAGGTTGATTAATCATATGTCTGCGGCCATCTAGTGATCAAGGAGAAGACTGCTTCCCAGTGTCCGTGAAGTTATGCAAGGTTATTAATAATAATTATTGATATTCCTTAGGGGTTGGGCCAAGTCAAACAAAAGGCTTACAGTGTACAGTAGAATTATCAGGATAGTCTTCAAGAGACCAAAAAAACAAGGAACCACTGGATTGTCAAGCCCATTTATTGGATTCTTCAGGATTCTATGGGTTATTCCAGGAACTGAATATAGCGACTGGGAAGTGACTGATCCCTCCAGACGGGTGTGGTGAGCTTCAGCAAAGACTTGGAAAAAATAGGATCTACACAGAGCTTGCAGCAGAGGAACATTTTCTAATAGGTGGCCCTAACCGTTCTTTGGAGCTGATCCCTATGGAAAAAGTTGGACTGGAGCCAGTAGAGACTAATTGAATTTGCAGCGGGACACCGTGATAGTGAGGTCATTAGGCAAGAGCCTAGAGGTACCAGAATGGCAGGAGAAGTCTGCACCAATATTTGTCATTGTGAATACCCCCAAGAGAGTAACATTCATGTTTTGTGCACATGTTTCTTGAGACTACTTAATTAAGAATTGTTGCAGGGCTTAATTGACTGTGTCTGCTTTAACCCTCGCTGAAGGCGATTCTGGACTTAACTATTGCACTGAGAAACTGGCCGGAGTCGTTGTTGCAAAACTAGGGGTGCTCTGTAGCAGCAGCCCTCCCTCACCTGCCACTGCAGAGGTCCCATATGGCTGGCCTCTTCATTAGACTATGAAAAATGGCTATCCAAGGACTAGTTTTTTACTTACTGGATTAGTTTCAAATGAAAGATAAATAGCAATCAAGTAAGGGATCTACTTTCCATAGACTACCATGTTTAAAAAAGTGGATCCTGCAAAAGTAAATTTTTTCAAAACGTACAAAAAAGTTGTGTTTGCACTAATTTTTTTGTCAACGGATTCCTGCTGGATCTGTTCTAAGGGATGGTTAGTGGACGTTTAAACTCAGCCTTACTAACATCTATTTCTTATAGGATAATTTACAATTAGTTGATTAGAGTCCGGACCAAGTTTGTATGGAGGGGTTTCACTGCATCATACAATGATTTTCAAATCCATGAAATCCATGATGCAAAAAATTATAATTTTTTTTGTAAAGGGTCTCCCAATGAATATGGTTGAAGAAACTAAACCCTGATTGCTCACTGACCTCTTCATAGTTGTCTTTTTCTTCAAGCTCCCAAGTCTTTGCATCCAAACCGCTCTGTGGAACAAATCAAGATACTGTAAAGCTGATGAAGATGAAAAATATCGCACAGCGCCTCATTACAATCACTACACTGTAAACACACAGTACAGATTTCTACAGTGCAAAATGAGGGTGAAATAATCCAACATGTGTAATCCAGGAGCACTGAATGAGCCATAGAGTCATTACTTGCATTGCAGTTTCCTGGTGAGATTCTTCCATATGGCGCTGTAATTCTTGAACTTTATTGTTTAGAACCTGGAAAAATATTGATTAAAATTTTTAGTTTAGAAGGAAGAACTTGTCCTACAAAGAACATGAGTTCTAGTAGTATTATAGTGATGTACGTTATGTGTTCAGTAGATATGTGCTGGTTCAGAGTCACTGTCATCTCTTGTATGATGGATTAGGTTAGGCAGTGCTATTATGTTTTGCATTTATGTATCCGAAAACACAGCGACCATTCTACATCTGAGAGGCTCAGGACGTTTTCCAGCAATGGTTTGGGTGGGAGGCAATCTGTGTCATTGTTTCAACCAGAGCTGGGGTGCGTGAGGTACTCGGTCACCGGGGCTTCTGTGTGGGATGTCACGGATGGTCGGAATCCCCGGTGCCGTGCCCTGGCGAACAATTATACCAGGTGTTGATGGTAAACGGTGGGGGTAAAAGGGGTTATTTACAGGGGAACGTGACGCCACCTGTAGAGTCCGGTAAGATGGTACCGGCGCTGCCAGCTGGCCGCTGAGGTGATGGAGGGGGCAGCAGTGTGTGGTACAGCTCCCCACAGGTGGAGCTTTACCTCAGGGCAGCTATGATGGTGAGACGGTGAGGAAGGACAGTGATGGTAAATGGTAGTGCAGTTCTTACCCCTCTGCTGTTGATGTTGATGATGTTAAGTCCTTGGAGCTGCGGCAGGAAGAATAACAGAAACCAATTCTAGTTTAACTTTGCTTTACTCGGTACCGGCTGATGGTATAACAAAACACGGTACAATTTGGTTTAGGGTGTTGTTGCCAACTCAGGATTTCTCTTAAGGAGTCTTTAGATGTTCTCTCTCTGTCTTTCAGGGTTTCTACTTTATCTAGATCTTCCAGTCTTTACCACCTTTGAAGAGCTCCCCCGCCAGTCCTACGGTCTGTTTCTAGGAGATAAGGTCTGTCCACTACCCGGTCTGGACAGGGCAACCCGAGAATAAAAAGTTCCCCTCCAGCACCGCAGTAAATGTCTGTCCCTTTTTATTTCGTCTAGTGTCCTGAACCGGTTTTCAGTCCTGAGGGGAGAGGTACCTTTGTGGCGCTGTCAGCAACCCGGTTCTGTTGGGCCTGCAGCTCGTCGGTTTTGCAGTCAGGGCTGAACTCCTGGCTGCCTCGGTAGTCCGTGTCACCGGTGTCCCCTCAACATGACCAGCTGGCTCCTACAGTCCTGGTCTGTTGCCATCTGTCCTGGGCCCCCACATAAAGATGGGGTACCCTCCACTCAGCTGGGCTGCCAGGCCTGACCACTCTGTCTGCCTTCCCAGCGCGGTCTGAGGTAAATTCTCAACTGTCACTCTACTCTATCTTAAGCTCCGCCCCCACCTGTGGAACCTACCATATTACCAGTTCCCCCTACACTAAGTGGTGCGGTCCTAAGTGAGTGCTAAAAATAGACTCCATAAGATTTAAATCCTAACCTAGCAACTTACAATAATATTACATATAGATATTAAATGCAATACCACTCTGTGGCGCATACCCGCAGGGGCGCCACATCATTATCTTCATTCTCAAGAGCATTTGTTCTCTCGTTGTCTGGAGGGGATCACCCTGCTATCTCCTTCATCTTCCTTTGCTCTTGGTTTAAGGCAGTCCCTGACTGATCACAAGGCAGGACCAATGGGGGAATCTCGCCATTTCCTTCACCCTTATTGCTGGTCCCGCAGTCTTGTGACCTAAGGCTTGCAGCTTGAGGAAGAGCTATAAGGCTGGTGTTGCCGATAATGGTCCTTTTTGGAGATTTGTGACAGCTCATCCATAAAATCATTCAAAGATGAAGGCAGGGAATAACCCGGGTGCTCGAATATCTGTTTCAATCTGCTGACTGGATATGGTAAAATGTGGATTTAAGGCTATGCATCACTGGAATTCTTTAAGAGCTTCTTCCTTTTTTTTCCATACAAAGGAGTGCCATTCTCTTTCTATAGTATCCCTCTGGCTTTTGTGGCTGCAGATGACAGATCACCTCCGCTTCCCCAATATTTTGCAAATTGCTTTAAACACAAATACACCTGGAAGCCCAGGGATTAAAGGGAATGTCGTCAGGAGTCATGACGATTTGTCTGCAGGTCACTGTCCCCGCGTCCTCATACTGCTGGATGGCGATCAGCCTTGTGATCCTCTTCACTTTGGCCTTCATGTTCAGGCACTTGCCCAGTAGGCTGGAGAGCAGCATGTTGCACCTGAGAAAATTAATTGGGACAAAGCATTTTTTGAAGTGAAATTGTAACTTGAGGTTACCAGTCAGTGATTGAAACCAGTTTTAACTGCTTTGAACAGGTGTGAAAATTACAGCTAGCTGCCCCCTCAGCTTCAGTTGAGAGCTTGTTTCTGTGAGGAGTGGTTTAGTGTACTTTTTCTCTCAGTGTAATTCGTGCCTGTAAAAATGGATGTTACTCCACGGAAGAGGTCTAGAATTATTAATCTTAATGAACTGTAAAGTCTGACTGTAAAGGCCCCATTACACCTGCCAACACCGCGGAGATGTCGGCGGCGACTGGCGGGTGCGCGCACGTTTTTGGCACCCCGCCAGTGTCTCCGACCCCTGTTCACACGGGGAGACACCTCCAGTGATGGGCTGGCGAGCACAGAGGCGGCATCGCCGCCGGGGTTTCTCAAAACCCCAGCGGTGATGCCTATGGCTCCCATCGCCTATCAGCTCGCCGGCGGCCGGTTACATGGGGCGATGTGTGCACATCACCCCAGATCGGCCGCCTGGTTTCACATCACTAATGTGAAACCAGGCGAGCTGTCACAGCCGCTGACATCACCCCTTTACATTAGGCGACATAGGGGCGATGTCGCCGCCAATAGGCCATGCCCCTCCGTCGCCTATGTAATCGGCGGCGATGTGGACTGGTGTGACGGGGCCTTCTGAGAAATCGCTTCCACCATTGGTATTGGGAAATCTACCGTTTCAAAAATAATTCGCACACACAATGAAACTGGACAGTTTTCTCCAAAATGAAAAGGGAAATGTGGAAGAAAAAGGAAAACGACACCAAGAACTGATAAAACACTTATCAAAATAGTAAAATTAATGCAAGAAAAACAAGTAAAGACTTGCTTTGTCCCAATTAATTTGCACAGCACTGTATTTGGTTGCAGAATTAGCACCCTTTAACCCCTTAAGGACTAAGCCTCATTTTTGCAATTCTGACCAGTGTCACTTTCTGAGGTTATAACTTTGGAACTCTTCAACATATCCTATTGATTTCAAGATTTTTTTTTCATAACATATTGGACTTCATGTTAGTGGTAAATTTAGGATGATATTTTCTGCATTTCTTTGACCAAACAGAGTGTTTACACACAGTGACAATTCAAAGCCATGACTGATACCTAAGTCATTGATCATTCTGGGGTTAAGGCATATTTTGCAAAAAGTGTGCCCACAGGGTAAAGTGACAGGTTACTATAAGGTGTGCTGGTATGAGGGGCAACTGAGGAGCTCCATGCTGCACCTGTGCTCTCAGTAACTACTGGGTGCTCAGTCCTGGCATATGATGCCAAAAAGAACAGCTATTAAACTGATGTGGGCAGGACTGGGGCAGAGTGAGAGCCTACAATGTGCAGTCACAGAAGAGAGTGATGCACTGACCCCATTGGGCACCAGACACGGCACACAGCAGTGCCCCCTGACATCACAGTGCAGCTGCATTCAGTGCCACATTTTTATGAGCTATTCCACCTCTTGGTGAGATTGGTGGTAGTGCCCAGAAGAGTGTAACATTGACTAATGAGGTTCACATGAACCCTATTGTTCTGGATGTTTCTAGATATTGTGGCTTGTAGGAACGAGTAGAGAAGGTGGTTTTATTGGTGAGTGAGGACAGTCAGTGTGTGCGATAGGTTTTAGTAGGCTTACCTTTTGCAAGTAAAATTGCCCATGCTGGTATGGAGTTTTACTGTCTACTTGCTCCAAATGTAACATCATTACACATGGAAAATTAATGTTGACATGTGTCCTCCCTGATGGTAAAGAATGAGGACTAATTATATGGTCAATCTATGTACTGTATGTTCAGAATGACTAGTAGACACCATCGTCCTTTGTTATCAGTGAGGGATCTGGCTATGTGACATTAAAAGTCCTTGACCTTCTGGCTGTGTATCATCAACAGGTAATGATCCTCCAGCTGGAAGTCATCAATAGGTCATCACGCTCCGGCATTCAGACATTCTCAGGTCTGAACTTTATGTGTGGGTTTTGAACTTCAGGTTTGCTGATGGAAAAGAATCAGTAAACCATCGGTGTTAGGAAGGGACAAGGAGGTGAGATGTTGATGATATCATGAGGCCACACTTAAATTCATGATGTATCCCCAGCAGAGGAGACTTGACTGATGGGAATTTCTGGTAGTTTTTTTTCTCCTTAATCTTCCTCACCTCTCAAACATCTACAGAAAAGTCTTTTCTTTTTTAAAATCAGATATTTTTATTAACCAGAATAAAATCTTAATACAAAACATTAGCATGACGTTTCCTCATATTTATATATTTCAAATGTTAATTCCCCATTCCATCTCACCCACCACCCCTTGTAGACAGCAAATACATCATCTTATATTAGGAGCAGACAGTAACACATCCATACATTATACAGTCCAATATCACATATCATATAGCTGGAATAGGAGTCCAATCTTTAAACCATTACCCGACATTAACTCCCCTTGTGACAGGCAGGGAGAATGCCCTCTTTGCGGCCTGGAGGGAGGGTGGAGTGAGGGTTCTGGGGGACCTGATGCAGACACAGGAACACAGGTGGATGACGAGGGACGAGGTGTTTGTCAGATGGAGACTGGTTCAGTCCCACACCCTACAATATGCTCAGTTGAAACACCATATTTTCGCCAAGCTGCATGACATACACAAAGAGTGCTCTGCGTCTGACCTTGACACACTCCTTGCCGGAGATGTCACCAATGCTACCATATCCAACATCTACACAACTTTGAGAATGACTTTGCTACCCTCAGGACCTTGGTCATTGTTTACGGGCTTAACACAACGACTACAAGACGACGACATAGACGAATTGGTTGAGACTGGATGGAATAACCTACGTAAATATGTATTAAATGAAAGACTAAGGGACACGCACTTTAGAGTGATACACAGGGCTGTGCTGGGCTTCAATTTGCCAAATACAAAACCTCATCAAGACAGGCGACAGGCATGCCCGAAATGCAATAACCCGGGGACGGACTTACTTCACGGACTAAGGGAATGCAGACATGTTGGGGCCGATGGAGGGAAGTGAGAGATTGGACCAATAACTTGACAGACTGCCAACTACCACTAGACGTATGGCTGTGTTTGTTCCATGACACATCGGGTGTACGAACCACCAAAACAAATATACAATTACTGCACCTAATGGTACTATACACAAAACTTGTTTTGAGACCCTGTTTAGACAGCAGTACCCCGTCCATCCGGCAGTTAACCTCAGAATTAAAGAGAGTGATGTCACTTGAAAGGACGGAGGCTGTGGGAGACAGGGACACCAAGACGACAACATTTTACGTGAAGTGGAGAAACTTTATTATAAAACAACTAACTACGGAAGAGATACATAGAACAGTTCTACCGTTTCGCAACGCTTCC
Organism: Allobates femoralis; assembly: GCA_033576535.1. Lineage (NCBI taxonomy): Eukaryota > Metazoa > Chordata > Amphibia > Anura > Aromobatidae > Allobates > Allobates femoralis. The sequence continues at coordinate 350,510,344 of JARQOC010000003.1, read as the reverse complement.
TGGTATTGCTTGGAAGATCTGCAGGACACCTTGGAGGGTCTGAGTATACCTGATGATAATCGGTCCAGGAACGATGAGTGACCATATCAGAGAAAAGTCATGAGACATACTAAGTGCCACCAGACCAATGATAATGGACTTTACTCTTGTGGCCCAAGAAAGTACAACCAGACATTTACGTGTTAACTAGGCTGAGGAGGGAGGGGGGAATTGTTATCTGTTACGAAACTATGTAACGAACCAATAAACTAAAAGGGAAACAAAGGCGCAATAGGGTCTTGTCAACAATACACAGGTGATTTATAAATGAGCAATGTTCACCTTGTCGGGTTGTGAATGCACAACGCCAATATAAGCCAAACTGCCACAGGAAACCCGGTGAACAATATAACCAACAATAAAGAAAGAGTAAAAATCTGCGCTGTTCAGCAATAAGGATCTTGCTCGGTTGTATTATCCAGCATTCTCAACGCGTTTCATGCCCCGACTGCGCACTTCATCAGGAGTAAACAAGCTGTTGTTACATACATCATCATAAACCAGCTATATAAAGGATCCGGATGTGATGTCACAGTGCACGTCATAACAGAAAGAAACATAGCAGAAAAAAGCACTCATTTAAAAACATTGAACATTATCCATATAATATACAATTACTACACATCATCATTATAACATATAAAACTGGGACATACAATCATAATTCTATAAACCAACTTCACATACATTTATATTCCATTCATCTGCATTCACGATCTCCACATTATATTATTTATAAAAATATTCTGGACTTCGGTTCCGGCCTGCATGAGGACGCAGGGCTGAAGGAGAGCTCCCCATGCCCGCAGTGATTACATACACCCGCATCGTGCCAGGCACACACAAACGCACCGAGAATGAGTGCACGGAAGTCAGCGGTGATGTCGGCACCGGCCGGCAAGATGGAGAAGTGGTTCCGGAGCTCGGGAGGCGCAGGGGAACGGCCACGATCTTCAGAACAGCAGGTGAAGGGGGCAGGACAGATGGCGGCAGGAGGGAAGACCAGAGCGGTGCAGCACAGCGCGAGACAGGAGGACAAGGGGGGGGAAGGCGATGAACTGTTACAAGCCAGAGAGGCAGAGAATAGAGGTGAACAACGGGAGCAGGAAATGCAGCGCACAGAGCAAGACACAGGAGATGACAGAATGCCTCACAGAATTCCCCATATTGATTACAAACTACTAGCCATGGAGGCATCAGCATACTTGGCTGAGGAGCTGAGGGGCACTATTAAAGATGTCATACAAGAAGCACTGCTAGGTTTGCAAGCTAAAACTGCAGAACATGCAAATAGAATCGATGTGCTGGAACAGAGATTATCTGACTCTGAAGACAGGGTGATGCAGCTGGAGGCACAAGTGGCAGATCTTTTGTCAGCATCTGTGTACAATAAAGACAAGTTAGAAGATTTAGAAAATAGGTCGAGGTGTAACAACATACGGATAGTGGGCCTCCCTGAATCCATCCTGCACAATGAACTAATTGATCTATGTGAGAGAGACTTGCCTCGTGCCTTGGGGTTCCCTCACAAATACAGAGCTGAAAGAGCACATAGAGTTGGGGCACCCCTGGAGATGTCCATTCGCACACGGGAGAGATCAGGGCCCCTACAAACCAACGCCCGTGATAATACTAATAACAATATCAACAAAGCCTCACCCCGTCAGGTGGTGGTCAGATACTTAGACTACAGAGATAAGGAGCAGCTGCTGCAGACATTTAAGAGCCTACGCCGCCCCCTAGTGGTGCATAACCATGTAATTAGACTTTATGGAGACTACTCCGTGGAGGTGTCGAAACGGAGGAAAGCTTTTAGCCCGGCATGTAGCATTTTATACAGACGAAACATACGGTTCCAGCTGTCGTTTCCTGCAATTCTAAAGTACAGAGGCCCGGATGGCCGACTTAGGACATACCAAAACCCACAAGAGGCCCTACGACAGTTGACGCAGAATAACGCAGGAAAAGGTGACCGTGATCCACAAGACGTGAGGAAAGAGGGCCCTGGAAGCCACACACCCACCCGTCGAGACCGTGTCCCGGAAGAGTCGCAAACTAAATCCGGCAGATACAGCCCCCTCCTCACCGAAAGAACGTCTGCTCTCCAGTCCGCAAGAGAGATTGGTGAAGCATCCGAATAACAGCGACACCTACGTCGACACCATTCGGAGATCCAGGATGACAGGGAGGAACACCTGGAATGCACATGATTGATTGAGAACGACGCTACTGACTGAGAAGCTCAGGAGCGAGAAGCCAATCAGTTTGATGTCAAGGTTAAAGAAAAACTTATGATCCAAATCGGCTACGGAAGATGTCCCCAAACGGAGGGAGGAGTTGTTGTTTGTTTTTTTTTGTTTGTTTTTTTCTCTTCTCTTCTTTTCTTTTTTCTTCCTTTCTTTATCTACTGCTGCCTCTTCTTCTACAGTTTCGATTATATCCCTATATGCTGTGGATCTCGAATATATCTCTAACATGCACTGTCCGTTGCCTTATAGGGATGCGTACATGTTAAGTATTTCACACACCTGGTCCTGATCTTGGAGACGGACCGCATTGTAACAATTTTTGGTACCCCCTTTCTGCGTCCTTCCACATCTTCAACAGTATGCTGGCAGAGATTTCATGCTAACTTACAGCCGTTGGGTGGGAGATTACAAACAGGATGCGTCCTTATCAGAATTTGGGAGTCTATAACATGATCTGTTGGTTGCGGGAGGGGGGGGGAGCGATGGGGGGGAGGGAGGTTTATTAACTCTGGTAACCTCTTTTTTTTCGGAGGAAAATTTAAGGGATTTGGTTATGTTGGGGATTGTTACTGAATGTCTCTACTGCCCTGTATCACACGATTTATGGTGCTTCCTTGTCCAATTTCTATGGGATCATTGCACAGTGTGGCGCCCCGCAACGAGTGCGTCACAGGAGGGTATTGCAGCCATAAATGCAGCCGCAATATTCTCTGACCCAGCAGTGATCTGGTTAACTTTGAGATCCAACCCTGCATGCATCACCTAGAATAGAGGGCCAACCCAGGGTCCTGGTGGGCGGAGTGCTAGGGAAGTGTGTAGGAAGTACAGACACTTAGTCAGGAGAGTGGTCTAGAACTTGAACTTGGAGTAAGAGCAGGGGCTCCGCACCTCGTGCAGCCCCCAGGCCGTCACCGGTCGGGTGTCAGCACCTGAGGCCTCAACAACCGGGATCGGGCATCACTAACCACGGGTTCCAAAAGACTCCCGTGCCCAAAACCTCACAGCCGGTTCACTGGTACCGAAGCTAGCAGCAGTTCACCTCTGCTACGCGAACCAGAAGCGTGGAGGAGCAGCTTCACAGGAGCACCCCACCATCAGCCAACTTCCAGTCGTCTAACCAGCGGTGTACCCACCGAGGGATCCAAGGCTCCCCAAAACATCCACAACATACATCTTGGATAGGGCATTGAAGCAGCCTCCCCGTACCCGATCTGGTATTCCTGGGCGACAATGGCAAAGCACTTAGCTAGAATGGAGGAATGCTGAGTCCACCCGGTCCACTACCCGTGAACTGTATACCATGTACTGCCTGCTGGTTACAGTAAAGACCCGTTGCAGAGACTTTCTGTGTCCGTGCTTCGTTATGAACTGTCCGTCCGCACTACAAGGTAACCGCAGCTGCCGCACAACATCTTAAGCAGGTCCAGCCTCCGGGGATCACCGCTCAGCCTGTGGGGAGCGTTCCATCTTGCTGCTGTCCATCCCCCGGAGGTTCCGCAGTGTCGGTAACGATTACCGAAACTACTCATAGGTGGCGTCACAAATAAATTAACCCCTTTAATCTGTTCCTACAAGACGTCTTCACTTTTGATCTGCACTCAACCAGGCCCCACTACCGGCAGGCGCGGCCCACCCGTGACAAGGAGGAAGGAGCTACAGCCTGTCTAAACCGGAGTCCACGGGCAGACGGGGAGTCAGAAAATGGCATCACGAACAGGATACGAGCAGGCCCGTTCCCTAACGGGTATAATGTGTTTAAAAATGACTTTAATGTCTACAATTTGGACTTTGTTCGTCCCTAAAAGAACTTTCCCACCTTTTCACCGTGGGCCAAGATGGCGTTCCCGCCATAAGGATCCGCCACGTGCAAGCCCAGGGGTGAGCCACCGCCCCTCATCGTGGGAGGGCTAAAGGCAAAGGCGCCAAACTCTTTGTCCGCCCTGATTGCTCGAATCAACCATAGGGGTGGACCCCAAAGACTTTTCCCACAATTGGACTACAAAAAGCCCACAGGAAATGGGAGTGTCGCAGACATTCTTCACCAGCTCTCTACCAGAACGGTTACTGGTTGAACGGGTGTGGTTCCCTCTAAAGAAGAGAATGGCCAGCACAAGACTCCAAGACCTAATGCGGGAGGTCGAGGCGGAGGCCAGAGCAGCCATAGGCCAACCGGGTCCGGGTACTTCCCTTACCATAGACGGCAGCCCCGACTTTTGGCTAGAGGCTCGACAAGACCTCCGGGTGCGGTTACTTGAGACTGTGGAGTGGACGATTCGCAGCTGGAGTGCGACCCTTGGCAGAAGACTCCATCATGCGATGCAGCAGAGCCGACCGGGTACAGCTTCTCCCGGCCCAGACGACGTCGCCAGCTTCTCAACCGCCTCACCGTCACCCACCACCTGTCCTGCCTCGTCACCGGAGCCCATAGACTGTATCATTCCAGTAGAGGCCACAGCTCAGCTCGTTCCAGCGATTGAAATCGCAGCCGACCCCGTTCCTGAGCCGGAGCTTCCAATACGCTCCACCGAAGAACTCGACATATACCTGGTTCCATTTGCGGAACCCGCGACTAGTTTCCACACTGCCGAGACTGTCGCCTGTTTCTCCCCTGATCCGGAGGTCACCTCTGCAATTACCGAGGCCTATCTGGTGACCGGGATTGAAACACCACTTCCCGCTGCTACAGAAGAAGCGGCAGGCAGCCTGGAAGCCCTGCAGGACGACCTCGAGGAGAACTTTGCAGCACAGCCACCCATCGACCCAGAGGATTCCGTTCCATCATCTCCGTCAGCCGAGCAGCCCAACATAGTCATTGAGGAGAGATCGAGGATGATGACGACGAGATCTACAGCCCAGCTGAGGACCTCTACACCGGGTTCGCCTGGGGAGACACCAAGAATCCTTCTGCCGGGCGATCTGCTCGGGTACACTGGTCGGGTGCCGCCGCAGCAACATCTTCTCCGGTTCCGTTTAACCGGGCTCCGCTCCAGACTGCCCACCAAACTCAAGCCGTTCAACAACCAGCACGCCGTAGTGACTTTATCCACACGCCGCACCACTCCGACGAAGAGGTACGTTGCATCCGAAGGGAGGAGTGGCACGCTCGGCTGCACGCCAACATGCAGGCCCGCGCTGAAGCCCGCCGCCAACCTCCATTGCCTGAAGAGTTCCGTAAAACCGGACGGGTGAGCACCTTTAACTTATCCACCGGGTGGGGATTCGTAAGGGAGGAGGGTGTGAGTACTGAAGTATTCGTGGGGCGCCGTGATGTGGAATCGCACCTACCGCGAGGGCATCCTAACCGAGACTTATATAGAGGGGACATTGTAACCTATGAGCGACATATATGCTGTGACGGGTGGTTCGCTACACGAGTCCGGAACACTGCCCTCCATAAGTGACTTTGTTGATTGAACTTTTCACCAAGAGACTTCTTCCTGTTTGCAAATAACACCGCGACTTGGTGGCCACAGCCTGAACTTTTACCTAAGGACAGCCGACCGCCCGCCGGGTCCGCGCAATGTGTTAACCTGTTTATTTTACTGCTTCACTTTTAAGCAAGATAATGACCTGTCATTAATAAAAGTGTATTACCTGTTATAAAATATAAAACCTCTGTAATGTGGGTAGTGTGACGCTTGGGGACAAGCTAATTCAACCAAGGGGGAGTGTGGCGCCCCGCAACGAGTGCCTCACAGGAGGGTATTGCAGCCATAAATGCAGCCGCAATATTCTCTGACCCAGCAGTGATCTGGTTAACTTTGAGATCCAACCCTGCATGCATCACCTAGAATAGAGGGCCAACCCAGGGTCCTGGTGGGCGGAGTGCTAGGGAAGTGTGTAGGAAGTACAGACACTTAGTCAGGAGAGTGGTCTAGAACTTGAACTTGGAGTAGGAGCGGGGGCTCTGCACTTCGTGCAGCCCCCGGGCCGTCACCGGTCGGGTGTCAGCACCTGAGGCCTCAACAACCGGGATCGGGCATCACTAACCACGGGTTCCAAAAGACTCCCGTGTCCAAAACCTCACAGCCGGTTCACTGGTACCGAAGCTGGCAGCAGTTCACCTCTGCTACGCGAACCAGAAGCGTGGAGGAGCAGCTTCACAGGAGCACCCCACCACCAGCCAACTTCCAGTCGTCTAACCAGCGGTGTACCCACCGAGGGATCCAAGGCTCCCCAAAACATCCACAACGTACATCTTGGATAGGGCATTGAAGCAGCCTCCCCGTACCCGATCTGGTATTCCTGGGCGACAATGGCAAAGCACTTAGCTAGAATGGAGGAACACTTGCGGATCTCTAAGGGACACCATCACTGCTGAGTCCACCCGGTCCACTACCCGTGAACTGTATACCATGTACTGCCTGCTGGTTACAGTAAAGACCCGTTGCAGAGACTTTCTGTGTCCGTGCTTCGTTATGAACTGTCCGTCCGCACTACAAGGTAACCGCAGCTGCCGCACAACATCTTAAGCAGCTCCAGCCTCCGGGGATCACCGCTCAGCTTGTGGGGAGCGTTCCATCTTGCTGCTGTCCATCCCCCGGAGGTTCCGCAGCGTCGGTAACGATTACCGAAAGTACTCATAGGTGGCGTCACGAATAAATTAACCCCTTTAATCTGTTCCTACAAGACGTCTTCACTTTTGATCTGCACTCAACCGGGCCCCACTACCGGCAGGCGCGGCCCACCCGTGACAAGGAGGAAGGAGCTACAGCCTGTCTAAACCGGAGTCCACGGGCTGACGGTGAGTCACTTCCTTGTCCAATTTCTATGGGATCATTGCACAGCGCTATTTCAACTCTTACCCATGAATATTATCACCTGGAACGTTAAAGGATTGCGTTCACAGGAGAAACGTTCCATGGTCCTAAGACATTTAAAGAAACTGAATGTGGATATTGCTTTCTTACAGGAAACTCACCTCTCATCATCTGACTTCTTTAGAATGCATAGATTGTGGGTGGGGGCGATATGGGGCTCGAGAGCGGTGGAAAAGAAAGCAGGGGTTTTAGTGTTGGTCAACAAATCTTTTTCTCATAAATTGATATCTGAGGACAGAGATGAGGCTGGACGTTTGATACATGTGATACTTGAGTGTCAGTTAGGCAGATTGAGCTTATACAATGTATATGCCCCCAATTCTGATGCTGATAGAATGAAGTTCTTTACGCAAGTGGAAAAGATACTATTGACGGACGGAGAACACAACAAATTGGTAGCAGGGGATTTTAACACAGTGTTATCTCCGGGGGAAGATAGAGAGAAAAGACAACGCGTTGGACCCGCATTGGAACATGCCACACCAGATAGGAGGGGTGGGGGAGGATTAAACCACCTGATAGATAGTACAGGCCTTCATGATGCTTGGAGAACTTTTCATCCGCAAGGACGGAAATTTACGCATTACTCTCACCCACACGATTCGTGGTCTCGGCTGGACATGCTCTTGGTCGGGGGCACTGTGCTGGACAGAGTGGAAGAGGTAGTCATAGAAAATTTGGTTATATCTGACCACAGCCCAGTGTCCCTGGTCCTGAGGGATCTCTACCCGCACGGCACAGACTTCTTATGGCGATTCCCGACCTACTTGCGACAAGATGAAAATTTCAACAAACTCTTGGGAGAATGGTGGACTGAATTCTCCTTAGACAACCTGGAACATAAAACGAATGCCCGCTTGTATTGGGAAACTAGTAAGGCAGTGATGAGAGGGAAAATTATGGCCTATACTAGGGATGGGCGAATCTACTCGCTAGGACTCGTTACTCGGCGAGTAGTAAGGGACTCGCAGGACTCGGTACTCTGCGAGTTTCCCAGTGATTACTCGCACGAGTCCAATGCAAATCAATATCAATCCTAGTTTTGTCAGAAACGCTGACAAAACTAGGATTGTCATTGTTTGCATTAGACTCGGCTACTGTGCCAGTGATAGCAGGGAAACTCGCAAAGTAACTGCTGTTACATTGCGAGCCGAGTCCAGCTGTCTTCTCTGTGCAGCTCCAGGGTCCTAGAGCCCGCCTGCTCACAGACATGATGTAGCAGTGCTGAGATTGTTTTCAGTCTGCTCATTCCCTGTGCATAGACATCTATCTATGCACAGGGGATGTAGCAGAGAGGACAACGCGTTTTGGACTACGTTGGACGGAAGAGGATTTTTTTAATTAAAGATGGAGTCCCTAATGGCTTTTTTTTTTAATTTCAAATAAAAATTTTTCTCTGTGTTGTGTTTTTTTAACCCTTTATTGGAGATTCTTAGTGGCCAGGTCAAACGTGGCCTGACATTAAGAATCTCGGGCTTAAAAACCAGCTTGTATAACAAAGCTGGTATTAACCCCTTTATTACCCAGCGTGCTACCGCCACCAGGGCCGCTGGAAGAGCGGGGTTCAGCGCCAGAGGATGGCGCTTCAATGAACGCGCCATCTTCTGGGGCGGCTGCGGGCTGCAATTTGCAGTGGGGGGTGCCCAGAAAGCTTGGGCATCCCTGCGCTGCGGATTCCAGCCCCCAGCTGCTTAGCTGTACCTGGCTAGACATAGAAATTGCGCGGAGCCCCACGCATTTTTTTTTTATTATTTCATGAATTTCAGAGTCTCAGAGTCAGAGTCTCAGAGTCAGAGTCAGAGTTAGAATCTCAGAATTTCATGAAATAATTTTAAAAAAATGCGTGGGGCTCCGCGCAATTTCTATGTGTAGCCAGGTACAGCTAAGCAGCTGGGGGCTGGAATCCGCAGCGCAGGGATGCCCAAGCTTTCTGGGCACCCCCCGCTGCAAATTGCAGCCCGCAGCCGCCCCAGAAGATGGTGCGTTCATTGAAGCGCCATCCTCTGGTGCAGAACCCCGCTCTTCCAGCGGCCCTGGTAGCGGTGGCACGCTGGGTAATAAAGAGGTTAGGGCCAGCTTTGTATTATCAGCTGGCCCTAAGCCCGAAATTTATGGCGGTCACGCCAATATTAGACATGACCGCCATGAATTTCTATTAAATTGTTTTAAAAAAAACACAACACAAAGAAAATTTTTTATTAGAAATAAAAAAAAAAGCCATTAGGGACTCCATCTTTAATTAAAAAAATCCTCTTCCGTCCGACGCAGTCCAAAACGTGATGTCCTCTCTGCTACATCCCCTGTGCATAGATATAGATGTATATGCACAGGGAATGAGCAGACTGAGAACAATCTCAGCTCTGCTACATCATCTCTGTGCACAGACATTCATGTCTGTACACAGGGAATGAGCAGACTGAGAACAATCTCAGCACTGCTACATCAGGCAGCAGGCGGGCTCTAGGACCCTGGAGCTGGCAGCCAGCACACAGAGAAGACAGGACTCTTATCTGTGCGAGTTTCCCAGCGATTACAGTTGCAAAGTAAACAGTCCAATGCAAATAAATGACAAAACTAGGATTGCTTCAGGCTGAAGCTTCCGAGACACATCTGCGAGTTGTAAATCTCACACTACTCGCTATTACTCGCTTCCCCATTCATTAACATTGGACTCGCTAGACTCGCAACGAGTAGCGAGTCCTGGGCTCGGACTCGCTAGAGTCAAGCGATTCCGAGTAATTTAGGATTCACCATCACTAGCCTATACTCGAACATTGAAACGTAAAACTCAAGAACAATTTAAATCTCGCAGTAGGGCCTTGAGGGAAGCTTACGTTCAATTCTTGGCAACGCCGTCCGATGACCTGAAAGAGAATTGGCTGCTGGCGAAGAGGGAGTTCGAAGCTTGGACAAGACAGAGGGAGATTTTTAGAAGAGCTCATTGGGAGGTAGATCTGTACAAATTTGGAGACAAATCGGGAAAAATTTTGGCCAACTTGGCCAGGGGGAGGCGCCCGCACACCACAATCGCATCTTTGAGGACCGGGTGTGTGAGCACTACTTCCGACCCAAAAAAGATAAATGCACTTTTGGGCAGATATTATTCTAAGTTATATGCAGCTAAACCAAATGGGCTAGATATAGGTGGCGAATGGCTACAGAGGGTTGAATTGCCTGTGCTTACTGACGATGAATTAAACACATTAAACCACCCAATCACTCTAGAGGAAATATTAGAAACCATCAATAAACTGGGAAATAACAAAGAACCGGGTCCCGACGGCTTCCCAGGAGAATATTACAAGGAGCTTAAAGAGTTGGTAGCCCTGTGTCTAGTGTCACTATTTAATAATATCTTGGGAGGGGAGGCTTTGTCTGAAACCTCCAACACGGCATATATCAAACTATTGCCCAAGGGAGAAAAAGACCCAACAGACCCATCAAATTATAGGCCCATATCCTTAATAAACCAGGACTTGAAAATATTGTCTAAAATTATGGCTGAACGATTAGCGTTGATTTTACCCCGCCTTATTGAAACTCAACAGTCCGGGTTTGTCAGGGGCAGATCAGCAGTGGGGAACATTAGAAAAACCATCTTGATACTCGACGTGGTCAAAAACCACGGCATTCATACACTGGACCCTCCAGCATTGTTTTTGTTGGATGCCGAAAAGGCATTCGACAGTGTAAATTGGAAATGGCTAAATACAGTTCTAGACCCACTGGGGATGCAGGGATCTTTCCATACCTTCTTGAATACCCTATACCTTAACCCACGAGCGAGGGTGTACACCCCTGGCTTCCTTTCGGACTCCTTTCAACTACAAAGGGGAACAAGGCAGGGGTGCCCACTCTCTCCACTACTTTTTAACTTAGCTATAGAACCTCTATCGCGTTATCTTAACCGGGGAACGGTATTTGAAGGGATTAAAGTGGGCCACACACCTTTATACTCGGCACTCTTTGCAGACGATATAATTCTCTATCTCCACCGCCCAGACAGAGATCTCACGTACCTCCTAGACCAACTAGAGCTGTATGGCACTTTTTCGGGTTTCACACTTAATAAAGCCAAATGTGAAATACTAAACTTAGGGGTCGCGCGAGGGAACGCGCGGTCGGATAGTAGAGTACAGGGGACGCTGGGGATCCCGTTAAAAATGATCACATCAAATATTTGGGGGTGCGTTTGAATAAAACACCAGCCGCGATGTACTCACTCAATTATGATCCATTAATACGAAAAATAACACTAGAATTGGAACGTTGGAGAAATTTGCCCCTTTCACTCTTAGGTCGTTGTCATCTGGTTAAAATTATCAGTTTCTCCCGATTATTATATCCAATGCAGACACTCCCTCTTCTGCTACGCCACGGCGATTTGCTAAAGCTGAACAGGGCCATAGTACAATTCATTTGGAATGGCAAAAGAGCGAGAATTAGACACACCACACTGATGTTACCCAAGGATAAGGGAGGCCTCAACCTACCAGACATCAAAGGGTATAATCTAGCCTGTGTTTCCCGCCATGTAATTGACTGGTTGAATGGAACCTTTAAGCACTCCAATTGGGTGGAGGAGCAGGAACTTTGTCGGCCTTGGGATCTGGCCAGTCTGCTGCATGCGTCCTGGTCTGATGCTCCTGCCTACATAAGGAACTCGCTGCTTTTTAGAGACACCGCCATGTGTTGGAAAGCAGTCCGTAAGAAATTACATTTGGCATGGAAGATCTCCAAATATTTGAACCCCTGGTCTCATGTTAGCTTCAAACTAGGGAGAGAAAATGCCTTGTTCCGGGTGTGGGGAGCCAATGGCATCCTGAAATTGGGAGACATACTCCAGAAAGAAGAGAAAAGATGGATGTCAGGATCTGAGGTGATGGATCACTTAAGACTCCCATCTACCCAGATATTACAATATAAACAACTACACTTTCATGTTCTGCAAAAACTGCAGGATGTGACCCAAGAGTGCATCTCCAATACCTGGGACAAGTTAACACAGACTCAACACCTCACAACTAAACATCTCATCTAATATATAATTCCCCTAACGCACTTCCGTAAGTTTCGGCGCTACTTCCGTCATCGTGGACGTGGCTGCTCAGCCGTTGCAGGGGCGCGAGCAATGGCCGCAAAACCATGGCCGAAAATAGAACCAAGGGCCCGGCCATGCATAGCTCGAAACACCGCTATGTATCTCTATGGGAAGTGAGGCGTTATGCTGATTGGTCGGCGCACCACACAGCGACCAATCAGCATAGCGCCTCACTTAAGCGGGAAATTTGAAACTCAAAGTCCTCCATTATATCTCAATGGGAAGTGAGGCGCTATTCTCATTGGTCGCTGTGTGCTGGCGCCGACCAATGAGAATAGCGCCTCACTTACAGCGGTAAATTTGAAACTCAAAGTCCTCCATTATATCTCAATGGGAAGTGAGGCGCTATTCTTGAGAAAGGACCTCCGGCCCGAAACGTCGCCACGCCAAGGTTCACTTGACATCTGTTTGGTGCTGCTTTTTCCTTTTTTGGATTATCTATCTATCTTTCTATCTATCTATCTATCTATCTATCTATCTATCTATCTATCTATCTATCTATATCTATCTATCTCTATCTATCTATATCTATATATCTATCTATCTATATCTATCTATATATCTATATCTATCTATATCTATATCTATTTCTTTCTATCTATCTATCTATCTATATCTATCTCTACGTATAAAAAGTTCCACTGCAGCACTCTTTTGGTGAAGATTAGTAGTTTATTTCAGGCTTCTGTTACACATCAGCAGGAGATGGCTACGTATCGGGCTCACACGCCCTTTGTCAAGCAATCACATGTCAGCTTTCTCAGCCTTATATACAATCTACTAAATTAACACATAGAATTCATCTTTCATCTAAATCAATCAAAAATTAGTGCATTACAGTGTTTCTTTAGTTTTTCTATGATCCACTTTGTGCCTGTGTGTATTAAATATACCATACTATTTTCTCCCATCTACGGTCCCATACTGTTTAAACTCTCAAAGCATTTCATTTCAGTGTATCCCCTTAATTTTTTCTTAATTAAGTAAAGTGCTTCTTATTAAGCCATTTCTGTTTACTTACAGTGCAGCGCCATTACTATTACCGCTCATGCCTCGTCTCGGCGTTGCGGAAGTGCCTATTGATCATGCGCCTCTCTTCGTTTACTGTCGCCATAGCTACGAACTCATAGCGTCATCTCGCGATAACTGGGTAATCTCGCGCATGCGCGATTACTTTTCTCCTTGTTTACACCGTTATCGCATATCTCTGTTAGTCTGTATTAGCGAGCGGCGGTTCTCTGTCTTACTAATGTAACTATTTAATGATCAGATACATATACCTACTTAAAAGGTAGGATATCAAAGGGGGTATAGTTAAGTGACTATCTAATACATGATTTGTCTAAATAGACTTAGTCTTATGTGCTCTCCGCCACACACTTTTTTAACCCCTCACATGTCTTTTGCCCTGGTAGAAAGGGCTCCAGCACTGTGAGACCCCCTTTGGAGATCTCTGGATTAGGACCAGATTTCTCCACTATAGAGGTCATTTAAGGGTTACCTCAATCATACTGCGGGGCACAAATGACAAAACATATATTTACTGCTGATTCTTTTTTTATTTTTTAACCGATTTTTAACATATTTTTAACAAGCGCCTCTAGTGGTGTAAATTAGGTAAACACTATGGCTTTGCACTGAAGGAAACTCATGGCTTTCAAAACATGATAAATAATAAAAGAATATATAAAAAAAATATGAAATAAAGAATAAACTATGAAAAAAATGGGGATTCACTGGATCAGATGCTCGGAAATATATATTTTTTTTCTTTTTCTTTCTTTTCCTTGATTTCCTATTGTAGAGACCAGAAAAGAGAAAATTACAATGTGTAATCATGTTGTATATATAAAAAAATAATAAAGTGTATAGCGTGAACTGTGATTAAAATTATACATCATATCAAGTACAAAGTAGATTCATTTACAAGGTTTGGATATTTCTCATATGTGGGACCACCTTCATAACAAAAATTTCAATTTATAATCTACATTTAAACCATTTGGTCTCAATGTATTTAATTCTTTTATCCATTTGAGCTCCTTTTCTTTCAATAATTTTTCTCTATCCCCTCCTCTGCGTAAAATTGGTACTGTATCAATTATCCTCCATTTTAAGTCACTTTCCTCATGTTCTTTTTCCATCCAGTGTTTGGAGACAGGTAATCCTTTTATTTGTTGGCGAATGCTGTATCTATGTTGTGTAAGGCGTATTTTTAGCTCTAAAGTTGTTTCGCCCACATAGTATAGCCTGCAAGGGCATTCTAATAAGTATATAACATGATTGGATGAGCATGTGACAAATTGCCTTATCTCATATCTTACTCCCGTTACATGGTGTACAAAGTGATCGCCCTTTAAAATTTGTTGGCATGCTAGACACCCTATACATGGGAAACAACCCACTCTCTTTTTTCCAGTAATAGTTGTTTGTTTCAATTTTTTAGCACTGCCTATGTCTGCCCTTGTTAATTGTCTTTTTAATGTATTTCCCTTTCTATAGGCTATTATGGGTGGGAGTTTGAATTCTTGAACATCTGGATGGGCATTGGTCAATCCTATCCAGTGTTTTTTGATGATTTTTTCTATTTCTATTGATTCTTCACCGTACTCCATTATTAAGGAGATTCTATTTATGGTTTTGTCTCTTTGGTTTTTTCCATCTACTTTTTTAACTTTTTTCTTTTGTTGTAAAAGGTTGTTTTTCGGGTATCCCCTTCCTTCAAATTTAGCTACTAAGGTGTCAATAGTCTTTTCTTTTTCTTCTTCTTCACTAACTATCCTTTGTACTCTGGTCATTTGTCCTAGTGGTATCGCTTTTTTAGTTTGAAGGGGGTGGTTGCTTTTGAAATGTAATAGCTTATTACGGTCTGTAACTTTTACATGCAAATTGGTTACTAATTTATTATTTTTTATTTTTATATTCACATCCAAAATCTGTATTTCTTTCTGTGAATACACTTTTGTAAATTTTATTGTTTGGTCCACTCCATTCAAAAATCTGTGGAATTCCTCCAATTGTATAATGGAGCCCCTCCAGATCAGGAATGTGTCGTCTATATATCTGCTCCATTTAATAACATTTTTGAAATGTTCTGACGTATAAATTTGTTCTTCCTCAATTACCATCATCGTTATATTTGCATAGGAACACGCCATGTGCGCTCCCATGGCGGTCCCAACCTGCTGTTTATAGTATGTGTCCTGAAATAAGAAATAATTCTCACGTAAACAGATTTCCAACAAATTAATTATTAATCTCTGGCATTCAACAGTGTAATTTGTGGTATTTAATTTTTTCTTGACAGCTTCAATACCTATCCCATGTTGTATTGAAGTGTACAAAGCCGTTACATCGAACGACACTAATATGTCGTCTGTTTGTGGTTGTAAGTCAGCTATTCTTTCCAGAAAATGCTGGGTATCTCGTACATAGGATTGGGCCTTGGTGGATAGAGGCGATAAAATTCGTTCCAGAAAAATCCCTACATTATTAAAAACTGAGTCTATCCCTGCGACAATTGGTCGCCCTGGAGGTTGTTCTATGGATTTTTGAATTTTAGGAACTAAATAAAGTACCGGTGTTCTAGGGTGTTGAACTATTAGGTAATCAAATGTATCCTGATCTATAATTCCTCCCTTTACCGCTTTGCCCAATATATTCTTTAACATGTTCTGGATTTCGAATTTCGGATCTTTATCTAATTTTTTATATACAATGGTGTCACTCAACTGTCTTTTGGCTTCTTGCACATATTGGGAACGGTCCATGACGACGACCGCTCCACCTTATCGGCGGGTTTAATGATGAGGTCGTCGTCATGGACCAGCTCCTTTAGTGCTTCACACTCTTGTGTAGTTATATTAGGTTTCTTTAATTGATTATTAGAATTTGTTTTCAATTCTGCTACTTCTTTCTTAACAGATGTAATAAATGTCTCAGTAGCCGTACTGGATTCTTTTGGTGTAAACTCACTTCTTTTTCTCAACTTCAAGTCATTAAGCGCTATTTCACTACGTTTAATTTTAGGACCACCTACATTCTTACTAAACCAATTTTTCAACTTTATATTCCTAAAAAATCTATACATATCGACATCAATACTGAACCAATTCACATGACAAGCTATATTGTAATTTAAGCCTTTATCCAATAAATCATTCTGAGCAATTGTTAAATTCTTATTTGATATATTCACCACTAAACTTGATCTCTCCTTTTCTGTTGTTTCTGGTTCTGTCTTTTGTTCTTTTGTTTTTTTGGTTCTGTTCCAACGGCTCCCTCCTCTTCTTCTCCTATTGGGTCGTTCTTGTCTGTTAAAAAAACAGGGTTTATATACAGCAGTGCGTTTAAACAATTCAAATTTCTTTTGTCCATAACCACCTTTTTTATCCCATTTGGGTTGTTTAACATTTTGCCAATTGTACACAAAACCACTTTTATAGCCCTCAGTGTCCCTTGCCCATTTTTGTCGTTTCTTTTCCTCTAATTCTTTTTTCATTTTTTACACTTTTGTGTGCACTGTCTCTTTAAATTTGGAAAATTCTTCTTGTTTTAACAAACCTTTAATTTCAGTCTCCATCTCATTATTTTCTTGTGTTGTTTTCACTAGCTCCTCTTGTAGGTATTCCATGTTGACTAGCATAATATCCATGGCATATTTATCAGAGACTGTTTTGAACTTCTCACAATATAATGGGTTATCCATAAACAAAGTTGGTCTGATAGTGGATCTTAATCCCCTCGGAACTCTCTTATTTTTGTAGTATTGCCCAAGCATTATCAAGTGCATTTCCATTGATACAATTCTCTTCTTACCATTCTCGTATTTTCTTTTCAAATTGTTAACAGATGGTATACTTAAAAAATCCACATTATCACCTATACCTTGTAGTATCCTCTCTTCGTCCTCCATGGTGTATAAGTTTCCTCCTGCCTCCATATTGATTCGGGTGGTTTGCACAGCTCAAAAAAAAAAAATAAATTATATAAAAAAAGTGAAAAGTTTTCAAACAGCAATCCAATGTGGGTGCAAAGCAGCTGGCTTCCTTCACAGCCTTACATACATACGTATAAAAAGTTCCACTGCAGCACTCTTTTGGTGAAGATTAGTAGTTTATTTCAGGCTTCTGTTACACATCAGCAGGAGATGGCTACGTATCGGGCTCACACGCCCTTTGTCAAGCAATCACATGTCAGCTTTCTCAGCCTTATATACAATCTACTAAATTAACACATAGAATTCATCTTTCATCTAAATCAATCAAAAATTAGTGCATTACAGTGTTTCTTTAGTTTTTCTATGATCCACTTTGTGCCTGTGTGTATTAAATATACCATACTATTTTCTCCCATCTACGGTCCCATACTGTTTAAACTCTCAAAGCATTTCATTTCAGTGTATCCCCTTAATTTTTTCTTAATTAAGTAAAGTGCTTCTTATTAAGCCATTTCTGTTTACTTACAGTGCAGCGCCATTACTATTACCGCTCATGCCTCGTCTCGGCGTTGCGGAAGTGCCTATTGATCATGCGCCTCTCTTCGTTTACTGTCGCCATAGCTACGAACTCATAGCGTCATCTCGCGATAACTGGGTAATCTCGCGCATGCGCGATTACTTTTCTCCTTGTTTACACCGTTATCGCATATCTCTGTTAGTCTGTATTAGCGAGCGGCGGTTCTCTGTCTTACTAATGTAACTATTTAATGATCAGATACATATACCTACTTAAAAGGTAGGATATCAAAGGGGGTATAGTTAAGTGACTATCTAATACATGATTTGTCTAAATAGACTTAGTCTTATGTGCTCTCCGCCACACACTTTTTTAACCCCTCACATGTCTTTTGCCCTGGTAGAAAGGGCTCCAGCACTGTGAGACCCCCTTTGGAGATCTCTGGATTAGGACCAGATTTCTCCACTATAGAGGTCATTTAAGGGTTACCTCAATCATACTGCGGGGCACAAATGACAAAACATATATTTACTGCTGATTCTTTTTTTATTTTTTAACCGATTTTTAACATATTTTTAACAAGCGCCTCTAGTGGTGTAAATTAGGTAAACACTATGGCTTTGCACTGAAGGAAACTCATGGCTTTCAAAACATGATAAATAATAAAAGAATATATCAAAAAAATATGAAATAAAGAATAAACTATGAAAAAAATGGGGATTCACTGGATCAGATGCTCGGAAATATATATTTTTTTCTTTTTCTTTCTTTTCCTTGATTTCCTATTGTAGAGACCAGAAAAGAGAAAATTACAATGTGTAATCATGTTGTATATATAAAAAAATAATAAAGTGTATAGCGTGAACTGTGATTAAAATTATACATCATATCAAGTACAAAGTAGATTCATTTACAAGGTTTGGATATTTCTCATATGTGGGACCACCTTCATAACAAAAATTTCAATTTATAATCTACATTTAAACCATTTGGTCTCAATGTATTTAATTCTTTTATCCATTTGAGCTCCTTTTCTTTCAATAATTTTTCTCTATCCCCTTCTCTGCGTAAACAATCAGAGAACAATCTGAGATCTTGGAAAGAAAATTTAAAGTCAGAGGTTACCCTAGCAAACTAGTAAATAAAGCACAAAAAGGGAGCAGCAGAGTACCCCAAAATATTCTCCTGCAACCTAAGAAAAAACAGCAGACAGATAAAGATTTTTCCTGAATTTCATCACAACATATAACAAATATCATAAAAACATCAGAAAATGCCTCGCCACACACTGGCATTTACTCAAAAAAGATCCCATCTTAAGGTCCATCATCCCTAACACACCCGGTATTACATATAGGAGAGCCCCCAATATTAAAAACGTAGTAGCTCCCAGCTGTCTGAGAGAGAGATTCACCACCAAAAAAAGTGAGCAAACCACCATCATGACAAAAAGGTGCAACAGAAAGAAATGTCTGTGCTGCAGGAATATTCAACAGAGATCAAATATCACATCCTCTATCACACAAAAATCCTATCCAGTTAAGCATAATATGGATTGTACAACTGGGTACATTATTTACCTCCTGGAATGCCCATGTCACCTTCAATATGTGGGCAGAACTATAAGATCGCTACATGAGCGACTCAATAAACACCGAGCCAACATTAAAAATGGTTTTAAATTCCATGGGGTATCAAACCACTTTAGTACGCACCACAATAGAGACCCCACATGTTTAGAAATTACACCAATTGACCACATACCTGCCAATACAAACAACAGATTTGAGGTCCTGAAAAAACGTGAAAAATTCTGGATGTACCGCCTAGATACATTAAAACCCAAGGGTCTGAACATCATCTCTGAGCTCATATGATAACCACTGTTAAATAGATTCACACATTGTATACATTCTGATACTTAGACACTTTTATTTATTTATTTATTTATTTATAATAAGAAGGGAAATGGAAATATTTTATATAAAATACTATATCACTTTTCACCCCAATTTAGTTATTATTATCATTATATATTAGTATTTATTTATTATTCAGTATTATTTTTATCTTTCTGAACACAAATATTTAACCTAACACATCTTGGAATCACTATTCTATCACTACTATGAGCTAACAGAGTATGATTACCTAGGAACATGTATTTTGATCGCCCCTAGAGGCGAACAATTGTACTGCACAGAAATTCAATCACATAGGAACGTGTATTTTGGTCGCCCCCGGAGGCGAACAATTGAACTACTTTGATACCCTATTGCTATGGAAACTGCATCCAGAATTATTCTATGGTGTAACGTAAGCGCCATCTTGTGACACAAATTGGTAATACACCGCTAACGAAATTTTACAACATAATTATACTTTATGATGAAAGAGTTTTGCTTTATATGTAAATGCCTCTTGGAGGATTAGAGCTGGCAAAGTTTTAGATATGTGAGCTGCTCCTTAAGTGGTGCGCAACACTTGAATCATGAATATGAGTATTTTAAACTAGCTTATACTCAATTTTAACACTTGATTTTATCTTTATAAGATCCCCTCACATAAATAATAAGTAGTTCCTATAATTTGAAACCTTTTATGCAAAATCTCTCTCAGATATATATATATGATGAATATTAAGTTTTTAAAGATTCATATCCCCCATCATTTTATACATTTTCATATATTTCTATTTTTTATATATATTTTTATACAATTTTGAATAATTTTATAATAAACTTGTTTTTAATTACATAGATATAGATAATATTATCTATATATTTTTCCCTATTCCACCTTCACAGGATAATATCAAACTTTAGCACTTTTAATCGCTAATGAATTGCCCTGGTGGCACAACCCAATAGTGAGGATGGTTTTTCTCCAAGTGACCAAGAGTTCTAATACACCCAGAGGCATATTGGAGTGTATATTTTTTTCCTGTTTTTACTACTGAAGGTTTTATTTACTTTTCCGCAGCGAATTTCAGAACATTTTTTATGCCATTTGTTAAGTCAGATTTTTATCAACTTGTATATCATTGTACGATGTAAAATGCTCCACAGAAACTTGTTTTTACTGTTTTGGAGCCAAATATTAGGCTCCTCCCACTTTGATGACGATTTTGACATCATCAGATTGGGCTCCGCCCACTTTGATGACGATTTTGACATCATCAGCATGTGTTAACACACCCCTAAATGCCATGTACAGGAGCTATATAAACCTTGTTAAAAGCTGACATGTAATATCCCTGAGGAAGGCACTAGGACAGTGCCGAAACGCGTAGGGAAAGGAATAAATGGATGATTGATGCAACCTACATATGATTTCCGGATCGTTTTCTTGGGATTTCAGCAGCGCGGACACTGATACACCATTTCCCCTGAAGTAACTCCATTATATCATATGGAAGGCAATGTGTGGTCCATTATATTATATGGAAGGCAATGTGTGGTCCATTATAAGGAAGGCAATGTGTGGTCCATTATATGGAAGGCAATGTGTGGCCCATTATATTACATGGAAGGCAATGTGTGGCCCATTATATTATAAGGAAGGCAATGTGTGCCCCATTATATTATATGGAAGGCAATGCGTGTCCCATTATTATAAGGAAGGCAATGCGTGGTCCATTATATTATATGGAAGGCATTGTGTGTCCCATTATATTATATGGAAGGCAATGCGTGGCCCATTATATTATATGGAAGGCAATGTGTGGTCCATTATATTATATGGAAGGCAATGTGTGGTCCATTATAAGGAAGGCAATGTGTGGTCCATTATATGGAAGGCAATGTGTAGCCCATTATATTACATGGAAGGCAATGTGTGGCCCATTATATTATAAGGAAGGCAATGTGTGCCCCATTATATTATATGGAAGGCAATGCGTGTCCCATTATATTATAAGGAAGGCATTGCGTGTCCCATTATATTATATGGAAGGCAATGCGTGGCCCATTATATTATATGGAAGGCAATGTGTGCCCCATTATATTTGTATAGAAGGCAATGTGTGGTCAATCTAAGATATAATTCCCGGAGGGATTTGAGACGTCACATCCGTCACTTTGTCCCAACGTCCGTAGAGAGAGAGATAGATATATAGATAGATAGATGTAGATATAGATAGATAGATAGATGTAGATAAGATACTTGCAAAAAATGAGGCTGCAGCACACAGTTTGGAGTGATTTCCTTGCCTTTATTGGCATATAGGCATAGTGAGGCGACGTTTCGGTCCTCAGACCTTCTTCTTGACTGCTGGAAGAAGGTCTGAGGACCGAAACGTCGCCTCACTATGCCTATATGCCAATAAAGGCAAGGAAATCACTCCAAACTGTGTGCTGCAGCCTCATTTTTTGCAAGTATTGATAAAGGTGATGGTTGATCCCCATCACAGGGACTGAAAAGCACTTGGCATATCTGCTGTAAAAGAAACGCTGCTCATTAACTTTTTTCATCATTGTAGATATAGATAGATATATAGATAGATATAGATATAGATAGATATAGATAGATAGAAAGATATAGATATAGATAGATATAGATATAGATATAGATATAGATAGATAGATAGATAGATAGATAGAGATAGATATAGATATAGATAGATAGATATAGATAGATAGATATAGATAGATAGATATAGATATATAGATATAGATATAGATAGATATAGATATAGATATAAGATAGATAGATAGATAGATAGATAGATAAACTAGAAAAAAGTACTCTGCAGCACACAGCTACTACCAATGATGTACATGTGCTAACAAGCTATATATACTTGAGAAAAAAGTTTAAAAACTTAGTTTTTTCAAAAAACTCAAAAATCTTATCTTTTTATTTCTGAAGTTCTTGGTACACACATTGGCCAATGTCTGTTTGCTCACCGACTGCGACAAAGTGACTTCAGGTCCGATGAGTCCTACGCTGATATCCCTATCCTCCTTGTCCGCTCCCCCACTTCTCAGTGGGCAGACACCACCTCGACCCTAGATCACCTGTGGTCAATGAGGGTGCAGATTGCAGTAAGGAGCCAGCAACTCCATAAAATACAAAAGAGAAAAAAAAAAAAAAAACTACACAGCACACTCAGACAATGTGAACTGGTGCCAGCAGTGACGCTGGATATAAACTAGAAAAAAGTACTCTGCAGCACACAGCTACTACCAATGATTTACATGTGCTAACAAGCTATATATACCTGAGAAAAAAGTTTAAAAACTTACCGTTTTTTCAAAAAACTCAAAAATCTTATCTTTTTATTTCTGAAGTTCTTGGTACACACATTGGCCAATGTCTGTTTGCTCACCGACTGCGACAAAGTGACTTCAGGTCCGATGAGTCCTACGCTGATATCCCTATCCTCCTTGTCCGCTCCCCCACTTCTCAGTGGGCAGACACCACCTCGACCCTAGATCACCTGTGGTCAATGAGGGTGCAGATTGCAGTAAGGAGCCAGCAACTCCATAAAATACAAAAGAGAAAAAAAAACTACACAGCACACTCAGACAATGTGAACTGGTGCCAGCAGTGACGCTGGATATAAACTAGAAAAAAGTACTCTGCAGCACACAGCTACTACCAATGATGTACATGTGCTAACAAGCTCTATATACCTGAGAAAAAAGTTTAAAAACTTACGTTTTTTCAAAAAACTCAAAAATCTTATCTTTTTATTTCTGAAGTTCTTGGTACACACATTGGCCAATGTCTGTTTGCTCACCGACTGCGACAAAGTGACTTCAGGTCCGATGAGTCCTACGCTGATATCCCTATCCTCCTTGTCCGCTCCCCCACTTCTCAGTGGGCAGACACCACCTCGACCCTAGATCACCTGTGGTCAATGAGGGTGCAGATTGCAGTAAGGAGCCAGCAACCCCATAAAATACAAAAGAGAAAAAAAAAAAAACTACACAGCACACTCAGACAATGTGAACTGGTGCCAGCAGTGACGCTGGATATAAACTAGAAAAAAGTACTCTGCAGCACACAGCTACTACCAATGATGTACATGTGCTAACAAGCTATATATACCTGAGAAAAAAGTTTTTTTTTTTTTTTTTTTTTTTTCTCTTAGATAGATAGATAGATAGATAGATAGTGAGGCGCTATTCTCATTGGTCGGCGCAAGCACACAGCGACCAATGAGAATAGCGCCTCACTTCCCATTGAGATATAATGGAGGATTTTGAGTTTCAAATTTACCGCTGTAAGTGAGGCGCTATTCTCATTGGTCGGCGCCAGCACACAGCGACCAATGAGCATAGCGCCTCACTTCCCATTGAGATACATAGCAGTCTTTAGAGCTATGCATGGCCGGGCCCTTGGTTCTATTTTCGGCCACGGCGCAATGGGAAGTGAGGCGCTATTCTCATTGGTCGCTGTGTGCTGGTGCCAACCAATGAGAATAGCGCCTCACTTACAGTGGTAAATTTGAAACTCAAAGTCCTCCATTATATCTGAATGGGAAGTGAGGCGCTATTCTCATTGGTCGCTGTGTGCTGGCGCCGATCAATGAGAATAGCACGTCACTTACAGCGGTAAATTTGAAACTCAAAGTCCTCCATTATATCTCAATGGGAAGTGAGGCGCTATGCTGATTGGTCGGCGCCAGCACACAGCGACCAATGAGCATAGCGCCTCACTTACAGTGGTAAATGTGAAACTCAAAGTCCTCCATTATATCTCAATGGGAAGTGAGGCGCTATTCTCATTGGTCGCTGTGTGCTGGCGCCGACCAATGAGAATAGCGCCTCACTTCCAGCGGTAAATTTGAAACTCAAAGTCCTCCATTATATCTCAATGGGAAGTGAGGTGCTATTCTCATTGGTCGCTGTGTGCTGGCGCCGATAGGTATCTTACTGAGGATTTGAAAGGAACGTTGGGAGCGCTTAAGATATAAGGGAGAACGAAGTATAAACATACCCTGTCTATATCGCTGCTAGACGCCCCCCTGTTTTGGCAATGTTGCGACTATACTAAGACCTTAACACACATGATCCTGAGTGAGGGCGAGTGGAGACAACCATTAATACCGTATAATGGAGGACTGTCTTGCAAGGTCGACTTGCACAGATCAATAACATTGCTTGGTGGGATGGGTTTAGGGAATGATATTGAGGGCAGGGTGGGTAAGGGTTTACTGAAATGCATTATTTCACAGTTGTCTTTCGATGAAGTTTTTGTTATGTTACGTTTGATGAAAACCAATAAAAAGGATGTATTAAAAAAAAAAATATTCTATACAGATCCCTTGGAGACTAGAATTACGATTGATAATTCCTCAGTAAATAATGAAGGTCTGGTGCCTTTTTTATCCAAAGCAACCAATCCTACAAAACTAATCACACAATATTTTCCAAGCCAAAATACAAAGAAAAAAAAGAAAAAATACCTTAGAGGAGCAAGAGGGGGCAAAAAGAAAAAAAGAATAAGTGAAGTGTCCACTAATAAACAAAAACCTAGTGCAGTAATGAACATTTTCAATTTGTCACAATATGTCCCAAATGAAGCTGAAAAATCTCTATTAAAGAAAGGCTTGTCTTTTTGCCCCAATTTTGATTCTAGTGAGTTGGGATTGTATATGGACCTTCAGTCCTGTATTAAGAGATTGACGGTACAACGTCATTTTTTGATTCAAGAAGGGCTGGGTGGAGAAAAGAAATCTAGACCTGATAAGCACACGTCCCCCCCTCCCCCTCTTCCTATCCCAACATTCTTCCTCTTTCTATTCTTTCTGACTTCCTATCCACTTTTCTATCATTCTTTCTCTTTCAACTCTTGTGGTTCAAAAATTTGCATTAAATAGCTATATTTTGTTACAAACCAGAGATTAACCTGTAGCCAAGAAACATTCTCTATCAGAGCTCAGACATCTATGAGACTTTGCATACCTGGTAAGCACTCCGACGCCAGTGAGACTTTATAGCTCTCTTCAAACTTTCATCACTCCCCTCGATGCACTGTTTAGTTGGGAGTAGACATCAACATAAAATGGGATTTAAGCCAGATTGTCAGATCTAGATAAACTTGACCTATGTATCCTATTCTCTTGGCCGCACAATTATCGTAACTTCTAATTACAGAAATTGTATACTAATATGCTGTTCAAATTTGAATAAGTTGTTTCATTTAATAAGATGTACAACCTGAATGAGTTGTTAACTTACTGTTAAACAATACATGCAACATCTTAATAAAAAGATCATTGAAAAGAGAAAAGAAATCTTTTGGGAGTAATAATAAATCTACAGATTTGGATCGTTCTGGTGGGATCAGAATGATACATACTGACTTGAGGAACTCATCAAAATTTTACCCTATTAATGATCAGGGGCATCATATTAAAACTTTTGCAGGTATGGTACTTAAGGATTTGAATTCCTTGAATATTGCGAACTATAGTCGGCCGACAAAGAAGGGGGAGTGGTGATACAGGACCGTAGTGACTATTTTATAGAACCTGAGAGGATTCTTTCTGATATAAATACCTATAAGGTGGTAACCATGGAGATTGTTAAAATAGCCAATATAGCTTATAACAAATTATATAGCTAAAGCCATACAAAATAAGATCCTGAGCAAACAAGAATGTGCATTTTTTTTTTCAGAAAATTTCTTTATTCAAGTTTTTTATCATAACAAAGTATACTGACAATTATCAGCAGAATTCCAATAATAACATCAAGTACGTTAATCGCATACATATAGACACGGGTTGCTGTTACTCCTCTCAAGGAGAAAAAGGCGGAGGGAAGGAATAACGTAAGATCAGGGTCAAATTCCGGACAAATACTCTTATAATAGAAATATCGATTACCCCTTAAGTATACTTAATTATTCAACCTCTTCCACCAGGAACTGGAGAGTCCGATCAGGGATCGCCAGGAGAAAAAATAAAGCTGATCGTCAGAATGAAGACCCCTAAACAGGCCCCCAAGCAACATAAGGCGAGAGAAAAAGCTTTAAAACCATCTAAAGATTTAAGTAGAGAATGATAGAAGAAGAGAGAGTAGAAGTGTGAGAATAGCAAAGAGAAGCAGAGAAGAGAGAAAAGAGAAGTGAAGAGAAAAAAGGAGAAGGGAGGAAGTGGAAAGGAAGGGAGGGGGGGGGGAGCCCACCGCACCCACCAGAATACAACCAAGAGGCTCGTAGAAATCATTTTATGATTAGGGAGAACCGTCTCGGAAAAGCCACCAAGGAGTCCAAAGTCTCTGGTGCTTCTCCCAGGTTTCATGGTCTCGTGCCATCAGGCCCTCCATTCGGCATAATCTGTCCATCTCAATTACCCATTCTCCGAGAGAGGGGATAACTGTGGACTTCCAATGTCTCGGTATTAGAACCCTCGCCGCCATAAGGCAAAAGCGGAAAAGACTGCGTTTGACCAAGGCAAGTGGTTCCAGAATGAGGGACAGGAGTGCGATCTGAGGAAGTGTGGGGTAGCGAGTGCCAGTGATAGACTCACATGCCGAGAATATTGAATGCCAATAAGCCTGGATGTAAAACAAAAAGGAAAAGGGGCGCAAATGTGTAGGATCCCCTTATTAAAAACGTCTATGTGGCGTGGGTAGGTGGCCACTCACCTTATCGGGTTGTGCAATTCCTGCACAACCCGGTTTAACAGCCTCCGCCGCCGGCGGTATATGCAATGCCTCTCCGCTCTCCTCTCTCCTGTTCAAGGCAGATTGTTTGTGCTGTTCCTGAGCTGCTCCAGCCGCCAGTCCCTCAAAAAGGGAGTAGTTTTCATGCAAAAAATAGTAATGGCGGTCTACTTAGGAGCGCTCTAAGGAACAAGCAGACATGTAAGATGTTTTCATAAATGTCAAACCTTTTATTAACTTCTTAGCTCCCCTCACAGCTCCACTACGCGTTTCAACTGCATGCAAACAGTCTTCATCAGGTGCTGTCTGAGCACCTGATGAAAACTGTTTGTATGCAGTTGAAACGCGTAGTGGAGCTGTGAGGGGAGCTAAGAAGTTAATAAAAGGTTTGACATTTATGAAAACATCTTACATGTCTGCTTGTTCCTTAGAGCGCTCCTAATTAGACCGCCATTACTATTTTTTTCACAATAAGCCTGGATGAGCCTACAACACCACCAGATGTGAAGCATAGTCCCAGGCTCCTCTCCGCACCTCCAGCACAGCTCCAAAACCGAAGGGAACATTGTGTGCAGCAGAGTGGGACATCTATACCACCTAGTCAAAATTTTATAATTTGTCTCCTGAAATCTGCAGGATATCGACATCTTGTGGGTCAACAAGCAAATTTTGGTTCGTTCAGATTCAGTGAAGGTAGTTCCCATGTCCGTCTGCCATGCAGTAAAGAATCGAGGGACAAAGGGCGGCCTGACCTCTCCTATCACCGCATACAGGAGAGAAATAGCATGAGCAGGGGCGTCGGGCAAGAGCAGTAGTGACTCAAATCTCCAGGGGGCCCCCCTACTTAGGGATCGAATGAATGTTGTCAGCTGGGAAATCTCCAACCAGGACCCCGGTCCCAACCCTCTGCCCCCCGTCGTCGTCTCCCCCTTCAGCCATTCCTTGACCTGAAACATGTCAGGGTCAGTGTCCGCATTCCATTTCAAGAAGGTCGATCTCCCAACTGTCGGGGAAAGTCTGGGTTATTGAAGAGGGGACCTAAAACTGATTGGTAAGCAATGTCACAGACTCTACTCCGCCACACATCCCAAAAGTTCAGCACCACTTGTGTGAGAGGGAGAAACAGTGTGTCTGGGGGGCGGTTATGCTTTCGCAACCATGGCACCCAGCGCAGCGAGGTGGGCGAAGCCAAATTCTCAATTGTCACCCATTGTTTACTATTTGAATTGAATCTCCAGTCTAAGATCCTCGACAAAAGCGTCGCATGATAGTAGCGCTGGAAGTCAGGGAGCCCTGTCCCGCCCCTTCATCTTTGGCTCAGTCAGGGTCGAAAAGCGAATCCGAGGTCTCCTGGCTCCCCAAATAAATTTACGTCTGGCATTATTTAAATGACGAAAGAACTGTGGTGGAATATCAGTGGGAGCAGTTTGGAATAGATACAAAAATCTAGGCAGGATATCCATCTTGATAACATTAATGCGTCCAAACCAGGATAGCTGTGTGCCACAGAGCCTTTTCAGGTCGCGTAATGTAGCTTGTAAAAGTGGGGCGTAGTTAAGGGTATAAAGATCCTTAGGGTCTTTGGGTATAGTGATGCCTAAGTACTTCAAGCCTCTATCAACCCATCGAAAAGAGAAGGAAGACCGAAGCTGATGGACCAAGGCATCTGATAGAGTAAGATTCATTACCTCTGTCTTGGAGTAATTTACTTTGAAATTTGACACGTCGCCAAATCTCATGAACTCTCGTATGATAACCGGGAAGGTGAACTGGGGGTTCGAGATGTAAATCAATAGATCGTCAGCATAGAGGGGTTTAAAATGGGCTCCCTGGATCCGTACACCCTCAATATCTGTAGATCTCCTAAGGTCACAGGCCAAGTTCTCCATTGCAATGGCGTATAGCATAGGTGACAAGGGACAACCCTGCCGCGTGCCATTGGAGATCCCAAAGGCAGGGGAGAGAAGTCCATTGACTCTAAGCCACGCAGTGGGACCACGGTACAGCGCTCGGATTTTCCCCACAATGACCGGGCCCAGGCCCAACTGCTTTAGAGAGGCAAAGAGAAAATCCCATCCCAAGCGGTCAAATGCCTTTTCGGCATCGACCGAGAGAAGGCATGCGGGGATGTTGTGGCTTTGAATCTGGGCCGCAATAAGTAAAGTCTTGATGGTGTTATCTCTTGCCTCTCGATGCATGATAAATCCAGTTTGGTCATTGTGAATAGAAGCCGGTAACAGAGGTCCCAGTCTTGAGGCCAAGATCTTTGCAAAGATTTTGACATCTAGATTCAAGAGGGATGGGACGATAACTGGCGCAAGAGAGGGAGTCCATACCCGACTTCAGAATCACTGTAATTGTAGCTGCTAAAGTCTGAGGAGCAAAGGGGCTGGAGTCGGATATAGAGTTGAAGAGGGCTGTTAATTGTGGTGCTAAGTCATGCACAAACAATTTATA
This sequence comes from Allobates femoralis, assembly GCA_033576535.1. Classification (NCBI taxonomy): domain Eukaryota; kingdom Metazoa; phylum Chordata; class Amphibia; order Anura; family Aromobatidae; genus Allobates; species Allobates femoralis. Next base: position 350,480,602 of record JARQOC010000003.1, on the reverse strand, counting down.
GAAGTTTGCCGAAAAACCATCAGGACCTGGGCTTTTCCCATTGGGAAGTGCAGAGATGGTATCGATCACTTCCTGCTCCGTGAAAGTGGCCTCTAAGTTCTCCGAGTCCTCTTCTCCGATAGGTGGAAGTGTGGTGTCTGCCACATAGTCCTCGATACGTCAGAGATATTCTGCGGGAGACATGTCAGCTAAAGGTCCCCTAAGATTATATAGAGATTTATAATAGTCCCCAAATGTATCCACTATCTCACGGGGCCTATGAAGAAGTTCCCCTGTTTTCGATCTAATAGATGGTATGTATGTGGAAGGAAGTCGTGGATGGATAAATCTAGCTAAAGCTCTCCCCGGCTTATTAGAGAATTCGTATAAGTATTTGCGGAAGCGGTCCTGCTGACGAGACGATGCCGAGTCCATTATGGTACGTAGCTCAGTACGGGCCTTGGACAATTCAGTGAGTAGTTGTGGTGTTGGAACTTGTTTATGTTGGGTCTCTAATTGGTGGGCAGAGGCCATCAGGTCTGAAATTGCTCTAGTTCTTTCACGTTTTAGTTTGGACCCCTGCTGGATGAGAATCCCCCTAATGACTCCCTTCAAAGCCTCCCATTTAAAGGGGAGTGCAGTGGGATCAGACTTATGATCCGATAGGAATCCCGCTATCGCAGATCTCACCGCCGACTGGCAGGCCGGTTGTTTTAGGAGGCCTGGATTAAGGGACCAGGTCCACTCTGTCGGAGCCAAACCCGAGAGGCCAAGGGAAAGAACGATCGGAGCATGATCCGACCAGATCATGGGTTCAATTTCAACTACAGGATCTGCCAATAAGAGTTTATGGCTGAGAAGAAAAAGATCGATCCTGCTGTACATGTCATGAACGGAGGAGTAGTAAGTGTAATCCCTGGCTCTCGGGTTTAGCAACCTCCAGACGTCCACCAGCTTATTATCAAGAAGTGTAGACAAGGTGAGAAGCAGGAACAGAGGACCTGCGAGAGGAGGAGTCCAAGTCTCTATCCAGTATAAAATTGAGGCGCCCCCCAGGATCACTGAGCCCTCTGCGAAGTTTGTCAGGACGTGTAGGTACGCAATCAATTTTCGGGCGGGGTTGGGTAAATACAGATTAGAAATAGTTATGGTGTCCCCGGCTATCTGCAGCTTCAGGAAGACAAATCTACCATGCGGGTCAATCTTGGAGTCCATCACCTGCGCCGCTAAAGATTTGTGAATAGCTACACTGACTCCCTTGGACCGCGCCTCCGGGTTGGGGCTATGGAACCATTTATTAAAATATTTATGCTTTATAGATGGGACCATATCAGCTCTAAAGTGAGTTTCCTGTAAAAGAAGGATATGGATACGTGTCTTATGCATATGAGTCAGGACCTGAGACCGTTTTTCAGGTATATTGAAACCTCTGATATTTAGAGAGCAGATGTTAATTCTTGACATATTGGTGGCTAGGTGCGGTGAAGGGGTAGATGAGGCTTCAGAGAGAAGAATTGAAACAGGAAGACAGAAAAGAGAAGGTCGGTGAGTAAGAAAGAAAAAGTAAGAGGGACTGGACCTCTAATTCCTGTCCCAGAGGCCGGCGGGTTAAGCAACCCACAGACTAAAAAGTTACTTCAGGGGAAATGGTGTATCAGTGTCCGCGCTGCTGAAATCCCAAGAAAACGATCCGGAAATCATATGTAGGTTGCATCAATCATCCATTTATTCCTTTTCCTACGCGTTTCGGCACTGTCCTAGTGCCTTCCTCAGGGATATTACATGTCAGCTCTTAACAAGGTTTATATAGCTCCTGTACATGGCATTTAGGGGTGTATTAACACATGCTGATGATGTCAAAATCGTCATCAAAGTGGGAGGAGCCCAATTGATGATGTCAAAATCGTCATCAAAGTGGGAGGAGCCTAATTTTTGGCTCCAAAACAGTAAAAACAAGTTTCTGTGGAGCATTATACATCATACAATGATACAGAAGTTGATAAAAATCTGACTTAACAAATGCCATTAAAAACGTTCTAAAATTCGCTGTGGAAAAGTAAATAAAACCTTCAGTAGTAAAAACAGGAAAAAACATACATTTCTATGTGTCTCTGGGTGTATTAGAACTCTTGGTCACTTTGGAGAAAAAACATCCTCACTATTGGGTTGTGCCACCAGGGCAATTCATTTGCGATTAAAATGCTAAAGTTTGATATTATCCTGTGAAGGTGGAATGAGGAAAAATATATGGATATTTTTATCTATGTCTATATAATTAAAAAACAAGTTTATTATAAAATTATTCAAAAATATAAAAAAAATATAAAAAAAATATATATAAAAAATATAAATGTATGAGAAATATATAAAATGATAGGGGATAAGAATATTTAAAAACTTAATATTTATTATATATATATATATATATCTGAGAGGGGTTTTGCATAAAAAGGTTTCAAATTATAGGAACTACTTGTTATTTATGTCAGGGAATCTTATAAAGATAAAATCAAGTGTTAAAATTGAGTGTAAACTAGTTTTGAAATACTTGTATTCATGATTCAAGTGTTGCGCATCACTTAAGGAGCAGCTCACATATCTATAACCCTGCCAGTTCTAATCCTCCAAGAGGCATTTACATATAAAGCAAACTCTTTCATCATAAAGTATAATTATGTTGTAAAAATTAGTTAGCGGGTGTATTACCAATTTGTGTCACAAGATAGCGCTCACGTTACACCATAGAATAATTCTGGATGCAATTTCCATAGCAGTAGGGTACCAATGTAGTGCAATTGCTCGCCTCTAGGGGCGACCAAAATACACGTTCCTATGTAATCATACTCTGTTAGCTCATAGTAGTGATAGAATAGTGATTCCAAGCTGTGTTAGGTTAATTATTTGTGTTAAGAAAAATAATAATAATAATAATAAATAAATACTAATATATAACAATAACTAAATTGGGGTAAAAAGTGATATAGTATTTTATATATTTGAAATATTTCCACAAATATATAGAGATCTTCTTAGTATAAATAAATAAATAAATAAATAAATAAAAGTTCTGTGAGTGTCTAAATATCAAAAATGTTTAAATATCAAAAATGTATAAAATGTGTGAATCTATTTAAAAATTAAAATTAAAAATAATACTGAATAATAAATAAATACTAATATATAATAATAATAATAATAACTAAATTGGGGTGAAAAGTGATATAGTATTTTATATAAAATATTTCCACAAATATATAGAGACCTTCTTATTATAAATAAATAAAAGTTCTGTGAGTGTCTAAGTATCAGAATGTATACAATGTGTGAATCTATTTAACAGTGGTTATCATATGAGCTCAGAGATGATGTTCAGACCCTTGGGTTTTAATGTATCTATGCGGTACATCCAGAATTTTTCACGTTTTTTCAGGAACTCAAATCTGTTGTTTGTATTGGCAGGTATGTGGTCAATTGGTGTAATTTCTAAACATGTGGGGTCTCTATTGTGGTGCGTACTAAAGTGGTTTGATACCCCATGGAATTTAAAACCATTTTTAATGTTGGTTCGGTGTTTACTGAGTCGCTCATGTAGCGATCTTATAGTTCTGCCCACATATTGGAGGTGGCATGGGCTTTCCAGGAGGTAGATAATGTACCCAGTTGTACAATCCATATTATGTTTAATTGGATAGGATTTTTGTGTGATAGAGGATGTGATATTTGATCTCTGTTGAATATTCCTGCAGCACAGACATTTCCTTCTGTTGCACCTTTTTGTCATGATGGTGGTTTGCTCACTTTTTTTGGTGGTGAATCTCTCTCTCAGACGGCTGGGAACTACTACGTTTTTAATATTGGGGGCTCTCCTATATGTAATACCGGGTGTGTTAGGGATGATGGACCTTAGGATGGGATCTTTTTTGAGTAAATGCCAGTGGGTGGCGAGGCATTTTCTGATGTTTTTATGATATTTGTTATATGTTGTAATAAAGTTCAGGGAAAAATCCTTATCTGTCTGCTGTTTTTTCTTTGGTTGCAGGAGAATATTTTGGGGTACTCTGCTGCTCCCTTTTTGTGCTTTATTTACTAATTTGCTAGGGTAACCCCTGACTTTAAATTTTCTTTCCAGGATCTCAGATTGTTCTCTGTAATCTTCATCTGTTGTACAATTCTTTTTTATTCTCAAGAATTGATTGGAAGGAATGTTCCAGAGCCATTTGGTATAATGGCCACTGGCGAAGTTTATATACGAATTTCTGTCCGTTGACTTGAAATATGTTTTGGTGCATATTTCAGAGTCTTGGATAAAAATCGTTAAGTCCAGAAAGTTTATGGTGGTTTTATGCACAGTGGGTTCACATTCAAGGCCCCAATTGTTGGTCATGATTTCATTAAAAAAACCTTGTAAATCTCCCTTCTCGGTATCCCATATGTAGAATATATCATCTATAAAACGTTTATATATCACTAGACCATCATCATTACTCTTATTAATATAGAGTCTTTCAAACATACCCATGAAGAGGTTTGCGTATGAACACGCTGTTTTAGACCCCATGGCTGTTCCATAGGTCTGATGATACATATCACCTTCAAAAGTGAAAAAATTATTATTGAGTATGAATTTTAGTCCATCCAGTACAAAATCAATTGTTGCATCCCCCATTTCTAGATCTTTCTTCAAATAAAATTCTGCACACATGACTCCTGTCTCATGCCTGATATTGGTGTACAGGGAAGTGACATCCATAGTGACCAAGATAAAGGAATCTTTCCATTGAATATCTTTCAAAGTTTTTATCAGTTCTGTCGAGTCTTTTAGGAAACTGGGTAGATTTATCACATATTTTTGAAGCTTTTTATCTATATACATTGCTAAATTACTAGTCAATGAATTAATTCCCGAGATGATAGGCCTACCAGGAGGGTTATTGAGACTCTTACGTATTTTGGGCAGGTGGTACATGAATGGTGTGGCTGGTTAGTTTTTTATAAGGAATTTTTTAAGAGATGTATCAATGATATTTTGTTTATGGGCCATGTTTATTTTCTGATTATATATTTTCGTGAGAGCTGGATAGGGATCTTTTTTGATCTTTCTATAGTATTTGGCATCAGATAAAAGTCTTAATGCTTCAGCTTTATACACTGTAAAATCTTGAATTACAATGCCTCCCCCTTTGTCAGCAGCCCGTATGACAATATCTTTATTGTCTCTAAGTTTTTTCAAAGCTATTTTTTCTTCTTTTGTTAGATTGTCTTTATTTTTACCCACTGAGTTATTCTTTATTTCTTTCTTTCTTCAAGTCATTTAAAAGAATGTCCTGGAAGGCTTCAAGTATATGTCCTCTACTCTCCAAGGGATAAAAATTTGATTTTACCTTTAACGTTATTTATTTATTTATTTATTTATACTAAGAAGATCTCTATATATTTGTGGAAATATTTCAAATATATAAAATACTACGTAACTTTTTACCCCAATTTAGTTATTATTATATATTATTATTTATTATTATTATTATTTTTCTTAACACAAATAATTAACCTAACACAGCTTGGAATCACTATTCTATCACTACTATGAGCTAACATTACATAGGAACGTGTATTTTGATCGCCCCTAGAGGCGAACAATTGCACTGCACAGAAAATTCAATCACATAGGAACGTGTATTTTGGTCGCCCCTAGAGGCGAACAATTGCACTACATTGGTACCCTACTGCTATGGAAATTGCATCCAGAATTATTCTATGGTGTAACGTGAGCGCTATCTTGTGACACAAATTGGTAATACACCCGCTAACTAATTTTTACACATAATTATACTTTATGATGAAAGAGTTTGCTTTATATGTAAATGCCTCTTGGAGGATTAGACCTGGCAGGGTTATAGATATGTGAGCTGCTCCTTAAGTGATGTGCAACACTTGAATCATGAATATGAGTATTTCAAAACTAGTTTACACTCAATTTTAACACTTGATTTTATCTTTATAAGCTTCCCTCACATAAATAACAAGTAGTTCCTATAATTTGAAACCTTTTATGCAAAACCCCTCTCAGATATATATATATAATAAATATTAAGTTTTTAAATATTCTTATCCCCTATCATTTTATATATTTCTCATACATTTATATTTTTTATATATTTTTTTTTATATTTTTGAATAATTTTATAATCAACTTGTTTTTTAATTATATAGACATAGATAAAAATATCCATATATTTTTCCTCATTCCACCTTCACAGGATAATATCAAACTTTAGCACTTTTAATCGCTAATGAATTGCCCTGGTGGCACAACCCAATAGTGAGGATGGTTTTTCTCCAAAGTGACCAAGAGTTCTAATACACCCAGAAACACATAGAAATGTATTTTTTTTCCTGTTTTTACTACTAAAGGTTTTATTTACTTTTCCACAGCGAATTTTAGAACGTTTTTTATGCCATTTGTTAAGTCAGATTTTTATCAACTTCTATACCATTGTATGATGTATAATGCTCCACAGAAACTTGTTTTTCTTGTTTTGGAGCCAAAAATTAGGCTCCTCCCACTTTGATGACGATTTTGACATCATCAAATTGGGCTCCTCCCACTTTGATGACGATTTTGACATCATCAGCATGTGTTAATACACCCCTAAATGCCATGTACAGGAGCTATATAAACCTTGTTAAGAGCTGACATGTAATAACCCTGAGGAAGGCACTAGGACAGTGCCGAAACGCGTAGGAAAGGAATAAATGGAATTTTGATGCAACCTACATATGGTTTCCGGATCGTTTTCTTGGGATTTCAGCAGCGTGGACACTGATACACCATTTCCCCTGAAGTAACTTCTGGATGATTCCCACGTGCATGTGGAAGGTGAAACTCTTGCAGCAGCTGCATTTAATGCTAAATGCTTTTACACCAGTTGTGGGTCTCACAACTGTGCTAGGTGAGTAAATTCATACCCACCACATACATTAGTGTCACTAGTGATAGGGCACTATTGCGCCTCTTGTCCCCCCCCCCCTATTTTTCTACTTAGACCAAAAAGTATTAGGCTGAGGGTGCCAATACTTTTGTCCGGCCCATTTTTGGAGTTTTGTGTGAAATGATCAATGTTTTGCTTTTTGCTTCATACTCTTTTGTGTTTTTTCATTGAAGACAAATTAAATGAAGATAATAATACCAAAGAATTTGTGATTGCAATCATTTTCAGGAAGAAACTGAGTATTATCTGACAGAATTGAAGGGGTGTGAATACTTTTGGCCATGACTGTATATTCATCCGGTCATTCCGGTACAAGGACTTGTGCTTGGACCTCTCCTCTTCTCTCTCTACACGGCCCCGATTGGACAGACCATCAGCAGATGTGGCTTTCAGTACCATCTTTATGCTGATGACACACAACTATACACTTCAGCCCCTGACCTTACCCCTGCGGTAGTAAAGAACACCAATGACTGTCTGGCTGCAGTTTCCAATATCATGTCCACTCTCTATTTGAAACTAAACCTTTCCAAAACTGAACTTCTTCTGCTTCCCCCATCCACTAACCTCCCTAAATCGGACATCTCTCTCTCAGTTTGTGGCACCACGATAACGCCTAGGCAGCAGGCTCGCTGTCTGGGTGTTATGTTTGACACCGATCTCTCCTTCTCCTCCCACACGCAATCTCTCGTCCGCTCCTGTCGCTTACACCTGAAGAATATCTCTAGAGTCCGCCCCTTTCTCACCCTGGAAACAACAAAAACCCTCACCGTGGCCCTAATCCATTCCCGCCTTGACTATTGCAGCTCTCTATTAAGCGACCTCCCCCTCACCAGACTTTCTCCTCTCCAGTCCATCCTTAATGCAGCAGCCAGGATCACCCATCTGGCCAATCGTTACTCAGATGCCTCTGCTCTGTGCCAGTCATTGCACTGGCTGCCCGTATATTACAGGATCAAATTCAAATTGCTTGTTCTCACCCACAAAGCTCTTCACAGTGCAGCTCCCCCCTACCTCTCCTCCCTCATCTCTGTCTATCACCCCACCCGCTCTCTACGTTCCTCAAATGACCTTCGACTAACATCTGCACTAATCCGATCCTCCCACTCCCGGCTCCAAGACTTTTCCAGAGCTGCACCAAACCTCTGGAATGCTTTACCCAAAGAAATCAGGACTATCCACAACCTGCATGGCTTCAGACGATCCCTAAAAACGCATCTTTTTAAGGCGGCCTATTATACTCCCTAATAAGTCCATTGTACTGTAGACAGTGAATGGGCTATCCCTCTGGACATTTCTCTTCTACAAACTCCACCAAACCATAAAGGTCTACACAGACTGTATAATGACCATCCATGTAAGCTTAGCCCTATACCCCATTTCCTCAAGATGCCTGGACCACCAGTGCAATAAGCCCCGGCACCTTGCGGAACCCCTTTCCCGTTGTAGATTGTAAGCTCTTTTGAGCAGGGCCACCTTCATTTCTTGCTTTATTCATTGTATTTTTTTTTTCACATTGATTCTATACCTATTGTTTTGTATCCAATTATTGTACTTTATTTGTTCTCTATTGTAATTACTTACTGTATTATATTTTCTGTACTCTAACCCTACATTGTAAAGCGCTGCGGAATATGTTGGCGCTATATAAATAAAGTATTATTATTATTATTATTATTATTGTGCTATGGACTACATTCATCTGGATCTACATATTTTGGACTATTTGTTTATCGGACTGTTTTCGTACGGACTGCGCTTGGCAGTATATTTTGGGGTCGTGTTATTTTTGTATGTTTATTTGCTGTGTACTAAGTTCACATTGTTTGCTGTGTGTGTATAAATACTTTGCACCCAAGTACCCGTCTCTGCTCTTCATTGCCCTTAAGCGATCAGAATCCTCAAACTTATACAATAGTATTACATTATACTCAAGCCCAGAAAGAGGATTCTGCTTAGGGCAATGACGGAGACACGGGTGGAGAAGCTTTTCTCCATGGTTAACTCCTTGCAGCAGGAGATGGAGGCGGTGCAAAATAAGGTCATAGACATGGAGAGACAGCTGGGCCATAATCACCAGGCTGTGGGTCAGGCTCTCCGGGATGTGCAAACCAGAGTGGAGGTTCTGGAAAATGTACCCACACCAGCCACCAGTATGCCTAAATTAGCCCCGTTTCGGTTCGGTGGCGATCGTGGTCAGTTCCGTGGGTTTATTAATCAATGTATGCTGTTTTTCGATGTACATGCTAACTATTCCGGTCAGATCGGTCAAAAGTATTATGTATAGTCATGTTGTTAACATCACGAGCACTGGCTTGGGTCAATCCCATGATTGAAAATCACGATATCAGTTTGAATAACCTGGATAATTTTGTAACAGCAATGGTGCAAATGTTTGATGACCCTAATCGCCGTACCACTGCAGAAACGGCTCTGCTTTCCCTACGTCAAGAAAAGCGGTCTGTCATTGAATATGGTACCGAATTTAAAAGGTTAGTGGTGGATGTCGATTGGGGAAATAATGCGCTGTTATCGGTTTCAAAAAGGGACTGTCCGGTGCAATCAAGGACGAGTTAGCCCGGGCCGAGTCTCCCCAGGACTTTGAACTGTTCCTTCAACACTGTGTGCGCATTGATACCTGATTGACGGAACGTAGACAGGAAAAATGGGCAGCTGTATACCGGATAACCAATTCTGCTTTCCCTCCTAGGGAGCCCGCTAATAAGATTCCACGGGAGGCCGAGGACATTCCCATGCAAGTGGACTCTTTACAACAACGGGAAAACAACGAACGTCGCCACTACCAGCTCCGTGAGCGTTTATGCTTTTATTGTGGTCAATCTGATCATTTTTTGATTAACTGCCCTAAATGTCCTAAACGTCCAAATAAGGTTCTGGCAGCCGTAACCGAGTGTGATAACACGGACGCAGAGTCCGAGATCTCTGACTCAAGTATACACCTAGATGCGGTTTTTCATTCTGTACTAATGTCAGCTTCACCTAAGGTTCCGGAAGACAATTATACCCATTGCTCTCTTCCAATTCAAATTCAGTGGGAGGGACAGTTAATTCCTACATCTGCCATGATAGACTCCGGGGCAGGGGGTAACTCCATGGACTCTTCTTTTGCCAGGAGACATGGTATCAAAACACAACAAAGAGTCTCACCAATAACCATGGAAACGGTGGACGGTTCTCCATTAGTTTCGGGACCCGTAGATCAGGAGACGGTACCTCTTAACTTTGTGATGAAACCAGGTCATCAGGAGACACTGACTTTTATGCTAATTTCTTCTCTTCACTTTCCGGTCATTTTAGGACTCCCTTGGCTGCGGTCTGAAAATCCAATCATCAATTGGGAGACAAAGGAAGTATCCTTCCATCCCCAGGCCGGTCCGACCATCAGTCCAGCAGTACCGGTAATGCAGAATGAGGAGGACACTATACAGGTACCTGTTCTCCCCCCGTCTATAAGGAGTTTACGGATATATGCGACAAGAAAAAAGCAGACCAGCTTCCCCCGCATAGACCATACGATTGTCCCATAGACTTGCTTCCAGGGGCCGAGATTCCGTTTGGTCCTGTCTACCCGTTGGCGGCTCCGGAGGTACAATCACTGAAAGACTATATCGATGAAAGCTTAGCCAAGGGGTTTATTCAACCTTCGTCCTCACCTGCAGGGGCTCCCATCTTTTTTGTGAAAAAGAAAGATGGGACTCTGAGACCTTGAATCGATTACCGGGAGCTTAATAAAATAACCATCCGGAACCGGTATCCCCTACCGTTGATTCCCGAACTGTTGTAGAGAGTACGGCAGGCCAAAATTTTCACCAAATTAGATCTCCGGGGGGGGGCATATAATTTGCTCCGTATACGTCCCGGAGACGAGTGAAAGACGGCGTTCAGATGTCGGTATGGCCATTTTAAATACCTCGTGATGCCTTTTGGGCTCTGTAACGCTCCCGCTGCTTTTCAACACTTGGTCAATTATTTATTTAGGGATTTGTTGGATCAGTTTATGGTGATCTACCTGGACGATATCTTAATTTTCTCTGATTCTCTATAGGAACACCTGGAGCACGTAAAGGCGGTACTTACCCGTCTGAGAGATAATCACCTGTATATCAAGCTGGAGAAGTGTGAATTCCATTGCTCACAGATTCACTTCTTAGGGTATGTTATCTCTCCTCAGGGATTAAACATGGAGTCCAGCAAGATCCAGGCGATTCTAGACTGGCCAGTACCAGGAAACATCAAGGAGGTACAACGCTTTAACGGTTTCGCTAATTTTTACAGACGCTTCATTCGCAACTTTTCAGAGATTATGCGTCCTATCACCTTGCTCACCAAGAAGGGGCAGAAGTTTGTATGGTCCACGCAGGCCCAGGAGGCTTTTGATCGTCTCAAGGTTTGTTTTACCTCGGCGCAAATACTGACACACACCGGATCCCGTACTCCCTTTCATTGTGGAAGTCGATGCTTCCGATAACGCACTAGGGGCTATCCTTTCACAATGGACTGGGGACAAGGGGCTCCAACACCCGTGTGCTTTCTTTTCTCGTCGGTTGTCCCCTGCAGAAAGAAACTATGATATTGCAGATAAGGAACTGTTAGCCATTATTTCCGCGTTTAAGGAATGGAGACATCATTTGCAGGGAGCATCACAACAAGTGGTAGTTCTCACAGACCATCGTAACCTGGAATTCCTTAAATCTGCCAGGTGCCTGTCTCCACGGCAAGCCCGGTGGAGCCTGTTCCTTAACCAGTTTAATTTCATTGTCTCGTACCGTCCAGGGTCACGTAATGGGAAAGCTGATGCCTTGTCCCGAATCCACGCTATGGATTCCGTGCCAGGAACCCCATCCAAAACCGTCTTATCGGATGCCAATTTCGTCGGAGTACTCAGGACCGGGACTTGTGGAAGGACCTCAAGCTGGCCTATGACGGTGATGTATTCCTTGCTGCCCCACCCACTGACGTAAACCTGGTCCTTAGGAATGGTTTGTGGCTGAGGGAGCGCCGTATTTATGTCCCGGAGGCGGTAAGACTTCGGGTTCTCAAATTGGTCCACGATTCCGTGTTGGCAGGTCATAGGGGGGTACAGAAGACGCAGGAATTTTTAAGCCGTTTTTTCTGGTGGCCCACCTGCTTAAAGGATGTGAAAGACTATTTACACTCATGTGTGGTTTGTGCCCGGTGCAAAGTGCCTCGTGTTGCTCCTACGGGACTTCTTCAACCGCTTCCCATACCCTCTCGCCCTTGGGGCTCTATCTCAATGGACTTCATTGTGGAGTTGCCCAACTCAGGGGGCCACAATACTATTTTGGTGGTAGTGGATCGATTGACTAAAGCTGCTCATTTCATACCATGTACCGGCCTCCCCTCCACCGCAGAGACGGTAGATTTAGTAATCCAGAACGTTTTTCGGTTACATGGGGTACCAGATGAGATCGTCTCTGACCGGGGGGGTGCAATTCACCTCCAAGTTCTGTAAAGGGTTTTGTTCTGCATTACATATTGACGTACGTTTGTCTTCTGCCTACCATCCTCAGACAAATGGACAGACGGAACGGACAAATCAAACCCTGGAGCAGTATCTGCGATGTTATGTCAGCCATCTCCAAGATGATTGGTTCAAGCTGCTTCCCCTCGCAGAGTTCTCATACAACAATACGCAGAGCAGTTCCACGAAGGTAACGCCCTTTTTCACCAACCTGGGTTATCATCCAAATATTTTACCTAGGTCGCCAGTTGCTACATCGGTCCCAGCGGTTGGGGACAGATTGATGGTTCTACAGCAGAATCTAGAAGTGTTAAAGGAGTCTCTGGCCTCGGCTCAGGAGCGTTACAAGAAGTCAGCGGATGTCTACCGGAGACCCGCACCCGTGTATAAGGTAGGGATTCGGTGTGGTTATCCACTAAGAACCTAAGATTGGGTGTTCCATCGCAAAAACTAGGACAGAGATTCATTGGCCCGTTCGAGATCACCGGGATTGTGAGCTCTGTGGCCTGTTGGCTGAAGTTACCACGGACTCTGAAGGTACATCCTGTTTTTCATGTATCTTTATTGAAACCGGTTTTCCGTAATACGTTTCAGGGACGCATTGTGCCTCCCCTCCCTCCCGTGATGGTTGATGGTCACGAACAGTTTGTGGTTGAGGACATCATCGACTCTCGGCTTCATAGGCATCGGCTTCAGTATCTTGTTCGTTGGCAAGGGTACCCTCCCGAAGACGATTCTTGGGAACCGGTAGGTAACATCTCCGCTCCCCAGAAGGTTGCGCAATTCCATCGGAGGTATCCGGACAAGCATGGTCCGGGATCGTCCTGAGGCCGTTTCCAGGGGGGGAGTAATGTCAGTATTCCAGGTTTTCCAGCCTGCCGTTTGACAATATTGCCCTCAGTCAACATGGAGATCATTGTTTTGTTTGCCCTTCTTCCTGTCTCGCTTGCATAAAGACCTGGCTCAGGTGATCATTAATTGCTTGAGTATACTGGTTCCTGGTCTGCTCCTGCTCAGCTGCTCTCCTTGGTCCACTTACTTCCCTGGAGCTCTGTGAGATCTTTGTCTTCCTACAGCTTCCTGCAGTGTGCTCCCTGTAGTGCCGCTGCTATCATCAGGCTCAGATGTCTTAAGTGTGTGTAAGCAACTTCCCGGTTATTACTTTATGTACTGTTTTGCTCTCTGGAACTTGTGTTTGCATTTCCTTCTCTGGACTGTGTTTTGAACTCCTCACCCGGTCATCCGGGTGTGGGGACCTTTTTGCCACAGACTATATTCATCCGGTCGTTCCGGTACAAGGACTTGTGCTATGGACTACACTCATCCGGATCTTCATAATTTGGACTATTTGTTTACCGGACTGTTTTCGTAAGGACGGTGCTGGACAGTATATATTGGGGTTGTGTTATGTTGGTCTGTTTATTTGCTGTGTACTAAGTTCACATTGTTTGCTGTGTGTGTATAAATACTTTGCACCCAAGTACCCGTCTCTGCTCTTCATTGCCCTTAAGCGATCAGAATCCTCAAACCTATACAATAGTATTACACCTATTTTGGGCAAACATCTCCCTAATATACCAGGGATGACTTTCAGGAGGGCTCCCACTTTGAGGAATTTGGTAGCCTCCAGCCGCATTAGAGAAGTATCACAGGTCAGCAAGCTGAGATATACATTAAATGTTAGGGCATATAAATGTGGCTCAAAAAAATGTCAGTGCTGTGGGATTATGTCAGATAGTACTATACAATCTAGTTCCCACGTGCCTAAAGAGAAATTTAGCATCAGATACAGTTTAAATTGTCGGTCCAGCTACGTAGTATATCTGATCAGCTGCATTTGCGGTAAACAATATGTTAATGTAAAACAGGGCCTCCTTACTCAGGGGCTCTCACGGCATTGTACATTGAAATATGATAGAAAAATGGAGGTACAATTAATTCCCATTGATTATATTCCTGTAGGGACTCTCAATTGTGATGCAGCTTTATCACGGAGAGAGACCTACTGGATATATAGAATGAACTGATTGAACCCTTATGGTCTCACTGAGTTATCAGATCTTTTTAAGTAGGGATTTGAATAAATCTATACATTATATATCTGCAGACCTGTTGAAGATTGAGTTCCCCCAGGTTTAAGCTGAATATTTGCCAACTGTAAAGAAAAACAATTGTGTTTCATTGAGCACAATATAGAAAAAAAAAAAGGAACTGTGATTTAGTTTGCGGTGGTTGTATTCCTCAGCAATTGGATTTGTGACCATCTTACAATGGGAGGACGAATTACAGGGCGGCTGGAGGTTAAGATATAAATTAAGGGTCTCATTTTGCAGCTGAATATATGCAGACTGTGAAGAGTTACATCTGTATTTCATTAAGCACAAGATAGTAAAAGGGAAACTGTGACTCGTTTTGCGGTAGTTACATTCCCCGACAATTGGAGTTGTAACTGTATGACATTAGGAGGAATAATTGCGGTAAGGTTAGGGGTCAGGATTAGTAGCAATAAATGACTTCTTGCTCTATTCTTGTATAAATAGATTTGGCTGTTATACTTTGCACACTTAGTACCCAATAGATGGTGTGGGAAGGTTTTGTGAGAAATCCATTAAAGTACCTTTACACGCCGCTACAGAAGGTTGGAAACATTGTCGGAGACAATTGTATCTTGTACCGCCAAAACACCGCGAGGTAGCGGAGTGTAAATCAGGTTGTTGCCACCGGTCACTGTCGACACCTGTTATTCAGCAGTGCTCAAAAACAGGTTGGTTTCAACCCGATGGTAGCGGCGTGTAATTGAGGAACAGGAAGGTTTTTTCAACACCTAGTGAACTCCCTGGGGCGTGACACAGCCTCTGGGATACCGCGCCCCATCAGCGATCATTGGTGGAAGCTCCAGTGTTACGATTGGATGTCCCTGCATAGGGCGGCATATTTAAGGAGCTGACCAGTCACACTACACAATTGCAATAGCATCATGTATTAGCCAGCCTTTCTGCTCTGGCTGGCCAATCATGATGCTATTGCATTGTCCAATCATCGTAAGAGCGTCTCGTAATCCACAACTCTGGCACCCCTATGTGTTGTCCCTGCTGCCCCAGGTCCTCCCATATTACCTTGTGGTAGCGGTGTGTAAATGAGGGAAGGTGCTCTACAGAAGATAACCTGCGGCACCCATCGGTGCATCCAGGGATAGAAAAAACCTTCTGTAGGGCACCTTGTAGCGGCGTGTAAAGGCGGTATCAGGTACCGTTAGCAACCGTTGGAACGTGCACGTGCACGTGAGACACCCGGTTGTTTCCAACCTTCTGTAGCGGCGTGTAAAGGTACCTTTACAGGCTCTGTGGACCAAGAGGTTGATTGATGGGAAACCTCAGAAGTGTTCCTAGATGTGGTATTAGAAATACGTGAGTACGAATCCCATGAATGACTTGGTCTTTTTTCATTATATCCCGAGGGATTGTACAAGAATTTGATGTAGAGGAATGAGAGTAATGCGGCAATGTGGAGTGAGAGGCTGAGAATCGTCAGTACTACTAGTGTTTCATGTTTATAAGTATGAATCACATGAATGGTTTTATTATATTGTCTGTTTTTAAATAAAATTTGATGTAGTTATTGATTTTGAATAATTTTATAGGATGAGAGATAATTTATTGTGAATAATTTGCAAATAGAATATTTTTATAAATGATATAATGTGGAGATCGTGAATGCAGATGAATGGAATATAAATGTATGTGAAGTTGGTTTATAGAATTATGATTGTATGTCCCAGTTTTATATGTTATAATGATGATGTGTAGTAATTGTATAATATACTAGATGGCGGCCCGATTCTAAATAATCGGGTAGTCGAAAATCGAAATATAGTTTATTTATTAAGAGTTAATAATAATACAATTATTCCATGATAGCTTTCCATCAACTACATATGTTTGTATGGTCGATATTATTTTGGAAAATTGAATTATTATGTTGTAAGGGTCTTGGCACACAAAGTGGTTAATACTTGTTTACACAGTAAATAGCTTGATTTTAAAAATCAATATTGGTATTCTGCGTATTTGCCAGTTTGTGTGAGCCCATGAACCATGTCAAGGTGCCCTTACATCTGATGGGTCCCTAATGTAACTAATCCCTATCTATTAACATTGAGAGCTGTTTTACAGCAGCATTTTTCTGTTATTAGTAGAAAGTGGGAATGTAAAAACAAAAATTTCCACAATTGCCACCTAAGGGCCTACGTGCGACACACTTGCAGCAAGTGTCATGCAATGTATATCCAAAGTTCTGGGATCAAAGGTGTGTTACAGTCCGCGCTGCCCGGTCATCCAAGGAAACACAAGGGAAACAATGTTCCAAGTAAAAAGTTTCTTTATTCTTCAAAACCAACGCGTTTCGGCGCCCAATCCTTGCGCCGTCCTCAGGGTATTACAAACACCATATCTGACCTCCTTTATATATCATATATAGAGGGGTGTGTGAAAAAAGGGGAGTGGTAGTAGGTGTTGACCCTGTTAATGACGTCAATATCGTCACTCTTAGGGGTGTAACCTTACATTTTGGCGCAAAACACTCATAAAAGAGTTTTACATATATAAAAAAGTCAATGAACAATTTAAAACCGAGTACAATAATCACCAAATCAACCAATATTAAAATAATGATATATATCCTAAAATACGAATAAAAACAGTAATTTAATAGATAAAAATATGTTGTTAGCATCTTAGAACCTGTGTGGTCAGATTGGGACTCTTGTATCTTGTCAATGAGGCTATATCATTTATTATTTCTTTTTCCTTTTTTTTCTTTTTAGGTGTGTGAACAATATCTATCCATCGGACACAGGAGGCCAGGATCTCACTATATATCTGATTTTTATGTCACAATATTTGTAAATGTATGTGTGAAACATAAAAAATTAAGAAATCAAAAATTTGTGGACAAAAGAACAATATAAAAAAATTATTAGTTATAATAAAACTATTACAAAAATTTTTTAAAAATTGTTGTTGTGTGAAATTTTTTTATATTTTGTATCAGATTAACATAAAAATATATTAGTGCATAAGTGTGTTTCTAGTGAGAGTCATTATATTTCCTAGGTAAAAATGTAGTTTTATTTTCCTATCATGTAATTTATTAAAAAAAAACACTAGATGGCGGTGTTGTTAGAGCGGGTATAGGAGCCGCAATGCAATTTCTCACCACTGGTGTCGCTGGTGCTATGCGAGTCAATGTAACCGTGCTAGGTGTAGTATAATTGTTCGCCACTGGTGGCATTATTCCAGTGTTTCCCTATTAAACTCGACAATATGAAGAATTCCTACACAGGTATAGTGATACTGACTCAAAAAAATTGGACAATATGAATAGCTACTTAATTAGTGCTTTTAAAATTGTGATTGAAAATGATATAAAAATATGAATGCATAACTCAATATTAGTGGGGCTGTGAACTATGTGTCTGTTTCATTAAAATGGTGGAATGTGTACATTCAGACTTAGCAAATATAAAAATAATAATAATCATCCATAAAGTTTATAAGTGGATGTACAAAAATAAGTGGTTCACACCGCCATCTAGTGGTTTTTTTAATAAATTACATGATAGGAAAATAAAACTACATTTTTACCTAGGAAATATAATGACTCTCACTAGAAACACACTTATGCACTAATATATTTTTATGTTAATCTGATACAAAATATAAAAAAATTTCACACAACAACAATTTTTATAAAATTTTTTGTAATAGTTTTATTATAACTAATAATTTTTTTATATTGTTCTTTTGTCCACAAATTTTTGATTTCTTAATTTTTTATGTTTCACACATACATTTACAAATATTGTGACATCATAATTAGATATATAGTGAGATCCTGGCTTCCTGTGTCCGATGGATAGATATTGTTCACACACCTAAAAAGAAAAAAAAGGAAAACGAAATAATAAATGATATAGCCTCATTGACAAGATACAAGAGTCCCAATCTGACCACACAGGTTCTAATACCGTCTAAGATGCTAACAACATATTTTTATCTATTAAATTACTGTTTTTATTCGTATTTTAGGATATATATCATTATTTTAATATTGGTTGATTTGGTGATTATTGTACTCGGTTTTAAATTGTTCATTGACTTTTTTATATATGTAAAACTCTTTTATGAGTGTTTTGCGCCAAAATGTAAGGTTACACCCCTAAAAGTGACGATATTGACGTCATTAACAGGGTCAACACCTACTACCACTCCCCTTTTTTCACACACCCCTCTATATATGATATATAAAGGAGGTCAGATATGGTGTTTGTAATACCCTGAGGACGGCGCAAGGATTGGGCGCCGAAACGCGTTGGTTTTGAAGAATAAAGAAACTTTTTACTTGGAACATTGTTTCCCTTGTGTTTCCTTGGATGACCGGGCAGCGCGGACTGTAACACACCTTTGATCCCAGAACTTTGGAAGTACCCACTATCTTGTGGAGGTGGAAGTCCAGCAGCAGCCTACATTACTAAACCAACGCCTTTACTCCAGTTGTGGGAATCACAACTGGACCAGGTTAGTGCAAATCTGATTATCTATAAGACCCTGTTCATACTCAGTGATAGGGCACTATTGCGCCTCTGTTGTCTCCCCTTATATTTTTATATAATATGCAATGTATATGGAACTTATGGTTATCCTGCTGTAAATGTGGCAAACATGGCTTCAGCAGGTGCACCAAATGCAGCCAGTAAAAAACCACCGGTTAGTGGAATTTTTGCGGCCAAAACTGCTGTGACCATGTGTGCTGCACCTACCGCAAGTGAACCACAAATTGTATATATATTGCATTCAACTTATGGCAAGTGTGCCGTAGGTAAGCCCTTAGGCAGCAAGTGCAGAAATTATTATTTTTCCACTTAAACTTCCATAAATAACGGAAAAATGCTGCTGTAAAAGCAAAATCTCTCTTTTTCTATCTATCTATTTCCCTATATATCTAAGTTTACAGAACACACCTGAAGATGGAGATGTGTGTGAACAGCCGTCCCACCCGTCTCTTAGCTGTTCACAAAAACCTCACCATGTTTAAAAACAAACTTAAATCTCTCAGCAGCTATAGTGCTGGAGCTTCAAATACAGGTTCTTATCACCAAATGAAGGCATTTAGATGATACACATTTAACATCTTGTAGTTAATGTGTGTTCCACTTACATATAAAAATTTGTATTGAGATATCATATTTCTAAATTTATGTAGATATGATATCGAGTTACTAACCGTAAATAGAGCTAGCATTACTGATGTATGTAAAGTGCTATTAAATTCATAGCACTATAAAAAAAAAAAAAGTAATATGCTAATGACTACATATGTTATATACGTATTTCCTACATAAGTATTTAAAATTAGTGATGGGCGAATCCTAAATTACTCGGACTCGCTTGACTCTAGCGAGTCCGAGCCCGGGACTCGCTACTCGTTGCGAGTCTAGCGAGTCCAATGTTAATGAATGGGGAAGCGAGTAATAGCGAGTAATGTGTGATTTAAAAATCGCAGATGTGTGTCGGAAAGCGCTCGCATTGCCGTGTCGGAAACCCCACTGGCAACTGTATTTTGCTGCTGTCTCCGAGGCCAAAGTCGCATGTGTTTGAGGCGAGGCAAGCGATTTTCTGCAGCAAACCCCATGCTTTGTGCAAACAGGAAATAAGCCGACTCGAGCTTCCTGGCTGGACGCGCAGAAAGTCACAGCGAGGAAGCATGGCCCCTGTCGACACCCTGCAATTAATTGCTCTGGTGGAGGCTCGGCCCCTGCTTTGGCTGCCCACTGACCCTGCGTATGGGGATAATGTCCAGCGGACTACGGCCTGGAGGGAGATCGCACAGGGCGTTTTCCCAACGTTTCATCGTTGTGGCCATGATGTGCAGAGCAATATGGGTGAGTTAAATGTGTTCACACGTTATATTGCATTTACCGTATATAGTCGTGTATAAGCTGACCCGTGTATAAGCCGACCCCCCTACTTTAGCCCCAAAAAAGTGGGAAACCATATTGACCGCCATCCTTGTATACAGCGGCTATCACTGTTAGACAGCCCCCCAGCAGAGTATACAGCTCCACCTGCAGAGTATACAGGCCCCCCCAGTGTGTATATATGCCACCGATATTAGGGTATACAGCCCCCCCGTGGGTACACAGGTCCCCCAGCACTGGGTATACATGGCCCCCAGTGGTTATACAGGGCCCTCATAGTAGGGTCTACAGCCCCCCCGTGGGTATACAAGACCCCAGCAGTGGGTATACAGGGCCCCCGTGGGTATACAGGGCCCCCATAGTAGGGTATACAGGGCCCTCAATGTGTTATAATGCGCCGTCGCATGGTTGCCTATATTTGGATGGGTTCACAATAGTACACTTAGTTTAAGGGCTGTTCCTCCTGGCTCTGAAGGCCAGGGGGTTGGGTGTATATAAATACCACTAATGAGCGGAGTCTGGTGCCCGCACTATTACTGTCACGGGTGGCACGGATGACAGGGTGGAGGCCACGCGCAGACGATCCCAGCGTTTGGCCCACCAGCCATAATGGTGGAGGATGGTCCGTCTCTTTCAGGAACATTTACCTTCTGTGTTGATGGAAAGAAGGTGTGATGAGATCTCTCTATTATGGGGAGACGGCTGTGGAGGTCTTGCGCTCGGTCTGGTTTTATCCACCAATGTTGTAGGTCACTAGGATCCAGCAGACTCCTTCCACCTTTATAAGGAGGTTCATTACCCTTCCTCGGTGCAGGTGATAGTTCCTTGTGCACACTTTATCCTTGCTCCAGCAGAAGCTGAGATTGTGGAGGTTGCTGTGTTCTGCTGTCAGATAAGTGTTTCCTTTTCCCAAATGTCTGTCTTCCCTGGTGTTTGTCTTTAGTTGATAGTGGAGGGGTCTAGTGAACCTCTCCATCTGATCCTTAGATAAGATAGATCTAGGATCAGAGAGGGACGAGGTTCGTGGTCGGCGACAGTTGAGGAGACTGTACAGGGACGTTAGGGCAGACAGGGTCAGCTCTAGGAAGTCTAGGGGTCACCGTCTCCTTCTTGTGCCCTTAGCATTAGGGACTCCTGATCCCCCCCCCCGTCGTTATCCTACGCTGGGTGTCTTCCCCACTCCCAGCGTGACATTTACATTCTCTATGCGTTGACATGTGCCCTGCCCCATTTGTGATTGTGGCCACGTGAGCTCAATGTCCGTAATGCTGTTGATGATGTTCCACACTGTCGTTTCCATGTGCCTTGTATACACATTACACACACAACATGATTAAAATGTTATTGTTGATTTGTACACATACTTTTAGTGTTTCAAATGTTAACGAGGTCTAAACCCGGTTTGAAATCATTTCACAGTTGACCACATTATGAAGCGATGGAGGAGCTGCCGCGACCAATTCAAGCGGCAACACCGGAGGATCATGGAGGGGGGCCCGGAAGCTGGTCACGGGATAATATATTGCCACTATGAACGGCTGTCATTTCTGGAACCGGTGGCCCGTATGCCAAGGTATGTGTCTGCCGCACTGTTGTTTACTATTATTGTTATTATTATTTATTTATATAGCGCCATTAGGTTCCATGGCACTTTACATGAGGATAAGGGTTAACGACAAAAAACAGTACATGAAGACAATCAGGTCATACAGGTACAAGAGGAGAGGACCCTGTCCACGAGGGCACACAATGTACGTATGAAGCTCTATAATGAGTGTGCTGGTTTACATACCCACACTGGGGTTTGTTTCTGCCATGGTGCAACACAATTCTATTACCTTTGGCAATGATCCAGGACATACACATTTATAGTCACATTGTGACGTTTGGACAAATAAGCAATGTTCTGCAGGGTGGTCAGACACAATGTTCCGTGACCTCACAATTAGCTATTATTGTTGGCATGTTTGTGGAACAAAGCCATGTTCTTCCCTGCAATGGCCTCTAAGGTGTGTGGCCCTGTCTGGTTTGCCTGTCATAAGCCTCATTTGTATCAGTTCCTAATGGCCTCGACTTGCATAAGGGCCACATACATCCCTACACATTTAGTTGTGGGTGTTTTTTTCGGCTAAATAACGTTGCAAGGATATACCCCTTTTGCACTAAACTGTTTGTACACCATCCCAGATTGCTGACACATTCACACACATTTCAGAACATACCCTGTATCACTACAAATATGTGTGGTTCAGTTTTCCCATGGGTTTATTTGGGGCTGCAAGGTGATGGTGTAGATATTAGGGCCCACATGTGAATTTTAGTTTTTTTGTCGTTAACTCATGGCCACATTACGAATCCTCCGGAAAACATAGCGTATTAATGCTGTATTAAATCAAACTAAAGAGGGCCATATTTTAAGTGCAACAGCCTTTTATGTCCAAGGTCCTTTAGGAAACCCGAGGTTTGTCCTTGCTGCTCCCGGTTTTTTGTTCGGCCCCGTTGGAATAACTAAAACTGTCCATCTGTGCATACCACCTTGTTTGGCACCAACGATGTGTGACCTGCTGCTCAAAGACAACCCCATACTCTATGTCCATTACAGTCGTTTCAAATCCCAAGCCATCTGTTTGGTGTGTTTTATTTACCAAGACATTCCTGATTAGCATACATGGCAGCAACAAGGAGTGTAGGCCAATAACGCCAATGTGTCACTATGCTGCAGGACTCCTTTCCGTCTTGCTCACCTGCCTATAGATCTGGGTTATGTGCTTGAGCCAAGGCCGTCCAACTGTGTGTTTTTGGTCTTTCTGTGGCAAAAACCTGAATAATGTTTGCCTCACTGTCAGCTATAGCTTTGTCCCTAAATTTCCACAAAAATCTAAACATGTTGTGGCCACTATTGTCTTCAAGTGACTACATACTGTCCTGCCTAAGTCAGGGCACAGTGAATAGTGCAACAATTTAAAATTGTATGTATGCAAAAATCTGGACAACACTACCCACATACATATAGTTTGAGGCATGAGCAAATGTCATTAATTTATTGCTGCATTCCATCTTAGCAACAATAAAGATCACGTACAAGATACACTGATCAAAAACGTGCACATGTATTGCCTATGGTTTGTTTCCAACGCAACCCATTCACCAATGTTTTTAATTTACCCACAGAGCTGCTCACTTTCGGAGGCGGCGTCGGAACCCGCCACCACAGCTGCCTGAGGAGGGGAGGGAGGCCCCTCAACCCCCACCAGATGAGGAGGAGGGAGTAGCACCACCACCACCACCACCACCGCCACCACCACCACCTTTGGGGCCGCAGATACAAGAAGAGGAGGATGAAGGGCCACACCAGCGCCCTCCAGTGCCGACTGCCAGCAGCAGTGTGGGGAGTCACTGGAACCCCAGCAGCCCTGCTCTGATCCCGGGGGCACCACAAGACCGCAGAGGACAGTGTAGTGCTGACTTTGCCCCGCAGTCTCATACCGTTCTTGGATGACATTCCATTCGAGAGACGACTGCGGGCATGGTCAGCAATACACATTGTCCTCAATGCGTGTAGGCCCCCAAACCACCCTGGGCAGGTGTTTGATTTTTTGGAGGAGTGGCGGCTCAGCAGATCAAACATCCTGGACAGGGCCACACCCCGGGACAGGTATGTGGCGACCCAGAGGTGGTGTCCAACAATCAGGGGCCTACCAAGCCAAGGCCAACCGGCCCAGATGCCCCAGCCTACAGGCTTCCAACCACTGGGTGAGGTACTGCATGGGGCCCTGGACCTACTCAACGACCAGGGTGATGGTGCCACGTTACAGGCAAGCCCGGAGGATGCGGCAACCTACCACCAGCTGTAGACCCTTTTTTTTTTTTGTTTATTTTTTGTTCCTGTGCATTGCACAATTTCTTTGTTATGTTTATTATTTGTTTTTACAAAGTTAAAACCAAAAAAAAAAAAAAAAAAAAAAAAAAATTCTGACATCTTTGCCATTATGGCAAAATAATACCCAGTTGACAAAAACTGCTTTGTGTCTGTCTTTTTTCAGGGAATGGATGTGTAGGTTTTTTTTGTGGGTGGGCTTAAAGTCATCATCATTAGCAAGTACTTTACGGCCCGCATGGCGCATGAAGGCACCTTGGTTATTATGTGGAAAATCATGACTGCACATACAAATGTTGCTGACAAATAAATAGTGCCTGTGTTTGTGGGGGGGTTACTTAATGACTCAGTATGGCAACAACACTGGGAACACAGATGCGATAGGCTGGGACGTCTACTTGCAACAGAGCGCGTCTACGCGTTATCTCCGTAGTGTACAGTGGGACCCTTCGCCATGCTCCAGCAGGATCTTAGTACAAGCCACGTTTTCGATGCAGGCATAGGCCTGTTGCCACAAAAAATTAGCCCAAGGGGCAAGATCAACTCTATTTTGAAGTTGAGGAGGGCGCGTGGCCCATACTATTTGCTTGTCCTGAGAGCATAGTACAAGCAACGTATTCGATGCAGGTATAGGCTTGTTGCCTCAAAAAATTAGCCCAAGGGGCGAGATCAACTATTTAGTTGAGAGGCGCGTGCCCTATATTTGTTTATAAGATAGTGCAGTTTGATGAGGTGGCTGTTGCCTGCCCACAACAATTTATTTTATGCGCTATTTGTCCTGAGAGCATAGTACAAGCAACGTATTCGATGCAGGTATAGGCTTCTTGCCTCAAAAAATTAGCCCAAGGGGCTTGATGAACTCTGTTTAGATATAGAGGAGGGAGCGTGGCCCATAATATAGTCTTGCTTGTCCTGAGAACATAGTACAAGCAACGTATTCGATGCAGGTATAGGCTTGTTGCCTCAAAAAATTAGCCCAAGGGGCGAGATCAACTTTATTTTGAAGTTGAGGAGGGCGCGTGGCCCATACTATTTGCTTGTCCTGAGAGCATAGTACAAGCAACGTATTCGATGCAGGTATAGGCTTGTTGCCTCAAAAAATTAGCCCAAGGGGCGAGATGAACTCTGTTTAGATATAGAGGAGGGAGCGTGGCCCATAATATAGTCTTGCTTGTCCTGAGAGCATAGTACAAGCAACGTATTCGATGCAGGTATAGGCTTGTTGCCTCAAAAAATTAGCCCAAGGGGCGAGATCAACTCTATTTTGAAGTTGAGGAGGGCGCGTGGCCCATACTATTTGCTTGTCCTGAGAGCATAGTACAAGCAACGTATTCGATGCAGGTCTAGGCTTGTTGCCTCAAAAAATTAGCCCAAGGGGCGGGATCAACATTTTTAAAATTTATGCAAGGCACTTGAGCCAAACTATATGTTTTATTTCAGTTTGAGAAATGCCCACAATGCAGGCATAGGCTTGTTGCCTTAAAAAATTCAGCCAAGAGACTGTATTGGATTGTCTGACATAAATCAACGGTCAAAAATCATCACAAGTGCATGCATTATTAAAGTAACATTACTGACACTGATTGTGTAGTTTTGTTGTCATGCAGCAAGTGTAGCAGGAACATTATTTATCCAATCTTCTTAGCAGAGGCACATTGTTTATCCTTTGTGTCAGAAGAGGACATAATGTTTAAACCACACTCAGCCAAACGTAACAAATTTGAAAATGTCCCTCTAGGTTTGGGTACTGTCGTCTGAAGGGGTTAAGAACTTTGATGATATCCAGTCCTTGTTAAACTTAATGAGAGTGAGTCTGTCGGCATTTTCTGTAGTCAGCTGTGACCTTCTATAAGTGACAATTCCCCCAGCGGCACTAAAAACACGCTCTGATGTCACACTAGCAGCTGGGCAGGCCAGCAACTCCAAGGCATACAAAGACAGCTCAGTCCAAGCGTGAAGCTTGGAAACCCAGTAATTAAAGGGTACAGAGGGGTCGGTTAAGAAGCTGGTAGTGTCACACACATACTCGTTCAACATGTTTGACAATGTTTGTCTCCTAGACAAGGGGACCGTAGGCACAATCCGTTGCAGATTGGAAGGTCTGTTGAACATCGCCCAGTTGGTGGACATCTTACCACCACCTCTTCTTGACAATGTGGCAGTTTGTGTTCGAACCAAAGGCTGCTGTGGCAAAGAGCTGCTTGTTCGTGGTATAGCGGAGTCAGATGGTGAAATTGACATTAAATTGTCAACCACCACACTTTTGAAATGATCCATCGTTAAGCCCCTTGGTGACTGCAACAGCAGCGATGGAAACTTGTCTTTGTAGCGTGGGTCAAGGAATGTTGACAACCAGTAGAGGTCGCTGTCATAGATGTTAATGACGCGTGGATCTTGGGACAGACATTGAGACATGAAGTCAGACATGTGTGCTAGGCTACAAAGACTCATGTCTTCTGTGTCACCTGACTGATGAACAATAGGCATCATGTTCTCAAAATCGGTCTCCGCCTCCTGCTCTTCAGCCCACCCATGCTGTACCGACATAAAACTGGGGTTGGGAGTTCCATCAGGGTGCACCTCAGTACCATGGAGAAATAAATCGTCTTCATCTTCCTCATCACTGTTTTGTTCTGCAGCCAATGTTGCCGGCTGAAATTGGCTTTGCTGGCTCTGATCCTGGATGTTAAAATGTGGATCCATAGCCCTCTGCTGTGCCCTCAATGATTCTGTTTTAAGATTCAGGAGAGAATCTTTAAGCAAACAGAGCATGGGGATGGTGAGACTAATAATGGACTCATCACCGCTGACCAGTTTTGTGCAGTAATCGAAGTTCTCTAGAACCTCGCAAAGGTCAGCGATCCAGACCCACTCCATCGTACCAATGTGTCTTGTATTACTTCCTGGGTGACGGGCATGTTGCAGCTGATATTCCGCTATAGCCCTCTGCTGCTCATTGAACCTAGCCAACATATGGAATGTAGAATTCCATCGTGTTGGCATGTCGCAAATTAATCTGTGTTTGGGCAAATTAAATTGCTGTTGAAGGGCAGATAGACTTGCAAGTGCCGTTGATGAATGTCGGAAATGTCCGCAATTTCGACGCACCTTCTCTAGTAGATCAGATAACTCTGGGTAATTTTTCAAGAATTTCTGAACTACAAGATTCAGTACGTGAGCCATGCAAGGCACGTGTTGAAGTTTACCGAGCTTTATTGCTGCAACAAGGTTTCGTCCGTTATCACTGACAACAAGACCTGCTTGTAGTTGCAGTGGGGCCAGCCACTCATCTGTCTGTTGCTTAACACCTTTCCACAGCTCGTTTGCAGTGTGAGGTGTGTCACCTAGACAGATGAGCTTAAGAAGAGCCTGTTGTCGCCTGGCTGATGCAGTACTGCAAAGCTCCCAACTTTGACGTGATGTTGCGGACTAATCAGCAGTGGTCAAGGAAGTAGAAGACGCACATTGTGTTGTAGAAGTATATGAGGACGCGGACACCCGGAATGATGCTGTGCCCGCTATTCATGGAGTTGGTAGGATCGCAGATATTCCACTATTAGACTTTGGGACACTCTCGACAAGGTTGATCCAGTGAGCCGTTAGGGATATGTATCTGCCCTGTCCACAACTACTTGTCCAGGTGTCAGTTGTCAGGTGAACTTTTACGCTCACAGCATTTGTCAGTGCACGCTTCAAGTTGTTAAGCACGTGCTGATGTAGCGCGGGTATGGCAGTACGTGAAAAAAAATTGCGACTGGGGACAGTGTATCGTGGTGCTGCCACAGCCAACAACTCCCTAAAAGCCTCAGTATCCACAAGCCTAAATGGCAGCATTTCTACAGCTAACAGCTTAGAAATTTGCGCTGTCATTTGTCGAGAAAAAGGGTGTGTGGATGGGTGCTTCCGCTGCCTCTCATACAGCTGTGGAACAGACAACTGGACATTTGGCGCAGACTCACAAGTCACTTGACTACTGTCATATCTCTGGTCTAATGCAGCTTGTGAGGAGATCGTATGAGTAGGAGCTGCTGCATGAACAGTAGATGGTGAAGGACGATTCGGAGGTGGCATAACGGTGTTGAGGTCAGAAGGCCCTGATGTCGAACCCTGATGGGCCAACCACTGACTTGGGTGCTTAAGAGTCATGTGCTTTCGCATACTGCTGGTGCTCAAGTTTACTTTGCCCTGGCCTCTGCTCAGCCTGGCATAGCAGATGTTACATATAACGACATTTGGTACTGATGGGCTATCTTTAAAAAATTTCCAGACAATGGATGTTCGTCCTTTAGATTGTGGTGTAGGAACTGGAGGATAAGTCTGGCCAACACAAACTGTAGACACATTTTGGCCAACTGTTGTTAAAGTTGGGGCAACAGTTGGTACAGTTTGTGCAACAGTTGACACAATTTTGGCTACTGTTGTCACAGCTTGGATTCTGGATAAAGGAGTAAGCCTGGGTGCTTTAGGCGGTGGTACATAACCACTTTCCTCCTCCTGGCTGCTCTGTTGGCTCTGCATGTCAAGTGTCCAGGTTAGATCAGTGGTCTCATCATCCACCCCCTCCTCCTCAAAGTCTTCTGCATAACGTGACTGGTCAGGCTGGCCAGATGAGATGTGTGTCTCATCATCATCATCATCATCATCCTCCACCTCATGAGACGGTCTATGCCTTTGTTGAAAGGGACGTTCTTCAGGACGAGGTGAATCCAAACTTTGTCCATGAATGGAATGTAAGTCTGGTTCAAGTATCTGTTCGGGCAGTGACAAAGAAAGGTCAGGTTGTATGAATGGCTGATAAGAACCAAATAAATCTTCCGAATGTCCAAGTTCGCGGTCTAAATTTTCCTCTGTCTGGCGATGGCTTGAGGAAATAGGAAGATTTTGCGGATTAGATGACCCGCGTTGTCAGTAGCGGCACTTGAATATGGTGTCAAGGATGATTGTGTGCTGCCAGAACCAGTGGTTGAGGTCTTGTCAGCCATCCAAGATGTTATTTGGTCTTGCTCTTCCGGCCTCAAGACACGTTTAGGTTGAGTACTGGGAAATTTAGACAGCAGAAAGGTGGATCGATCAATCCTCGTCTGTCTACTTCTACCAGTGCCTTGTTGTTCACGACTGCTAGGGCCACGCCCTCGTCCCTGTCCCTTTGCAGACTGGTTTTTGGGAATTTGGTGTTTTTGGGACATTGTTGACAAATGCACAGCCACCGAGATGGAGTTAGGTGTAGATGCAGGCGTCACTGACTGGCGGGTTAAGTGTGTGCTAACACTTGACAGTGAAGCAGCACACTAGTCCCTGAAAAAATTAGAAAGTGCGCACAGCCACCGAGATGGAGTTTGGTGTTGCTGTAGGCGTCACTTACTGGCGGGTTAAGTGTGTGCTAACACTTGGCAGTGAAGCAGCACACTATTCCCTGAAAAAATTAGAAAGTGCGCACAGCCACCGAGATGGAGTTTGGTGTTGCTATAGGCGTCACTTACTGGCGGGTTAAGTGTGTGCTAACACTTGGCAGTGAAGCAGCACACTATTCCCTGAAAAAATTAGAAAGTGCGCACAGCCACCGAGATGGAGTTTGGTGTTGCTGTAGGCGTCACTTACTGGTGGGTTAAGTGTGTGCTAACACTTGGCAGTGAAGCAGCACACTAGTCCCTTAAAAAATTAGAAAGTGCGCACAGCCACCGAGATGGAGTTTGGTGTTGCTGCAGGCGTCACTTACAGGCGGGTTAAGTGTGTGCTAACACTTGACAGTGAAGCACCACACTAGTCCCTGAAAAAATTAGAAAGTGCGCACAGCCACCGAGATGGAGTTAGGTGTTGCTGTAGGCGTCACTTACTGGCGGGTTAAGTGTGTGCTAACACTTGACAGTGAAGCACCACACTAGTCCCTGAAAAAATTAGAAAGTGCGCACAGCCACCGAGATGGAGTTTGGTGTTGCTGCAGGCGTCACTTACTGGCGGGTTAAATGTGTGCTAACACTTGACAGTGAAGCACCTAACTAGTCCCTGAAAAAATTAGAAAGTGCGCACAGCCACCGAGATGGAGTTTGGTGTTGCTGCAGGCGTCACTTACTGGCGGGTTAAGTGTGTGCTAACACTTGACAGTGAAGCACCACACTAGTCCCTGAAAAAATTAGAAAGTGCGCACAGCCACCGAGATGGAGTTTGGTGTTGCTGCAGGCGTCACTTACTGGCGGGTTAAATGTGTGCTAACACTTGACAGTGAAGCACCTAACTAGTCCCTGAAAAAATTAGAAAGTGCGCACAGCCACCGAGATGGAGTTTGGTGTTGCTGCAGGCGTCACTTACTGGCGGGTTAAGTGTGTGCTAACACTTGACAGTGAAGCACCACACTAGTCCCTGAAAAAATTAGAAAGTGCGCACAGCCACCGAGATGGAGTTTGGTGTTGCTGCAGGCGTCACTTACTGGCGGGTTAAGTGTGTGCTAACACTTGACAGTGAAGCACCACACTAGTCCCTTCAAAAATTAGAAAGTGCGCACAGCCACCGAGATGGAGTTTGGTGTTGCTGCAGGCGTCACTTACTGGCGGGTTAAGTGTGTGCTAACACTTGACAGTGAAGCACCACACTAGTCCCTGAAAAAATTAGAAAGTGCGCACAGCCACCGAGATGGAGTTTGGTGTTGCTGCAGGCGTCACTTACTGGCGGGTTAAGTGTGTGCTAACACTTGACAGTGAAGCACCACACTAGTCCCTTCAAAAATTAGAAAGTGCGCACAGCCACCGAGATGGAGTTTGGTGTTGCTGCAGGCGTCACTTACTGGCGGGTTAAGTGTGTGCTAACACTTGACAGTGAAGCACCACAATAGTCCCTGAAAAAATTAGAAAGTGCGCACAGCCACCGAGATGGAGTTTGGTGTTGCTGCAGGCGTCACTTACTGGCGGGTTAAGTGTGTGCTAACACTTGACAGTGAAGCACCACACTAGTCCCTTCAAAAATTAGAAAGTGCGCACAGCCACCGAGATGGAGTTTGGTGTTGCTGCAGGCGTCACTTACTGGCGGGTTAAGTGTGTGCTAACACTTGACAGTGAAGCACCACACTAGTCCCTGAAAAAATTAGAAAGTGCGCACAGCCACCGAGATGGAGTTTGGTGTTGCTGCAGGCGTCACTTACTGGCGGGTTAAGTGTGTGCTAACACTTGACAGTGAAGCACCACACTAGTCCCTGAAAAAATTAGAAAGTGCGCACAGCCACCGAGATGGAGTTTGGTGTTGCTGCAGGCGTCACTTACTGGCGGGTTAAGTGTGTGCTAACACTTGACAGTGAAGCACCACACTAGTCCCTTCAAAAATTAGAAAGTGCGCACAGCCACCGAGATGGAGTTTGGTGTTGCTGCAGGCGTCACTTACTGGCGGGTTAAGTGTGTGCTAACACTTGACAGTGAAGCACCACAATAGTCCCTGAAAAAATTAGAAAGTGCGCACAGCCACCGAGATGGAGTTTGGTGTTGCTGCAGGCGTCACTTACTGGCGGGTTAAGTGTGTGCTAACACTTGACAGTGAAGCACCACACTAGTCCCTTCAAAAATTAGAAAGTGCGCACAGCCACCGAGATGGAGTTTGGTGTTGCTGCAGGCGTCACTTACTGGCGGGTTAAGTGTGTGCTAACACTTGACAGTGAAGCACCACACTAGTCCCTGAAAAAATTAGAAAGTGCGCACAGCCACCGAGATGGAGTTTGGTGTTGCTGCAGGCGTCACTTACTGGCGGGTTAAGTGTGTGCTAACACTTGACAGTGAAGCACCACACTAGTCCCTTCAAAAATTAGAAAGTGCGCACAGCCACCGAGATGGAGTTTGGTGTTGCTGCAGGCGTCACTTACTGGCGGGTTAAGTGTGTGCTAACACTTGACAGTGAAGCACCACACTAGTCCCTGAAAAAATTAGAAAGTGCGCACAGCCACCGAGATGGAGTTTGGTGTTGCTGCAGGCGTCACTTACTGGCGGGTTAAGTGTGTGCTAACACTTGACAGTGAAGCACCACACTAGTCCCTGAAAAAATTAGAAAGTGCGCACAGCCACCGAGATGGAGTTTGGTGTTGCTGCAGGCGTCACTTACTGGCGGGTTAAGTGTGTGCTAACACTTGGCAGTGAAGCAGCACACTATTCCCTGAAAAAATTAGAAAGTGCGCACAGCCACCGAGATGGAGTTTAGTGTTGCTGTAGGCGTCACTTACTGGCGGGTTAAGTGTGTGCTAACACTTGGCAGTGAAGCAGCACACTAGTCCCTTAAAAAATTAGAAAGTGCGCACAGCCACCGAGATGGAGTTTGGTGTTGCTGTAGGCGTCACTTACTGGCGGGTTAAGTGTGTGCTAACACTTGGCAGTGAAGCAGCACACTAGTCCCTTAAAAAATTAGAAAGTGCGCACAGCCACCGAGATGGAGTTTGGTGTTGCTGTAGGCGTCACTTACTGGTGGGTTAAGTGTGTGCTAACACTTGGCAGTGAAGCAGCACACTATTCCCTGAAAAAATTAGAAAGTGCGCACAGCCACCGAGATGGAGTTTGGTGTTGCTGTAGGCGTCACTTACTGGCGGGTTAAGTGTGTGCTAACACTTGGCAGTGAAGCAGCACACTAGTCCCTTAAAAAATTAGAAAGTGCGCACAGCCACCGAGATGGAGTTTGGTGTTGCTGCAGGCGTCACTTACTGGCGGGTTAAGTGTGTGCTAACACTTGACAGTGAAGCACCACACTAGTCCCTTCAAAAATTAGAAAGTGCGCACAGCCACCGAGATGGAGTTTGGTGTTGCTGCAGGCGTCACTTACTGGCGGGTTAAGTGTGTGCTAACACTTGACAGTGAAGCACCACACTAGTCCCTGAAAAAATTAGAAAGTGCGCACAGCCACCGAGATGGAGTTTGGTGTTGCTGCAGGCGTCACTTACTGGCGGGTTAAGTGTGTGCTAACACTTGACAGTGAAGCACCACACTAGTCCCTGAAAAAATTAGAAAGTGCGCACAGCCACCGAGATGGAGTTTGGTGTTGCTGCAGGCGTCACTTACTGGCGGGTTAAGTGTGTGCTAACACTTGGCAGTGAAGCAGCACACTATTCCCTGAAAAAATTAGAAAGTGCGCACAGCCACCGAGATGGAGTTTAGTGTTGCTGTAGGCGTCACTTACTGGCGGGTTAAGTGTGTGCTAACACTTGGCAGTGAAGCAGCACACTAGTCCCTTAAAAAATTAGAAAGTGCGCACAGCCACCGAGATGGAGTTTGGTGTTGCTGTAGGCGTCACTTACTGGCGGGTTAAGTGTGTGCTAACACTTGGCAGTGAAGCAGCACACTAGTCCCTTAAAAAATTAGAAAGTGCGCACAGCCACCGAGATGGAGTTTGGTGTTGCTGTAGGCGTCACTTACTGGTGGGTTAAGTGTGTGCTAACACTTGGCAGTGAAGCAGCACACTATTCCCTGAAAAAATTAGAAAGTGCGCACAGCCACCGAGATGGAGTTTGGTGTTGCTGTAGGCGTCACTTACTGGCGGGTTAAGTGTGTGCTAACACTTGGCAGTGAAGCAGCACACTAGTCCCTTAAAAAATTAGAAAGTGCGCACAGCCACCGAGATGGAGTTTGGTGTTGCTGTAGGCGTCACTTACTGGTGGGTTAAGTGTGTGCTAACACTTGGCAGTGAAGCAGCACACTATTCCCTGAAAAAATTAGAAAGTGCGCACAGCCACCGAGATGGAGTTTGGTGTTGCTGTAGGCGTCACTTACTGACGGGTTAAGTGTGTGCTAACACTTGGCAGTGAAGCAGCACACTATTCCCTGAAAAAAATTATTAAGTGCGCACAAGTAGTCGCACAAGTAGGTGGCGTACGTGCTATTTGCAGCTAGGAGAGCAGCAACGCACTGTTCTACCACAGACAAAATAACGCTGAAGGGGTTTTTAGGACCAAAAATCTATCAGCTGGCAAAAAATTGTAAATAGTACCTCAGCTAAGCCTCTCACTTCAGCTATTAGAACAGCTGAGTGAGTAAGCGAAGCTATGAGGTCGCTCCTGTGAACACTGTAAAGGCTGCAGCTCCCTGCTTCCCTGCCTGCCTACAGTGTCACAGTACACAGTACTCTTCTGTCCTCCTGCTAGCTCTCACAAGAGCTGTTTGGGGTTAATATAAGGAATCTTGAAGTTCCCTACACTCACTGACAATCCCTATGATCTGCTTCAGAATCTACCTCACCCTGCTCTAGCTCAGATCTTCAGAGAAATGTGCTCAAAATGGCGGTGGCAAGGCTTATATACAGCCTTGCCTGTCATCGATGACATAGCCATCACGATGGACAGCAGCCAATCATAGTAATGCCACAACGAAGAGGGCTGTGGCATTATTGAATAAGATTGGCTAACATGCTTGTCCATCTTCACAAGTTTGTCTGACCTAACACGCTAGGCTGTCTCGGAAGATTTGTCGGAACATAACAGATTCTGTATTCGCGAGTCCCGAATACAGAATACAGGACTCGGATTCGTAGACTCGCTAGGAATCGCTAGGAATCGCTAAGACTCGCTCGGAATCGCTGCTTACAGCGGGTATCCGTGAAGCGGTGCGATTCTCTAAACGATTTGGGGGAGATTCAAGCTACATAGCGATGTGATATAGCGAGTCTCGCTAGTAAAACTAGGATTGCCATTTACTTGCATTGGACTCGCTACTTTGCGAGTCCTCGCTGGGAAACTCGCCGAGTAGCGAGTCCTGCGAGTCCCTTACTACTCGCCGAGTAACGAGTCCTAGCGAGTAGATTCGCCCATCACTATTGCAGACCTCTCCTAGATAATGGGGGAGGTGGATTAAGTGCTGGGAGTCACAGCAAACAAGATCTATTTGGCCCAGGCATGGAAGTGGCGGGAAGAACATGGCTTACCCCCCCACATCCACAACAAAGGGGAGGACAGGAGCCAGAGAGGGGGAGAGAATCCACAGGAACTGTCCGTGCAATGGGAGGATGGGAGGGAGCCCCTCAGCCCATGACGAACACTTTAATACAGACTGCTCCACTTGCCAGATACCCCTTATCCCCCAGCTACCCGTCGATACCACCAGTCTCTGAGGGCCAGGAGATCTGGGATGACCTCAGACAGAGGATCCAGACAATTCTCACCAGAGAAGAAATGGAGGGTTTCATCACACGGATGGAGGCCTCCTTTAAAGCCGAGTCCTCTGCTCTTAAAGGGGAGGTCAATAGACTGAGCCTGAGGGTCTAGCGAATCGTCCTCTCAAAACTTAGATAAGAGAATGAGGCTCCTTGAAGATACTGTATATACACAAGCCTCTCACATGGAACGGATGCTAGACTCCATGGAAGACCTGGAGAACCGGGAAAGGAGGAACAACATCAGAATTAGGGGGCTCCCTGAGAGTGTCGGATCTAGGGATCTTGATAACACCCTTAAAATTATCTTCAACTCAATTAGAGAGGTTCCAGCGGACTCGGTTTTAGAGTTCGATAGGGTTCATAGATCCCTGGGGCCCCCACCTCTGGAAGGAGATAGGCCCAGAGACGTAGTGTGCAGGATCCACAAATATAGAATTAAAGAGGACTTTTTCTCCAAGGTTCGGGTCAAACGACAGGTGCGCTATCAGGACTATCCTCTTCAAATATTGGCAGACCTATCAAGACGCACCCTTCAAAAGCGTAGAGCATTTCGCCCTCTCCTGGAGGCTCTGAGACAGCAGGATTTGCCATACACTTGGGGATTCCCATTCCGCCTCCAGGTGCGAAGAGACGGAGTGACACTAGGGATGGGCGAATCTACTCGCTAGGACTCGTTACTCGGCGAATAGTAAGGGACTCGCAGGACTCGGTACTCTGCGAGTTTCCCAGCGTTTACTCGCACGAGTCCAATGCAAATCAATGGCAAACGCTGACAAAACTAGGATTGCCATTGTTTGCATTAGACTCGGCTACTGTGCCAGTGATAGCAGGGAAACTCGCAAAGTAACTGCTGTTACATTGCGAGCCGAGTCCAGCTGTCTTCTCTGTGCAGCTCCAGGGTCCTAGAGCCCGCCTGCTCACAGAGATGATGTAGCAGAGCTGAGATTGTTCTCAGTCTGCTCATTCCCTGTGCATAGACATCTATATCTATGCACAGGGGATGTAGCAGAGAGGACATCGCGTTTTGGACTACGTCGGACGGAAGAGGATTTTTTTAATTAAAGATGGAGTCCCTAATGGCTTTTTTTTTATTTCTAATAAAAAAATTTCTCTGTGTTGTGTTTTTTTAACCCTTTATTGGAGATTCTTAGTGGCTGGGTCAAACGTGGCCTGACATTAAGAATCTCGGGCTTAATACCAGCTTGTATAACAAAGCTGGTATTAACCCCTTTATTACCCAGCGTGCCACCGCCACCAGGGCCGCTGGAAGAGCGGGGTTCAGCGCCAGAGGATGGCGCTTCAATGAACGCGCCATCTTCTGGGGCGTCTGCGGGCTGCAATTTTCAGCGGGGGGTGCTCAGAAAGCTTGGGCATGCCTGCGCTGCGGATTCCAGCCCCCAGCTGCTTAGCTGTACCTGGCTAGACATAGAAATTGCGCGGAGCCCCACGCATTTTGTTTTATTATTTCATGAATTTCAGAGTCAGAGTCTCAGAGTCAGAGTCTCAGAGTCAGAGTCTCAGAGTCTCAGAGTCTCAGAGTCTCAGAGTCAGAGTCTCAGAGTCAGACTCAGAGTCTCAGAGTCTCAGAGTCAGAGTCTCAGAGTCAGAGTCAGAGTCTCAGAGTCAGAGTCAGAGTCTCAGAGTCAGACTCAGAGTCTCAGAGTCAGAGTCTCAGAGTCAGAGTCTCAGAGTCAGAGTCTCAGAGTCAGAGTCTCAGTGTCAGAGTCAGAGTCTTAGAGTCAGAGTCAGAGTCTCAGAGTCAGAGTCAGAGTCTCAGAGTCAGAGTCTCAGAGTCAGAGTCTCAGAGTCAGAGTCTCAGAGTCAGAGTCTCAGAGTCAGAGTCAGAGTCTCAGAGTCAGAGTCTCAGAGTCTCAGAGTCAGAGTCTCAGATTCAGAGTCTCAGAGTCTCAGAGTCAGAGTCTCAGAGTCAGAGTCTCAGAGTCAGAGTCTCAGAGTCAGAGTCAGAGTCTCAGAGTTAGAGTCTCAGAGTCAGAGTCAGAGTCTCAGAGTCAGAGTCTCAGAGTCAGAGTCAGAGTCTCAGAGTCAGAGTCTCAGATTCAGAGTCTCACCCTCAGAGCCAGAGTCAGAGTCTCAGAGTCAGAGTCTCAGAGTCAGAGTCTCAGAGTCAGAGTCTCAGAGTCAGAGTCTCAGAGTCAGAGTCAGAGTCAGAATCTCAGAATTTCATGAAATAATTTTAAAAAAATGCGTGGGGCTCCACGCAATTTCTATGTCTAGCCAGGTACAGCTAAGCAGCTGGGGGCTGGAATCCGCAGCGCAGGGATGCCCAAGCTTTCTGGGCACCCCCCCGCTGCAAATTGCAGCCCGCAGCCGCCCCAGAAGATGGCGCGTTCATTGAAGCGCCATCCTCTGGCGCTGAACCCCGCTCTTCCAGTGGCCCTGCTGGCGGTGGCACGCTGGGTAATAAAGAGGTTAGGGCCAGTTTTGTATTATCAGCTGGCCCTAAGCCCGAAACTTATATTAATATTAGACATGACCGCCATGAATTTCTATTAAATTGTTTTAAAAAAAACACAACACAGAGAAAATTTTTTATTAGAAATAAAAAAAAAAGCCATTAGGGACTCCATCTTTAATTAAAAAAATCCTCTTCCGTCCGAGGCAGTCCAAAACGCGATGTCCTCTCTGCTCATCCCTGTGCATAGATATAGATGTCTATGCACAGGGAATGAGCAGACTGAGAACAATCTCAGCTCTGCTACATCAGGCAGCAGGCGGGCTCTAGGACCCTGGAGCTGCGGCAGCCAGCACACAGAGCAGACATGACTCTTATCTGTGCGAGTTTCCCAGCGATTACTTGCAAAGTAAACGAGTCCAATGCAAATAAATGGCAAAACTAGGATTGCTTCAGGCTGAAGCTTCCGAGACACATCTGCGATTTGTAAATCTCACACTATTCGCTATTACTCGCTTCCCCATTCATTAACATTGGACTCGCTAGACTCGCAACGAGTAGCGAGTCCTGTGCTCGGACTCGCTAGAGTCAAGCGATTCCGAGTAATTTAGGATTCGCCCATCACTAAGTGACACATTTCGTTATACACCCGAGAGGAGTCCTAGAATTCGCGGCTGCACTGGGCCTTCCTTCGGTTTCTATCAACATGGAGGAATGGCCGGAATATACTGATTACCCTGGCTGGATCTCATATGCCACAGAAACATCCAGAGAAAAAAGAACGAGGGGGAGGGGGGCTTCTCGGAGACGAAGGAATAGAGGACGGAGAGGAGAATCGTTGGATGAGGGTTGAGGGTCCCTCGTTCTCTATTGATATATACATTGTTCTTGGGTTTAACTGCTAATCTTTCTATGAACAGAGCATTTAACATAATCAAGACCTTTCCCACACAGCTTCCCGTAGGCTAATGCTTAGTAAGGTTTTTATAATGTTATTAAGTAACTCCTGCACTATTAACAATGAGAGGTTTTTGAACTTTGCACCGGCTCAGATACTTAAGTTGCATTAGATTCTGAATTTTGAATTTTAGATCTAGTTGATTACTTGTATCACTTTTCTGTTTCAATTATTACTAATGCAAGGGTTTTTACGCAACACTTTCTGAAAAGAATTGGCCCTGGGTGGGGGGGACAACTCCTAAGTGGAAAGGTTACGCCCCGCTGGGATTGTCTCCTGATTTCAGGATAGACGGGTGGGGTAAACCACCCTAAATTGCTATTTCAGATTGTTCTGAGAATTCATTACAGCTTACTACTTTCCCCCGCTTCTAATTTTCTCTAATCTATCCAATCTTCTAC
The DNA here is from genome assembly GCA_033576535.1 of Allobates femoralis. NCBI lineage: Eukaryota > Metazoa > Chordata > Amphibia > Anura > Aromobatidae > Allobates > Allobates femoralis. The sequence continues at coordinate 350,441,401 of JARQOC010000003.1, read as the reverse complement.
ACCCTCAGTTGTCCTTGCCCTCTTTCTTTTCCTATCCTCTCCTATCCCCCTCTAATCCCCCCTCTTTGCCTCCCCCCCCTCCCCATCGGTCTCCTCGTTCACCATGTCATCTATACGAATCTGTTCATTTAATGTACGGGGATTTAACACCTCCCAAAAAGGTCACAGATCCTGTATCATGCCCACAAGCAGAAGTGTCAGATTCTGATGCTTCAAGAGACTCATTTTAAATCTGGACATGTCCCGAGTCTCCGTAATAGACACTTTTCAGTCTGGCACCACAGCACTAATCCAGAAGCAAGGATGAAGGGTGTCTCTATTGCGATACACAGGTCACTTTCTCACGAGATCCTAGATGCCTGCGTAGATCCCCATGGTCGTTATGTGTTTCTAAAGATGAGAATTGCCGGATCCTTACTAACTATCGCCCATTGGTATTTACCCAATAGATTTCAGACAAAAACGTGTAGATTGTACCTAGCACGCCTGACGGAATTTGAGGAGGGATCAGTCGTCATCGGAGGAGACCTCAATTTCACCCTGGACCCGGCAGCTGACTCTTCTTCGGGTAATAGATCTATACCTAACAAAAAACTTGCTTCCCTGAAAGGGTATCTTCACACTCTGAGGCTCATCGACATATGGAGGATTTTAAATCTCCAGGGAAGGGACTTCACATATTTTTCTCCAATACTCGTGTATTGAATCGTTTCTTACAGTAGAATTGACTTATTCTTCATAAGCCATAGCTTATTATCATGGAAACCTAAGGTGAGTATAGGAGACATTTTTCTCTCTGATCATGCCTCCATCTTCTTGTCCCTTACCTTACCTGATACTAGTAAACAACCGTGGACCTGGAGGCTGAATGACCACTTACTGAGAGACGAGTTATGTATGACAGAGGTAAAAGAGACTATTCGATTCTTTGGCCGAGACCATGCCGTGGACCCCACACCTCCACCCACTAAGTGGGAAACCCTGAAATGTGTGTTGAGGGGGTTTTTCATAAAACATGGTGCCCGTCTGAAGAAAAATAACTTAGAAAAGATGGAGAACCTCCTCTCTCAGTTTCATACCTTAGAAAAATCGCACAAACGGAACCTATCTAGACTGACTTTAGTGGACTTGTCATTAAAAAAGACGGAACTTAAAAATTTACTGAACCAAAAATACGGCAATTATACGGAGAAGTCTAGGAGTTATTTCTACTCCAATTCGGACAAATGCGGGCGTCCCCTGGCCAGATTGCTCCACCCCAGATTGAATCCACCTTACGTTCCATTTATATCAACCAATAAGGGTAAACGAACGTACATCCCAAATGAAATCTTGGAGGAATTCAGAGAATACTATTGTACTCTTTACAATATCAAGGGACACTTCTCCGATCTCTCATCCCCTGAGCTATCGGATAAAATTAAAACATATATTGCTCAGACGGCAATCCCTTCTTTGGCCAAAGTGACAGCTGCGATGCTAGAGGAAGATTTCTCTGAGGAGGAGTTGCTCCAGGCTATCCAGTCTACTCCTTTAGGGAAATGTCCCGGGCCCGATGGGTTTTTACCCAATTTCTATAAAACGCTCAAGTCCCAACTAGCCCCAGAAATGCTGACGGCTTTTAATGCCATACTTCAGGGATCGAATTTCGTGCCTCAATCTTTGGAGGCCCACATCAGCGTCATTCCCAAACCGGGGAAGGATCCATCTTTAGTTTCGAACTAGAGGCCAATTTCGTTATTAAACGTGGATGTAAAAATGTTTTCCAAATTACTAGCTGATCGATAGCACCATTTCTCCCTTCTGTGATTGACACGGATCAGGTGGGCTTTGTCAGAGGCTGGGAAGCTAGGGATAATACTATTAGAACCCTGCTCCTTATGGCTAAGGCCAAGAGCTGCTCGACTCCACTAGGCCTAATTTCTGTGGATGCCGAGAAGGCCTTTGACAGAGTCCACTGGGGGTTTATGAGGGAGGCGCTGATACAACTTGGTCTGGGCCCCCGGTTCATACACGGAATCCTATCCCTATACTCCTCCCCTTCTGCTAAAGTGAAGATAGGGGGAGCCCTATCCTCCTCATTTAAAATAGCAAATGGTACCAGACAGGGATGCCCATTGTCACCCCTGCTTTATATTATCGTAATGGAACACTTAGCCACGGCACTTAGGACCAATACTAGTGTCCACGGGATCAAGCAGAGACAGAATCATCACAAATTGGCCTTATTTGCTGAAGACCTCTTATTATACGTTTCACAGCCCATGATCTCCATCCCTTCTATTCTAAAGGAGTTTGAACGGTTCGGACAATTAAGCAACTTTAAGGTGAATTGTACCAAGACCGAGGCACTTAGTATATCTCTGCCCGGTGAATTGGTTTCTCATCTATCTAAACAGTTCCCGTTTAAGTGGAAGGCAGAGTCCATTAAATACTTAGGAGTTATTATACCGAAGGATCTTAAACAATTATTCAACTTGAACTATCAGACCCTTTTGAATAGCGTGGAACTAGCACTTTCCTCTTACAGACTACTAAAACTAACCTGGTTTGGGAGAGTAAATGTGATCAAAATGGATGTCTTGCCCCGACTCCTGTATACTTTCCAAACAGTCCCTGTCCAGTACGATAGTTTTTTTTTCTCCAAACTGCAATCTAAGATTCTCAGATTTGTTTGGGGGGGCAAGAGACCCAGATTAAGGATGAATATTCTCACCTTGCCTAAATCCAGGGGAGGGGTTGGATTGCCCAATATGCAGGTGTATTTTCTGGCCTCCTCTCTCATTAGAGCCCTAGACTGGCACTACAATGCATCTTCTAAGAAGTGGGTGGGGGTGGAGCAAAGGGTCTGGGGACCCCATTGAAGCATCTGCTTTGGATCTCCCCTAGAGACCTTACAGACGTTGTGCCCCTGACAGATATGACCAGGACAACCTTAAAGATATGGCATTCAGTAACGAGAACTCTCCACACAGATGACAGCCTTAGCCCTCTGACCCCCCTCTTCTCCAGTCCATCTTTCTCTCCTGGATTTGGTAGACAGAGATTTTTATGTTGGCAGAGCGTGAACGATACTTGACTGGGCCAGACCCTGTCCGACGGTGATTTACCCTCGTTGGCAGAACTACAATCCAAAGATCCCACAAGGCCGCTTAAGTGGTTTGAATATTTCCAATACAGAGCATTTCTGTACGCAGCTGACCACTCATGCAGGGTGAGATCGACACCCAACGAATTGGAACAGTTATTCCAATTAGAGTCTTCCCCGAGACGCAAAATATCGGCCCTATACCAGGCGCTAGGGTCCTTGAGAAATCAGGGTACTCTATACTTTCAGCGCGCATGGGAAAGAGAGTTGGGGAACAGCATCTCAGATGGTGATTGGCGGAAATGCTTTCTATTTACCTATAAACTAGCTAGCGCTTGTACTGCACAAGAAAGAAGTTACAAGTTGCTTACTAGATGGTACCTATGTCCGACAACTCTTCAGAGCATGTTCCCTGGAACCTCTGACACATGTTGGCGCTGCGAAGAAGAGACAGGTACAATGTTACACATTTGGTGGAGTTGCAGGGGAATCCGGCGGTTTTGGTCTGACATATTTAACGCATACACCCGGATAACAGGTAAACAAACCAAATGTTGCCCAGAGTCGGCTCTGTTATCTATCTTTCCTGGCCCTATTGGACTCCAAAAGAAAGATATTCTTCACTTTTGTGTCTCGGCCGCACGGGCTGTGATCCCGAGATTCTGGAAATCGACCCGGGTTCCATCCTTGCTTGACTGGTCCAGGGAATTGATGGACATTTTTCAAATGGAGGAGCTGTCAGCGGAGGCATCAGGATCTCGTGACAAATTCTCGAGGATCTGGTTCGATTGGAATATTTTCCAGGAGTCTGCAGACTTCAAGAATATCCTGGATGACACAGACATATCGACACGACCCCTGGTGGACGGAGAGCCTGAGTAACATGTACCCTCCCCCCTTCCCTTACCTTACCTTTCTCATTACATGGCCCCTCTTACCCCTGTTCTGTTCCTCTTTTTGATTTATCTTCCTCATCTTTCTTTTCCCTTCTCTCTATATTCTGATATACCTACTCTTTATCAGTTCACGTATTCTTTCTCAGCACCCAGCACCTCCTGGATTTCGGCGTACAGTACTAATAACTAATTGTTTATAGATACGAGAAGCCTTCTGGGTAATGGCTTCCCCTATTGATATCCCAGGCATTGGTAGAGCCTGTAGGAGCCTTATGGTAACTAGGTTAATAGGGTTATACTTTAAACACTGGGTAACCCTAGTGGAAGTAGCAAAGGAATTTTGATTTTGGGGGTGAGATCAGCGTCTCCTAGAGATTAGATTATTTCTCCACCCAAAGAAGAGCTATTTAATTGTATAATTGTTATTTGCCTATTTTGAATTGTTAACTGTGACTCATCTAAATAGTCACCAGAATGGTGCTACCGGATTATGACTCTTTATTTCAATGACAACAGCATCACTTTGTTTTGATTTGTTTTATTTCTTACCAATTTGACAATTGAATGTATGTATATTCTTATTTTGCTTTTCAAAACTCCATAAAAATAAGATTAACCATAAAATTAGTTTATTCTTGTGGATTGTACTAGTGAGATTGCAGCTTGGGATCTTGCTTTTAGCTTTGTTACTCCACATATTGTGTTGTGTTGTCGGTAGCCTTCACTGTTGCCTCTCAGGTGGTTAGTTGTTATTCCTGATTGTATGTTTTGTATTCTGCTATGGTTAGATAATATAATTACCTCACTTTGAAATAAAATTTTGTTACTGTATATTATCATATATAAGCGGTTCTCTTTGCTTACAGTGCTATCTTAGTGCTTGGTGGTTGATTCTATAGTGAGTTATTTGGACAGGCCTAGTGGTGTCTGAGAACTGGCCTGCAGGCTGACTTTATGTGATCTTATCTTAATCTTATTTTAAAATTGTAATATAGGAATTGGAGATTGTATTATACCATTGTTAACTTATTTGCTTTGATGGTAATGACATGTTTTGAAAAGTTACTTGTAATATCCTATTGACTTACCTTAAAGCCATTGGTAAAGGTGAATTACTACTCAAGGCTTTATACATTTCACATATTCTTTCACTTAGGAGTTTGATTGGTCGGATCGACAATCAGACTTGAATGATGCCTCCTAAACACAAGGTTGTGTTGGGTGATAAACCACTTAAACAAGTCAGGCATAAGTTACCTGACATTAAAAGTAAAATGACTGGCAAATTGTCTGTTGTGCAATGCCATAATAAGCCGTAAGCTGACATGTAGTACCGGAGAGGATGCTGGGGAAAATACATGGTCTGATTCTTATGCTACATCTACATCTATGCTACTGTGTAGTCGATAGCCTCTAAATTTTTGCGCTCAAATAGCAAGCAAAAAGAAATGACATCACAGCCTGGTTCGGGTTTTGGTGATGGTCTCTTGGAGGATTTTTTTTTTTGGTAAATTAAACTTTATTGATATAGGAGTAAATTGAAGAAAATAACAAACCATATTGACAATCAATTAGTATATATTAAGAATTATACATGACATGTCACACAAACAGAGACTAACCTCGGTTACTATGGAAAACATTAGCAGTTGAACTAATGCTAAAGACTCTATTAACCCCCCGTGGCCTTTAGCAAGAGAGGCAAGGGAGTCAGAAACCTATAACATAGGAGTATAAGCTTTGGGTCCCGCCCACCATCCGGGGCTAATGCTGCGTCTCCTGAAGGAGAGCACAACATTGGCGAGTCAGACCAAAGCACAGTCTATATATTCTTGCCCCATTTGGGACCCAGAGAGGTAACAAAACTCCTATAATTATAGAAGGAGGGATATAGAGTAAACAGGAAACAAGAAAAAATATAGGAAAGAAACAAGAAAAGAGAAGAGAATGGATGGGTATAGGCCCTACACGACAACTGGACCAAAGAGGCGTAGAACCTACTGGGGATGTAAGTGAGTCTCTGACAACCAAACCAGTATCTCAGGGGTCTCGCGGTACATTTTCCATGGGGACCAAATATTGCAAAGCCTGTCAATGGAATGGGAATCCACTATAGAAAAGTTAATTAGCTCTTCCATTCTGCACACCGTATTTAACTCCTCAACCAATTCGTGACGTGTCGGGCAGGTTGTTTTTTTCCAGTATTTCGAGATTAAGTGCCGCGCAGCAGTCAAGATACCTTTTTTGAATTTGGATAGGGACATGTGCGTACAGTTCAATAAAGCAAGTTCCGGGGTGAATGCTATACATTCTGAGGTAACCCTCTGATGCAGGTTCGCGACTTCAGCCTAGAATACACTAATGAGTGGACAGCTCCACTAGGTATGGATGTAAGATCCCCCTTCACCACATTTTCTCCAACATGAGGTTGAGGCATCCGGGTAAATTCTGTTAAGGTCCGCCGGGCACCTGTACCACCTCGCCACCTCTCTATAATTTCGATCCTGCGCATTTGCCGAAATGGAGGCTTTATTAGAGAAAGTATAGATATTTTCCCACTCTTTGGGAGTGAATGACATACCCAGATCCGACTCCCACCTGCGAACAAAAGGAAGGACTTGTGTTGAGGCATCAGACACCATTTCTCAGAACCATTTATATAAGACGGAAACCGCATGATCCAAAGGCTCCCCCCCGCATCTCTGCTCGAACATAGTCAGCGGACGAAAGACCCTAAGGGATTTGATATAACTCACCAGTCTGGCATACATTAGCCAGGAATCAGGCGAGGGCTCCACTCCCGGGAATAGGGCAGACAGAGCCCTAATCCCAGTAGGAGACAGATGTTGGGATAGAGTGGGATGCGAGTCCTTCGAGACATTAAAAAAGGAAGTTCTATCCGCCTCCACCGGGAAGTGGGGATTCCCCTAGATGGGAGTCAAGGGACCCGCTAAGGATGTAAGATTCATATGTGTATTACGACGATGAAGAAAATTATGCAGTTGGGAGGTGATAAACGGAGTATCGTGGGAAGCGACCATTCTTGCCCTCCTTATCAGAGCTTGAGGAGGGACGACCTCAAATAGGGACTCGGCCTCCACCCACCGTTTCTTGTCTCTGGACCTAAACAGATCCAGGATGCCACCTCCCATACTGGCAGAATGGTCAGCCACCCCTATCCACTGGTCTGCACAGAGTGCGGTAGGAGATCCTTGGCCGTTTGTGTGACCATATAAACTGCAGCAGTTTAGACTTTAATCTGGAGAATAATGCCGCAGGGAGCATAAGAGGAATCGTTTGGAAAAGATACAATATGCGAGGAAGAAGGTTCATACCCGCTGCATGAATTCTCCCTAGCCAAGAAAGAGTAAGCTTATTCCACTTATCCAGATCAGTCTCCAAACGGCTCATCATGGGGAGAAAATTAGTTTTGTAAAGGTCAGCGGGGTCCCGAGTCAGCTTCTTGCCCAAATAAGGCAGGGAGTCTTCAGACCATTTGAATGAGAAATCTTCTTTCAGGAGATGAGAGACCAGTCGGGGAGCGAAATGTTCAGTAACACTGACTTGGACATATTGATTTTGAGCTAACTCAGACGACCATATTTTCCCAGCTCAGACAGGATGTTTGGAATGCTGATCAGAGGATTGGTGACATATAGGAAGAGATCATCAGCAAAGAGAGCCAACTTGTGCTCTCTCACTCCCCCCCCCCACTCCCCGAATAGATGGGTTACCCCTGAGTGAGGAGGCCAACAACTCTATACAGAGAATATATAAGAAGGAGGACAACGGGCATCCCTGCCGTGTGCCGTTACTGATAGCGAAGGGCTCAGACAAGGAACCCTTAATCCAGATATGGGCTGTGGGGCTAGTATACAGGGCATTGATGCTGTGTAAGGTGGAGTCTGACAAGCCCAGATGAACACCCAGTGCACCCTGTCGAACGCCTTTTCAGCGTCCAGTGACAGGATGCACATGGGGATACCGCGTCTCCTAGCTCCATCTATTAAAGCAATGGATCTGATGGTATTATCCCTGGCCTCCCACTCGGGAACAAACCGGGAGTAAGCTTTAATGTCTATATTAATCAGGGATATGGGACGATAGTTCCCATAAAGAGAGGCATCCTTATCCGGCTTTGGCAGGACCACGATGTGCGCCATTAGCGCTTGCAGGGGAAAGGATTTACCCCCCGTCACAGCATTGCAGACCTCCAGGAGCCTAGGGTTTAGCGACTTCTGGAACATCTTGTAGAAGCTGACAGAAAAGCCGTCAGGGCCAGGGCATTTACCCACTTTCATGGACTGAATACAATCCTCATCCTCAGCAGAGAACTACCTGGCCAATGCATCTACGAATTATTGCGGCAGGGTAGGCAGCCCACACCCCCGCAGATAGGAGCCCATTTTTTCCTTCAATTGAGACAACGGCAGAACGTTATAGTGTCCCTTCAGACTGTACAGGTCAGCGTAGAACCAGCGAAAGCCAGAAAGAATATCACTTGTCTTGTGAACTATTTTCCCTGCTGCATCCCTCATATGTAAAATCGTGGATCTGATCTCTCTACAATGAAGAGCTCTGGCCAGCAATTTGCCCTTTTTGTTACCCAGGTAGTAGAAGCGGGAACTGAGTTTGCTCTGAAAAACACAGTTTTTTTCATCTAGTATGGATAAAAGTTTGTGTCTAGCAGTGGAGAGCGAAGAGAACGTCTCCGGGGATGGGACCACCTTATGTTAAGATTCAAGGCCAGAGATCTGCTGTAGAAGTGAGGTGATCTCAGAGACTCTGGACTTCTTAAGATGGGCGCTATGAGATATAAAGAGCCCTCTGAGGACACATTTAAGTGCCTCCCATTTTAACGGGCTAGAAGTGGGGTCTTTCTCATGGTCCAAATAAAAGTCAGAGATGGCCCTTTCAACTGCAGATTTACATGTGGGGTCGCGCAATAAACTGTCGTTTACACGCCACGAGTATTCCCGGGGGGAATCCGAGCAGAGACCCAGAGAGAGGTAAACCAGAGCGTGGTCTGATAAAAGAATGTTGCCTATATCTGCCCGCAGGTGTGAGTCCAGAAGAGAGTATGATACATGGAATCTATCGATTCTAGAGTAGTTAGAATGAACCGACGAGAAATGTGTGTAATCCCGAGTCTTCGGGTTCAAAATGCGCCAGGCATCTACTAATGAAAGCCCCTCCCTCTGTCTTCCCAGGTGGCGGAGAGATGGCACAGGCCGGCTGGACTTACTCATAGAGAAATCCGACGTAGAGTCAGCTGGGTAATTGAAATCGCCACCCAAGATCATCTGAGCCAAGGTCGCAAATTCCTGCAGAGATGATCTGGTATTGGCTCCAAACTGTCGCAGTCCCCTGTTAGGAAAGTACACATTAGCAATACCGCATGTACGGCAGACACCGACACCATGAGAAATATAAAACGGCCTGCCGGGTCTATTAGTTGTTTCAAGATTGAGGGGGTGAACGACTTATGGAATCCAATGGAGACGCCCTTTGATTTCGACTCTGGATTTGAGCTGTGAAACCACAGAGGATAAAGGGGGGATTCGCACTTAGGCACCGAATCAGATCGGAAGTGAGTCTCCTGCAGCATCAGGATCTGCAACCGCCTCTTATGTGCTGAGTACAGAACCTGGCGCCTCTTATTAGGAACATTCAATCCCCTCGCATTAAAAGAACAGAATTTTAAATCAGCCATTATCATCTAACACTTCACCTCCTAGCCAAGAATAGGGCCCATCCCGTCCAAGGGAAAGAAGAAAAGTAGAAAGAAGTATAGTGAATAAAAAGAACGAATATGAAAAAATTCAAGACATTTGACAGAAATATTTGTGGAACTTAAATTCGTGCAACCCAAGCCAATTTATCAACTGTCTAGCACTTATGGGGATCATGGGAGCCAAGGAGGTACTCCCGACTACACCCCAGAACATGTGTATCAAACTAATGTGCATCACCGCCAGCTATGGCAGCCAAGTAACTTCAGGAGAGGAAGGGGGGGGAAGTAGAGGGGTAGGCGTAATTGAGGAAGGGAATCAGGAGAAAAAAAAAAGGGGGAAAAATGGCAGAGTTAGAAAAATCTAAAGAAAGGACCAGGACCACTGCAGCACGGAACAGCTTCAAGAAGAGCCGCTATTACTCATGAGTTAGGGCACGCTGAATTCCGACCTCTTCGTCTCTCTTGCCATCCTGATGGAGGCGGACGTAGTTGATGAGATGGGGGCCAATCTGGCAAGTCTACTTGGGGGAGATCAAAGGCACTCAGAAAGGCAGTGAGATCCCCAATTCTGCGTAACGAGGCGGACTTCCCATCCTTATGGGCGATTATTTGGAACGGAAAACCCCATCTGTAAACAATTCCATTGGTTTTAAGGAGTGTCAGAAGAGGTCTCAGACTCCTCCTTTGCTGCAAGGTACGTCTGGCCAGATCCGGAAACAAGGTGACCTCCACATCAAGGAACTGTATGGGACCTTGCTATCTGGCCTCCTGCATAATGGCCTCCTTCGTGGTGTAGTAGTGCACGCGGCAAATCACGTCACGAGGCCTGGAGTCCCCAGATGGTTTAGGGGCCAGGGCTCTGTGCACTCTGTCCATAGTGATTTCAGAGTCTATGGGGTCACCCAAGATGGTGTTGAAAAGCTGCTGTACTGTCGATCTTAAATCCACAAGAGAGACGGATTCTGGGAAACCTCTAATACAAATATTATTTCTCCTGTTTCTGTTCTCTATGTCTTCCTGACCATAGAGAATATCCTCAATCATATTGGAATGAAGCTGCATCATCTCTCTATGTGCCTGCATCTCTCCCAGTTAACCCTCCTGCACAGCTTCCACATCCTCAACCCGTGCAGTGAATTCAGCTTTGAGGGTTTGCAGCTCCCCCCTATACGAGCCATCCAGCCTGTTTGCTAGCCTGTCTAAGTCTCTCTTAGTAGGGAGAAGCTTAAGAAGTTTACTTAGCTCGGTGGTGGGTAGATTTGCTGCGTCCTCCATCAGAGCTGTGTCCTCATCAGAGTCCTGCTGCAGCGGTGCAAAACGGCTTCCACGCTGACCTATTTCCCACGCTCCAGACCCCTTAGGCTGAGAGGACGCCACCATCTTGACCCCGCTGTGTGCCTGGCTGGCGGTGCTGGAGGAGCGGAGGAAACGGTCAATATTACCGCTAGAGCTCGGGGGAACAGTGCCGGGGCCTCCCTGTGTCTTCTTCGCCCTGCCCATAAGGATATCGCCGGCGGTGAGGAGGTAAACATGGCGTTACTGAGGGTTTCAGGAGCGGAGCAGCTCAGAACAGCGTCCAATCTCCTCATCAGCAGGCCACGCCCCTCTCTTGGAGATTTTGAGCAAGAGGGGGTCTCCCAGGAACAGCATGGTCCTCTGAGACAGAGGATTAGAAGAGAGCGCTTGGGCTTTGACTATTTGTGGGATTTCCCTACGTATTTACCGCTGAAAAGGGACTTCTTTTTGACCCTTTTTGAGGGTTTTAGAGATTCCCTTAGAAGGGATATTAGTGAACAGTTTTAGGACCTGTGACTCTCAATTACCTCTATTGGTTCTAAGGCTGAGCAGAGTAAAAATATATTGTGGACTTGAAGAAAGACAATGAAGGGTTGAAAATTGAACAGGTCAAACTTAAAAAGAAATTAGATCCCTATCTAATAAATTGTCAGCTAGGGAGAATGGGGATAGATGAAATAACTTGAAAATTAGTGAAGTATCAGAGAAGATTGGTCCTACTGATATTATCCCATACTTGAAATCTCTTCTTAGACAAATAGCACCTTCTCTGTCTGATTTTGATATGTCTATGGCAAGGGTTCACAGGATACCAAAACCTCCTTATATTGCAGAGACTGTTCCTAGAGACATTGTAGTAACTTTCACATTCTCTCCAACCAGAGAATTGTTGTCTATCTCATAGTGCCTAAGACTAGTGATGGGCGAATCCTAAATTACTCGGAATCGCTTGACTCTAGCGAGTCCGAGCCCAGGACTCGCTACTCGTTGCGAGTCTAGCGAGTCCAATGTTAATGAATGGGGAAGCGAGTAATAGCGAGTAGTGTGAGATTTACAAATCGCAGATGTGTCTCGGAAGCTTCAGCCTGAAGCAATCCTAGTTTTGTCATTTATTTGCATTGGACTCGTTTACTTTGTAAGTAATCGCTGGGAAACTCGCACAGATAAGAGAAGAGTCCTGTCTGCTCTGTGCAGCTCCAGGGTCCTAGAGCCCGCCTGCTGCCTGATGTAGCAGTGCTGAGATTGTTCTCAGTCTGCTCATTCCCTGTGTACAGACATGAATGTCTGTGCACAGAGATGATGTAGCAGTGCTGAGATTGTTCTCAGTCTGCTCATTCCCTGTGCATAGACATCTATATCTATACACAGGGGATGTAGCAGAGAGGACATCGCGTTTTGGACTGCGTCGGACGGAAGAGGATTTTTTTAATTAAAGATGGAGTCCCTAATGGCTTTTTTTTTTATTTCTAATAAAAAAATTTCTCTGTGTTGTGTTTTTTTTAAAACAATTTAATAGAAATTCATGGCGGTCATGTCTAATATTGGCGTGACCGCCATAAATTTCGGGCTTAGGGCCAGCTGATAATACAAAGCTGGCCCTAACCTCTATTACCCAGCGTGCCACCGCCACCAGGGCCGCTGGAAGAGCGGGGTTCAGCGCCAGAGGATGGCGCTTCAATGAACGCGCCATCTTCTGGGGCGGCTGCGGGCTGCAATTTGCAGCGGGGGGTGCCCAGAATGCTTGGGCATCCCTGCGCTGCGGATTCCAGCCCCCAGCTGCTTAGCTGTATCTGGCTAGACATAGAAATTGCGCGGAGCCCCACGCATTTTTTTGACTCCGACTCCGAGACGACTCCGACTCCGAGACGACTCCGACTCGACTCCGAGACGACTCCGACTCCGAGACAACTCCGACTCCGAGACGACTCCGACTCCGACTCCGACACGACTCCGACACGACTCCGACTCCGAGACGACTCCGAGACGACCCCGACTCCAAGACGACTCCGACTCCGAGACGACTCCGACTCGACTCCGAGACGACTCCGACTCCGAGACGACTCCGACTCCGAGGCGACTCCGACTCCGAGGCGACTCCGACTCTGAGACTCCGACTCTGAGACTCCGACTCTGAGCCTCTGACTCTGAAATTCATTAAATAATAAAAAAAAAAATGCGTGGGGCTCCACTCAATTTCTATGTCTAGCCAGGTACAGCTAAGCAGCTGGGGGCTGGAATCCGCAGCGCAGGGATGCCCAAGCTTTCTGGGCACCCCCCGCTGCAAATTGCAGCCCGCAGCCGCCCCAGAAGATGGCGCGTTCATTGAAGCGCCATCCTCTGGCGCTGAACCCCGCTCTTCCAGCGGCCCTGGTGGCGGTGGCACGCTGGGTAATAAAGGGGTTAATACCAGCTTTGTTATACAAGCTGGTATTAAGCCCGAGATTCTTAATGTCAGGCCACGTTTGACCCAGCCACTAAGAATCTTCAATAAAGGGTTAAAAAAACAACACAGAGAAAATTTTTTATTTGAAATAAAAAAAAAAAGCCATTAGGGACTCCATCTTTAATTAAAAAAATCCTCTTCCGTCCGACGCAGTCCAAAACGCGATGTCCTCTCTGCTACATCCCCTGTGCATAAATATAGATGTCTATGCACAGGGATGAGCAGACTGAGAACAATCTCAGCACTGCTACATCAGGCAGCAGGCGGGCTCTAGGACCCTGGAGCTGCACAGAGAAGACAGCTGGACTCGGCTCGCAAAGAAACAGCAGTTACTTTGCGAGTTTCCCTGCTATCACTGGCACAGTAGCCGAGTCTAATGCAAACAATGGCAATCCTAGTTTTGTCAGCGTTTCTGACAAAACTAGGATTGATATTGATTTGCATTGGACTCGTGCGAGTAATCACTGGGAAACTCGCAGAGTACCGAGTCCTGCGAGTCCCTTACTACTCGCCGAGTAACGAGTCCTAGCGAGTAGATTCGCCCATCCCTACTCCCTGCAAATGATGTCTCCATTCCTTAAACGCGGAAATAATGGCTAACAGTTCCTTATCTGCAACATCATAGTTCCTTTCTGCAGGGGACAACCGACAAGAAAAGAAAGCACACGGGTGTAGGCGTTCCTTGTCCCCAGTCCTTTGTGAAAGGATAGCCCCTAGTGCGTTATCGGAAGCATCGACTTCCACAATGAAAGGGAGTGCGGGATTCGGGTGTGTCAGTATGGGCGCCGAGGTAAAACAAACCTTGAGACGATCAAAAGCCCCCTGGGCCTGCGTGGACCATACGAACCTCTGCCCCTTCTTGGTGAGCAAGGTGATAGGACGCACAATCTCCGAGAAGTTGCGAATGAAGCGTCTGTAAAAATTTGCGAAACCGACAAAGCGTTGTACCTCCTTGATGTTTCCTGGTACCGGCCAGTCTAGAATTGCCTGGATCTTGCTGGACTCCATGTTTAATCCCTGAGGAGAGATAACATACCCTAAGAAGTGGATCTGCGAGCGATGGAATTCACATTTCTCCAACTTGATGTATAGGTGGTTATCTCTCAGACGGGTAAGTACAGCCTTTACGTGCTCCTGGTGTTCCTGTAGAGAATCAGAGAAAATTAAGATATCGTCCAGGTATATCACCATAAACTGATCCAATAGATCCCTGAATATATCATTGACCAGGTGTTGAAAAGCAGCGGGAGCGTTACAGAGCCCGAAAGGCATTACAAGGTATTCAAAATGGCCATAGCGACATCTGAATGCCGTCTTCCACTCGTCTCCGGGACGTATACGGAGCAGGTTGTATGCCCCCCGGAGATCTAATTTGGTGAAGATCTTGGACTGCCGTACTCTCTCCAACAGTTCGGGAATCAATGGTAGCGGATACCGGTTCCGGACGGTTATTTTGTTAAGCTCCCGGTAATCGATACACGGTCTTAGAGTCCCATCTTTCTTTTTCACAAAGAAGATGGGAGCCCCTGCGGGTGAGGATGAAGGTTGAATAAACCCCTTGACTAAGCTTTCGTCGATATAGTCTTTCAATGATTGTACCTCCGGAGCCGCCAACGGGTAGACAGGACCAAACGGGATCTCGGCCCCTGGAAGTAATTCTATGGGACAATCGTATGGTCTATGCGGGGGAAGCTGGTCTGCTTTTTTCTTGTCGCATATATCTGTAAACTCCTTATAGACTGGGGGGAGAACAGGTACCTGTATAGTGTCTTCCTCATTGTACGTTACCGGTACTGCTGGACTGATGGTCGGGCCGGCCTGGGGATGGAAAGATACTTCCTTTGTCTCCCAATTGATGATTGGATTTTCAGACCGCAGCCAAGGGAGTCCTAAAATGACTGGAAAGTGAGGAGAAGAAATCAACATAAAAGTCAGTGTCGCCTGATGACCCGGTTTCATCACACAGTTAAGAGGTACCGTCTCCTGATCTACGGGTCCCGAAACTAATGGAGAACCGTCCACCGTTTCCATGGTTATCGGTGACACTCGTTGTTGTGACTTGATACCGTGTCTCCTGGCAAAAGAAGAGTCCATGAAGTTGCCTCCCGCCCCGGAGTCTATCATGGCAGATGTCGGAATTGACTGTCCCTCCCACTGGATCTGAATTGGAAGAGAGCAATGGGTAGAATTGTCCTTAGGTACAGCTGACATTAGTACAGAAGGAAAAACCGCATCCAGGTGTATACTTGAGTCAGAGATCTCGGATTCGGTGTCCGTGTTATCACCCTCGGTTACGGCTGCCAGAACCTTATTTGGACGTTTAGGGCATTTTGGGCAGTTAATGAAAAAATGATCAGATTGACCGCAATAAAAGCATAAACGCTCACGGAGCCGGTAGTCGCGACGTTCGTTGCTTTCCCGTCGTTGTACTGAGTCCACTTGAATGGGAATGTCCTCGGCCTCCCGTGGACTACTAGTAGCGGGCTCCCTAGGAGGGAAAGCAGAATTAGTTATCCGGTTTGCAGCTGCCCATTTTTCCTGTCTACGTTCCGTCAACCGGGTATCAATGCGTACGCAGTGTTGAAGAAACAGTTCAAAGTCCTGGGGAGACTCGGCCTGAGCCAACTCGTCCTTAATGGCACCGGACAGTCCCTTTCTGAACACCGATAACAGCGCATTATTTCCCCAATCGACATCCACCACTAACCTTTTAAATTCAGTACCATATTCAATGACAGACCGCTTTCCTTGACGTAGGGAAAGCAGAGCCGTTTCTGCGGTAGTACGGCGATTTGGGTCATCAAACATTTGCGCCATTGCTGTTACGAAATTGTCCAGGTTGTTCAAACGGATGTCATGACTTTCAATCATGGGATTGACCCAAGCCAGTGCTCGTGATGTTAACAACATGACTATACATAATACCTTGGACCGATCAGACCGGTAATAGTTAGCATGCACATCAAAAAACAGCATACATTGATTAATAAACCCACGGAACTGAGTACGGTCGCCACTGAACCGAAACGGGGGAAATTTAGGCATACTGGTGGCTGGTGTGGGTATTTTTCCCAGATCCTCCACTCTGGTTTGCACATCTCGGAGAGCCTGACCCACAGCCTGGTGATCATGGCCTAGCTGTCTCTCCATGTCCAGGACCTTATTTTGCACCGCCTCCATCTCCTGCTGCAAGGAGTTAACCATGGAGAAAAGCTTCTCCACCCGTGTCTCCGTCATTGCCCTAAGCAGACTCCTCTTTGTGGCTTGAGTATAATGTAATACTATTGTATAGGGTTTGAGGAGTCTGATCGCTTAAAGGGAAGGTGCCGCATTTTTTTTTTTGTATTAAAAATAATTGTTTATAAGAACAATTATTTTTAATACTAAATACATTTTTGTAACTTTAATACGTTTTTTATTATTAACTGTTTTTGCAGCCACTGGGGGCTGCCATCTTGCTTTGCAGTCTGTGAAACGACACTTCCACTTCTGCAGTTACGGCAGCCCTGGGCATAGACACCAATGGTCGGATGCCGACCCTATACTTAGCATTGGGCTGCCGTCCTGCTGTGTACTGGGCATGCCCCTGGGCTGTCCAGAACACAGCAGAGGGAGGAGACCAGCGCCATCTTTGTGGAGCTCACAGTGTCTGCTGTGAGCTCCATACTTTCCTCCTATACCGATCGCCTCAGCTTGAGCTGATCGGTATAGAGACAGAGGACGGGATGCGGTGGGGAGAGAGGAGCACAGTCATCGGAGGTCCGGGGTGAGGTAAGTATCGGCGGGAAGCGGTGATCAGCGATTCTATCACCGCTCCCTGCCAGCCTGCAGTGATCAGAGCACAAGGAGTGTGATCATCACACCGTGCTCTGATCACGCAGGGAGAGCAGACATTAGAAGGAATAAACAGGGGAGGGGGAGAGGGGGAAGAGACATACAGGGGGAGAGCGGACATGGGAAGAGACACTAATTGGGAGAGAGAGACGCGGGGGGGAGAGAGAGATACGCTGAGGGACAGCAGACTTGGGGTGGGGGGGGGAGAGACAGGCATGAGGGAAGAGACATGCAGGGAGAGAGAGACATGGGAACAGACATGCAGGGGGAGAGAGCACACATGGGGATAGAGAGCACACATGGGGAGAGAGACCAGTCATAGTGGGAGAGAGACCGGGCACAGGGGGATGAGCACACATGGGGAGAGAGACCGGGCACAGGGGGATGAGCACACATGGGGAGAGAGACCGGGCACAGGGGGATGAGCACACATGGGGAGAGAGACCGGGCACAGGGGATGAGCACACATGGGGGAGAGAGACCGGGCACAGGGGGATGAGCACACATGGGGAGAGAGACCGGGCACAGGGGGATGAGCACACATGGGGAGAGAGACCGAGCACAGGGGATGAGCACACATGGGGAGAGAGACCGGGCACAGGGGGATGAGCACACATGGGGAGAGAGACCGGGCACAGGGGATGAGCACATATGGGGAGAGAGACCGGGCACAGGGGATGAGCACATATGGGGAGAGAGACCGGGCACAGGGGATGAGCACACATGGGGAGAGAGACCGGGCACAGGGGATGAGCACACATGGGGAGAGAGCCCAGGCACAGGGGATGAGCACACATGGGGAGAGAGACCGCACACAGGGGGATGAGCCCACATAGGGAGAGAGACTGGGTATAGGGGATGAGCACACATGGGGAGAGACCGGGCACTGGGTCTGGGGGATGAGCACACATGGGGAGAGAGACCAGGCACAGCGGGGTGGAGACAGCACAAATGGGGAGAGAGACAGTCACCTCCAGAACTGCGCTCACTTTTCTGCTGCTACAACATGTCTTCTCCTCCAGTCACCTCCAGAGCTGCAGTCAGTATTCTGTGACCTCATGTAACAGAAAAGTGACTGCCGCTCTGAAGGTGACTGGAGAATAAGACATTCTCTCTTATCCTTCTGTCACCTTTAGAGCTGCGACAAGTTTTCTGCTGTTACATCGTGTCTTATCCTCCAGTCACCTCCAGAGCTGCAGTCACTATTGTGCTGTTACATTGTGTTATCCTCCAGTCACCTCCAGAGCTGAAACAACTTTTCTGCTGTTACACAGTGGCTTATCCTCCAGTCACCTCCAGAGCTGCAGTCAGTATTCTGTAACCTCATGTAACAGAATAGTGACTGCTGCTCTGAAGGTGACTGGAGAATAAGACATTGTGTCTTATCCTCCAGTCACCTCCAGAGCTGCAGTCACTATTCTGCTGTTACATTGTCTTATCCTCCAGTCACCTCCAGAGCTGAAACAACTTTTCTGCTGTTACATAGTGGCTTATCCTCCAGTCACCTCCAGAGCTGCAGTCAGTATTCTGTGACCTCATGTAACAGAATAGTGACTGCTGCTCTGAAGGTGACTGGAGAATAAGACATTGTGTCTTATCCTCCAGTCACCTCCAGAGCTGCAGTCACTATTCTGCTGTTACATGGTCTTATCCTCCAGTCACCTCCAGAGCTGCAACAACTTTTCCGCTGTTACATCGTGTCTTATCCTCCAGTCACCTCCAGAGCTGCAGTCACTATTCTGCTGTTACATGTCACTGGTACCTAATCCATACCATGAGATGTCACATGACTGGCGACCCTTTATGTTTGCATCAACAGTGAAAATACAAATGACTAAATAAAACTGAAACATTTACATTTATTATATACAAAATAAATAGTAAAAACACAAGGACAATATTCAGTCCAGGCCTGGGCCACAGAGCTGACACTCTAATATCAGACTTCAAGGTCCACTCTATACTGTATATGCAGGCCTGGGCTGCAGAGCTGACACTCTAATATCCGACCTTGCTGCGTAAGGATCTGCATGTAGTTGTGTGTTGGTATCACTCTGTGTCTTCAACAAAATGGCTCCTCACTGTGATTAACCCCAAATGTCACTGTCTTTTATCCATTTGTTAAC
Organism: Allobates femoralis; assembly: GCA_033576535.1. Lineage (NCBI taxonomy): Eukaryota > Metazoa > Chordata > Amphibia > Anura > Aromobatidae > Allobates > Allobates femoralis. Next base: position 350,421,984 of record JARQOC010000003.1, on the reverse strand, counting down.
ACCCAGAAAGGGAGGGGGGCAGGAGACATCACACTCATTGAACAAATCCAGCCCAGATTTTCAGCAGTCGTAATGCATGCCTGCTGTACACTAGGTTTTCATGCCAAATTTTCAGCAGCTGCTCCCCCTAGTGTTTCAAAGTGGAACATATCAAACTTTTTATATTATTTTTCATATTTTACTCCAGAAAAACAATATGACAATATTGGAAAAACAAATCAAAACATTAATACTTTACATTTTTACATTTGTTGAATTTTTTTTTTTTTTTGGTGGCACCTTCCCTTTAAGGGCAATGAAGAGCAGAGACGGGTTCTTAGGTGCAAGGTATTTATATATACACAGCAAAACAATGTGAATGCAGTACACAGCCAAAGCACACAACATAACATGACCCCGATATATATATATATGTATCGTAGAGCACAGTCCTTTAAGGAAACAGTCCGAAAAACCAATAGTCCGAAGCAAGCAAATCCCGATGCATATAGTCCGTAGCACGGGTCCTGGTACTGGAACGACCGGAAGAGATAGTAAGTGGTAAAAGGTCCCCACACCCGGATGACTGGGTAACAAGTTCAAACAAAGTTCCAAAGAGATAAAGAAACACAAGTTCCAAAAAGCACACAGTACATAGGGTAATGACCGGGTAGTTGCTTACACACTTGAACGTCTGAGCCTGAAGGTAGAAGCAGCGGCACCAGAAGCACGATGCAGGAAGCTGTAAGGTGAACCGAGATCACACAGAGCTCCAGAGAAGTGAGTGAATCCAGGAGAACAGCTGAGCAAGAGCAAACCAGGAACCAGTATAATCAAGCAATGAATGCTCAGCTGAGCCAGGTCTTTATGTAAACGAGACAGGAAGAAGGGCAAAACAAAACAATGATCTCCATGCTGACTGAGGGCAAAATGGTCAAACGGCAGGCCGGAAAACCTGGAATACTGACACTCTGCGTCTAATGACAGGAATACACCTGGGGCACCTGACCGCTCAACCACTTGTATAAGGTCAATCATCCTTGTGGATCCCTCTTTTGCCTGCTACGAACCCCACCTGATCCGGACCCAGCAAGCTCGGCAACACCTCCATTAATCTATTAGCCAACAGCTTTGAATAGATTTTAAGATCACAGTTAAGAAGTGATATGGGGCAATAATTTCCAGGTGAGTCCGGGGACGCGCCTGGTTTAGGTATTGTTACTATGGTACCTCCAAGTCTTCAGGGGAAATCAGGGGAAATAAAGCCCGATTTTGCCAACAATCAAAGATTCTTAGGAGGAACGGAGCCAGCACATGTCGGAAAGCTTGATAAAAGTCATTAGTTAGCCCATCCGGGCCTGGAACTGAGTATATTTTAGTAGCCCTGATCACCAAATCCACTTCCTCAACCATGAAGGGCAGATTTAAACTTTGTAGCTGTACATCCGACAGTTTTGGAAGGCTCAGGGCCTCCAAGAATGCCTCAATCATTTCACTAGATGGTTGGGGAGTATCCCAATCATCTCCAAGATTATAGAGTTTGGAATAAAAGCGAGTAAAAATTGCCGCAATGTCCGTCGGGTTCCTTGCTAACTTTCCTTCAGCATCTACCATTTTATCTATCATGCTTTTGGTTTCCCTCTTTTTTATTCTTCTAGCTAATATTGCCACCACTTTATCTAGTGAATCGTAGAAGGAGGTTTTGAGCCGCCGTAAGCATTTCTCATGTTGAAGAAGCAGGAATGATTTCAACTGGGATCTGGTCTCCAAAATGAGGGTGATACACCGAGGAAATGGATCAGTTTTATTCTTCTCCTCCAATTGTCCAAAGCGGATAAGAAGTTCCTACCTCTGTTTATTCCGTGTTCGTTTCATTTGGGATGCTTTTTCTAGGAGCATGCCATGTATATACGCCTTATGTGTCGCCCAAAGGACCTCATCTGAGACTCCATTATTATTTGAAAGGAAGAAATCTGCAAGACTCTTTCCCATCTCCTCAGTGATATCCGGTTCAGAAAGCAGTCCCACATTTAATCTCCAGCTGAACGGAGCCTGGGGCCTACCTTCTAATGCTAATTTAAGAGATACCGGGGCATGGTCGGACCACGTGATCAGTCCAACTTCCACACAGACACAGGCCACAAGTAATAAGTCATCTACCAGGAAAAAGTCGATCTTGGAATAGGACCTATGCCTGTGCGAGAAGAAGGAGTAATATCTTTCTGTTGTGTGTAAGTATCTCCAAATATTGTGTAGATGGAATTCACGTGCAGTCAGGCCTAAATCTCGCCTTTTCCCAGGAGTACCAAGGGAGCAATCCAAAACATGGTTTGGGACTATATAGCCCTGAGCTAGCTCCTCAACGTTTTCCAGTAAAAGACGGATAAATTGAACCTGGGCCTCATTGGGTGCATATATGTTGGCTATATTTCCAAAAAGTGTTTATTGAACATTTTTCATATCACAAGGGCGAAAGGATACAAAATAAATAGGGAAGGGAAAGAAACAAACATACATATAAAAAAAAACAGAAATATAGCATTTACAGTAATAGTTCGACATGTCTATACACCAAATACACATAATATACCTACAGTCAATAAAAAGAATGGTCCAAATAAAGCAAATTTGTTCCTAAGAGGGACCACCACTGAAAGGTAACAATTGCCTGGCATTGGGGATAATTGTGCCTGTTGCCATGAAATTGCTACGAAATGGCGACGTGTAAATAGGGCAATTCCCTTTGGTGTCCTGCAGTTGACTCAGATACCTGTTTCTGAGCCATGCTCAAAAACCAAAGGCAACACAAAGGCACAATTGCCATGGTAGTGGCGTATAAACGGGGCACAGGCATGGATGTTGCGTTGCCTAGTGATTTCACAGGGGCGTGCGATAGCGTCATGGATACCACGTCCCATCAGCGATCATTGATGGGGGCTACTGTGTAACCATTGGCTGTCCCTTCACAGGGCGCCATATTTAAAGAGCTGTCCATTCACAATACACAATTGCAATGGCATCATGTAATAGCCAGCCTTCCTGCGCAGGCTGGCCAATCATGACGCTATTGCGTTGTCCAATCAGCGTATTAGCATCACGGAATACACATCTCTGTCACGCCTATGTACTTGTGGCGCGAAAGATGTACGCCCATATTCCTTTGTGGTTGCGGCGTGTGATGCAGCGAAGGTATTCAACAGGAAGTAAGTCGCAGGATCTGTGGGAATTTCCGGGGACCAAAGATACCTTCAGCAGAGAACGCAATGGCAGCGTGTACATGCAGCATCAGCGATCGGTATCCACCATTAAAAACGTGCGCGTGCACGTGCGGTGGATACTTGTTGCTAGGCACAGTGGCGGCGTGTAAAGGTACCTGAAGAGTCATTAGAACAGAAAACACCAAAGAGTTTTAAAAATAAAAGTTAAAAAATAAAATTAGTAGTAATCTGAGCTATAAGTCAAACATTATTGAAACCAAAGAAAGGGATGAAAAGGAGTGAGTTCAAGAAATATGTCTTCACTAGTGTCTAAAATATGTTATTAGGCCTTATTCATTAAAAGAGGCAAATATTTTGATAAACAAAGATTCCAGCGTTCCAAAAACTTGGGAAACATGTTGTTTCTAATGGCATTATTATGTTCATAAATGCTATGTTGCACTACCCGATCAATCAAGTTTGTTAAAGTGGGTGATTCGGTCTTATTCCATCTAGATGCTATAGTAGTTTTAGCCGTCAAGAGTTTATGTGAAATTAAAAAACTTAATTCTTTGGGGAAATCTTCTATGCTTATGGATATAAGAGCAAGTTGCGGGGTAATTGTTATCCTCAGTCCAGTAATATCTGTTATGAGTGATTTGATTTCTGACCAGAAGTTAACCCACTTTGGGCCGGCCCAATAAATATGTGATAACGTACCAGGATTGTTACAAGCCCTCCAGCAGGTGGATGAATGAAGGGGGTTAATGCAATGAAGTTTTACTGAGGTCCAGTACCATCTGGAGAGTATTTTATAATAGTATTCGTGGGTTGAAGCACATGCTGTGTGGGAGTATGTAATAGCTAAAGTTTTGGACATTTTTTGTAAGTGTATTTGAAGATTGAGTTCCTTTTCCCAAGCCTCAAAAAAGGGAAGATTAGACAGTTCCATCTCCTCATTGAGGATTCTATAAAACATATTTGTTTTCCAATTGGGGGCTTTCTCTGGGGAGTTTAAAAATTATACTATTACTGTATTTGGGGGAGGGAAAAATTTAGAGAGGAGTTTTTAAAATAATCTGATATGTATCTCCAGCGTGTTCTTTCATCTTTGGGGAGAGAAAATTTGGTTTGCAAAGAGTAGAAGGGACCTAAAGAGTTATCACTAATGAAGTCATTAACATATAATACTCCTCTATCCAACCACGTTGAAAGATTAAGGTGTGGAATAAGGATTTCCAGCACTGCCAAAGAAATATTCTGAAGTGTTGTTGGGGTAGAGTGTTTAGTAGATTTGGAAGTAAGATATCTAAGATAACTGCTTTCAAAGTGGGGTAATTTGGGGGGGTCTGGAGGAATCTATTAAGTGGGCAAGTATTAGACCTGATAGGTTTTTAGTTTTAATGAATAATTGTTATATGTTAATCCAGGACATATTGCAAGAGTTCAGAAACCAATCCTGTGAAAGTTTAATGATGGAGGCTAAATAGTAGTTGTAGAGGTTGGGGACACCCAAACCTCCCATTTTCTTATGCTTTTCCAGTGAAATCTTGGCAACTCTCGTTTTTTTGTAGTTCCATATAAATGCTGTCATCTGGGATTGAAGTTTTCTAAACCGACTCTTGGGGATAAAAATGGGGATGGCTCTGACTACATATGTAAATTTAGGTAGGAGAAGCATTTTATATGCCTCAATCCTGCTCAGCCAGGAAATCTCAAGTTTGGCCAAACGTAAGTACCGTAATCTACATGAAAGGATTTAAACAAGTTTGTCAGATTTTCCTGGATTGTGTCTGAGGAATGTTTTGTTATTGTAATTCCTAAATAGGATTTTTTTTCCTTTTCCCAGGTGAATTCAAACTCTTCTTTTATGTAATTCAGTAGCGTCTCATCTATATTAAAGTCTATAATCTGAGACTTTGATTTGTTAATTTTATACAAGGAGAGACGAGGATGTTAAATGACTCAAGGATTTGAGAGGATTTGAAATAGTAAGAAGAATGTCATCTGCAAAAAGGGCGATTTTAATTTGATCATTATCTATGGATATGCCTTTAATAGTAGTATTATTTCTAATGGAGGATGCAAAGGGCTCAATAAAAAGGGTGAATTTAAGTATGTTTCCTTGAAATCCGAATTTTTCTAGGGTACTAAAGAGAAAAGGCCAATAAACTCTATCAAAAGCCTTTTCTCGTCTAATGCTAGGAAGGCGGATGGTAAGTTAGATTGCTCAAATACTGTTACTGAATCCAAGGCACTCCTAGTAGAGTTGGCAATGGTTCGACCGGGAATGAAACCTGTTTGATCGCTGTGTATTAGTTTGCTAATGTGTTGTTTTAGTCTATTTGCTACTAATTTTGCCAGGATTTTGGTGTCACAATTCAGAAGGGAAATGGGCCTATAATTTTTCATATCCAAGGAGTCGTCTTGTGGAAGATATCCAAGTTCTGCAGAGTGATTAGCTAATTTAGTAAGATAAGGAAGTAAGTCTTTACCAAAGAATTTATACAATTCATTTTGCAGGCCATCTGTGCCTGGCGTTTTACCAGTTTTAAGGTCTTTAATCACTCCCAAGATTTCTTGGGATTAATATGGTAGATTTAACTCCTTGAAATCCTGATCACTCAAAGTTGGTAAATTAAGGTTGCGTAAGTAGTCAGTAATTTCTGTGTCAGAGGGTTTAGGTGAATTGGGGTCTTCCTTTAGGTTCTATAGTGAGGTGTAAAATTTTGCGAAAGCATTCACTATATCGTTTGGGTGTTTAAGGGTATGACCAGAAGGCTCCTTAATCTCATTAATTCTTGATTTGAGTTTATGGTGTTTTATTTTAGCCGCAAAAAGTTTGCATGGTCTATCATCAGAGAAATAATATTTAGTTTTTGTCATTTGTACAATTTTATCATATTCCGTGATTAACAAAGATTTGAGGTTTAATCTTAGTTTTAGAAATTCTGCTGAGTAGTCGAGGGAGCGGTTAGCAATTAGCTTTTTGTCCAAATTATGTATGTCTTTTACTAAAGCTTCTGTTTTCTCTCTATTAGCTTTATTAAATTGGGAATTCAACTGAATCAATTTACCTCTGAGGACTGCCTTAAATGCAGACCATAATGTGAATATTGAAATGTTGCCGATGTAATTTTCTTTAAAATAATTTTGAATAGTACTTTCAATTTCTTTTTTATAGATTGAATTATTGTATAGGAAGCTATTGTTTCTGCATAATTTTTCTGATGAGGTATTATGAGCACTACCAATTTCAAAGAGGACTGGTGAATGATCTGACCAGGTTCTAGAGCCTATTGAAATACTTTTAAATTTGGGAAGAGAAAATACATTAGTGAGAACTAAATCTATTCTAGCCGTAGGGAAGGAATCTGGGCACTAGAGGGCTTTTGGTGTTTTTCCTAGGCTTGTATTTCTACATAGACTGTGTAAGTTATGTATTTCATATAATGCTGCATGCTTCGCTGTTTTTGTAAAATTATTTATTTAAGCACTTGTGTATTTATCTATACACCCCACTGTGTGATGTAATGCTCACTCCCAGGATAAGGAGGGGCTCCTTCCTACACAGAATCATTGGACTCGTGAAAGCCTAATCAGGCGAAATGTGCGCCCGTCGTCCTCCCCGCACCTCCCTCCCCGTCACATAATGTTTGTAACCCGCACCTCCTAACGGAGCACTTGGATTAAAAGAACCTTCATCTAATGGGCGGCATGGTGGCTCAAGTGGTTAGCACTGCAGCCTTTGCAGCACTGAGGTCCTGAGGTCCTGGCTTCAATTCCCACCAAGGACGCCAAGGACAACATCTGCAAGGAGTTTGTATGTTCTCCCTGTGTTTGCGTGGGTTTCCTCCGGGCACTCTGGTTTCCTCCCACATTGCAAAGACATACTGATAGGATATTTAGATTGTGAGCTCCAAGAGAGACAGCATTACTGATGTATGTAAAGTGCTATGGAATTAATAGTGCTATATAAATGAATAAATATTATTATTATAATGGTGAATGCTAACTGTTTCTTCTAAATCTTTGGTAAATCTATTCTAGCATAGGAGTTGTGAGGGCTGCAAAAGTGTGTAAATTCTATGGATGAGGAATGTAAACATCTAAAAACGTCATATAAGTCAGATTTAATTAGCCATTGGTCTAAGGAGAAATAGTGCTGTCTAGATTTAGTGGAAGAGTCTAAAGAGGGATTGGGGACAATATTGAAGTCTCCAAACATAATTAGTTCACTTTTTTTGTGTATGTTGACAATTCGTAATATTTTATTTAAGAAGCAGATTTGCTCTTTATTGGGGACGTATAAATTAGCTAGAGTAAAGAGTTGGTGGTTTAATTAACATGTTAGAATTATATATCTCCCATTCGGGTTTTCTATATGGGATATTTGTTCGAAAGAGATAGAATGTTTAATTAAAAGAGCAACTCCCCATTTTTTCTTGATGTTGTTGTCGAAAAAAATATTTTGGTAATTTTTATGAGCAAATTTAGGGGGCTTGATAGAGGATAATTTGGTTTCTTGCAAAGCTACCACATCAGCATTAATCATTAATCTTTAATCATTTTCCAAGTATAGTAACGCCTTTGTGGGGAATTAAGGCCGTTGACATTTTTTGTCAAGAATTTAAGTGATATGACTTGAGTAATTTAGGAGGTGAAGGTAGCTCAGTATTTGGTGAATATTAACTGTTAATTGTTTATTCCATAACATATTTAAGAGGGATATTAGCAGGTGATTTAGGGTCTACAAAGAAAAATTTTAAGGTTAAATCTAAATAAAACTTAACCTAACTAGGTTCACTAACCTCAGACTAACTCTAAATTAAGCTAAACTCTCTGTAAAATTCCAATAGGATGGACTTAATGCTTGATGAAATACTTCTTGTGGGGTGCATAAAGTTTTGGCCCAGTGCCTCAACCTATTTGTAGGTGTAGCCCATCAGGAGATAATAATTCCCAAATCTCTGAGAATTTTTTTCCCACCTTCAATCTCGGAGATTTCAAAGTTATTCCCCTGGTAAAATAATAGGACTTTTGTGGGGTTGAATCTCCACCTCTATTGGATTTGGTGTTGGCATAAAACATCAGTAATTTATGTTAAGTTCTTATGCTGCGTCATCGTTTCCCTAGACAGGTCCGCAAAAACTTTAATGGTGTCATAGGGCCTTGGGAGGGTCTTTTTAAGCCGTAAATACTCCATGAGTTGATTTTCCTTATGATAAAAATCTAATTTAATAATGACATCTCTGGGAACTTCGGGTTTTAGATGTCTAGGTTTTGGGAGACGGTGTGTTCTGATTAAAGTCATATCAAGATCCGACAAAGATGGGATAGCAGTTTTCAATAGGTCTTTAATGTAGGGGCCTAATTTGTCGGTTTTAACTGATTCCGGGATAGCTCTAAACTTCAGGTTCTGCCTCCTATCTCTACCCTCCAGATCCATAAGTTTGTTTTCTTCTGTTTTTTTTTTCAGAAAATATGTTTATTAGGGAAAGAAAACAAGGATGGTCACATGAAACATCATCCATTAAAAGTATGAGTATTAAATAGCCAATACAATGGTACATGTATCCTCGATAGCAAGTATAACCAAGCTCTAAAAGAGTACTATATCTATCAATTTTACTTATTACATTAAACCAAAGTAAGATATCCTAAGGTTAAAAGAAGTAAAATATAGAAAGAGAGAAGAGTTTGTAGAGTATGACAGAAAAGTGTTTTAATAAAAAGGATAGAGAGAAAAAGATAAAGAGGGAAGAAGGGGTAAAGGAGAGGTAGATGAAAAGGAGGGGGGAGTCCGTTACCCATCTTAAGACAAGAATAGTCATAAGTCTGTGAAATAAATATATGTCATTCCTATATTTCTAACTGAGGAAAGGTGGAAGAATGAAGCGCATGCATCAATCCTATTGAACCGCTAGAAAAACATCACTAAGCGAAAAGGTCAGCTTAAGTGTCCCCCAACCAGGATGAGATATCGGGACCCTCCCTAAAGAGGTGCCAAGCGCACCATGTTCCTTGGTGTTTGTCCCATCTATCAGTATTTTGAGCAATAAGGGATTCCATTCGCTCAAGTCTGTTCATTTCGGTTATCCATTCCCTGATTGTTGGGGTTTCCATGGATCTCCAGTGTCTGGGGATTACGGTCCTGGCAGCTATAAGGCACAATCTGAATAGACCGTTCTTATTCGCTGCGAGAGAGCCCGGAATCAGAGAGAGAAGTCCTACCTGAGGCAATGGATCCCGGAACACCCCCGTAACAGCACTGCATATTCCAAAAATGTTTTGCCAAAATTGTTGCATGGGCCTGCAGGACCACCATATATGTAGCCGTGTGCCCCTCTCTTCACTGCATCTACAGCATGAGTCCGGTACAGCAGGGTAGATCCTGTGAAGGAAGTCCGGGCACCTATACCACCTGGCTAAGATCTTATAGTTTTTCTCTTGAGACATACAAGACACTGAGAGCTTGTGGGTCAGAGTGAAAAATCTTTTGGAGGTCTAGAGTGGTAAAGGTGGTCTGCAAATCCCACTGCCAAGCCTCTATAAAAGAGGGAAGGTCCACCGTGGTCGCTTCAGCAAAAGTTTGTTTTTGACTATTTTGAACTCTTCTTTGAGGAGGCGGTATTCTTTTTCTAACTTATTACTCTTTTCTCCCAGGTCAAAAATATTAGACTTGTTTTTGTCAGTTCTGAGAGTAACTGAGTCTATTGAATTTTGTAATCTAACATAGTGGGCCTCGAAATCAAGGCGTAAGGATTTCTTAAAGGCAGAGAAAATACCCTTGAAAAAGTTCTGGTCTATTAGTTGCTTCCAGTCAATATCCTGTAGAGCAGAGGTCCCCAACTCCAGGCCTCAAGGCCCGCCAACAGTGCAGGTTTTCAGGATTTCCTTAGTATTGCACAGGTGCTAATGTGATCATCTGCACAGGTAATGAGGCCAAGCCCTGTGCAATACTAAGGAGATCCTGAAAACCTGCACTGTTGGTGGGCCTTGAGGCCTGGAGTTGGGGACCTCTGCTGTAGAGGATCAGCACTATCCAGCTGACGGGACTTTCCGTCCTCATGCACTGCTTGACTGGACTATTGCTGAGGGAAGTATTTCCTTCTGAGTCTGAGCTCTCATGCACAACCGGATTCTGAATGGCGGTTTGATTAGATGCTGTTTCCTTCCTCTTATCTCTCCTCTGTTTTGGAGGATCAAATTCAGAGGTTGTTGAGTCATCCGACTTAACATTCCGGTTTCGTGCCCATGATTCATTTTCACTGGACTTTGTAGGGGACCTAGAGCGGTCTTTTTGTGTAACTCCTGATTGTATAGAGTCCTTATGTGCAGATTTGAATTTGTCCAGTTTAACTCTTGTGGTTGCCATAATGGTATATAATAAAGACATGCAAGTATATTATCGTGTTGCTTTAGTATATATAAATTCGTAATTGACCCACACAGCAGATACGTCGGGCTGCAAATGGCTCTAATTAAAGAGCTACTGAGATCTACAACGTTAGTTGTACAAATTTGTTGGGCAGCTGATCAGTAACTCAATGATGCCACTGATAATGTGAATAGCTAACACAGGGACCCTTGGAAATTATTAAAAGGGGGAGTGTTATATTGAGTTTTATTGGAGCTGGATATCTAACCTTAGTAATTAGTAATGGACAATTTCCACAGGTCAAAGGGATAATAGGAGAGCCATTTAAAATGTAGGCTATATAAAATATGGAGAGACGTCTATCTAAGTATAAGATTAAGACAGGACTTAGATCAGTAATATGGGGACGGGAAGGTATATGGAGACAGTAGGTTATAAAAAATTAAAATTAGAGGGAATGCACAAACTAATGTGAAAATAGCTGCTGTATGAGATTACAAGAACTAAATTGTGATAACACTATTTCCCCAAATAAAACAGCCCAGCTATTAGTATATGAAGCATCTAAGTTCAAGGAGTAAAAAGACAAGTAGGTATTAACTAGAATCCTGTTAAGAGTTAGTAATTATTATGCAGAAATATTAATAAAAGTAAAGTTGTTCATATTAACAGTATCAATGCAGAAAAGTAAGGAAAGGTATATTAATTACCATAGAAGGAGAGCATATAGATGTTGAAGTGTTAAAAGGAGAATAAAGAAAGGGTAACACAGTTGTTAATAATACAAAACCTAGATCCAGGACAGCAGAGATGGATCGGGCTTGATTGTAGTGATCCAGGTAGACAATGGAAATTTTTTCCTTCCAAGTGGTATCAGAAAAATGAATTCAGTGGATCTAGATGAGGAGAAGTCTATGGCTAATTAGAAATTCCCAAATGTCCAGTCCAGAATCAATCCTTCAGTCTGAGTCCTACAAAACAGGAGTCCTTCAGGTCCAGAGGTGGCTATACCAGTAAAGGGCTACAAGACTGAACACATTGTACATTAATGAAAGAATCCTCCACAATTGTTCTTCAACAGTCGCTCCAATACTTCCTGCAGCCGCAGGGATCCAGATGAGCCGACCAGGTCCAAAATCAGTATCACCAATAAGAAGGATTCACCAGAAGGGACAAAGATCGTTATAGACAGATAAAGGACCCCTGCAGATATTCCAAGCAGATCCTCCAGTGTGCTCTGCAGCCACAGGGCAACAAGATAAGCTAACCAAATCCAAGAGGAGCCGGGCATCCAAGCAGCTGTCAGATGGGATGAAGCTCGCAGTGTACTATTATGAGCTGCTCCCGTCAATGATCCCCGGCAGCCTCTCCATCGTGGTTCGCAGCTGCATTCTGCACAGCGCAAGTGAACAAGCAAGGGATCAGCTCCAATAAAGTTGCTCCACGGATGTCCTCAAAGGGTGCTCAGGAAGTCTCCATTTATCGGTGCCGAGGAGATGGTCATTGTCCCGGTGGTACCGCTGTCTGTATATGCGGGCACAGCTTCCAGAAGTGTTTCACAGCTGCCAGGAGTCTCTGCAGCTGAGCACGGGTTGACAGCTACCAAGCAACAGCTCAGGTCTAGCGAAGTCACACAAGGGATAGTCCTCAAAGGGTGCTCAGGAAGTTTCCCTCCACTAGCGCTGAGCAGATCTTCAGAATCCCGATGGTGCCGCTGTCTGTATTGCTGGTGCAGCCGCTAGAAGTAAACAACAGCTACCCCAAGGGTTAATATGCCACAGAAACAACACAGGTTTAATCCCCACACAACACTACACTAGAAAGTGGGAGGGGCTTAGCTGGCACCTGCACTAGTGGGAGGAGCTAAAGTTGTTTACCACAAAATACGAGTGACAGTTAGTCAGTCTGCAGTTTAGTCTAGTCTGGAGCAGGAGCTGAGCCAAGTAGAAGTGGAGGTCCTGAGAGGTCTGAGGAAAGGAGACAGATTAACAGAGGAACATACCCGGGATAAAGAGTTACCCCTAAAGCTTGATCCCGGGGAGGCGCTTAAGACGGATACCGGATCCGAGGCTGTGCCTGAGACAGACAGGACAGTAAACACCGGCATAGGGAAGGTCCACCATCTTCACCACACCATAGCAAAGCAACACAAAGGAGTCAGTGACACAGAGGACTCAAGTTGCCCAGCATATTGGTACCCGTGAGCAGAGACAGGGCCAGCAGTATAGCTACAAGCAGCAGCAGGGCCACACACAGCGCTTAAGTAGGAAGCCAAGGACCCGGTCAGGGTGAGAGCAACCTGGTACAGACTCCGTGGACAATACTGTGTAATACCATCTGCCAGTAAAGACTTGAAGAACAACAGAAACCGTGAGTGTGTGTGTCATCCTTATGCTGAATCCCCACTTGCCCTCATAGACTGCCATTGCCTCTACTCTTATCATCTCTATTGCTGCCCCTACTCTCCAGCAGCATCAATAACATCATCACAGACTTTAACTACCTCTACCAGTGCCCCGGGGAACCCAGTTCTGCCCACAGGAACTATTCTATCCAAGCTGCTATCCCATCATCCCCGGAGGTTCTGCGGCAGCGGCGGCCCCATTACTGGCCGCATATAGTGGGTGGCGTCACGAGTGACAAATCCCCTGTAAATAACCCCCCATTTTATTGTGCGGGCCCGGGACACGGTCTGGACCAGGACCGCCGTGACATCCCCCAGCAGTACCCCGGTCCGGGACCGAGTGCCCCGTCCCGAGGGGCTCCACAACCTGGCGTCACGAACAGGATCTACCGTGCCCGTTACCGGGCATTGTGTGCCGTGATTAGTGACTGTTTTGGATCTGCCGCCATTGCTGGGCGCGCGCAAGCTAAATTTTAACTGCGCCACAGAGATTGAAAATGTCAAAATCCGCCATTGCAGAGCGGGCGACGCGTGGGAAGAAAAACCGCTCACCGCTCTGACGTCATCCGGAAGGGAAGAGAATCCCTGGTGCGCAGCGGAACCTTTGTTAGACATCCGGACGGAAGCAGAAGACGGAGGGCGGACCTTAACTAAGGGGGCCCAAGATGTCGCAGCCCAATGCACAAGGCGGAGACGGAGCAGCCCGTGGAGCTGCAGCGCCGGACCCAGCGATAGTATCCGGCGGTGCAGCGGCGCAAGGAGCAGCACCAATAATGCCGTTCCTTAATGCCGTATACTCCAGGGGCAATGTGGCTGCCCCAAAACTCCGGTGAGCCTAATACATTAACTGACTTTATGCAAAAGATAAAAGAGTATTATGTGATGTACCCCCTCACTGAAGCCCAGCGTGTAGGAATGATAATAGGACAATTAACGGGCAATGCACGGCGTGAGGTTACGTCCTGGCTGGACACAGATAAGGACACTGTAGAGCATCTAGCAGCTAGACTAAAAGCAACCTTTGAATCTGCTGCTGATGCCCGGGCTAAGATGAGGTTCTTTGCATGCCACCAGAAACCTAAACAGAGTGCTAGAGACTTTGCCTTGAACCTGCAGGAAGCACTCAGAGCCCTTAAGCTGGCAGAACCTGCTTTAGCCCCGGGAGCTGATAAAATGCTATTTGATCAATTCATAGAGGGCCTCCATTCCCCTTCCCATCGAGGACAGTTAAGCATGATACTGCTGCAGAACCCTACATGACATTTACTGAGCTGAAAGATAGAGCTATCCATTTGCAGCAGCTGGAAGATCCACGGGAGCTACCAACTGTCCTGGACATTGCAGCAGCACCTCAGCAGCCGGCAGTGCCAGCTACATCTGCCATGTCAGCAACTGCTGCTGAGACTGGAGAACTAATTTCTAATGCCGCAATCAATCAAAAGCTAGATGCCCTGACAGACACCGTGATCTCCATGGCCAAGGTCATCAAGGAACTGCGAGAGTCAAAGCCTGCACCCAAGACCAAGTCGGCGATCAGCAGAGAGGATGTCCCGTGGATGAGGTCCAGAGGATACCCAGCAGCAAGAGGACGACCCAGCGATCGCTACCAACCAGATGGACAGCCCATTTGCCGTCGTTGCCAGAAACCAGGCCATCTTGCTCGTGAGTGTCCTTTAAACGACAATTCCCTGGGCAGGCGGGCCGCTCCCCAGGAATGAACACTCGAGGCCCCTCAGCCTGGTATGATAAATTCGTGGGAGGAAAACCGGTGATCCCTATTGTGTTGGATGGCATTCCCTTCAGTGCCTTGCTGGATACCGGGTCCCACATAACATCTATCCCACATGTTCTTTATAAAAGGTACTGGGCTGATTCAGACATTACTAATGCGCCAGATGACTTTAACTTTGAGGTATGGGCTAGTAATGGACTGGTAATACCAAAGGTTGGATTTAGAGAGATGAATATTCAGGTTGGTAAGGTAGAATTGCAGAACCAGGGTATTATAATCGTAGATGTTAACCGGCGAGACCGTGAACCCGTGATGCTGATAGGAATGAATGTCATTGAGAAATGTTTTTCCGAAGTGTTAAGTGTTTTGCAGCAAATCGCCGAGACTGCCGGAACAGGACAACAGAGGCTTTTGCACAAAGAGATCAAAGCCCTGATGTTGAAGCAACAGGTAGAAATCTCCGGAGGTGAGATCGGCAGTGTACGAGTAAGTGATCCAATACCCATTGTAATTCCTCCCAAAACTGAAATGTTGGTATGGTGCAGAGCCGCAATAGGCATTAAAGGGCAAGACTATCAGGCCCTGGTAGAACCCGTGTACTCAGATAGCAGACCCACCATACTCACTGCTAGAGGAGTAGTTGACGTACACAGGGGAAGAGTGCCATTACGCCTATTAAACTGCGGAGAAGATGAGGTCACATTACCTAAGTATGCTACCATGGCTAAGTTGTACACGGTTGATAACAATAACATCACAGCCGCAGAGCCCTTGAACCCGTCATGTCAGGCGGATGACAATGGCTCAGAGGAGAAGCTGGAGGATTGGTGCCAAAAGTTGCATGTAGGTACCAGTTCTACACCTCCCCGTCACAAGCATGGAGTATACCGGGTAGTGAAAGAATACGAACAAATATTCAGTAAACACCCGTTAGACTTTGGGCAAATCAAAGGGGTAGAGCACACTATACCCACAGGTGACCATCAGCCTAGACCCTTACCACCAGCTCACTACCAAACCACCAAAGACATGCTCAGAGAGATGAAATCTGCAGGGGTAATAAGAGACAGTTGTAGCCCCTGGGCAGCACCTCTAGTGTTAGTTAAAAAGAAGGATGGGACCATGAGAATGTGCATAGATTACCGGCAGATTAATTGCATCACACATAAGGACGCATACCCATTACCTAGGATTGAGGAGTCATTAGCTGCACTAAAATCTGCTAACTACTTTTCCACCCTTGATCTGACTAGTGGGTACTGGCAGGTTCCTGTGGCCGAGGCCGACAAGGAGATGACAGCATTTACTATGCCGATGGGCCTCTGTGAGTTTAATTGTATGCCGTTCGGACTCTGCAACGCACCCGGGACCTTCCAACGTCTGATGGAGAGCTGCCTCGGGCACAAGAACTTTGAAACTGTCCTCCTGTACCTAGATGACGTCATAGTCTACTCGAAGACGTATGAGCAACATCTACAAGACCTAGCGGAAGTGTTCGAAGCTTTGTCCAAGTATGGCATGAAGATCAAGCCATCCAAGTGTCACCTTCTCAAACCAAAGGTACAGTACCTGGGACACGTCGTGAGTTCAGAAGGAGTAGCACCGGATCCTGATAAAGTCATAGTGATAAGGGATTGGCCAAGACCTACGAACGTGAAAGAAGTGAGGCAATTCCTGGGCCTGGTAGGCTATTACAGAAGATTCATCCGAGGATTCACGAAGCTAGCAGCTCCTCTGCAAGACATTCTGGTAGGACGATCAAAGAAGACTTCAAACTATAATCTCCTGACACGGTGGGATGAGGAGAGAGAAGATTCTTTCAATAAGCTAAAAAGTGCACTGACGGGAGAAGAGATCCTGGCATACCCTGATTACCATCAACCATTCATTCTTTACACGGATGGCAGCAACGTGGGACTGGGAGCAGTATTGTCACAGATGCAAGGAGGCAAAGCGAAAGTTATTGCCTTTGCAAGTAGGAAGCTCCGGCCTACAGAACGAAATCCCGAGAATTACAGCTCCTTCAAGTTAGAACTACTGGCAGTAGTTTGGGCTGTAACAGAACGCTTTAAACATTACTTGGCAGGTGCAGAATTCAACATCTACACGGATAACAACCCGTTGACTCACCTGGACACAGCAAAATTAGGAGCTCTGGAGCAGCGATGGATAGCCCGGCTATCTAACTATAACTTTGTCATCAAATATCGGGCAGGCCGCAAGAACGGGAACGCAGATGCCTTATCCCGGATGCCACACCTGAGAGACGTGGAAGAGGAAGCGGAAGAGTTGGAAGAGATTGAACTACCGGCCTTTCATCGTTCAAAGGTAGAAGATTATCAACCCTGCATCTACCAAAGAGAACAAGAAGTATACTTTAACCCGTTAAGACACTATGAATGGGCTGAAACCCAAGATACTGATCCAGCTGTGAAGCTCGTGAAAGAACTGCTTACGCGACAAGGTGCATGCCCCAGCTGAGACCATACAGCTCTGGAAAGAGAGAGGCAAGTTGTTTCTGAACCAAGGGAAGCTCTGTAGACGATTTACCAATCCCAAGACGCATGAACTGGTCTGGCAGATAATCGTGCCCAAGCAAGACATCCAAATGGTCTTAGAAGCTTATCATGACAACGCAGGTGATTTCGGATGGAAGAAGTTAGAAGCAATCCTAAGAGACAGATTCTATTGGGTTGGCATGAGAAAATCCATTGAAATATGGTGCAGAAGATGTGCCGCATGCAACCTCAGAAGAAAAGATCTACAGAAAGCTCCGCTTCAACCAATAGTAACCAAGCAGCCACTCGAGCTAGTCGCATTAGACCACGTCAAGTTGTCACCAAGCCGGTCAGGCTATGTCTATGCCTTAACTATCGTGGACCATTACTCACGCTTCTTAGTGGTGGTACCCGTCAAAGACTTGACAGCGAAGACAGCAGCAAAAGCATTCCAGACGCATTTCTGTAGACCACATGGTTACCCAGAACAAGTCCTTGCAGACCAAGGTCCAGCTTTTGAATCAGAACTATTCAAGGAATTCTGCGATATGTACGGTTGTAAGAAGATTCGCACAACAACGTATCATCCCAAACAAATCGTCTATGCGAGAAAATGAATCATATTGTAATTGAACTGTTAAAGACCTTACCAGAATCAGAAAGAAACCAGTGGCCAGATAAATTACCTGATTTGGTAGACTTATACAACCATGTCCCCGTGAGTTCTACAAACTGCACTCCAGCATATCTTATGCGTGCAAGACCCGGTAAGCTACCAATTGACCTAGAAATGGGAATTGAAAAACCAGATACAGAAATAGAAGAAGAAACAGATTGGGATACCAAACGTCAGAAACAGTATCAACAAGTGCAAGAATGCGTAGAGAGAAACCTACAACAAGCAAGAGCAAGACAAGAGAAAACCTTTAACAAACATGCTCAAGCAATGCCATTACAATAAGGTGATCAAGTTCTCAAGAGAAAGAGACGCACTGACAAACTGGATAATCAGTGGGAAACCGTCCCATACACAGTCTTACCATCTAACCTAGACAATGTTAAAATCTGTTTGATAAGCAAAGATGAAGGAAAAACGTCACAAGTCGTATCTCGTGATCAGCTAAAATTGTGTCCTGAAACACTGAAGACACCTGAAGTAAGAGAACCCGTACAGGTCCAACCTATTAAAGAAAAAGAAGTTTTCCACACGGTACTAGGAGATTTTCCTAAAACATGGCCAAATTACCATGGAGCAGTTGTCGTACCAATGATTGCATTCCCTTCAATGGTGGAACCAACACCAGAACCCGTGTTACCTGAAGAAGTCCCAAGACCTGAAGAACTGGAAGTAGAACCATTAGAGGAAGAACAAATTCCTGGTCCCAGTGAGCTTGCCAGTCCTACAGTCAGATCTTCATCTAACATAGTACCAAACACTACAAATAGGTACATGCCTACCAGCACCAATAGGCTACATGCAAGTAGTACACCCGTTTTACGCAGATCCGAGCGTAGTACCAGAGGTCAGTTACCAGCTAGGTACAGGGATTAAAAGGTCAAATTAACTGTAAGATGTAAATATGTTTGTGTTAATATTAAATTGAACCCGGTAAACAAATGTACATAGTTAATGCAACGTTAAAAAAGCCCAGTACCTACAGAGACTATCCTGTATGGACTTCTTGCATATTCTTCAAACTTTTTCCTTTTATTTTTATGGACCATACTACCACGGACTGGTTGTGGTATAAACATTCTTGTATAAATATTCATCAGCCCGGAGGCAAAAAACTAAACCCCCGGAAAGACTGCTTTTTGAATTTTTGGACTGTTTTTGAACTTTAGTGATTTTTGTGATTTTACTTTTAAGTCTTTGTAAATATTAATTGTATTAATTGTTTATTCTTTATTGTTCCACAGTCCCGGAGTACTGTCTTTAACTAAGGGGGAATGTGGCACCCCAAGGGTTAATATGCCACAGAAACAACACAGGTTTAATCCCCACACAACACTACACTAGAAAGTGGGAGGAGCTTAGCTGGCACCTGCACTAGTGGGAGGAGCTAAAGTTGTTTACCACAAAACAAGAGTGACAGTCAGTCTGCAGTTTAGTCTAGTCTGGAGCAGGAGCTGAGCCAAGTAGAAGTGGAGGTCCTGAGAGGTCTGAGGAAAGGAGACAGATTAACAGAGGAACATACCCGGGATAAAGAGTTATCCCAAAAGCTTGATCCCGGGGAGGCGCTTAAGACGGATACCGGATCCGAGGCTGTGCCTGAGAGAGACAGGACAGTAAACACCGGCATAGGGAAGGTCCACCATCTTCACCACACCATAGCAAAGCAACACGAAGGAGTCAGTGACACAGAGGACTCAAGTTGCCCAGCATATTGGTACCCGTGAGCAGAGACAGGGCCAGCAGTATAGCTACAAGCAGCAGCAGGGCCACACACAGCGCTTAAGTAGGAAGCCAAGGACCCGGTCAGGGTGAGAGCAACCTGGTACAGACTCCGTGGACAATACTGTGTAATACCATCTGCCAGTAAAGACTTGAAGAACAACAGAAAACCGTGAGTGTGTGTGTCATCCTTATGCTGAAGCCCCACTTGCCCTCATAGACTGCCATTGCCTCTACTCTTATCATCTCTATTGCTACCCCTACTCTCCTGCAGTATCAATAACATCCTCACAGACTTTAACTACCTCTACCACTGCCCCGGGGAACCCAGTTCTGCCCACAGGAACTATTCTATCCAAGCTGCTATCCCATCATCCCCGGAGGTTCTGCGGCAGCGGCGGCCCCATTACTGGCCGCATATAGTGGGTGGCGTCACGAGTGACAAATCCCCTGTAAATAACCCCCCATTTTATTGTGCGGGCCCGGGACACGGTCCGGACCAGGACCGCCGTGACATCCCCCAGCAGTACCCCGGTCCGTCACCGAGTGCCCCGTCCCGAGGGGCTCCACACAAAGATCGTTATAGACAGATAAAGGACCCCTGCAGATATTCCAAGCAGATCCTCCAGTGCGCTCTGCAGCCGCAGGACAACAAGATAAGCTAACCAAATCCAAGAGGAGCCGGGCATCCAAGCAGCTGTCAGATGGGATGAAGCTCGGAGTGTACTATTATGAGCTGCTCCCGTCAATGATCCCCGGCAGCCTCTCCATCGTGGTTCGCAGCTGCATTCTGCACAGCGCAAGTGAACAAGCAAGGGATCAGCTCCAATAAAGTTGCTCCACGGATGTCCTCAAAGGGTGCTCAGGAAGTCTCCATTTATCGGTGCCGAGGAGATGGTCATTGTCCCGGTGGTACCGCTGTCTGTATATGCGGGCACAGCTTCCAGAAGTGTTTCACAGCTGACAGGAGTCTCTGCAGCTGAGCACAGGTTGACAGCTACCAAGCAACAGCTCAGGTCTAGCGAAGTCACACAAGGGATAGTCCTCAAAGGGTGCTCAGGAAGTTTCCCTCCACTAGCGCTGAGCAGATCTTCAGAATCCCGATGGTGCCGCTGTCTGTATTGCCGGTGCAGCCGCTAGAAGTAAACAACAGCTACTAGGAGTCTCCGCAGCTGAGCGTTGGTCGGCGGTTACCAAACAACCGTACAGGAGGTAGAAGATCAGTGTGACCAGTGCTACCAGGACCTTTCGGACTTCACAAGTCACTGATTCAATAACTCTAATGAATCCTCACCGCCGCTGACAGCGGAGCGGGCAGGGAGATCCACCGGTGCAGAGATGAAGCTGATAGTAGCCGCTACAGCAGTGTGCCGGTCTCCGGGTTCCAGGTGGTCACTCATGAGGCAAAAGATCACTAAGACCAGTGTCTCCAGAACCCTCCGGACTCCACAAGCTGCAAATTCAATATTATTGTGCAATCTTCACCGCCACTGACAGCAGAGCCACCGGTGAGAACCGACGATGCAGTGATGAAGTGATGTGCTGGTCTCCGAGTTCCAGGCAGCCTCTCCAAAGGCGAAAAACAGTCAGATGGTATATTTCTGGGGTCCCTGAGGCTGGGGGGATTTCTCCCAGGTGGTGAAGTCAGCTGGAATAGGCAGTAAGGGACCTCCGATGCTTCAAGGATCAGTCAGGGAGTTATGTAACAGCAGGGCCTGCTGTTTACAGATCAGACAGAATCTCAAGAAGTAATCCAGTGTAGAAAAGAAATCCAAGGTGGTCCAGGAAGGTCAGGAAAGTATCCCAGAAGGGTCTTGTCAGTTTGGTGGGATTTTCAGCCCAAAAAAAAAGGGCTAAATCCCGTTGGGGAAAGGTTGAAGTGCAGGAGCTTCAGCTAGGCACGTCTGCTCAGCATGAGCTCTAAGCCACGCCCCCTATATGTTGGCTATAGACACATTAGTGCCGGCCAAAGTGCAATTCAGAATGATATATCTGCTAGATGAATCAATAGTAAGGTTAACTAGTTGGAAGGGCACGGTGTTCTTCAGTAGTACACACACACCTGATTTTTCTTTTGGTGCAATTGGCAAAAAATTCATTAGGGAATAAGTGATGGGTCAGCCTGAAGTTATCCTCTTTGAGGAGGTGGGACTCTTGGACACATACAATGTCCGCTTTAGAGTTAAGTATTTCCCTCCATAATAGCGACCTCTTTACCTGGGAATTCAGACCCCATACGTTAAGGGAAACAATTGTCACACTCATGTGGGGTAATTACTAAATGATGAGACCAGTATGCGGACATCATATTGCAGGAAGAAAATAGACACTTCAGGGGGATGGGGAATAGGGGGGTAGAGATGGGTGGGAGGTGGGGAAGGGAGATAAGGAAAGACATAAACAGTGAAGAAACATGTAAACCAAGGCCCAATGCCAGGGGGGTTCCGTCACCTCTCTCAAGTGAAGCGAGAGAGGGTCGCCGTGGTAAAGATCAAAGACACGGCGAATTAGTACTAAGGTCCCCTGAACAGTCAGGAGCTAGGTCCTGGAGGAGTTTTTTCCCCGAGTTCTCCCGACTTATGTCCAGAGGATGTCCCCAGCACAAAAAAAGTATGAAACAGCAAGAGAGCATGAAAAGAAAGAAAAAAAAAGAGACAAAAAGTCCCGTCTTCATCCTAACCAGAAAGATTCAAGTAGATTGTCCTCCAACCTTTTCTCAGTCCACTACCACCTTCTATGGCCACTTTACATGCAGCTACAGGTAACAGGTTGTCCACAGGTAACTTACTGGCTGCAGTGAAATCATGGAGACATAGTTCCATTTGTACACAGCAACAAGATAGAACCATGTCTCCATGATTTCACTGCAGCCAGTAAGTTACCTGTGGACAACCTGTTACCTGTAGCTGTGTGTAAAGTGGCCATTAGAGTTGTTGCGGGATCCAGAGCGGGGAGGAGTCTCTTTAGAATCCGGAACTAAGTCCCAGAATTTGAGGGCTTTTCCTAGTCTGCTGGGAGAATGAAATATTTGGTTTGACCCCTTGTATCGGAATTTCAGTTTCACCGGGGAGCCCCAGCTGTATATAATGCCTGAATCCCAGAGCACTTTGTAGCATGGAGCGAACTCTCGTCTCCTGGCGAGTGTTCCTGCCGAGAGATCTTGATATGTAAGAAATAAGGAGAGAAGGGGTGCATGTGTAGGATCCCTATAACTAAGTTAATATGGCATTATTACAGGTGGCCACTAACCTTTTTGGGTTGTGCACGGCCTGCACAACCCGGTGTAATAACCTCTAATATACAGGGGACCCCCGGCAATATACACGTTCCGCTCATTCGTCCTTGCTGGTCCCAAGCTGTCCATATAGGACCTTTCCGGTCACATGGCGCCGGTCCCGGATGTGCGTCACTGCTTGTTGTCTAGGGAATGCCAGGTCCTTTACCGCTGTGCCCTCGCTGTGCTGCTCTAGCCGCTGATCCCTCAAGGGGAAAGGATGCTTACAAGATAATAAAATGGCGGTCTTGTAGAAGCGCTATCAAGACTCAAGCACCAGGATAATAATGTTTATAAATCGCGAACTTTTATTTTCCCCTCACAGCGCCACAACATGTTTCAACTGCTCAAGGCAGTCTTCCTTGGGTAGTGTAGTGCTACCTGAGGAAGACTGCCTTGAGCAGTTGAAACATGTTGTGGAGCTGTGAGGGGAAAATAAAAGTTTGCGATTTATAAACATTATTATCCTGGTGCCTGAGCCTTGGTAGCGCTTCTACAAGACCGCCAGTTTATTATCTTGTGAGAGATCTTGATAGACAGACAGATCAACAAATGGAGGAGGAAAAGTAGGATTTTTCTTTATAGCCTGTGATATCTGTGTCTCATTTTTGGGATAGCTAAGCACACTACGATGTCTCTTGGAAGGGACTTATTGATATGAGACGGTTTGGGTATTCTGTAGGCTCTGTCAATGCCTAGGTCTCCACTAGGGGCATCAGGGAGAACCTGATGTAGAAAGGATGAAACAGAACCTAACAAGTCCTCATTTCTGCCATTTTCACAGAAACCCTGAATCCTTAGATTTCCACTTCTTGTTCTATCCTCCATATCCCACATTTTTAGCTGTAAGTCTTTGATGTTACCCTCCATTGCAGCGTAGTCATCAGCCAGCTCATTGTGAGCTGTGGCATATTCTGCCATTTTGGACTCAATGTGGTGAGTCTGACTCACCGTGGCCGGGACTCCGGTTTAGACAGGCGATGCTTCCTTCCTCCTTGTCACGGGTGGGCCGCGCCTGCCGGTAGTGGGGCCCGGTGTAGTGCAGATCAAAAGGGTTGAAGACGTCTTGTAGGAACAGATTAAAGGGTTTTTTAATTTATTCGTGACACCACCTATGAGTAGTTCGGTAATCATTACCGACGCTGCGAAACCTCCGGGGGATGGACAGCAGCAAGATGGAACGCTCCCCACAGGCTGAGCGGTGATCCCCGGAGGCTGGAGCTGCTTAAGATGTTGTGCGGCAGTTGCGGTTACCTTGTAGTGCGGACGGATAGTTCATAAGTAAGCACGGACACAGAAAGTCTCTGCAACGGGTCTTTACTGTAACCAGCAGGCAGTACATGGTATACAGTTTAAGGGTAGTGGACCGGGTGGACTCAGCAATGATGGTGTCCCTTAGAAATCCGCAATGTTCCTCCATTCTAACTAAGTGATTGCCAGTGTCGCCCAGGAATACCAGGTCGGGTACGGGGAGGCTGCTTCAATGCCCTATCCATGATGTACGTTCTGGATGTTTTGGGGAGCCTTGGATCCCTCAGTGGGTACACCGCTGGTTAGACGACTGGAAGTTGGCTGGTGGTGGGGTGCTCCTGTGAAGCTGCTCCTCCACGCTTCTGGTTCGCGTAGCAGAGGTGAACTGCTGCCAGCTTCGGTACCAGTGAGTTGTGGGCACAGGAGTCTTTTGGAAACCCGTGTGAATGATGCCCATTCCCGGTTGTTAAGGCCTCAGGTGCTGACACCCGACCGGTGACGGCCCGGGGGCTGCACGGGGTGCGGAGCCCCCGCTCCTCTCCAAGTTCAAGTTCTCTGTTCTAGGCTCTGCTCTAGACTCGTCTCTAGTGTTCTATTGTGTGTTCTCCTGAACACTACCCTAGCACTCCGCCCACCAGGACCTAGGATTGGCCCTCTGTTCTAGGTGATGCATGCAGGGTTGGATTTCTCAGTTAACCAAATCATTGCTGGGTCAGAGAATATTGCGGCTGCATTTATGGCTGCAATACCCTCTTGTGACGCACTCGTTGCGGGGCGCCACAAGTCCGCTCTCCCAAGTCTGCTATGTTTCCCCTCAGTTCTGATATCCTTAGGGAACCCATGAGGCCCCTCAAATACTGTTGCTTGACAGGAGCATCGTCATCTTCCCTTTCTGAGCGCTGCGGGAGGCGCGAGAGGAGGGAGAGGGGGAGAGAGGGGGATCTTGTGCCATCTTAGCTGATGTGGCGGGAAGCTTCTCCGCCACAAAGAAGTCTGTTACTTTTTTCGGCTCACCTCTTCGTTTAGATGAAGCCCTCGGCATCTTGAACCGCTCGTGCGGCTCTCAGACAGGCAAGACCGGAGGTCAGGTCGGGGAATCTGTGTTTAATTGCCGCTTGTTAGGAGTTAGCGCGGGAGCTCTCAGGTCATGCGACTGGTGCCATCAGCTCCCAGGTCACGCCCCGATTTTCACTTTTTACTTTTATGACTCTTTGGTTATTTCCTTATTGGTCTATATTTGGCACAGTAGGCCAAACCGTTAGCCGTCGCAGGAGTTTTACTTTCGGTTCTTCTGAACGTTCCTGCTGGGAACAGGCTGTCTTTGGATGTCCTTAGTTACATTATTTTTGTTGGTTAGCCTTGCTGGGCGACTTTGTCCGTTTGTTTATTAGTATGGAGATCTCTTTTTATCTCGTCTGTTGTTTTGTTGTTTCCCCTCTGTATTCTAACTTGTCTATATAGAGTTTATTGATAATGGCTAATAAGTTTATTATAAGTAATGTGGGAACATTGGAGCTGGCTTTTTAATTGAGGGCTAGCTAAGGTGAGACTTTGTTAAACCCCTGTTGCTGCTTGGAAGTCCTTAGGGCAGTGATGGCGAACTCCAGGCCTCGAGTGCCACCAACAGTGCAGGTTTTCAGGATTTCCTTATATTGCACAGGTGATAATAAAATCACCTGCACAGGTAATGATTCCAACCTCTGTGCAATGCTGAGGAAATCCTGAAAACCTGCACTGTTGGTGGCACTCGAGGCCTGGAGTTCGCCATCACTGCCTTAGGGGGTTCTGTGTATTAAAATTGTTATTATTAGAAGTATTTGTATTTAGATAGGACCCAGCGCTTGAAATGGCACACGTGTTAATTACTTTAGTGACATGATAGACTAGTTTGAAAAAAGATGTATTCAAAAGTTTGTGTATTAATACAAATAAATAGATAAAAAGTAAAAACAAATTGAAATAAAATTAAAATAAAATTAGGACTAAAACGTTTCACACTATTTGTAATAGTGTTTATCTATAGGAACGAAATAGGGGTTTCTTTAGTTGGATGGTGGATTCTTGATTTCTTCCCAACTTCAGTTTTTCCTGTCAGGCCTTTTAAGTTTTAGAGTAATTTAAAGAGGGCCTGTCACCAACCATCCATGGTGATCTAATTACAGCACTGAATGCAGCATGTCTGCTGCATTTAGGCAAGGGATCCCCCAGCCCTTGACCCCCCTGTACCCCGAGATAATAGACTTTGAAAACTTACATACTGGAGCCAAATAGGAGGTGGCTAGTGGCTGGAGCCACTTCTCTCAAAGGGCAGTTTCACACACCCTGGATCTTGTATCCGGCCGCTGTCGCCTCCCTCATGCCAATCATTCTCTCCCTCGCCTGCTGCAATGTACACAGAGCGAGAGATCGCTTATTGCGGTGCTGGACGCATTGCCCCGCCTCCTGTGGTAACGTCACTGCTTATATCCCCCTTGCTCCATGTTAACCATGGAGCAGGGCAGGGAAAGGCGGTGATGTCACGGCAGGAGGCCGGCTGCCCCACCACCTGCTGTGACATCACTGCTTATACCCGCTCTGCTCCATGGTTAACATGAAGCAGGGTGGGTGATGTCACCGCAGGAGGCGCGGCAATGTGGCCAGCACCGCTTCCCTGGCTTTGTGTTATGCAGCAGGCGAGGGAGAGAATGATTGGCATGAGGGACGCGGCGGTGGGCGGATACAAGATCCAGGGGGCGTGAAACTGCCCTTTGAGAGAAGTGGCTCCAGCCGCTAGCCACCTCCTATTTAGCTCCAGTATGTAAGTTTTCAAAGTCTATTATCTCGGGGTACAGGGGGGGGTCAAGGGCTGGGGGGCCCCTTGTCTGAATGCAGCAGACATGCTGCATTCAGTGCTGTTTTAGATTACCATGGATGGTTGTTGACAGGTCCTCTTTAATGTATATGGGATGATAAAAATTGGTTTTAGTATTAATATGGAAGTTCTTTGATTTGATTGAAAAGATACACACCTCTCTCTTGTTAGGGGATTAAAATACCATGTTTATGTTGATGGTTGCCTTCTTCCTATTTGATGTGGTATTTAGGCTTTCCTAAAACATAAATAACCTTTTCAGATGTGATTACTATTGATGTTGCTATGCCTTTTTGTTGACTTGAATATCTGATAAGCAAATTTTTATAAATATATATTACTATCCACTTTGAGTCTGATGATATAATGATTTAACCACAGTGACAACTTTCACATTTCACTATGTGCCACCGTAAAACTGATGTTAAACACCAGGTGTCCTTAAAACTGATGTTAAAAGCCTGGTGTCAGCTTGCTTCTCGGATAATTGTTTATACAGTATTCATTGTAATCTACCCATTTCTTTTTGTCATAGTTTAGATAAGTTGGTTTGAGCAGTGATTTACGGTTACTTACTGGCTGTATGGTGGTGCTTAAGTCCTGGGGAGTGTCCTCAAGCCAGATTTCTCCCTCTATGTGCAGTGCCGTGCTTATAGCTGTCGGCATCCTGTCCTCGCCGTGATGATCGACGGTGTTTTCCGGGTTGCGACTACGTCACCAGTCATGTGACGCATCACGTCAGTGTGTCATCACAGTCACGTGACTGAGTAGGTGGGAATCACCCAGGAGATAGATAAACACTAATACAAATAGTGTGAAACATTTTAGTCACAATTTTTTTTACAAATGTATTTAAATTTTATTTAAATTTGTTTTTATTTTTTATCTATTTGTATTGATACACAAACTTTTGAATACATTTTTTTTTAAACTAGTCTATCATGTCACTGAAGTAATTAACACGTGTGCTGCTACGTTTATGTCCATGAATGTGAACGGTCTAAATTATCCGTGTAAGAGGTATCTGTTTTGGTGGGTCCTTTTGAAGAACAAAATAGATGTGGCTGGTCTCCAGAAGACGAAGTTTGCTTTGGAGAGTTCTCCAAAGTTTTCTCACAGATTGTTTCCACATGTTTACTTGTCCTCTAATAAAAAGAAAAGGGCAGTTGTCATCTTGATTAGAGACTATGTTAAGTTTGAAGAACTGCAGAGCGTCAGAGACCAGGATGGTCGTTTTCTCTTCCTGCTATGTAAACTTGATGATGCTTGTCAATATTTATGCGCCTAATAGGGGCCAAATTTAATTTTTGAATAAGCTCCTGATGATAGTTAAGCCTTTGACACGTGGATCTTTACTCATTTTTGGAGATTTTAATGCGGTGCTGAATGGTCGGGATTGACTCTTTTAAAAGAGGTGGGAGTGTTAACATAACTCTTGATCCCTGGTTCAACAGGGAAAAGCTTAATGATGTTTTCTGCTGTTTGAACAGATCCTCTGTGGAATACACTCATTGTTTGGGCTCGTATTACTCGTTTGCTAGGATAGATCTGGTGGTGGCTGATATTCATACCCTATTAAGATTTAACTCTATTCTTATTCTACCTAGAGTTTGGTCAGACCATTTGCCTCTTGCATTTGATATCGTGTCTTCGCCTAAATGTATGTCACGCTGGGAGTGGGGAAGACACCCAGCGTAGGATAACGACGGGGGGGGGATCAGGAGTCCCTAATGCTAAGGGCACAAGAAGGAGACGGTGACCCCTAGACTTCCTAGAGCTGACCCTGTCTGCCCTAACGTCCCTGTACAGTCTCCTCAACTGTCGCCGACCACGAACCTCGTCCCTCTCTGATCCTAGATCTATCTTATCTAAGGATCAGATGGAGAGGTTCACTAGACCCCTCCACTATCAACTAAAGACAAACACCAGGGAAGACAGACATTTGGGAAAAGGAAACACTTATCTGACAGCAGAACACAGCAACCTCCACAATCTCAGCTTCTGCTGGAGCAAGGATAAAGTGTGCACAAGGAACTATCACCTGCACCGAGGAAGGGTAATGAACCTCCTTATAAAGGTGGAAGGAGTCTGCTGGGTCCTAGTGACCTACAACATTGGTGGATAAAACCAGACCGAGCGCAAGACCTCCACAGCCGTCTCCCCATAATAGAGAGATCTCATCACACCTTCTTTCCATCAACACAGAAGGTAAATGTTCCTGAAAGAGACGGACCATCCTCCACCATTATGGCTGGTGGGCCAAACGCTGGGATCGTCTGCGCGTGGCCTCCACCCTGTCATCCGTGCCACCCGTGACAGTACCCCCCCTCCTACGAGTGGCCCCCGGACACTCAGGACCAGGCTTATCCGGATGGGAACGGTGAAAAGCGCGGACCAGCCTTGCGGCGGACACCTCCGACGCCGGCACCCACATCCGCTCCTCAGGACCGTACCCCCTCCAGTGCACCAAATACTGAAGAGAACGGCGCAACATGCGAGAATCAACCACCCTCGAGATCTCGAATTCCAGATTCCCCGCCACACAGATGGGCTCAGGAGGCAAAGGAGATGGGTTAGACGACGGCACATACGGCTTGAGGAGCGACCTGTGAAACACATCGTGAATCTTAAGAGCAGGAGGCAACGCAAGACGAAACGCCACGGGATTGATAACGGCGGTTATCCTATAGGGGCCAATAAACCTGGGCCCCAACTTCCAAGAGGGCACCTTCAACTTCACATTCTTGGTAGACAACCACACGTAGTCATTCACACATAGGTCCGGACCTGGCGCACGCTTCCTGTCAGCCATACGTTTGTACCTGTCACCTAAGAGCTTCAAGCTACGCTGTACACCCCGCCAAACCGAGGAGAGGGACGAGGTAAAACGGTCCTCCTCCGGAACTTCGGAAGGACTCGTACCGCTAAAAGTACCAAACTGAGGATGAAACCCATATGCACCGAAGAACGGTGACTTGCCAGTGGACTCCTGAAAACGATTATTAAGAGCGAATTCGGCCAAGGGCAAATAATTTGCCCAAGTCTCCTGATGGTCAGAGACAAAACACCTCAGGTAAGTCTCCAAATTCTGATTCACACGTTCGGTTTGACCATTAGACTGAGGATGAAAAGCAGAAGAAAAGGACAACGTTATCCCCAAACGTGTACAAAAAGCCTTCCAAAATTTGGAGACGAACTGAGTACCGCGATCAGAAACCACATCGGAGGGAACCCCATGAAGCTTCACAATCTCACTTACGAACACCTGTGCCAGAGTCCGAGCATTAGGAAGTGCGGGCAGTGCCACAAAGCGAACCATCTTACTGAATCTATCTACTACTACCAGTACCACCGTCTTGCCCGCAGACGCCGGAAGATCGGTGATAAAATCCATTGACAAATGTGTCCATGGCCTCTCAGGAATAGACAATGGCACGAGAGACCCAGACGGACGGGTATGCGGAACCTTAGCACGTGCACACACACCACAGGCGGATACGAATTCCGCTACGTCCTTCCTCAACCCCGGCCACCAAAAGCGACGAGACAAGAGATCGAAAGTGGCCCTACCGCCCGGATGCCCCGCCAGTACAGAGTCGTGATGCTCTGACAGCACCCTGAGGCGCAAAGAGAACGGCACAAAAAGCCTCCCAGAAGGGCAGGAGGCAGGGGCGCCCCCCTGAACCTTCAACACCTCCCCCTCTAGATCAGGGCAAAGAGCAGAAACAACCACCCCCTCCTGCAAGATGGGGACGGGACTCTCATGAGTACTACCACCCGGAAAACTACGCGATAATGCATCCGCCTTCACATTCTGAACCCCCGGACGGTAGGTGACGGTAAAATTAAATCTCGTGAAAAACAAAGACCACCTGGCCTGCCGGGGATTGAGACGCCTGGCGGACTCAAGGTAAGACAGGTTCTTATGGTCGGTAATAACCGTGACGGGATGGACAGCCCCCTCCAGCCAGTGCCGCCATTCTTCAAAAGCCAACTTAATAGCCAACAGCTCCCTATTACCCACATCATAATTCCTCTCGGCCGAAGACAACTTCTTGGAGAAGAACGCACAGGGCACCCATCTCCCAGGCGAAGGGCCCTGCGACAACACAGCCCCCACCCCCACCTCAGACGCATCCACTTCCACAATGAGGGGCTGAGAAAGATCGGGCTGACAAAGAACAGGCGCCGAAGCAAAACAACGCTTCAGGGAGGAAAAAGCCTGGCGAGCAGAATCAGACCACTCAGAAAAATCCGTCCCCTTCCTAGTCATGTCCGTAAGAGGCGTCACCAGTACCGAATAGTTCTTAATAAATTTACGGTAAAAATTGGTAAACCCCAAAAAACGTTGCAATGCCCGTAGATTGTCCGGCTGTTCCCAATCTAGCACCGCCCGGACCTTTTCCGGATCCATCCGGAAACCCAACGGCGACAAGAGGTACCCCAAAAAACGAACCTCCTGAACGGCGAAAACACATTTCTCGAGTTTAGCAAACAGTTTGTTGTCCCGTAAGACCTGCAACACCTGTTTGACATGGGACTGATGCGTCTCCATATCGGGAGAATAGATCAAGATATCGTCCAAGTAAACAACTACAAATCTACCCACCAAATGATGGAAAATATCATTGACAAAATGTTGGAAAACCGCCGGGGCGTTAGTGAGCCCGAACGGCATTACGAGACTTTCAAAATGGCCGTCCGGGGTATTAAACGCAGTTTTCCATTCATCCCCCTCTCTGACCCTAATCAGGTTGTAGGCCCCCCTCAAATCCAACTTGGAGAACCATTTGGCACCCACAACCTGACTAAATAAATCAGGGATCAGAGGGAGGGGGTATGGATCACGGACAGTAATCCGATTCAATTCCCGAAAATCCAAACAAGGACGGAGGCCCCCATCTTTTTTTTTCACAAAAAAGAAACCAGCCGCAACCGGCGACGTGGAGGGCCTAATGTGTCCCGTCTCCAGACTTTCAGAAATGAAATCCTTCATTGCTTGTCTTTCGGGACCAGATATAGTAAACATCCTAGCTTTGGGCAGTTTAGCTCCGGGAACGAGGTTGATAGGGCAATCATATGCCCGATGAGGGGGCAAGTCTCGGCACCCCTTCTCTGAGAACACATCCTCATACTCCGATAGGAATGGGGGCAGAGATTCAGCAGATACCACCGAAAGGGATGTAGCCAAACAATTCTCCGAACAAAAATCACTCCATTCCACAATGTCCCTGGACTGCCAATCCACTACGGGATTATGTTTAATCAACCATGGCAAGCCCAGGACAATGGGAGCGGGGAGACCGTCTAAGACATAGCAAGATAACGTCTCCTGATGTTGGGATCCAACCGTTAACTTAATGTTATGTACGATATGTGTGAGACTACCCTGTGCAAGAGGGGCTGAGTCGATGGCATAGATACGGATGGGGCGAGACAATAAACAGCGGTTAAGCCCATGAGCGTGTACAAAACGAGCATCCACCATGCAGATCCCCGCACCACTATCCACAAACACAGAAATGCCTTCCGTTTTGCTCTCTAGCGCCACCTCTGCACTCAGGAGAAAATGGGAAGTACAAACGGAGGATACACACACTTCCCGCTCGACCACCTCCACACCCCCCATAGTCACATGAGGTCCCGGCACCCTAGTCCGTTTAGGAGCGTAGGGACAGGCCCCGATAAAATGGTCTCCTTTCCCACAGAAAAAACAGACCCCCTTCCCCCTGCCCCGGGAGGCACCGGAGGAGAGCCTCGAGGCCGCCGCTCCTCCAAGCTGCATAGGTTCCTCCCCCCTCGGGAGAAATGACTCGCCCTCCGAGTGACCACCCGGCAACAAGGAACCATCATGAGAAGGGCCCCCAGTTGCAGGAGGTCTACCCCTCCGCTCCTGGAGGCGTCTATCCATGCGAATAGCCAACGACATAGCTGCCTCCAGGGACGGGGGGGTCTCATACACTGCCAGGGCATCCTTCAGTCTTTCTGAAAGACCCTGGCAAAAATGACTCCTGAGAGCCGGATCGTTCCACTTTGTGTCCATAGCCCACCTGCGGAACTCAGAACAATATGATTCCGCCGACCGAGTCCCCTGGTGGAGATGGCGCAATTTGGATTCAGCCAAAGAGACACGGTCAGGGTCATCATATATGAGGCCTAAGGCGTCAAAAAATCCATCCACAGACTGGAGACAAGTAGAGTCCTGTGGCAGAGAGAAAGCCCAGGATTGGGGATCCCCCTGCAGCAATGATATAATAATTCCTACCCGCTGCTGCTCATCACCAGTGGAATACGGCTTAAGCCTAAAGTATAATTTACAGGCCTCTTTGAACACAGTAAATTTGTCTCTGCCTCCTGAAAACCTGTCAGGGAGGGCAACCTTAGGTTCCGGTCTGGCCGGACCCACTGCTTGATTCCCCAAGACACCATGTTGCGGTTGTGGTCCCTGCAGAGCCGACCGAAGGTCCGCAACCTCCAAAGACAAGGTCTGCAGCTGCTGGGCTAAAGCAGACACAGGATCCATAAGGAAAGGAAGGAAAATCAAATCCTCCCCTTCCTTCAGTTACAGTTATGGCAGGTGATAATGTCACGCTGGGAGTGGGGAAGACACCCAGCGTAGGATAATGACGGGGGGGGGATCAGGAGTCCCTAATGCTAAGGGCACAAGAAGGAGACGGTGACCCCTAGACTTCCTAGAGCTGACCCTGTCTGCCCTAACGTCCCTGTACAGTCTCCTCAACTGTCGCCGACCACGAACCTCGTCCCTCTCTGATCCTAGATCTATCTTATCTAAGGATCAGATGGAGAGGTTCACTAGACCCCTCCACTATCAACTAAAGACAAACACCAGGGAAGACAGACATTTGGGAAAAGGAAACACTTATCTGACAGCAGAACACAGCAACCTCCACAATCTCAGCTTCTGCTGGAGCAAGGATAAAGTGTGCACAAGGAACTATCACCTGCACCGAGGAAGGGTAATGAACCTCCTTATAAAGGTGGAAGGAGTCTGCTGGGTCCTAGTGACCTACAACATTGGTGGATAAAACCAGACCGAGCGCAAGACCTCCACAGCCGTCTCCCCATAATAGAGAGATCTCATCACACCTTCTTTCCATCAACACAGAAGGTAAATGTTCCTGAAAGAGACGGACCATCCTCCACCATTATGGCTGGTGGGCCAAACGCTGGGATCGTCTGCGCGTGGCCTCCACCCTGTCATCCGTGCCACCCGTGACAATGTAATGCACATCAGATTTGGAGAGGAAATTCTTATCTTTTTAATCATCTGGACTATAAGACTTTGATTCAGATATCCTTGGAACTTTACTTTCAGGAAAACAGTAGTTCGGTCATGTCTATTTCCACAATATGGATGGCTCATAAGGCTGTTTTACGTGGACAGCTGCCTACGCTGAATAGCAGACTGAAGAAATCAAGATTGAAAGAAACTAAAAATATAACTAATAAGATAGGTTTGCTAGAAGACAAGCAGAGGGATTGCCCATCAGTACAGATCCAAATAGATATTTTAAGGTTACGTGTCAAGCTGAAATCCCTTTTGGTTTCAGAATATGATAAGTTGGTTAGAATTTCCAAGGCTAACTTCTACCATTGTTTCAACAAACCATCCAAATTATTTGCAAGTAAGATTAGGGTTTTAAGATCTAAAACTAGGATTCTTCAGATGAGGAGTTGTAGTAACGTGGTCTAGGAATACGACGGAGATTTCTCTCATCTTTGCCAATTTTTATATGAATTTATTTAATTTGAAAGATGATCCTGCGGAAGTTCACCCATCATCTGATGAGATGTCGTCCTTTCTGAATTGGATTAGTCTTCCCTCTCTATCTATAGAAGATTTAGATTTCCTAAACTCCTAATTTACGGAAGTGGAAATTAAGGAGATAATAAGAAAATTTAAAAAATACAAATCCTCTGGCCCTGATTGCCAACCCATTGAATATTACCAAGCCTTCTCTGATTCCTTGTCTCTTTACCTTACTTCTTTAATTAATTCCACAAGTAATGGTGGATGTGCACTTCCTGCAGAAATACAGGAGGCTATTATTTCTGTAATATATAAGGGAAAAGAAGAAGTGGATGTTGTTGGAAACTACAGACCTATTTCGTTGCTCAATTCTGATCTGAAGATAATAGCCAAAGACTATTACATGTAGATCAAACAGGGTTTTTACCGAAGAGAGGCACGTCAGATGCTTCTAGATGAGCTATAAACATTTTGTCTAATATTGAAGCTACTGGGGTGCCTTCCCTGGTGATCTCTCTCGACGCCGAAAAGGTGTTCTACAGAGTTCACTGGGGTTTTCTTTTTGGGTAAATTTGGATTCAAGGGAAGCATATTGAATTCTAGAACATCACTTTATACCTCACCATCGGCAAGGGTTTTTTCGAATAATACCCTTCCTGACGGGTTCCATCTGACAAATGGAACTCGTCAGGATTGTGCACTCTCACCATGCTCTTTGATTTTTTTCATTGAGCCTCTGGCTTAGAGAATTTGAGAGAGTACTTTGATTGATGGTGTGGTGCTGTGTGGCAAACATTATAAAGATTCTCTGTTTGCTGATGATGTATTATTATTAACCACAACCAATCCCTTGACTTCTTTGAGAAGCTTACACCGAATTCTTGATGAATTTTCACGGGTTTCTCAATATAGAGTTAACTTGACAAAGACTCAGGTACTGTACTACCACTTGGATAGTGACTCATTGGATAAATTAAAAGAGTAGACTAACCTTTTTTAGGAAAGTGGTAGTTTGAAATATTTGGGAATCAAGCTGACTAAACCTTTGTTATCAATGGTAGATGTTAATTTCACAGATACTTATAAAAAGGTCCAGGCGGATTTGTTATACTTTACTTAACTGAATATGTCATGGTTTGGTAGGATTTGATCCTTCAAAATGTCTGTATTGCCAAAACTTTTGTACCTTTGTAGAACTATCCCTCTTACTATTTCCAGGAGATGGCTTCAAAAACTTCAAAGCCAGTTGGTCGCGTATGTATGGGATAAGCGAAAGCCGAGAGTGGCTAGGATAGCTTTAGAGAAAGATAAACCACATGGTGGTTTGGGTTTATCCAACTTATTTGCCTATCATGATGCGATTATCATCAGGCTTAGCCAAAGTTGGTGGGAATCTGAGGATAGACCATCTTTGGTGGATTTGGAGGACTCTTCCGGTAAAAATGGCCAGCTGTGCTCAGTGATAGTTGTGTACTTATGAGACTTTAAAAAAAAGACTACCTAGAGCTGTCACTGGGAGGGCAGCTATTTGCTCCTGGAGACTACTTCTTCTTCGGTCAAATAAGACCTTTCAGGCCTTGCCGCCGAACTGGATACCTATAGATTCACTAAGTCATATCTCAATTAGAATTAAATGGCATTCTTGGAAGTTAGCTGGAATCTTACACTTATCAGATATTCTTGGTAGGACTAATACTCTTCTCCCCTTTGCCTTTCTTCGACAAAAATATAATCTTGATTACTCCAATTTGAGAACGTGGAATACTTTACGAGCTCTGATGGTGAAACGTACATTGAATTTCTTTTTACCAGAAATTGTTGTTCGTATGTTGCAATACCCTAAAAGAGTACTATTTTGTAGAATGGGTGCTATATACCAGCATTTTAATTTGCATTATAATCTTGTGCAATCGTTGTACATGGATTCTTGGGCTAAAGAATTTAGAGTTGAATTACCCACTGCTATGTTTAAAAATGTTTTTGAATTTTTGAGTACACATATTGATGTATTCCTTGTGTCACTCCGATCGAAATGTACTACAAACTGTGCACTAGGTGGTACCTCACACCTATTAGATTACATTTGATCCAAGATGAGAACTCTTCTTTGTGTTAGAGGGGTTGTAGAGGTGTTGGAAAATTGTTTCGAGATTGAAGACTACTTGCTCAGTTTTGGAACCAGATTAAAAGGCTTATTTTTGATATTATAGGGCTTGAGGTTTATTTAAATTTGAAATTGACTCTACTTCTTGTAGGTATAGCAGACCTTCCTAAATAATATAGACTGTTAATTGTTCACATCATACTTGCATCTAACAGCACTATTGCTGCACATTGGAAAGATCTGTCTCCTCCTTTGCCCGAGAGACCATCACTAAAATCGCTGGCCATAATACTTATGAAAATACCTTCTCTATAAGGAAAAATTTCTATCATAGGTATACTGCGAAATGGATGCATTGAAATACATACTGGCATTCTCATCGGAGTGATTCAGACTGTTGACGCATTATTTTAGGATACTAACATTCTTTTTATTAGCCTTGAGAGGGTTGATTTAGACGAGAATATAGGATGTTTGATATTGGTGTATTTTGTTCTTTTTTTATAAGAGATCTTTAGATTTCATTTTTTTTGTATAGTTTGTACTTCCCTTCCTTTTGGACTCTACTGGTAAACATGGTTGTAATTGGAGTGTATATTTTGTTATTTTCAGCGTGTTTGTATTTACTCTTATTTATGGTTTCCAATGCATTTCAATCTGACCTACTTTTCTTTGTTATTACATTTCAATTCAATAAAAATTTATTTGAATTGGAAATGGTGAACAGGGGGTGTTTCTCCATTTCTTCCTTTAATGAGGACACAAGATTGTCAAACTTACAGGAGGCTCTGTGTTGTGTTAGTGACAATGTGATTCGCAGTCTGAGTGCAACAGCCAATCACAGACGCTCTCACAGAGAGTGAACTTGTGTGATTAGCCATTGCAGTTCATTGCAGTGAATATTCATGAAGCTTAATGAGTGGCCCCAGAAGCAAGCAGCGGGTGACTGGTGAGCTTAGTCTGTTTGTCCTATCTATCTACCTTTTAGTGAGACCCGCATGCTCAATAGGCACACCAGATCCAGCACCCAACGACTTTCATTTTAATGTTTGCTGGATGCTACTGCATCCGGTTGGGTCCAGGTTTTTAACCACCCCAAAAAAAGCAACATTTTGCGTCTCTGTAGGTGGTTAAACAAGTAGATGCAACAAAATGCAAATGCATGAGACTGAACGCCCATTGAAAATCAATGAGCACTAACCAGTTTGCATGTGCGATCACCGCCTCCCCCGTAAGTGTATTATTTACATTTTTTGACAGCTCAAATTATGGGCAGACACCAGGAAAAGTGCTGTCTATTCCCCAGAATATGGAAAGTGAAAATAGAGCAACCTAAGGAGCGCATATTATAGGAGACATTAAGGCTCTTCAAGTTTGGGGTCATGTGAGGAGCCAATCCAGTAAGCTTTGAGAGATGGTTATGACTCAAATCCAAAGACTCAAGCTGAGGTAAAACACACAAAACATCTGCAGGAGGATTTCTATGTTTCTGTGGCTGGAGGGTCATTCACTTGGAACACAATTTTGATAGAAAACAATTACTCTGCAACTGCACGACGATGTGATGGAGGTGGCAGGCTATGACTAGAGGTGCAGAGCTTACTCCTCAGCGTGGCCCCAGAATCATACATTTTACCTATTTTCACCTAAATGAAAAACAACCACATTCAAAAATGTTTTTTCTATTTGTTTATTTTTTTTTTTATAGGGGGGCGGCTATGTATCTAGGCATATAGTTAGAAGCAGCTACATGGGTGGCTCTTATTCATTGTTGTTCTTTGTGGTGTGTAGCGCCCCCTTGCAGACAGCACCACAGGCAGAGTATGATTATAGATTAAGAAATGTCAGGCATTACATCACATTTTATTCACACTAAAAATTGTATGTCAATTTACCATGGGACACCAATAATTCTCATAAAAAATTGCACATCACACAAAGCGTTGGAGGTTATGTTTCCATATTTTCTTTATTGCCACACAGTGTCCAGACACCAATATAATCGACGTTTCGGCCTTAACATAGGCCTTTCTCAAGGTTTCTAATTATACAAAAATAACAGACAACATGTATTAACATCTTACAGAATATGAAACAATTGTTGTCATGGTTAGGACTAGTGCCCGTGCTACATTCATGGTGCACTGTGGCGTGTGGCAATGTGAAAAACCGATCATGGTTAACAAACAAATGGAGTGCTTCATAGCCGTGAGAGTGGAAATAAAGTGGGGGGGGGGGTTGTTGGAACACTGAATCAACTACTCAGAAGAGGTAAGAAGACTGCCATATGAGATAGGTTGGGGAAGAAACTCACAGGATAAGGACAAGTAATAATGAAAAAGGAAAATAGGATAGAGAGAATAGTGGAGGTCAGAAGGCAACTAACATTGAATTACCAGTGTAGGACCTGGTGGAGGTTCTACGGGAGAACCATAAAGCGAAAACCTAAATCACTTCAAGGGTCTAAGGCACACCTAGGGAATCCTAAGATAAAATAAAAGAAAAATGAACAAGGCATCTGGGATTATAGAAAAAAACTAGTGAAAGAGTCACTACATGTAAGTGAGAAGAATAAATCATAGTAAGTGTATCAGAGAAAACCTAGGTGTAACCCAAGGGGTGTCACTAACGTATAAGCAAGAAAGAGAAAGTATTATATGAATAGTCCCCTAGACAGAAAATAAGCCTATACAGAGCATGAATGAAAACATCCCAAAGGAGAAAAAGGAAATCATATAGACTACTCTAGGGACAGGATACTTGCTGTATTAAATCCAAACAAATGGTACACCAGTGAAAGACACTGGTAAATCTGTAAATAAGAAGCATTATATGAAGAATATTATGGTTACCAACCAAATCAAAAGGCAGAGAACAGTAAAATAAAGGATTCAATGGGAAATGTCCCATAACCAGAGAGGTTGTCAGAGGGAAATTAGCAGACAGCATCTAGAAAAGCCCTCAAGCTGTATTAGAAATACCTTGGGAATGAGACAAGGCTCAGTGGAAGTCCTGGAGAAAAATAGAAACATATGTGTGATTCAGCAAGGCAGTCTAAATAGGACGTGTGGAAGCTGAAAACCAGTGAGCCTATTATTAACGAATTTACCATGGGAGACCTGGTGTTTGTGGGTACCTTCCAATTTGCTGACTTTTTCATAGAGATTTAAATTATTTTCAAGAAGATCGATGAGGTTTTGTAATCGTCTATTTACTTCTTCAATGTTCTTAATCTTTCCCTCAATGGTCCTCTGTTCTTTGGCTATGTTGGGATTCCTGTTCCTCTGTGTGTCTGCACACTACGGCTGTCCTATGTCTGCTGTTTACACACTGAATAATGTCTTGGAACATACAGTACATCACCTTGGAATTCTAAGCCTCTGTGAGGTCATTGCCTGGCTACCATGCACCTCTATCCCTTCACTACCCGGTTGCAATGCAACTCAGATCTGGCCCCAGACACGTACTGCATACACTTAGTCCTGTGTTTCTATGGGTGAGTGATTTAACAGACATGGTCTGACAAAGCACTTTGTGGCACAATATGGACTGCATTGTATGATTTTACTACTGCTATGTTTACACTGATATATGCATATTGAATACTTTGTATGCCTGATTGTCCAAAACACTATATAAGACTGACTGCCGAGACCCACCCCCAGTCCTCCCCGCCGCGCAATGGTCAAAGAAAACACATGGGATATCTTTTCAAGCTTTATTGAGGGTATAAACGTAACACCACTCATATATTTGAACACAGGGGGTTGGATTGTTTTGGCCGCAGCTCAACCGTAGGCACAAATCCGCCTTATAACCAGAGGGGTAGATGCCCGATGCCGCAGCCGTCCGTGGCAGGTAGACTCTCACCAGTGCCCTCATCCACCAGCTGTGACTTGATAATTCATAGTAACCAAACATTAGGGAGGAAGGGTGAGCGATGCTCACCCTGTGAGCAGTATGGTAAAGAGGAAGAAAATGTCAGGGGACGAAGCTTATAAGGCCCAGGGGAGGGGCTGCAGACTGATGAGGTGGGGGCAGCACCCATCACCCATTACTCAGTGGGGAGGAGCAGGGAATGCTTGGTAACAGGGCTCAGCAGTCAGGGGCAGCAGGCTGCAATACGCAGCTGCGGTGCCCTTCAGACTGCCGAGACCCACCCCTAGTCCTCCCCGCCGCGCAATGGTCAAAGAAAACACATGGGATATCTTTACAAGCTTTATTGAGGATATAAACGTAACACCACTCATATATTTGAACACAGGGGGTTGGATTGTTTTGGCCGCAGCTCAACCGTAGGCACAAATCCGCCTTATAACCAGAGGGGTAGATGCCCGATGCCGTGGCCGTCCGTGGCAGGTAGACTCTCACCAGTGCCCTCATCCACCAGCCAAGGAGTATTGAGGGCATAAGCCCGAGCTGCGACCCCCACCAAACAACCAAGAAACCGGGACTGCTCCGTCCTGCCTCCTGAAAGAGAAATTAACCAGGCCGAACTTGCTTATGTGTAAGCAACTTCCGTGGCCCGACGGCCCTTGACCGAATCCAAGTGATAACTTTGCCTGCTGGGCAGCCTTGATCAGCAAACCACGGTCAGAGTTCTACCCGGACCGACACCATCTGCAAATCACTGTCGGAGTTCTGCTACCCGGACCAACACCATCTGGAAAGAAAAACAATTAGCAACTCCTAGGTATTCAATATACCCTGTCCAACATGTCAGGTCAACATTTTCCTTTCCTCGTTACGTTTCCAGTTTCTACGTGTCTGTAAGGACAAGCGCCAAATGTGTGCCTAAACATATTCTTTTCCTCCAGGAGACAAAACCGGTCTTCCTAATGGCTAGTATCGGAGGCAAAACATTGCGATTGAATCAACCTTGTAACGTACAAATTGGAAAACAGGGTGACTTAAGGCTAAAGTGTAGTGGTACTACAGTTAATACAGCTCCGTCCTGCTTAACAGGTAGGGGCCCCCGTGGGGGGGCTCTGATGTGTGGGGACGAAAGTGCAATTACTTTGAAGGAAACCACGTGGGGCCTCTCGCCCAACTTTGCTGCCTCATATTACGAGGCTGAAATTAATCATTCAATCTTTTTTTTTTTTGGAATAAAATATGCTGATTAGTGTTATCCTGTCTTGCAACTTCAGCCAAACTGTAAACCCACGTCATTTACAACCCTGTATAGCCAGGTGTTCCCAGGTCTCACCTAACATATCCTACATCCGCAGGGTCTATGGCGAATGATGATGTTGCCACTAAGGGTCCGGGAAGGTGCTGCTATGTGAAATGTTGAGTGACATAAATTAACGCGTGTATGTCCCAAGAACAGATTAGCCTCTACTCCGTGTGCGATCGTTGCCTACAAACTTACACGTGACCGCCCAACTCGCTTGTAGCCACCATTGGCAAAGGGGGCCTGCTTGCCTTTGTTGCAAGGGCGGATATATAACCCAAGCCTCATGGTAGTGTTGCTGGGTATGTTTGTCAATTGTGTTGTGAGGTGAAATTTGTCTCATACTTGTGCTGCTACCTTATACATTATAAATAAATCTGTTGTTGTCTCATTTATTTTATATATTTTATTATTTACTTTGTATTGAAATAAAACCCTTGTGTAGCTGACCAGTACATCTAGCAAGCAAGGGGCTGCTAAACGATAAGTGCACCTGATGGGAAGGTGGCATGTGGCGGGGCTAGGCGGGGTTGCTCGCCGCAGTGTGTAGGCATGGGAGGGAGATAAAACTAACGATTAATGCCGCTGTGCCCCATCTGCTGAGCCTGAAATTAGTTACCTATATAGCGAACATGAGTCTCTTGGAGGAGCCTATCCGCCTACCCCTGATATTAACGCAGAAAGGAGCAGAATACCTATTTCTGTACCAAATGAAAGAAAGGTATCCCTGAGGAAGACGCCAGGAAAGGCGTTGAAACGCGTTGGATGCAATAAAGGATTTGATCATATCACATCTGATCGTGAATTTCTTCCCTGGAATAAGTGGATCCTGGCAGCGCGGACTGGTGAACACCGTTTCCTTTCCCATTTTTTACTGTATTTCTGTACCAGGCCGAGGTGAGACTCACCTACCTACATAACCGCCAGGGGGACTCACCATTCTACATGACCATGGACCGTGAGTGCAATAACCCTTTGTACCTCGTGTAATCCCTATCCCATTGTAGATTGTAAGCTCACCTTCATTTCTTGCTTTATTT
The DNA here is from genome assembly GCA_033576535.1 of Allobates femoralis. Classification (NCBI taxonomy): domain Eukaryota; kingdom Metazoa; phylum Chordata; class Amphibia; order Anura; family Aromobatidae; genus Allobates; species Allobates femoralis. The sequence goes on along the minus strand of JARQOC010000003.1, from coordinate 350,378,931 downwards.
ATTGTATTAACCTTTTTTTTTTTTTTTTAATTTTACGTTGACTATGCTTATTGTTTTGTAACCAATTATTGTACTGTATACGTTCTCTGCTGTAATTACTTACTGTATTATATTTTCTGTGCACTACGCCCTACATTGTAAAGCGCTTCGGAATATGTTGGCGCTATATATATATATATATATATATATATATATATATATTTTTTTTTTTTTAAATATTATTATTAATATCATTATTATTATCATACATGCGAAGCCAAGACGGGCCTAACCATCCACCGGCTTGGTGGACTGAGTGAATGTATCTGTGTCGACCAGTACCTGTGGTATTCCATGGACACACTAGTAGTTATCTGATGCTGATAATGCAGTCTGTTGAGAATGAAATCTAAAGAATGAAGTGTACCTGTGATGGACACGATGTTAATTTGCTTTGGTCATGTGCGAGTTGTGCTTGTACGCACCTAGCTGACAGTGCAATGTGATCGCTGCCCCGTGTTGAATGGCTGCTGCGGTGTATATTTACATGCGTCTATGGCTGAATTGTATATAGTTTTCCATGATCTCATTATCGTGTGTGGTAACCGCTATAAAAGTGTTTGTATGCTCTCCTGAAAGGAGATGTCGTTACTTGCACTTGGGGCATGTCCGTATGCATACTTTCCTAAAGGGAGAGGTTGTTCCATGTGGTATGTGAAAGTCTCCTCCTCTGTAACAGGGGCTGAGGATTAGCCTCCGCTTTAGTATGAAGCATTTTTTGTGATGAGCATGTGATATAGTGGGGAGAATAGGGTCTACCCTTGATCCGGTGCTGTGATGAGGCTTACCGTATAAGTACATGGAGTAAGAAGCCGGCAACTATGAAACTTGGTCTATCTGTGAGATGCCCCGGCAACTGTTACGCTGTTCCCTTAACTGGATGTTATGAGTTGCATAACTGAATGTCTTTACGGAACTTGTTTAGCATCTGGGGGAACATTTCCAATGACCCAGTAGTGATATGCAGACTATGTGTGTGTGTGTACAGGTATTTATTAAACCCACAGTGTATATGCTTGCTTGCAGTTTTAAAATGGAGATATGTAAGCCCGCATGCAGTGTGTGTACCCATGCCCCAAAATCGGGCGCATAAGTCTTATATACCGTGCAGCTATGTTACATTATTAACCATATTGGACCAGAATTTTAATTAAGAACATGCAATTGCACCGTATAATTGCCTATATGTATGTTACGTCTAGCTGTGTATATGTGTTGATTAAATGCACATCTTTTTTTTTTCTTGCAGATATATATATATGTAGACCTATATAGCCCTGCCTCGAGTTTGTATACTTGTGTCCCGGTTACGGGCGCATGTATCTGTATGCGCCCTACGGGCTGCGCATTGGGGAATGTGGTCCTGACAAAATAAGTGCCCACCAACATGGCTGCCATAATAATGCCCCTCAGTTCTCCCAGATTGCTAATGGCGCGGCCCCTGTCCTCCCACGGTCCCCATAGCTGCTCAAGGGCACCGGCGGGGACACTCTGCCAGCCGGAGTCCCGCACTGGAGACCGCGTTCCTATCCCGCGGCTGCACCGCAGGTCACGTGGGGCGGAAGACAGCCGCGAGGACCGGAAGTGACGCGTCTTGGTGACGGCAGCGGAGCCCACGCTGCACTGCACATGCTCTGGAAGACCGGGGCTCTCAGGCTCCGATTTCCAGAAGCATGCAAGCCCGCCCCCAGAGCCCGCGGAGATCTGTGCAAGCTCCGGGAGGCCGGAGCACTTTTGAATAGGGCGCTGTGGCGGTCAGGAGGCCTTGGACCGCCGATGCCTTGCAAGCACAAGCAATGCGTACGGGGCATAGTGGAACACCGGGGGTGGGCTCTATGCAACGCTGCAGATGTGCGGGCCAACCGAGAGAGAGCTGGTGCCCTCAAGGGAGGCAAGCCACTTGGCTCCCTCCCGGCCGGTCTTCTCTTACCTCTGCTCCCAGGGGTCCATCGTCGGTTGGGCGATGCTCACCCTGTGAGCAGTATGGTAAAGAGGAAGAAAATGTCAGGGGACGAAGCTTATAAGGTAAGGCCCAGGGGAGGGGCTGCAGACTGATGAGGTGGGGCAGCACCCATCACCCATTACTCAGCGGGGAGGAGCAGGGAATGCTTGGTAACAGGGCTCAGCAGTCAGGGGCAGCAGGCTACAATACGCAGCTGCTGTGCCCTTCAATGTCATGTTTTGCACTTTACTGAAAATTATTATCCATGTTAGCAACGGCTTTGGTGCTGTGCAGTTCTTGTCTATCCCTCACAGCACCAAAATTGTCCTTGTTTGTAACCTATGTAAGGGTGCTGGCACACACTGCGTATTTGCTGCATATTTTTACCCGAGTGCTGTTGCAGTTTTTGTAGCCAAAACCAGGAGTGGAACAATCAGAGGAAAAGTCTAATAGAAACAAGTGCTCCACTTCTGTATTTAATCACCCACTGCTGGTTTTAATCAGCCACTCCTGGTTTTGGCTACAAAAACTGCAAGAGCACTCGTGTAAAACTATCCAGTAAATATGCAGCGTGTAAACGCACCCTAATTTGTCCTGGTCTTTTTTCTATGTTCTTCAAGTGATGAACCTTGGCACACACAACAGAGGAAATGAGAGTCAATGCAAAGAGATCCGTTTATTTACGAAGATCAATCCCGACAATCGTGTTAAACCTAGAGAGATTTTCATCAGGGGAAGGATCTATAACAATCATTCAGTATAAAATACAAAAATGACAGTCAGAGTATAGAAGTACAATAGATAAATACATACTATCATTCAGCTAACAGTTGAAACATTGTATACTTTACACATCCTATAGACTTGGAGAAAATCACAGTATTGTCATAGCATTCACATCATATACTGTATGACAAAAGAAAAGTCTCTATGAAAACAGGGTCTCTGATTAGCTCAGATGGAGAGGAGCGGAGTCACAAGAGAGGGTGTACAGATGGCCTGAGAGATGTGACTATGAGAGTCGTGGAATTAGAGTTTTCTGTGAAATGAAAGAAATAACATAGGTACTAACTGGAAGCCTGTAAGTGCACACAGATAAGGTGTATAAAATGTATGGGATAGTACCGTATATACTCACGTATAAGCCGAGTTTTTCAGCCCAAAATTTGGGCTGAAAAGTCCCCCCTCGGCTTATAAGCGAGTATAAGTATACAGCAGCAGCCCCCGGAGGTATACAGGCCCCCCCCCATCATGATCCAGGGCCCCCCCTCCTTGCGCGGCACACCTGTAAAGTAAAATCATACTTATCAGTGTGCTGTCGCGCCGTCCCGCCGCTTGCCGACATCACGATCCCAGGCTTCATTCCGCGTCTTCCGCCTTCCTGTGGTCGCCGGCAATGACGTCATTGCCCACGACCACAGGAAGCCGGAAGCCGGAAGACGCGGAATGAAGCCCGGGATCGTGATGTCGGCAAGCGGCGGGACGGCGCAACAGGACCGTGATAAGTATGATTTTACTTTACAGGTGTGCCGCGCAAGGGGGAGGGGGCCTGGATCATGATGGGGGGCCTGTATACCTCCGGGGGCTGCTGCTGTATACAGCCCTGGGGCTGCTGCTGTATACAGCCCTGGGGCTGCTGATGTATACTAGCCCTGGGGCTGCTGATGTATATACCTCTGGGGCTGCTGTATACAGCCCTGGGTAAGCCTGGCTGCTGTATACAGCCCTGGGGCTGCTGCTGTATACAGCCCTGGGGCTGCTGCTGTATACAGCCCTGGGGCTGCTGCTGTATACAGCCCTGGGGCTGCTGCTGTATACTACCCCTGGGGCTGCTGCTGTATACTACCCCTGGGGCTGCTGCTGTATACTACCCCTGGGGCTGCTGCTGTATACTACCCCTGGGGCTGCTGCTGTATACCAGCCCTGGGGCTGCTGCTGTATACCAGCCCTGGGGCTGCTGCTGTATACCAGCCCTGGGGCTGCTGCTGTATACAGCCCTGGGGCTGCTGCTGTATACAGCCCTGGGGCTGCTGCTGTATACAGCCCTGGGGCTGCTGCTGTATACTACCCCCGGGAAGGCTGCTGCTGTATACTACCCCCGGGAAGGCTGCTGCTGTATACTACCCCCGGGAAGGCTGCTGCTGTATACTACCACTGGGAAGGCTGCTGTTTACACCACTGGGGCTGCTGTATACTACCTAAGGGCTGCTGTATATACCTCTGGGGCTGCTGTATACACCACTAGGATTGCTGTATATACCTCTGGGGCTGTATATACCTCTGGGGCTGTATATACCTCTGGGGCTGTATATACCTCTGGGGCTGTATATACCTCTGGGGCTGCTGTATACTACCTCTGGGGCTGCTGTATACTACCACTGGGGCTGCTGTATACTACCACTGGGCTGCTGTACTACACGGCTGCTGTATACTACCACTGGGGCTGCTGTATACTACCACTGGGGCTGCTGTATACTACCACTGGGGCTGCTGTATAGTACCACTGGGGCTGTATATACCTCTGGGGCTGCTGTATACTACCACTGGGGCTGCTGTATACACCTCTGGGGCTGCTGTATACTAACCACTGGGGCTGCTGCTGTATATACCACTGGGGCTGCTGTATATACCTCTGGGGCTGCTGTATACCACACTGCTGGGGGCTGTATACCTGAGCTGGGGTTTACCCTCGGCTTATACACGAGTCAATAGGTTTTCCCAGGTTTTGGGGGCAAAAGTAGTGGGGTCGGCTTATACACGGGTCGGCTTATACACGAGTATATACGGTACCTATAAAGATGTTTCGCTGGAGCACCTAGACTTATGTCTAGCAAAATATATCTAACAAGAAGTTCTGTATGATAGTGAATTAAAGCTGTAAAAAACAAATCTGTGAGTCAGTATGTATAGAACTTGCATTGTGAGTAATATACATCTATATAAGGACTGAAATCACCTGGTACGTAGCCACCGTGGGAAGGTATGCTTGTGGCTGTGGGGCAGCACAGCCACAGTACGATAGGCTTATAGATATCTGTGGAATCTAGTAAAGTTATAAAGCATATTGAATTATGTATAAGCACTCTATATGTGATGGTATAGATAAGGGAAACAACAATACCTTAGGGAATATGGTCTTTTCAGACTATGTCACCGACCTCCCTTAGTTTAACCGACCTGGTGAAAATTGGACTGACTAACACAACTCACTTCATGTTAGAATTGTTAAACCTGGGGAGTACATAACTATATTGCAAGGTCACAGGGTTAATGGTAATATCCTTTAGATGGGGTGTAATCAGGGTGCTCAATAGAACCCTGCAGCAAAAGAAATAAAGGGATGCGAAAGCTAGCCAGCTATTCTAGAAGAGCTTGTGCAGTTCCTGAACATACCTTAAGGCTGAATGTGATAACATGCCTGGCCTGGGCAATGTGCGCCCTACCGCGATGAAAGCCGCTGTAAAATGCGGTCTGTGAGTGACAGTCCGCTTCCAGCTTCCAGTGTATGGAACGCACGGAAGCGAGCCCTGGAACGCAAATCATGCATGCGCTGTGCGCAAGGTGACTTTGGTGCGCTCTGCGCATGCACAGAGTGATGTGTTTGGGCGGCGCTGCAAGAAAATGAATAAGGGCAGACAGGCAGAGGTGAATAGACTTGAAGAGTGCCTGAATGTGCAGGAACTGTCTAGGAGAGGATCAGAATCTAGCATTCTAAAAAAAGGGAGAAAGAAAAAAAGGATTAGTATGTTGGCACTTTAGGATTTCCAGTAACACACCATAAAAGAGGTTACTAAATACATTATAAAAAGAGACTTGGGACAGAGGCTTATCTCCAGACCCAAGTTGTCACAAACAGTATATAGCAATTGCTGGCAGTGGCATAAATACAACATTATCATGTAGGTTATATTGCAACATAATTAAAGGCAAAAAGATGATATAGCATTTTGATAATGTTACCAAGGGCTTGTATATATTCTTAGATGTAAATATCACATTCCCTGTTAAGACTATGGGGTGCAAGTATTTGTAAGGTATGAACCCAATACGCTTACATAATTTTCAGTCTCTGAACCCTATTGCCCCTTCTTCTGCCTAATGGAATGTTTTCTGTGACCTGGAAACGTAACTGTGAGATGTTATGTCAACAGGACAGGAAATGATGTGGAATTGGTAATAACTTCTGTCCACAATGAATAGTTGACTTGTGTTTTGAGATACGGTCTCTGATACGCTTGGTAGTCTCCCCAACGTACCTGAGACCGCATGGGCACTTTATCAAATAAATCACATATGAGCTGTCACAAGTAAAGTAACCTTTAATGGGTTAATTTTTCCAGTTCTGGGGTGTGTAAAAAAAGCACCTTTGGTCACATGTGAATACTGGAGGCAGTGGAGGCATAGGAAAATGCCCTTATGAACTGTTGCAAAAAGAGCTTGTCTTGGAGATGGTTATAGAGGCCCGATATCTGCCCGTACAAGACTATCATGAAGATTAGGGGCTCTTTTATAACATATGAGGGGCGGTCAACTGAATTCAGAAATAGAAGGGTAAGCTTGTTGTAATAATGGCCAGTGTTTTTTGATGGAACTGCAAACCATGGTCTGATATGGATGATAGGTGTTAACATAAGCTATGGTGGTTCTTTAGGGTGCATACTGGGGGTTTGCTGTATATACCTCTGGGGCTTCTGTATACTACCACTTGGGTTGCTGGATATACCTCTGGGGCTTCTGTATACTACCAATGGGGCTGCTGTATATACCTCTGGGACTTCTGTATACTACCACTGGGGCTGCTGCTGTATATACCACTGGGGCTGCTGCTGTATACTACCACTGGGGAGGCTGCTGTATACCACACTGCTGGGGGCTTATACACGAGTCAATAGGTTTTCCCAGGTTTTGGGGACAAAAGTAGGGGGGTCGGCTTATACACGGGTCGGCTTATACACGAGTGTATACGGTATTTCTTTATAAAATTATATAGTCCTCTCGACTAGTTCACCTGAGTCCATACACCGCCTCCTCTGGTAATAGGCCCAACTTGCACCCAATAATAATTTTCTTTCCAATCAGGGTAGTCACAATTTGTCAAAATTTTCCTGTTTATTTCTATTGACATATATACTTTTTTCTAATGATATACTTTTTACTGATGCTCTGAAGCCTGCCATTACACCCAATACACCCCCACAATGTACATTTCAGAGAAATTATCTGACAATAATGAACTGGACACTTGTTAATTGTTTGAATGTACTGAAGCTCCATTTTGGACTTCTAACTAAGATGAACTATAAGATGGCGTCGGTCAGGGCTTACGTAAGTCGTTTTTATGTAAAGACATGTCCCTTCATAGCCCCATCTGGTCAAGATAAGATAAAGACAGAGGGTTTTACACCCTGTCTGGAGTTTTTGAGGACTTTCTGTGTCCCTCAACAACCTCATCTACCCTGCCAATTATTGACATCATATATTGACATCATATGGAGTCAATTAACATATAGTAGACATTGTTGGGGAACCAATCATTCTGAAGAATTGAGAATGTAACCAATGATTTTGAAGTGGTATTAACTCATGTATTAGCATTTGCCTATATAATAAACCTGTGGGGTGCCACCCCTTCAGGAATATGCTGACATAGTAACATAGTTGCTGTCTGTCATTTTCCTCCGTGAACGATAAGCCTCCACTCCACGCTGAAGTAGAATAAGGCAGTTTGCCACGGCATACAGTACCGTAAAAGATTCTACCGTCGCATCATACCTGGAAGTAGTGCACACAATTCAGACGGGGACATCTTTGTAAATTAGGTTATCACGCCCACTAGGGCATGATAACCACGGAGGGAGGGAGGACATGGCCGCAAGCAGAACAGTCAAATTATCTAGATGGAGCCTAATTACAATCAGAAAATGTAATTTACTAAATGATTTTTCTCACTGTTACAGTACAGTATTAGCTCGGACAGAGATGATTAGAATAGTAGTAAAAAGCGACAGGGACAGATAGTCATAGGTCTTCGGGCATAAAGTAGCTGACAGGTTCCTTTAAAACAAACTACCTTCAGAACTGACCAGAGCTTAAACAACAAATAAAATGAAATAGTCCGTCCATTTTGGACTTCTAAGATGAACTATAAGGTGGCGTCAGTCAGGGCTTACATAAGTTGCTTTTCTGTAAGGATATGTCCCTTCATGACCCATCTGGTCAAGATAAGATAAGGGATTAAGGCTTTTTCACCCTGTCTGGAGTTTTTGAGGACTTTCTGTGTCCCTCAATAACCTCATCTACCCTGCCAATTATTGACATCATATATTGACATCATATGGAGTCAATCAACATATAGTAGACATTGTTGGGGAACCAATCATTCTGAAGAATTGAGAATGTAACCAATGATTTTGAAGTGGTATTAACTCATGTATTAGCATTTGCCTATATAATAAACCTGTGGGGTGCCACCCCTTCAGGAATATGCTGACATAGTAACATAGTTGCTGTCTGTCATTTTCCTCCGTGAACGATAAGCCTCCACTCCACGCTGAAGTAGAATAAGGCAGTTTGCCACGGCATACAGTACCGTAAAAGATTCTACCGTCGCATCATACCTGGAAGTAGTGCACACAATTCAGACGGGGACATCTTTGTAAATTAGGTTATCACGCCCACTAGGGCATGATAACCACGGAGGGAGGGAGGACATGGCCGCAAGCAGAACAGTCAAATTATCTAGATGGAGCCTAATTACAATCAGAAAATGTAATTTACTAAATGATTTTTCTCACTGTTACAGTACAGTATTAGCTCGGACAGAGATGATTAGAATAGTAGTAAAAAGCGACAGGGACAGATAGTCATAGGTCTTCGGGCATAAAGTAGCTGACAGGTTCCTTTAAAACAAACTACCTTCAGAACTGACCAGAGCTTAAACAACAAATAAAATGAAATAGTCCGTCCATTTTGGACTTCTAAGATGAACTATAAGGTGGCGTCAGTCAGGGCTTACATAAGTTGCTTTTCTGTAAGGATATGTCCCTTCATGACCCATCTGGTCAAGATAAGATAAGGGATTAAGGCTTTTTCACCCTGTCTGGAGTTTTTGAGGACTTTCTGTGTCCCTCAATAACCTCACCTTAAAAAAGGATTTCCTATAGTCTTTCAGATGTTACTTAACAGGAAACAAGCTGATCAATGGAGCTTCCCCTGATATATTTAGAAACAATGAGATACCTGACAAACGTCTACATAGGAAAGAGTAAGATAAACCTTCCAATGATAGAAATTCTGCAAACAACAATGCAGCTCTAACATTACACTTTTCATAAGAAGAGCATCTACCTGAACAGAAATTAAACCATGTATACCATGCAGCTGAATATTTAGCCTATGTTTTTAGAGCCAAAGAATTAACAATAAAATATGGATGGGTTCTAAATGAGATCCCACAAATGTTCTGGACACTGGGATCGCTTCAGGTCAGCTTCTGGCATTAAATTTTGAAACTGCTGCCATATCTGATGGGAAAGAAGAACAACTAATGAATCACCATTTCCTGACCCAAAAAATGCTTTTAGCCAAAAATTATGAGTCAAAAAAGTTATTACAATTTGTCTTAAAATTCCTGTAGAAAGTTAGCATTTTGAAGAAAGGGTATTTAAAGCAAAAACTATGCTTATCTTAGGGTGCTTTCACCTTACGATTTTTTTTGGATCCGTGGCTGTCCATTGTTAAACGGACAGCCATGGATCCGATTTGGCCCCCATGTTAGCCTATGGGCATGGACCGGATCGGATTTGCCCTTAGTGGCATCCGATTTTTGCCGGATCCGATTTGGTCCGATTTTTTTCTGTTCCCAAAATCGGAGACTGCTCCGATTTTGGGGACTGCGGATCAAATTGGACCAAATTGGATCCGACATGATCCGTGGCCCATAACATGGGGCCCTATGGAGCGCGGGTCCGAGAAAACATCGGATGCTTTCTCGGACCCGATTTTAGTGTACTGAGCATGCTCAGTACACTAAAATTGCTCTTTTCCATCTAAATTCGCTTCCACAATGTATATACATACATTGTGGAAGTAAAATTTGGTTAAATAAAGGGTTAAAAATAAAAAAATTCCATGCTCACCTCTCCGGTGTCCCGCGTGGTCTCGCTCCTGCACTGGAACTAAAGGACCTGGGGTTGCTTGGCAAACCGATCAACTGAGCGGTCATGTGACAGATTAGCTGATCTGGTTGTCACATGACTGCGCGGTTTAAATCGCCCGCCAAAATTGACCGGCGGGTGGGAGATTTAAACCGTGCGGTCATGTGACAACCCGATCAGCTGATCAGTCACATGACCGCTCAACTGATCGGGTTGCTAAGCAACCCCAGGTCTTTCAGTTCCAGTGCAGGAGTGAGACCGCGCGGGACACTGGAGAGGTAAGCATGGGATTTTTTTGGTTTTTAACCCTTTCTTCACTCCCGCAATGTATATATACATACATTGCGGGAGTGAAAGTGCCAGCCTGCCTGTACTTTACAGGCTCAGGCTTTTCTGTGTGCGGATCCATGAAAATCACGGACCTGGACACAAAAATGGCATCCAGAGGTCACCTCCGATGCCATCCATGCCTGTCTGTAGGGTTCTAAAAAAAGTAGGATCCCACGGACAGAAAAAAAAACGTAATGTGAAAGCACCCTTAGGGTACCTTTACACACGGCAACTTTTCTAGGAATTTCACAGGCAACTTACTGGTTGCAGTAAAATCATGGACATATTGTTCTATCTTGTTGCTGCGTACAAATGGAACAATATCTCCATGATTTCACTGCAACCAGTAAGTTCCCAGTGAAATTCCTAGAAAAGTTGCCGCGTGTAAAGGTACCTTTAGAGTTTAATAGCGTAATCCTTTTATCCTGAAACTCCCTACTTCATAGCACTAAAGCCACTAAAATAGCAAACAAATCAAATAAAAGGGAAGGTGAAAAGCTTTATTTCTTCTCTGTCAAGACTGGCCGCTCTTCTGAAGCCCAATGAAGGTTATAGCAAAACACAAAACCGTTGCAGCTGGTTTCAAAAATTCATTGTAAATGGGGGCGTGCCCTGGCAGCAAGGAAGAAGGACGTGTGTGGATAGAGCTCCCGTCCTCAGGCCACGAAATATAGCCAAATAACAATTTAATCGGAGGAAATCTGAGGGGTATTACCTCGCCCAAACATCATGAAGAAAGGCTTCACTAAACCCTGGTGAAGTCCAGGTGGCCCCTTCCTGGAAACACAGGAGGCAGCGACGGTGCAGCAAAGGCGGCAAGCAAAGGAGCGCCATATTTGATAGCAGACCCACCTCGTGGAGCTGCAGCAGCTGAGACTGACAGAGGCAGTGTTCTCCACCGAGCAGCGGCCGGCACCAAAGAGACCCGCCCGCCGCCAGAGAGAAGCGTGTGTGCAAAGAGCAGGTACATACTTTGAGCTGGAAGGCTGTGGGAACGAAACACCGGAGGCAGTGGAGAAGAAAGGTGCTAGGAGGGAACACATCAGGAGGGGCACCCCAGTGAGCAACGAGGAGAGTGGAGCTGGGGCCCGCCGAGTGAGGAAAAAAGGAGAGGAGGGAAGCTGCTAGGCTTGTGCCCAGTCGGACACTCACGAGGGGAATGCTGGCTGGGTGCCATTGCAATGCCGCCGCAGTGTAAATGAAGCCCCATCCACTAAGACTCTGTGAAGCAGAAAATCACCCCTAGACAGCACAGGGCGCATATTTACAACTGTTGAGGAGGGGGAGAGGGCACTGGACAGCGTTGGAGGCGGCCACTGTGCACTTTGCTGGACTGTAGTTGCACGGAGGTTCTCCCTTTGGGCTCTGGGAGAGACTCCATTATTACTTCGTAGCACAAATAATAAACTTAGGACGCCATCTAGTGGACAATCTGTGAAATTACTTAATTTAATACCTAGAAAAGCTCTAGACTGCCACCCTGTGTCCAGGAGAGGTTACTACACTCAATTAACCCTATCCTTACCCAAAAAAAAAAAAAAAGGGGGGGCCACCATACAATTCAGATGCGCTATCTAGTCAATTTCTGGAAACGGCACCAATAATTGACACTAAACCTCCACTGATGTACAGATTGCTTTCTCTTTTCCCTACAGAAGACGATCTAGCAATGATAATGATGTACTAACAGACTCGTAGAACTCAAGTGGTGGTGAATCGACGCCCGATCAATTCTCTATAACAATGGTATGCACACAATTGGATCGGGCGAAAAGTTTAACGAGACATTAAACAACAACAGGAGATAACAATCCCCAAGGGGATTCGATAAATACCTTACAAAAAAGAAAGACTCTACAGCGTCCCATCCAAAACAAAAACTGCAAAATACACAACCTTCCAAGGCTATAGGACACTCTGATTTAAGCATGGAGGAATCTGACTGCGACTCAATAATAGAGGAACCCTTAACTCGTTCATTTATTAGAAAACTATTGGCAGACAACACAAAACAACTGTCAAGAGAGATTAACACCCTACGTTCGGACCTACAAAACATGGGACATAGAGTGGAAACGCTTGAAAACAACCAAACAAATATGATAGATGCGTCACACATGCTAAAAGACCATGTCCTCGTCCACCAGAAGCATTTAAACTCCATCTTTCTCTCTATAGAAGATCAAGAAAACAGGAGCAGACACAAAAATGTACGCCTGAGGGGGATACCAGAATCCTACACCCCAGAAGTTCTCCATAAAGTCTCCATGGAAATCTTCTCAAACATTCTGGGCCCCGAAAGAGCAAAAGCCATAGTTATTGAACGAGCACACAGAGCATTGAGACCGAAACCGCCCACTGGAGAATTGCTGAGAGACGTGATATGCGGGCCACTCAGCTATCTTGATACCGCTGCTATACTCAAAGGAGCGAGGGAACAATCCCCAATAAGCTATGACGAGACACCAATTCAGATTTATCAAGATATCTCCCCAACTACGCTAGCAAAACGTCGAATTCTTAAACCATTAACTGAGGCTCTGTCTGCTAAAGGCCTTAGATTCAGATGGCTTTTTCCGTTTGGTTTGGGAATTTCTAAAGAAGGACGACAAATCACCATAAGAACGCCAGAAGATTTGTCAAACTCATGGGAACCACTTCAGATTGAACCCATAAAGGTTCCATCCTGGCTACCTGTTGACATGGGCATGGACTTCCCCACATTAATAAAGCAGACAGAATGGTCCGTCAAGAAGAAATCATCTTCCCCAAAGACCAAGAAGAATCCGAATAAGAGAGATCTCACTTGAATGAGACAACGTTATTGAGTCCAGAAAGAACGTTTTGCTTGTTTATCTTTCTCTTTTAGGTTATACTATGGAGATACAAGGACGGACGCCGGTTATCTTTCCTTAAGAAGCTTCAGTGCTTCAGACTAGACTATTCTTAAGTACACTGACATTTAATGGGCTGGTTGGCTGATTTAGAAGGATCTACAATACGAGATACTTTCCCTATCATTTTCCTTGATTTCTTTCCCTTTCTTCCCCCTCCCAAACCCCCACTCATTGTTTATCTCCCTATTCAACTATCCAGTCCTACCTTTGCCCCCCTTCTCTTCTACTTCCACTCTCACTATACTACATGGACCCTCAAAGTTAATAAGTTACAAAGCAAATAGAGTAAGACATACAATATCAACGGAAATGTTGAACACTGTAATGACCTGGGCCGCCACCCCTAACTCTTGTTGAGTCTATCCTTAACGACTCAGAAAATAGTTATACTCATAAGACTTGTAAGTGAAATGTTGTTAACGGACTGTGTTAAATTTCTTTACCATATACCTTTTGGTTTAACTGTATTACTTTTATAAAATTGACACCTCCACCACCACTTGAGGTTCTATTGGTATACTCATCTTTCTAAGTTGGGAATTTTACCCCCCCCTGCAAAAGATGAGTTTGAATTACTTATATGTAAATAGTTCAGTATATGTTCTGATGGGTTTCTCTTACAGATGCATGATACAGACGATACCACTTAACAACTCCCATGGCTGCGACTGAAGGAGGGAGGGGGGGGAACTGTCATCGTGGCTTCCTACAATCTGAAAGGTTTAAATACACCGACAAAACGTAGCCAGATCCTACACCTACTAAACAAAAAAATGCACAAATTCTGTTCATCCAGGAAACACATTTTAAAAAAGGACGAATACCTAATACTAGTTACTCACGCTACCCCACTTGGATACATAGCTGCTCCAACACAGCGTCTAAGGGAGTCAGCATTGCTTTTAAGAAAGGCTGCCCATTTGAAGTGAAAGACCACCTATCTGACGCAGAGGGCAGATATATTTTTGTGAAAGGTGTTTTAGCCAACACGAACATTACACTAGCCAACATCTATGCACCAAATCAGGGACAGGTTAGCTGGCATATTAAAACTTTGGATACACTAAGTTTATTCACAGAAGGTATATTAATAGTAGGGGGCGATTTTAACTTGACTTTACACCCACTGATAGACGCGTCAGGTGGAAAATCCTCTACTTCATTAAAACAAAGGAGTAGCTTCCTTAATAGGTTGAGAGACCTACATTTGGTGTACCCTTGGAGAATAGAACATCCCACAACAAAAGATTATTCATATTTTTCGATCCCACATAACTGATATCACAGACTTGACTACTTCCTACTACATGAAACTTCAATTAAATTAGTTTGCAGCACCTTGATAGGTAACATAACGATTTCTGACCATGCACCTGTGTTGTTGGAGATCGAGGTATCCACTCTCCCCAGAACAACCCTGTCCTGGAGAATGAATTAAACAATATTAGGTAAACCTGACCACTTGGCACAAATAAATTTCTCCCTAAACAGATATTTTAGAGAAAATATATCAAATAACACGGTCACTCCAATAGTTTGGGAAGCACATAAGGCAGTACTGAGGGGAGAGCTGATAGCATTTGGATCGCATATCAAACGGCAAAGAGAGAAGGAGATCTCCTCGACGGTGCATCAGATCAGCACGATAGAGAGAATACATAAAAATAAACAAAGCAAAGGGACGCAATTTGACGTCACTCCGTAATAAACTGAAGGATTTGCTGAACTTCACCTCGGCCAAAATATTTGCCCGCTGTATACATAAGATCTACATGCATGGTAATAAAGGTAGCAAATTAACCACGAAAATGCTTAAAAAACAAAAAGAGAGCTGTTATGTTCGGCGAATCCGGAAGAATGGCGGGGGAGACGTAATAGAGTCGGAGGAAATTGCAGAAGCATTTAGACATTACTATCAGACCCTATATAATTTAAACCCTTCGGACTTGATGTCAGATCCTGTAGCTGCTAATGACAAAATACAAACTTTTATTAACACACTTAAACTACCTAAAATATCCCCTGAAGGCCAAATACTACTCCAGGCCAGGATTATGAGAAGGGAGGTCGAAGAGACTCTGGCATCTGCGCCAAACGGAAAGGCGCCGGGCCTTGACGGATTCCCTGTAATCTATTATAAGAAATTTGCAGATACACTAATACCATATTTAGAACAATTATTCAACAACTTACTATCGGGTTCCATTCCACCACCACAAGCCCTTGAAGCCTATATTACTGTAATACCAAAGAAGGGGAGAGATGGCACCTTGTGCAATAATTACAGACCGATTTCATTAAACAACACGGATATGAAATTATAGGCAAAACTTTTAGCTAACAGAATTAATTTGGTCCTGGGAGACCTTATTCATCCTGATCAGGCCGGGTTTGTGAGGGGGCGAGAGGGAAAGGATAATTCAGCTAAAGTTTTACAAGCTGTCTCGCACGCTAGGCGCACGGGGAAGCCTCTCGTCGTCCTGTCAACGGACGCCGAGAAGGCTTTTGACCGGGTGAGCTGGCAATTCATGGATGGCGCACTACGCAATTTTGCCTCCCCCCCCTCCCCCTTCATAGAAGCGATGTCAGGCTTATATGCTTCCCCCACGGCAAGAGTCAGGGTGAATGGCCTTCTATCCAATAAATTTTAAATTAGTAATGGGACCAGACAGGGATGTCCTCTCACCCCAACTTTGTTTGTGGTGGTCATGGAAATGTTAATGCAGGCGATCCGTCGAAACGATGATATAAAAGGAATCACTATTGGATCCATTCAGGTGAAGACGGCAGCTTTTGCTGACGACTTGTTACTGATGATATCCAACCCGTCGGTGGCAGTGCCGGAGATCCTCGGCCTTCTAGACACTTTTGGGGAATTATCTAATTTCAAAATAAATTTAGACAAAACAGAAGCATTAAATATAACAGTCTCTGGGAGGGAGATACGGGCCCTCCGAGACTCCATCCCTTCAAATGGCCTAAAGATAAGCTTAAATACCTGGGCATACACATTACGAATGACCCCCAATCATTATATGCACAGAACTTTATTCGCTCATCAGCAATATAAAAAATGTACTGAGATCATATGACCTCCTGCTGCTTTCATGGCTTGGAAGAGTCAATATCATAAAATCATATATCCTTCCCAAAACATTCTACGTTATGAATATGGTCCCAATTTTCCTACCCAGCATATTCTTTCGATCTCTAAACCAAATAATTTCAAAATTCATGTGGAAACACAAAAGAGCTAGGATTTCACTCAAAATTCTCATGCTTCCTAAGAGGAGAGGAGGTTTGGGACTACCGGATCTCGTCTCCTACTACAGAGCCATACACCTGGTGAGATGGCTGAAACTTATTCATATGGCCTCTAAAGAGCATGAACAACACATTGAACTTCAACTTTTTCACCCTAGGATAAATAGCCTATTATGGACAAATAGCCAACAGACAGTGATAGTTTTGATGAGATTCTGGCCTCTACTCTGGCAGTAAGACGTACTTTGATCCCGATACGCTTCCCTGAATGTGGGTTCCTGGATAAAATTCCGATAATGATGATACCATATCTAATAGATTCTGAATTCTTGGACCCATATGACCTATGGAAGACACTCCCAAACAAAACCATCTCTAGGTTATTACGAGGAGATATTCCATGTAGGAACATGTGGCCGATAGAAGCTAAAAAAAATCCACAGACATTCCTTCAGGAACTACATGTTGCTTATTATATGAAAAAGATCAGGGGCCCACTGAAGGAATCTGCTGGGTGGAAGTGGCTAGAGATACTAGTGAACGTAAAACAGCCAATCCCTAAACTCATATCCAAGATATATAATAATCTACTTGATAACACATCAGTTACCTTTCCACTTGCTGTACACTCTTGGGAGATTGAGCTCGGTATCATGCTATCTCAAGATGATAAAATAAAACTCTGTCAGAATTCACATGGTTTCTCCAGATGTGTACTACTACAGGAGATGTCTTACAAGCTTTTCTCGAGATAGTATTACACTCCTGAGAGACTATACCACTTGGGGTTAATGGAGTCCCCGAAATGTTGGAGGTGAGGGATATCAAAAGGCAATCTGACCCACATATTTTGGACATGCCAGAAATTGAAAGAATTCTGGACAGAAGTCAATACAATACTACAATCCATGAATCTTATAAATTCTGATCTGACTGCGGCGGAGGCACTCCTATCGCTCCCATCAGACAACTATAATCCCAAAAAACATGGGCTAGCGCCAGTGATGGTAGGAGCCGCAAAACATGTAGTAGTTCAAAAATGGAAGCAACAGCATGCACCCACAGTGAAGGACTGGCTGAACAAAATTTCAGAACTGCACAGACTGGAAGAACTTTCTAGTTGGGAAACACATTCCCACGATACCTTTCCCAGGACAAGGCAACCGTGGAGAGAAAGGGTGGGAAACGGTGATAATGACAATTGATGGGGAGGCACGATGCCCGACAGTGATTTCTTCCCCCCCACACACACCTACTTCGTCATTTATCTGACACCTGAGGATTCGTGAGAGGTTCCTCGGAGGAGATGATGATATTCCGTAGGTCGTCAGCCATGGGAGTTCTACTTATACAGCCATACTTTTTTATATTCCCACGTTTTCTATACTCCTAAATGTCTATAAAAAGCATGGATACTGTATCGTAAAAACATCTATGCAGAAAAAAAAAAATGAGAAACCACGTGTTTTATGTTTTAGATTTAGAATAAGTTTCTTTTGTTAAATACTATATAAGGATGACATGGATGCTAATAGAGATAAGTAACATGTATGAAAGGATAATATTTTGTACCATGTCTTGTTACTTTTGAAAAAATTAAATAAATAATGGAAAAAAAAATAAAAATTAATTGTAAAGCGTTATAACATAAACTCAGATGGCCAACAGTTTTTACCATTAGTTATTCAAACAATCAAGCCAAATAAGTAAATCTTTTTTATGGCCTTAGTTGAGAAGTCAAGCCTTTTGTTGAATTATAAATACTCATCATACACCCGACCCTTAGGGCTGCTTTACACACACCAACTTCTGTGACCAACTTCTGAACAGATCTCTGGTTGCAGTGAAATCATGGACACATTGTTCCATTTGTACACAGCCACAAAATGTAACAATGTGTCCATGATTTTACTGCAACCAGAGATCTGATCAGAAGTTGGTCACAGAAGTTGGTGTGTGTAAAGCGGCCCTTAGTTCTATCAATTTTGTAAGTAATTTGTAAAAATCATCCGAACTACAGGATCCAATAAAAAAAAAATCCTCCAAATAGTGAATCAGTAACAAACAAGAGGGAGAAGCACCACTATTATATTGCATACAGATAAGCGGGTGCTCACCATGCCAAATAGAACATAACGTACAACAACAGAAGAAGGCTTGGCATACACATGAAGGGAGCCCCCCTCAGGATTATATTCAAATGTTACAAAACTTTATTTTACAGATATGTGGACATGGCACATTAAAAACAGTTAAAAAAAACATATACAGAGGGGCCCCAGTACAGATATGACAATATTGCACAATATGAGATGAGGGCAAATCACTGTGACATCAAAAAGATAATTATACTGGCCTGTCAGAGGATGAAAACCAATATTTAAATAGCCCCATCTCAACAAATGAAATAGAAACGGCAATTAATTAATTGAACCCTGGCAAAGCACCAGGACCTGATGGCTTCAACGGGGCCTTTTTCAAAACTTTAAAAGAACAGATATCTCCTGTTTTGATTGAGCTATACAATTTCATTCTGAGAAGCTCTCCGATCCCAGAGAGAATGAATATGGCCCATATAAAATTGATTCTTAAGACTGGCAAACCCCCATCAGACCCATCTAGTTACAGACCTATCTCTCTGATAAACCAAGATTTAAAACTTCTTTAGAAAATTTTAGCGGATAGGTTAGCAACAATTCTACCTAGACTGATTCAACCACATCAGTCAGGTTTTGTGAGAGGACGGTCGACAATTACCAACATTAGGAGAGCTATGTTACTCATTGATGTGACGAGGCATCGTGGATCGGATGGGGGAGGGGATCCAGCCTTGATCACCCTCGATGCAGAGAAAGCATTTGATAATGTGAGGTGGTCATGGCTGGATTGGGTCCTAGACACGATCGGATTGAAGGGACCCTTTCGCCAATTTTTGAGGTCTTTATACAACAACCCGAAGGCATGTATGAGCATTCCAGGATTCTTGTCAGAAACATTTAAACTGGAAAAGGGAACTCGTCAGGGTTGCCCGCTGTCGCCTCTTCTCTTTAACTTAGCGATCGAACCACTAGCGCTATTCTTGTCCTCTCAGAACACACATGAAGGCCTTAAGGTAGGGGAAAGGGCAGTTAAGCTGTCCCTTTTTGCCGACGATATCTTGTTTTTACAACACCCCCAAAGGGATCTTAAAACAATCCTAGATACCATAGAAAAAATAGGGACATTGTCAGGATTTATATTAAATAGAGACAAATGCGAAATTCTCTTCCTTAAAAATGGGATGCATAATAGATCAAGAGCCGCACTATGTGGAATCCCTGTTGCCAAAAATAACCTGAAATATTTAGGAGTACAGCTGGCTAGACACCCGAATTGATATACAAATTGAATTTTCTTCCAATAATAGAAAAAATAGAAAGGGAATTGGAGAACTGGAAAAATCTTCCTCTGTCACTGTTGGGCCGATCTCATTTGATCAAAATGGTTAGCATCGCGAGACTACTCTATCCGCTCCAAACAATTCCGATGTTACTAAAACACATAGATATCAAGCGACTAAGGCTGGCTTCACACTTGCAGATGCATCTGCAGCGTTTTGCAGATGCATCTGCAAGTATCAGCATGCAGACCACGGCCGTGGTGTGAATGCTCTCATTGATTCCTATATGTGAGCCGTAAGCAGGCGTATGCCTGCTTACAGATCACACTCTCCCGCCCGCACTATGGACGCGAGATGTTGCGTCCAAGCTGCGGGGCGGGAGTGTGTGATCTGTCAGCAGGCATACGCCTGCTTACGGCTCACATAGGAATCAATGAGAGCATTCAGACCGCGGTGCGCCCTATTATAAACATAGGGACCGCGGTCTGCATGCTGATACTTGCAGATGCATCTGCAAAACGCTGCAGATGCATCTGCAAGTGTGAAGGCAGCCTAAATACTGCATTTTCCAAGTTTCTCTGGGGAGGCAAAAGAGCTAGAATTAAATTAACAACTTTACTGCAATCAAAAGAGGAGGGGGGATTGAGAGTCCCGGATATTAGGGGTTATAATCTAGCGTGCCTCATGAGAAATGTTCTAGATTGGATCAATAATAATTCCAAATTCTCTGATGTAGGCCTGGAGGGAGAGTTCTCTAAACCTTGGATCTATCGTCCCTGTTGCATTCCTCATTGAAAGAACTGCCTCCAAGGATCAAGTGTACATCTATTTGCAGAGACACAGTGATGACTTGGAAGGCAGTGAGATAAAAATTAATCTTTCCTGGCAGATATCTAAGAATTTAAACCCCTGGGCCACTGTCCTTCCCACAAGGGGCTGACAACCTACTGTTCTGTCCATGGAGGGAGAGGAGTGTAAAAACTCTGGGTGACCTCATGCATATGGGGGAGAGGAGATGGTTGACTAGTGCAGAAATTTTAAACAAATTTAATCTTCCGAGATCTCACTGGTTACAATGTCTACAAATACAGCGGCATCTCCTGTCCCGTTTGCGTGATGTTTCGGCAGAAATAGACGGAGGTGAATGGGGAGATCTGGTGGGAACCACCCTTAATGACACATCCATATCCTCTTTGTATAGCAAGTTGCAAAAAAACCCCAGACCATTAATGTCCCATAAACTATTTTCTATATGGAAGAAGCACTTTGCTGATCCAGATCTAACACAAAAGATATTAAAAGGATGGGGCTTAATAAGAAAATATATTATAAATGAAAAATGGAGAGATACTCAATATAGACTTATGCACATAATTATTAAAGGCTTCAATATTCCGCCTTCTCCGGCTAATAGTGAAAGATGGGTACATTGCCCTAAATGTAAATCTCCCATGACCGATTTTGAACATGGAATTTGGTCATGTACGGAGACGCAAAAATATTGGAAAAAGGTCGGAGATTTGGCCTCGGGATTGTTTCCTGCCGAAAGCAGGAATGATCCGATGTTATGGCTATTCCATTACTCAATTGGCACTACTACGGGGTAGTTCACCGAATGGACTTAAAAACAGACAAAAAAACTCACCAAAATTTGCCAGGTAAATACCCATTGCACTTAGCAGCGGCTGTCAGCTCCTCTGGAGGCAACACAGGTGTCTGTATGCCGGTACTCAATCACCTGCAACCCACAGTGGGGGCGGTTGTGGCACCAGCGTCCGGCCATGCTGTCAGGGAGGTGACTGGTGGCATTTAAAGACACGAGGTTACCAAGGGCTCTGCCATTCACGGTGCATGCAAGGCATAGTGTCAGAGCAGCCTATTGGTCACGCCCTTCTATTAGATCAGGCGGGCTGTTCCGCACTGATTACATGCCTCACATAACGACAGACGCCCCCCAGAGGGCTCAGCCTCAAACTGCAGATGAAAAAATGCAATAAAACACTAAAGATGAAAAATGTGAGGTGTTTGTTGGTATTTTGGCCAAAAAACGTAAGCTGGTAACCCACGGTCAAGGGCCCTCACGCTTACCAGTCCTAACCACATGCCTTTTGAGACATGTACAATTTAATTTAGATTGTTCACCGAATGGACTTAAAAACAGACAAAAAAAAAACTCACCAAAATTTGCCAGGTAAATACCCATTGCACTTAGCAGCGGCTGTCAGCTCCTCTGGAGGCAACACAGGTGTCTGTATGCCGGTACTCAATCACCTGCAACCCACAGTGGGGGCGGTTGTGGCACCAGCGTCCGGCCATGCTGTCAGGGAGGTGACTGGTGGCATTTAAAGACACGAGGTTACCAAGGGCTCTGCCATTCACGGTGCATGCAAGGCATAGTGTCAGAGCAGCCTATTGGTCACGCCCTTCTATTAGATCAGGCGGGCTGTTCCGCACTGATTACATGCCTCACATAACGACAGACGCCCCCCAGAGGGCTCAGCCTCAAACTGCAGATGAAAAAATGCAATAAAACACTAAAGATGAAAAATGTGAGGTGTTTGTTGGTATTTTGGCCAAAAAACGTAAGCTGGTAACCCACGGTCAAGGGCCCTCACGCTTACCAGTCCTAACCACATGCCTTTTGAGACATGTACAATTTAATTTAGATTGTTCACCGAATGGACTTAAAAACAGACAAAAAAAACTCACCAAAATTTGCCAGGTAAATACCCATTGCACTTAGCAGCGGCTGTCAGCTCCTCTGGAGGCAACACAGGTGTCTGTATGCCGGTACTCAATCACCTGCAACCCACAGTGGGGGCGGTTGTGGCACCAGCGTCCGGCCATGCTGTCAGGGAGGTGACTGGTGGCATTTAAAGACACGAGGTTACCAAGGGCTCTGCCATTCACGGTGCATGCAAGGCATAGTGTCAGAGCAGCCTATTGGTCACGCCCTTCTATTAGATCAGGCGGGCTGTTCCGCACTGATTACATGCCTCACATAACGACAGACGCCCCCCAGAGGGCTCAGCCTCAAACTGCAGATGAAAAAATGCAATAAAACACTAAAGATGAAAAATGTGAGGTGTTTGTTGGTATTTTGGCCAAAAAACGTAAGCTGGTAACCCACGGTCAAGGGCCCTCACGCTTACCAGTCCTAACCACATGCCTTTTGAGACATGTACAATTTAATTTAGATTGTTCACCGAATGGACTTAAAAACAGACAAAAAAAAAACTCACCAAAATTTGCCAGGTAAATACCCATTGCACTTAGCAGCGGCTGTCAGCTCCTCTGGAGGCAACACAGGTGTCTGTATGCCGGTACTCAATCACCTGCAACCCACAGTGGGGGCGGTTGTGGCACCAGCGTCCGGCCATGCTGTCAGGGAGGTGACTGGTGGCATTTAAAGACACGAGGTTACCAAGGGCTCTGATGTCTGATGTCTCAAAAGGCATGTGGTTAGGATTGGTAAGCGTGAGGGCCCTTGACCGTGGGTTACCAGCTTACGTTTTTTGGCCAAAATACCAACAAACACCTCACATTTTTCATCTTTAGTGTTTTATTGCATTTTTTCATCTGCAGTTTGAGGCTGAGCCCTCTGGGGGGCGTCTGTCGTTATGTGAGGCATGTAATCAGTGCGGAACAGCCCGCCTGATCTAATAGAAGGGCGTGACCAATAGGCTGCTCTGACACTATGCCTTGCATGCACCGTGAATGGCAGAGCCCTTGGTAACCTCGTGTCTTTAAATGCCACCAGTCACCTCCCTGACAGCATGGCCGGACGCTGGTGCCACAACCGCCCCCACTGTGGGTTGCAGGTGATTGAGTACCGGCATACAGACACCTGTGTTGCCTCCAGAGGAGCTGACAGCCGCTGCTAAGTGCAATGGGTATTTACCTGGCAAATTTTGGTGAGTTTTTTTCACTACTACGGGTAGTCAGAGGCATGTCTTATTTCACACAATTTCTCTAGTGGCAAAGAGGTTACTTTTGCTGCACTGGATTCATGAAACTGTCCCCACGATTGAAATGGTACGAAATGCCCTCAAGAAATCTCTAGATCTCGAGTCCATGGAGACACTAAGAAATGCTACGAAATTGACCAAAAAATGTTTTCATAAATGGAAACCATTCATTTTGAAAACTTTCTCAGATGTGGAGATGGAGAGATTTATGTCACCTTATAAACACACATAGTGGTATGCTTTGGAGGACTTGGGAGGCACATTGGGCAGATTGAGATGTAGTACTTAATCTATGATACTGATCCCTTTTGATAATAAAAAGTTTAGATAGGCAAAGATAAGTGAGTGGAAATAAACAACTGTAAAAGGCATAGGGGGGGGAGGGAAGAGGTTCTTATTTTCTTTTGATCTTGATGTGCGCTAATTTATATGTTGTCACTTGAGATGTGATCATTCTTGTATTTAAGTATTGATGATGCAAATGTCTTTAATCCCACCTTGTTGTTCGAAAAGCATAAAAATCTATAAAAATGATGGTTTAAAAAAAAAAAAAAAAAGATAATTATAATTATCCAACGGGACGGAACAATACACTGCGTGCCAAAGGCCGCTATTTAGATGTCTGGGAGTAAAATTATTATATTCAACTAGATGGCGGCCCGATTCTAAAAAATCGGGTAGTCTAGAATCCATATATAGTTTATTTACTAATAGTTAGGGGAGTGCGGTGAAATGAATTGTGTGTATACAGGTGGCTCAGTGGGTAGCAGAGTATACGGTGGCTCAGTGGTTATCACTGTATATGGTGGTTCAGTGGTTAGCACTGTATGGTGGCTCAGTGGTTAGCACTGTATACGGTGGCTCAGTGGTTGGCACTGTATACGGTGGCTCAGTGGTTATCACTGTATATGGTGGCTCAGTGGTTAGCACTGTATACGGTGGCTCAGTGGTTGGCACTGTATATGGTGGCTCAGTAGTTAGCACTGTATATGGTGGCTCAGTGGTTAGCACTGTATATGGTGCCTCTGTGGTTAGCATTGTATACGGTGGCTCAGTGGTTAGCACTGTATATGGTGGCTGAGTGGTTAGCACTGTATATGGTGGCTCAGTGGTTGGCACTGTATATGGTGGCTCAGTGGGTAGCAGAGTATACGGTGGCTCAGTGGATAGCACTGTATACGGTGGCTCAGTGGTTAGCACTGTATATGGTGGCTCAGTGGTTAGCACTGTATACGGTGGCTCAGTGGTTAGCACCTGTATATGGTGGCTCAGTGGTTAGCACCTGTATATGGTGGCTCAGTGGTTAGCACTGTATGATGGCTCAGTGGTTAGCACTGTATAGGGTGGGTCAGCGGTTAGCACTGTATGGTGGCTGAGTGGTTAGCACTGTATATAGTGGATCAGTGGTTAGCACTGTATATAGTGGCTCAGTGGTTAGCACTGTATACGGTGGCTCAGTGGTTGGCACTGTATATGGTGGCTCAGTGGTTAGCACTGTATACGGTGGCTCAGTGGTTGGCACTGTATATGGTGGCTCAGTGGTTGGCACTGTATATGGTGGCTCAGTGGTTGGCACTGTATATGGTGGCTCAGTGGTTGGCACTGTATACGGTGGCTCAGTGGTTAGCACTGTATATGGTGGCTCAGTGGTTATCACTGTATATGGTGCCTCTGTGGTTAGCATTGTATATGGTGGCTCAGTGGTTAGCACTGTATATGGTGGCTCAGTGGTTAGCACTGTATATGGTGGCTCTGTGGTTAGCACTGTATATAGTGGCTCAGTGGTTAGCACTGTATGGTGGCTCAGTGGTTAGCACTGTATGGTGGCTCAGTGGTTAGCACTGTATATAGTGGATCAGTGGTTAGCACTGTATATGGTGGCTCAGTGGTTAGCACTGTATACGGTGGCTCAGTGGTTGGCACTGTATATGGTGGCTCAGTGGTTAGCACTGTATACGGTGGCTCAGTGGTTGGCCATGTATATGGTGGCTCAGCGGTTAGCACTGTACGGTGCTGAGTGGTTAGCACTGTATATAGTGGATCAGTGGTTAGCACTGTATATGGTGGCTCAGTGGTTAGCACTGTATATGGTGGCTCAGTGGTTAGCACTGTATACGGTGGCTCAGTGGTTGGCACTGTATACGGTGGCTCAGTGGTTGGCACTGTATATGGTGGCTCAGTGGTTGGCACTGTATATGGTGGCTCAGTGGTTGGCACTGTATACGGCAGCTCTGTGGTCAGCAGAGTACGGCGGCTCTGTGGTCAGCAGAGGACAGCGGCTCTGTGGTCAGCAGAGGACAGCGGCTCTGTGGTCAGCGCAGGAAGGAGGCAGAGTGGTCAGCGCAGGAAGGAGGCAGAGTAGTAAGCGCAGGAAGGAGGCAGAGTGGTGAGCGCAGGATGGCGGCTCTGTGGTCAGCAGAGGACGGCGGCTCTCTGGTCAGCAGAGGACGGGGGCTCTGTGGTCAGCAGAGGACGGGGGCTCTGTGGTCAGCAGAGGACTGGGGGCTCTGTGGTCAGCAGAGGACGGGGGCTCTGTGGTCAGCAGAGGACGGCGGCTGTGTGGTCAGCAGAGGACGGGGGCTCTGTGGTCAGCAGAGGAGGGGGGCTCTGTGGTCAGCAAAGGAGGGCAGCTCTGTGGTCAACAGAGGACGGCGGCTCTGTGGTCAACAGAGGACGGCGGCTCTGTGGTCAGCAGAGGACGGCGGCTCTGTGGTGAGCGCAGGAAGGAGGCAGAGTGGTGAGCGCAGGAAGGAGGCAGAGTGGTGAGCGCAGGACGGCGGCTGTGTGGTCAGCAGAGGACGGCGGCTGTGTGGTCAGCAGAGGACGGCGGCTCTGTGGTCAGCAGAGGAGGGCGGCTCTGTGGTCAGCAGAGGAGGGTGGCTCTGTGGTCAGCAGAGGAGGGCGGCTCAGCGCAGGAAGGAGGCAGAGTGATCAGCGCAGGAAGGAGGCAGAGTGATCAGTGCAGGAAGGAGGCCGAGTGGTGAGCACAGGACAGCGGCTCTGTGGTCAGCAGAGGAGGGCGGCTCTGTGGTCAGCAGAGGACGGTGGCTCTGTGGTCAGCAGAGGACGGTAGCTCTGTGGTCAGCGCAGGAAGGAGGCAGAGTGGTCAGTGCAGGAAAGGAGGGAAAGTGGTGAGCGCAGGAAGGAGGCAGAGTGGTGAGCGCAGGACGGCGGCTCTGTGGTCAGCAGAGGACGGCGGCAGAGTGATCAGTGCAGGAAGGAGGCAGAGTGATCAGCACAGGAAGGAGGCAGAGTGATCAGCGCAGGAAGGAGGCAGAGTGGTGAGAGCAGGACAGCGGCTCTGTGGTCAGCAGAGGAGGGCGGCTCTGTGGTCAGCAGAGGACGGCGGCTCTGTGGTCAGCACAGGAAGGAGGCAGAGTGGTCAGCGCAGGAAGGAGGCAGAGTGGTGAGCGCAGCAAGAAGGCAGAGTGGTGAGCGCAGGACGGCGGCTCTGTGGTCAGCAGAGGACGGCGGCTGTGTGGTCAGCAGAGTACGGCGGCTGTGTGGTCAGCAGAGTACGGCGGCTCTGTGGTCAGCAGAGTACGGCGGCTGTGTGGTCAGCAGAGTACGGCGGCTGTGTGGTCAGCAGAGTACGGCGGCTGTGTGGTCAGCAGAGTATGGCGGCTGTGTGGTCAGCAGAGTACGGCGGCTCTGTGGTCAGCAGAGGATGGGGGCTCTGTGGTCAGCAGAGGATGGCGGCTCTGTGGTCAGCAGAGGACGGCGGCTCTGTGGTCAGCAGAGGACGGCGGCTCTGTGGTCAGCGCAGGAAGGAGGCAGAGTGGTCAGCGCAGGAAGGAGGCAGAGTGGTCAGCGCAGGAAGGAGGCTCTGTGGTCAGCAGAGGACGGCGGGTCTGTGGTCAGCAGAGGACGGCGGCTCTGTGGTCAGCAGAGGACGGCGGCTCTGTGGTCAGCAGATGACGGCGGCTCTGTGGTCAGCAGATGACGGCGGTTCTGTGGTGAGCAGAGGACGGCGGCTCTGTGGTGAGCAGAGAACGGCGGGTCTGTGGTGAGCAGAGGACGGGGGCTCTGTGGTGAGCAGAGGACGGGGGCTCTGTGGTCAGCAGAGGACAGGGGCTCTGTGGTCAGCAGAGGACGGGGGCTCTGTGGTCAGCAGAGGACGGCGGCTCTGTGGTCAGCAGAGGACAGGGGCTCTGTGGTCAGCAGAGGACGGGGGCTCTGTGGTCAGCAGAGGACGGGGGCTCTGTGGTCAGCAGAGGACGGCGGATCTGTGGTCAGCAGAGGACGGCGGGTCTGTGGTCAGCAGAGGACGGCGGCTCTGTGGTCAGCGCAGGAAGGAGGCAGAGTGGTCAGCGCAGGAAGGAGGCTCTGTGGTCAGCAGAGGACGGCGGGTCTGTGGTCAGCGCAGGAAGGAGGCTCTGTGGTCAGCACAGGAAGGAGGCTCTGTGGTCAGCAGAGGACGGCGGCTCTGTGGTCAGCGCAGGAAGGAGCCTCTGTGGTCAGCGCAGGCTAGGTGGGCGGAGCCATGGCGGGAGTCCCGCGAGGTGGGCGGAGCCATGGCGGGAGTCTCGCGAGCGAGTGGGAGTGGCGGAGCCATGGCGGGAGCCCCGCGAGGTGGGCGGAGCCATGGCGGGAGCCCCGCGAGGTGGGCGGAGCCATGGCGGGAGCCCCGCGAGGTGGGCGGAGCCATGGCAGGAGCCCCGCGAGGTGGGCGGAGCCATTGCAGGAGCAGTGTAGCGGGATGGCTGCGGGGTAAGTATACTGGAGTGTGTGTGTGTGTGTGTGTGTGTGTGGTGTGTGTGTGTGTGTGTGTGTCCCTAACGCACTTCTGTCACTTTGGCAGCCACGTCCACAACGATGGAAGTAGCGCCGAATATGACGGAAGTGCGCTACGGCAATTATATATTAGATAACCCAGGTAACTGTCTCCCTCAAGGACAAGGACACCTGGTTGTGTGATACAAATAACAAACAGGTATTTATCGGGTTACAGGTAATGTAAGATCAAGGGTATATAGGAGTTATAGTTTACCTGAGTAGTAAGTATCTACCAGGGACAAGTTCATAATACAGTTACAATCAAAAGGGAGGAATCTGGGCACTAGAGGGCTAGATTTGATTTTAGGCTGGTCTCAACACCCTGCAGTCAGGTGTTGCACAAGTCAAAACAGAGCTTTAGTCAAATATTTAGAAGAGGAGACGGCACTCAACATTAATAGAAGGTTTCTTTAATCCATTACTTTGTTAGAAAGTGTAGGTTACATACGTTTAAGTAGTGGGGAGGGAGGTGCGGGGAGGACAACGGACGCACGTTTCGCCTGGTTAGACTTCCACGGGTCCAATCAATGATTGGACCCGTGGAAGTCTAACCAGGCGAAACGTGCGCCCGTCATCCTCCCCGCACCTCCCTCCCCACCACTTAAACGTATGTAACCTACATTTTCTAACAAAGTACTGGATTAAAGAAACCTTCTATTAATGGTGAGTGTCATAATACAGTTACACTCATATTTGTTCAAAACCGCATATAGCTAGGTTATCTAAATCACGGGGCAACCACCCATGGCATTCATCTGAGTAGTCAATATAAGGGTACATCATTCAATAGCAACCTTATGTACCAAAGTATGAGCAGCAGGATAGTAAGGAGCCTCTGTCTAATCAGATACTGGCCCCTATAATCAGTATAGCCACCAGTCCAGACACAGGTACTATCAAGGTAAATACCAAGTAATTATACAGTTGTTATAAGGTATTAAACTTCTGAGATGGTTGACAATAAATGTCACCCCAGTAGCACTAAGTATTTACATATAATCGTGTACCACAAAGATAGCAGTGGCCATAATTAGTCTAAAATAGTGCAAACCAATTATCACACATTACTTTCATATATGCAGTTTTTTGCCCAAGGCAATGTAAAGAGACGTCCACTGTTAGAGGAGTCCCTGTGTGATCAGTCAAACCTGTGGCCCTGATGAATTAAGAAAAATCTATAGTATAACTGGTGTCCCAGTCATAATTACCAATCAGACAGTCATATGTGCAGGGGATCCCCTATGGCCCTACCCCATGCGTTACACTGCAGGGGGGTGCAGCTTCATCAAGGGATGGTCACAGCTGCCAAGTACAAGATTTTATAGCTGACATAATGGTAGTATTTACCTCTTCCTGGTTGGCGAGCAGTGTCCCAGGGACCGGAAGTACGTAACGGTCACATGACAAAATTGCTAGGCAACCGTATAAAGCTGTGCCCGAAACCAGAAGTGTGTATGTATCATATGATCCGGTTACCCGCCAACTGAATAAGCAAAGCTGCGGTGCCGGTTTTAGCAAGGAGCTGGCAAAATGAAAGAAGACCAATCTATTTACAGTGTTTGTAAAGTAGCTTATGGCAACAATACTGGCGTTAGTATAAGCATAGGCTGGGATCTCTATTAAGTCATACCAGGGAATAGTTAGGGGGAGTTCCTTAATTGAACAACCATAATAGATATTAAGGTAAATTGCTTCAAGGCAAATATAGAGCACTGCTTAAATGGTACACATCAGATAGGGAGTGTGTGGGCCAAGATAATTCAGCACTTATTCAACCCATATTTAATTAGTTCCCACTTATAGTAAATAATTCCAGAATCAAGAATTATAAGTACCCCAGTAGAGGGAAGTGCTATATGGGAGCACAATCCTACATCCAAATCATGCATATTTTTATTTGATATGTCCTTAGACACAAATTGTATATAGTTATAGCAAAGGTTCACGTATGTGCCAATTCCCAAACCAGGAGTTAAATATGGATAACCAAAGGAGGGAAGTGCTCTATACAGGCACATTCCAGCACGTCATTACTTCCTATTGCTGTTACTTATGTCCCTGGACACTATGTGCATAGGATTTCAGCAAGTTTAGCATATATGCCAAGTTACCTAGTCATTGGAGTCTGGTTGATTAGTACAGAAAAGTGACATAAGGAACACATAATAGTGTTTGAATATTTTAGGCCCCACCTTATGGGGCCCAGATAGTGAACACATGTTCCGAAATGATCTATTAAGGTAATATTTATTACTGATTGAGTACCAATAATATACCACAGATATATGGTGCTTTGTGAAAGTATTTGGCCCCCTTGAACTTTTCAACCTTTTGTCACGTTTCAGGCTTCAAACATAAAAATATCAATTCTAATTTTTTTGTGAAGAATCAACAACAAGTGGGACACAATCGTGAAGTGGAACGAAATTTATTGGATATTTTAAACTTTTTTAACAAATAGCAAACTGAAAAGTGGGGTGTGCAATATTATTCAGCCCCCTTGTACTACGGAGATTTATCTTCCAACAAGACAATAATCCCAAACATAAAGCAAAATCTACAATGGAATGATTCAAAAATAAACGTATCCAGGTGTTAGAATGGCCAAGTCAGAGTCCAGACCTGAATCCAATCGAGAATCTATGGAAAGAGCTGAAAACTGCTGTTCACAAACGCTATCCATCCAACCTCACTGAGCTCCAGCTGTTTTGCAAGGAAGAATGGGCAAGAATTTTAGTCTCTCAATGTGCAAAACTGATAGAGACATATCTCAAGTGACTTACAGCTGTATTCGCAGCAAAAGGTGGCGCTACAAAGTATTAACTCAAGGGTGCCAAATAATATTGCATGCCCCTCTTTTCAGATTTTTATTTGTTAAAAAAGTTTAAAATATCCAATAAATTCCGTTCCACTTCACGATTGTGTCCCACTTTAGAATTAGAATTTATATCTTTATGTTTGAAGCCTGAAATGTGGCAAAAGGTTGAAAAGTTCAAGGGGGCCAAATACTTTCACAACGCACTATAGTCGCCTGACGATGTAACAATTTATATAGACATGAATCGTGTCAGATTTTCATATTCTGCTCTTTGACCCATACAAGGTAATGTTGAGTGTGTCACTATTCAAGACAGAATGGAATACCCTAGGTGGTTGCGTACCTACAGGGACATGTGGAAACCCACAATCTACTCTATAATTGCCGTAGGCATTTTCATGTCGGACCCCGAAAACGTGCCGTGGATATGTCACACTCTGTGAC
The DNA here is from genome assembly GCA_033576535.1 of Allobates femoralis. Classification (NCBI taxonomy): domain Eukaryota; kingdom Metazoa; phylum Chordata; class Amphibia; order Anura; family Aromobatidae; genus Allobates; species Allobates femoralis. The sequence goes on along the minus strand of JARQOC010000003.1, from coordinate 350,346,918 downwards.
GTCATCACGGCGAAGCATTGGCCGCGAAGCGGCCATTGCGAGCCGTCGCAATGCCCGCGTAGCGGGCATTGCGACCCCTGCCGCTGTCATCCCGCTGCCTCCTCCATATGCCCGCACACCCCCTCCTCCATATGCCCGCACACCCCCTCCTCCATATGCCCGCACACCCCCTCCTCCATATGCCCGCACACCCCCTCCTCCATATGCCCGCACACCTCCTCCTCCATATGCCCGCACACCCCTCCTCCATATGCCCGCACACCCCTCCTCCATATGCCCGCACACCCCCTCCTCCATATGCCCGCACACCCCTCCTCCATAATGCCCGCACACCCCTCCTCCATATGCCCGCACACCCCTCCTCCATATGCCCGCACACCCCTCCTCCATATGCCCGCACACCCCCTCCTCCATATGCCCGCACACCCCTCCTCCATATGCCCGCACACCTCCTCCTCCATATGCCCGCACACCCCTCCTCCATATGCCCGCACACCCCCTCCTCCATATGCCCGCACACCCCTCCTCCATAAGCCCGCACACCCCTCCTCCATATGCCCGCACACCCCCTCCTCCATATGCCCGCACACCCCCTCCTCCATATGCCCGCACACCCCCTCCTCCATATTGCCCGCCACACCCCCCCTCCCATATGCCCGCACACCTCCTCCTCCATATGCCCGCACACCCCTCCTCCATATGCCCGCACACCCCTCCTCCATATGCCCGCACACCCCCTCCTCCATATGCCCGCACACCCCCTCCTCCATATGCCCGCACACCCCCTCCTCCATATGCCGCACACCCCCTCCTCCATATGCCCGCACACCTCCTCCTCCATATGCCCGCCACCACCCCTCCTCCATATGCCCGCACACCCCTCCTCCATATGCCCGCACACCTCCTCCTCCATATGCCCGCACACCTCCTCCTCCATATGCCCGCCACACCCCCTCCTCATATGCCCGCACACCTCCTCCTCCATATGCCCGCACACCCCCTCCTCCATATGCCCGCACACCCCCTCCTCCATAAGCCCGCACACCTCCTCCTCCATATGCCCGCACACCCCTCCTCCATATGCCCGCACACCCCCTCCTCCATATGCCCGCACACCCTCCTCCATATGCCCGCACACCTCCTCCTCCATATGCCGCACACCTCCTCCTCCATATGCCCGCACACCTCCTCCTCCATATGCCCGCACACCCCTCCTCCATATGCCCGCACACCTCCTCCTCCATATGCCCGCACACCTCCTCCTCCATTATGCCCGCACACCTCCTCCTCCATATGCCCGACACCCCCTCCTCTATATGCCCGCACACCCCTCCTCCATAAGCCCGCACACCTCCTCCTCCATATGCCCGCACACCCCCTCCTCCATATGCCCGCACACCCCCTCCTCATATGCCGCACACCCCTCCTCTATATGCCCGCACACCCCTTCCTCCATATGCCCGCACACCTCCTCCTCCATATGCCCGCACACCTCCTCCTCCATATGCCCGCACACCCCTCCTCCATATGCCCGCACACCCCTCCTCCATATGCCCGCACACCTCCTCCTCCATATGCCCGCACACCCCCTCCTCCATATGCCCGCACACCTCCTCCTCCATATGCCCGCACACCCCCTCCTCTATATGCCCGCACACCCCCTCCTCCATATGTCCGCACACCCCCTCCTCCATATGCCCGCACACCCCCTCCTCCATATGCCCGCACACCTCCTCCTCCATATGTCCGCACACCCCCTCCTCCATATGCCCGCACACCCCCTCCTCCATATGCCCGCACACCTCCTCCTCCATATGTCCGCACACCCCCTCCTCCATATGCCCGCACACCCCCTCCTCCATATGCCCGCACACCTCCTCCTCCATATGTCCGCACACCCCCTCCTCCATATGCCCGCACACATCCTCCTCCATATGCCCGCACACCCCTCCTCCATATGCCGCACACCCCCTCCTCCATATGCCCGCACACCCCCTCCTCCATATGCCCGCACACCCCCTCCTCCATATGTCCGCACACCCCCTCCTCCATATGCCCGCACACCTCCTCCTCCATATGCCCGCACACTCTCCTCCTCCATACCATACCGCAACCGCGCCGCATTGCGAGTTGCTGGCTCAGTGCGAGCACTTGCGGCGCGGTTGCGGTAATCCCCATAAGGATTACCGCAACCGCGCCGCATTGCGAGTCGCTGGCTGAGTGAGAGCACTTGCGGCGCGGTTGCGGTAATCCCCATAAGGTTTACCGCAACCGCGCCGCAAGTGCAAGTTGCGGCGCGGTTGCGGTAATCCCCATAGAAAGTATAGGGGGACTTGCGGCAGGTGCGGCAAGTGCGGTTTTGCCGCACCTGCCGCAAGTCCCCCTTATACTTTGTATGGGGATTACCGCAACCGCACTGCAGATGCGTTTTTTTAATTAAATAAAATAATTTTAAATTCAATTAAAATAACAAATAATAAATAAATGTAATAATAATAAAAATAGTAAAAAAAAAAAATATAAATAAATAATAAAATAAAAAATAAAAATAACAAAAAAAAAAAAAAATATATTAAAATATTGGACCCCCAAAAAAAGTATTGGACCCCCCAAAAAAAAGTATTGGACCCCCCCAAAAAGTATTGGACCCCCAAAAAAAAGTATTGGACCCCCCCCCAAAAGTATTGGACCCCCCCAAAAGTATTGGACCCCCCAAAAAAGTATTGGACCCCCCCAAAAAAGTATTGGACCCCCCAAAAAAAGTATTGGACCCCCCCAAAAAAGTATTGGACCCCCAAAAAAGTATTGGACCCCCCAAAAAAGTATTGGACCCCCCCAAAAAGTATTGGACCCCCAAAAAAAGTATTGGACCCCCCAAAAAAAGTATTGGACCCCCCCAAAAAAGTATTGGACCCCCCAAAAAAAAGTATTGGACCCCCCAAAAAAATGATTGGACCCCCCAAAAAAAGTAGTGGACCCCCCAAATAAATGATTGGACCCCCAAAAAAAGTATTGGACCCCCCAAAAGTATTGGACCCCCCCAAAAAAGTATTGGACCCCCCCAAAAAAGTATTGGACCCCCTAAAAAAGTATTGGACCCCCCAAAAAAAGAATATTGGACCCCCCCAAAAGTATTGGACCCCCCAAAAAAAGTATTGGACCCCCCAAAAAGTATTGGACCCCCCCAAAAAAAGTATTGGACCCCCCAAAAAAGTATTGGACCCCCCAAAAAAAGTATTGGACCCCCCAAAAAAGTATTGGACCCCCCAAAAAAAGTATTGGACCCCCCAAAAAAAGTATTGGACCCCCCCAAAAAAGTATTGGACCCCCCAAAAAAAGTATTGGACCCCCCCAAAAAGTATTGGACCCCCCCAAAAAAAGTATTGGACCCCCCAAAAAAGTATTGGACCCCCCCAAAAAAAACGTATTGGACCCCCCAAAAAAAGTATTGGACCCCCCACCAAAAAATGTATTGGACCCCCCAAAAAAAGTATTGGACCCCCCAAAAAATGATTGGACCCCCCAAAAAAAGTATTGGACCCCCCCCAAAATTATTGGACCCCCACAAAAAAAGTATTGGACCCCCCAAAAAAGTATTGGACCCCCAAAAAAAGTATTGGACCCCCCCAAAAGTATTGGACCCCCCCAAAAAAGTATTGGAACCCCCAAAAAAAGTATTGGACCCCCCAAAAAAAGTATTGGACCCCCCAAAAAAGTATTGGACCCCCCCCAAAAAGTATTGGACCCCCCAAAGTATTGGACCCCCCAAAAAAAGTATTGGACCCCCTCCCAAAAGTATTGGACCCCCCCCAAAAAGTATTGGACCCCCCAAAAAAGTATTGGACCCCCCCAAAAAGGTATTGGACCCCCCCCAAAAAGTATTGGACCCCCCCCAAAGTATTGGACCCCCCAAAAAAAGTATTTCACCCCCCCCAAAAACTATTCACACACCCCCGAAAAACTATTCACACCCCCCCGAAAAGTCCTCACACCAGCTATAACTACTATAATCAAATTAATGCACGTTCTAGAATCCCGATGCATTTGCATCGGGCTCACAGCTAGTTAGGTATAAATGATCAAGGCCCTGTGTGACAGAGTTGAATAAATGTACGGGAACAAGAGAGGGGTCATTCTTAAGGTTTCTCCCCATTTAGATTTTGCATACAGGTTACAATGCCGGCAATGGTAGCCCATATAAGTATAGAGCCTCTGGTAATCACTCCAGATTATGATTAGACAGAAGCAAATCAAAACTTGCCAGTCATTTAACTTAGTCAAATTCGTAGGAGTGTATTCTGATGGAAAGATTTTGTGTGCATTCGCACCAGTTCATTGAAGAATCCTGAATGAAGTTCTGAGAAAATTCATGGTTTGTGGATCCCTCAGGGCTGTAGATGTTAGCATGTGAAGGATTCCTCCAGAGCATTATAGTGTATTCAGCTTGACTGTCTCCAGTCATGTATTAACCAGTTGTCCAGAATTTCATCCGAGGTATCCAGTAAAGAGGAAATCTTCAGTTGACGCCTGTGGGGGACATAGAATTCAGGAGATAAATCCAGCTGGTCTCCTGGCGAAGGAGTAATTTCGTAATATCCCCTCCACGAATATTTAATCTTGCCCGATCCAGTCCCGCCACCCTTAGGCCCCGGGGACGCCGATGATGGTAATCTAGGAAATGGGAAGTCACAGAAGTTAATTTGATACCATTTTGCCGATCAGAGGATGCACAATTTATCGTTGAAGTATGCTTCTTTGTCCTTTTTCTCAGTTGTTGTGTTGTTTCTCCAACATATACCCTGTTGCAGGGACAAATAAGAGCATAAATCACATTGCAGGTTTTTGTGGCATGAATACACCGACCACTCACCTGCAAGTGGAACGACTCATTAGTTCTATCAATTTTGGAAGTAATTTGTAACAATAAACGAAACTACTAGATTGAATTAAAAAAAAAATCCTCTAAATAGTGAATGATGCAACCCGGGGATAAACTGACTGGAGCCTCCACTGAGGAAAGGAAGGAAAAGCTTCTAAATTATAGCAAGATAAAGAAAAGACACTTATCAAAAAAGTAAAAACGATCAAACAAAAAACCTTGGGAGTTAAACCAAAAGGGTTAACTGGTAACAGCCGAAAGGTGGCCTTGATTTCCAAGGAGCAAAAACTCAATTGTAAAATCAAACAATACATAATACACTGATGACAGGCTAGCATCCACTTGTTCATTAAGTGATGACGCAAGGATAAATGATGGATGAGCCAAAAACCCCAGGTTTTTTAGGTACTATGCTCAATGGTGACATCCTAAGTCTAGCTTCACATTTCAGGACCGTTACGTTGCGTCCCATGCGCATGCGCAGCCGCAGGTGAAAACGCATGCGAACGCGTGTAAACGTTGCGTTTTACATACGCATGCGCATAGCTTTGCGCACGCAGGTCCGCAATGTTCACATGCGTTTGTCTACGTTTTGAGCCTTGCGCATGCGTTTTCCATCTGCATGCGTTCGCTAAACTTAGCCCAATTTTCAGTGACCCTGCCTACAGACACGCCCATGGGCAGTGGCCTTAAGGAAGACATAAAAAGAGACCCTGCCCATAGTTATGCCTGTTGCTGGTTGCTGATGAGAGAGAGAAGATGGAGCTTGGATTTGACAGCTTTTACAGAGAATTGGACTTGGCGATGAACACTGCAGTATCTTATGCCATGGCTTGCGAGGGACATCGGCGCCGAGCAAGGGAACGAAGACGTCGGCCACCTCTTCGTGTATGGCAGCACCCTATTTGTCGAGCTTCGGGGTACACGTGGAGTGTACCACTCCTTATTCCATGAGTTGCAAGAAGATCCGGTGAAGTTCCACGACTACACCCGCATGTCCGTGGACAGCTTCCTGCACTTGCTGCGACGTGTCCAAGATGTCGTCTGCCGCACTGACACACAGCTACAAAGATGTATTTCTCCAGAGGAACGTCTCCTGGTCACCCTGCGGTATGTATTTTTTTCACAACTGTATTGTTTATCAACTGTACGCCTCCTTCACATCCTGTGTCCTGTTCCTGTTTAGTCCTCTCAGACGTGTCAAATCTTCTGTCCGCATTCCTCTGTGACCACTCTCATCTTTGGCCTCTGTGGTATCTTCTGAGCCCCTTATATCCTGGGTGGTCCTCTGCATAAACTGTCCTCTGCATCCTCTCACATGTGCCTCAGCTGTGTCTTCTCTGTCACCCAGTATTATCTGTAAGCCCTCCCTCTCCGTCCACTGTCCTCGGTCTTCTATGTCCTCCACACACTATGTGTGTTGTCTTGTTCGCCCACTTCACCCTGGTTAAAACTCTTCCTCCACTGTCCCAGTACTATTCTTGCTTTTCTTCTCTGAACTGTCAAATGTTGTCATATTTCTTCACTGTCCTCATCTTCCTGTATGCTACGCGCCCTCGGTGTGTTGTCATCTGTGTCCACTTACCTCTGTGTTCTCTGCATGCACTGTCTTATGCATCCTGTGTTATCTGTGTCCTGTCCTGTCCTCATCTGAGGCCATATTCCATCAGTGTCGTCCTCTGCATCCACTGTTAGCAGCATCCTCTGGCCTGTGTCGCTTCAGTGTCCTCTTTGATGTAGTCGATGCCCAGACCGTCCTGCTCTCCGTCCACTCTCTACAGCGTACCCAGTGTAATTGTCTGCACCCACTCTATGCCTCCGTGTCCACTGTGTACTGTCGTGTGTGTCAACTCTACAATCTCCAGGCCCCTAGTCCCTGTCCTCGTCTATGTCAATTCTATCCTCGTTACGTTCCACCTCGTGCAATAGCATCTCCGCTGAACTACACCTTCTGCTTTTTGTCATAAATTTGGCTGAACTATTTGTCTTCTTCCTTTGCAGATTCCTGGCTACCGGCAAAACATTATCATCACTACACTTTCAATTTCGGCTGGGATTGGCTACACTTTCTGGGATAGTGCAGGAGACGTGTCAAGCTATCTGTGAGTGTCTACGGCCAGACTTCCTCCCACCACCAGCGAGCTCTGGTTACATAAAGCATCCAGATACGAAGAAGTCTGCCAGTTTCCCAACTGCGTGGGGGCCGTAGATGGGAAACACATCAGGATCCAGAAGCCAGCAGGATCAGGCGCGGAGTATTATAACTACAAGAAATTCTTCTCAATAGTACTCATGGCCATAGCCGATGCAGACTGCTGCTTCACGGCTGTGGATGTGGGACAATATGGCCGAGTCAATGACTCCTCTGCGTTCAAAAACTCTGATACGGGCAGGAAGCTTTATACAAACACTTTTGGCATTCCTCCCAAACCACTACTACACACTGATCGACCTGACATGCCCTTTGTAATAGTGGGGGATGAAGCCTTCCAAATGTGTGTGAACTTGGTGAAGCCATACTCGAGCTGGCACTTAACATACACAAGACGAATCTACAACTACCGGCTTCCCCGTGCCAGGCGGACAGTAGAATGTGCTTTTGGCTTGCTGGTAGCTAGGTGGCGCATTCTATCGACCTCTATCAACTTAAAAACTGACACTATCATCGATGTGGTACGAGCCTGTGTTGTCTTACATAATTATGTCCATCAAATAGAAAAACCACGACTGGACCTTGATGAACCTCAAAATACCAACCTGGTGGATTTCCAACAAGACATCGTGCACTCAAGTCAGGAGGTGTTGAGTATGCGGGACTCCTTTGCCCCCTACTTTGTCTCAAACGAGGGCCGGGTCGACTGGCAGGACGACATGGTGTGATTTGTTAAAAAATTCTTTCAAAGCACCTTTTTTTGTACTATGGCAGTACGCCATCATTATGTTTGCATTTAATTTCTATGTCCTGAAAACACCTAAAATGTAAAGTTCATATGTGTCACCATTCATGTACAGTTATGCTGTAATGATTGACATCTGTTAATGTCTGGCCCAACTTTGGTTTTTCTACACCCTCCCGATTTCAAAGCACACATTCAGTAAATTTTTGTTTTAGGCTACAATTTTAGTTTCTGTGGTTATTTACACAACTTGGTGTATTTATGTGTATTTCACAAGTTTGTCTCCTATCTAGCCTCCATCCTGCAATACCTGTGTCCATCTACGTAGCATACATCATTCCATCCCAGTATGTAGCTATGTATATTTCAAACATCCTTCTAACCAAGGATCTATCTGATAGATAGATAATGGGATGGAATGAGGTATGCTACATACATAACGAAAAACAGGGACGGCAGGATGGATGCTAGATAGATTTATTGAGGACTGCCATGATGGATGCTACATACCTAAACAGGTATGGCAGGATGGATGCTAGATACCTAAACATAGGTATGGCAGGATGGATGAGAGATATATAAGTATCTATCATCCATCCTGCAATAGCTGTGTGCATCTATGTAGCAAACATCATTCCTTCCCAGTATGTAGCTATGATAATATCATACATCCTTCTATCCAATGATCTATCAGAGAGCTAGATAATGGGATGGAATGAGGTATGCAGCATACATAAGCGAAAAACAGGGAGGGCATCATGGATGCTTGAAAGATAAACTCAGGGATGGGAGGCTGGCTATACATAGCTAAACACATAGCTGGACATAAACCCACCTTAATAATTACCTAACTTAACTCTATACATTGAAGTCAATAAAAAAGAATAAAATGGTAAACCAAACATAATTTATTGAACAAATAACAGCCATAAAACTGGTCAAATCAAAGTGAGAACGTAAAAGACGACAATATTTGCAAGTCCATTGTCACAGTGATGTGAAAGTAGATGGTTGAAATTTTCCTGTGGTGGTGCTGCTGCTGCTTCTGGATCCGGTGGCACCGTGAGGGCAATGTCCGATGAAAAAGTTGGTAAAGTCTCTGCGGGAATATTCAGAGTCGGTGTGGAGAGACTTGTGCGGTTAGTCAGTGGGGTTGTTGCAGAGGTGTACACCGGAGTACCAGCCGCCTCTAAAGTCAAATACGTACACACATGGGGGAGGACGGAAGGGTAGAAGGTGTAAAAGTGTCTAGGAGAAGGGACCATGGATGGAAATGAAACGTTTGAAAAAAGGTAGAGATTAGACTGGGTGTGAGGAGTGGAAACCTGTAGGAGTGCAACATTTGCAGGTGAAGTAGCAGGGGGGAAGAGGTCTGGAAGGTGCTGCTGTTTTTTCGGTTGACCAACCTTGCGCTGTGGTGCTGCGGTTGCTACATTTTCCTGTGCTGTTTCTTTTCGCTTTTTAGACTGCTATTGTTGGCTTTTAAAATCCTTCGCTTTTGGGGTTTTGGTCCTTTTCCGGGGCTTCATGGGTGTCATCAACTCTGCTGGAATTTGTAAGGGAGGTTTACCTTTACTCTTGTGTTGTAAAAAAGGTGGAACACAAGTTTTTTTTGGAACAGAGCTACAGGATGAAGGAGGCTTGGCTGTCATGGCTGTGGAGATTGCAACATCGCTTTGAGGTTGCAACACCGCTGGCTCTGTGCGAGGATTTTTGTTTGATGTCATGACTCTTGACATTGGTTGAGGTGCCCGGCCCTGCTGAACTGCGTTGTCTGAGCGAGGAGTTGGAGTGGCTGTGGTGACATTCTGGCTGGGACCGACTGTCCGGCCCGGCAGGACTGCTGTGCTGCAGCGAGGATTGGCCGAAGTAGCTGTTACTGTGTGGCTGGGAACATCAGGCTGACCATCTAGTACCGCGGTGGCTGAGCGGAAGACTGCCCGAGAGGTACTCATTAAAGTACTTGATGTTCGGCGGGAGTCAGGTCGAAGCGGAGATGATGTAAGCAGGGCGGTGTAAGAGGGAACATCTGGTGCCAAGTCCGGTGCTGCTGAGGATTGAGACAAGTTCAGTGATGTGGAGGTTGCCGACGGTTGTCCATGTTCCAACTCAGTGGGTTGAGTCAAGCTCGATGTTCTGGCTAAATTGATTGGTGGACGATTGTAGAATGTTTGCTGCTGCTTTTGAAACGCAATCTGATGCATGTGCTGTTGTTGCTGCTGTTGTTGTTGCTGTTGTTGTTGCTGCTGCTGCTGTTGCAATGCCAGCCGATATGTGCCCTGACAGGAAGTCATGACATTTATCTGAAACTCAGGTTCTAAGTTATCCGTCACGCACTTCTCCGTACATGAGAAAAAATGTCGGGCCGGTCTACTAAGGTCGGCCTCCAAGCGATCGAGTCGTCCAGTAACTTCACCAAAAAGAGTCTGCATAAACACAAAACCCTTTTCAACAGAGTTACCAAGACGCCTCATAGACTCCTGGAAGCTTGAACTTAGATGGAGAAACTCAGGCATGAGTGTCCTATCACTGGCCCTCTGTCTCTGCCGTGATCTTCACACAAAGGAGGGACAAGATGCCTGGGATAGGGGATAACTGTCTGTCCCGGCAACCTGGGTTCCAGATAATGGAAAGTCCACACCTTCTCCCTCTGCTGTCTGACTTTGAGAAGAATGTGCGGTGGCGCTCTGCGAAGACAGATTCTGGGACCTTGCTGCATCAGACAGCTGGGCAGTGCTGCTCCAAGTCCTGTGGGTAAAAAACACAAAGGAAAAAAGATTTTTAAAAAAAGGAAATGGACTAGTTCTCTTGCCTACTACTACCGTCTATTGCCCTGCCTCCTTCCCTCCAGATAACTTAATCTTCTCGATGACAACAAACAACAGCCCCCCTCCTCTAGCTTCTCAACTACTGCCTCCCAACTACAGCCTCCCAACTACAGCCTCCCAACTACAGCCTCCCAACTACACCCTTCCAACTACAGCTTCCTGTTTTTTTGTAAATCTCCAATGAATACTTACACACGTTGTGTAACGACATCCCGCAGAAAATCGAGCTGCTGGTGGTAGATGTAAGGCTTTTTCTTTGAAGGTTTGGAACCACTGCGCACATTCTGCTCGACTCTCTTATCCTTATTGTATCTGTCCTTCATAGAGCGCCACCGAATGGTCAGAGACTTCACTAGAATGGAGAGAGTAAATCACTTGATTAATGTTCACATTTACAGAGTCTGGACAGAGAACGCATTTGCCCTGCCAAACAAAACTTACTAAAGGCTTCTTGGTCCTTGACAGGTGCAGCGTCATAGCCCGGCCACATAATTCGGGCAATCTGTGCCCATTGTCTTCGCATCACAATATTGTCATAGTGTTTGCGGTCACGTGGGTCCCAAATCGCCGATCGCTCATGAACAAGTGGTATTAACTTGTCATTGTCCACATACGGTTGGCCCATGTCAACAGTCTCCTAGAATGTAATAAAGAAGATGGTAAGTTCAACGCTACAATTACAATACATCACATTTCCCAAACATAAGCACTTACAATTGGGTTATCCACATTTTCTGTGTCGTCACAAATACTATGGGCTGATTCCTCTCCACTTTCCTCACTGTCTTGTTGGTCCACCTCTGTTTCATAGTCCTGTATAATAACCCTTAGTGTTATTTTGGCCTATTTTTCGGATGCCTAGTTGGAAAAAAGCAAGAAGTGTTGACTTACAGGGTCACTAGGTTCAGCTTGATGAGGGTCCATGTATTCACTGCAATCGGACATCTTGGTGCAGCAGTGTCACTCAGCCCAGAAGAACCAAAATCGACAGAGAAAGTGGGTAACGAGCCATCAGCAATAGACACCTCTATAGATCAGCAGCAGCAACAGCAGCACCTACAGCAGGGGCACACAATGACAAAGGTGTAAATGTAAAGACTACAGACAGGTGCAATATCGGACCCCCAAGTGACACAAAGTGACATACATTAGCCCACATAACATATGGGCCTGAGGCCATACTCCTGGCAGCAGGGACCCCCAAATGAAACAAAGTGACATACATTAGCCCACATAACATATGGGCCTAAGGCCATACTCCTGGCAGCAGTGCCCCCCAAATGAGACAGTCATATACATTAGCACACATAACATATGGGCCTAAGGCCATACTCCTGGCAGGAGGGACCCCCAAATTAGACAGTCACATACATTAGCCCACAGAACATATGGGCCTAAGGCCATACTCCTGGCAGTAGGGACCCCCAAATGAAACAATGTCACATACATTAGCCCACATAACATATGGGCCTGAGGCCATACTTCTGGCAGCAGAGACCCCCAAATCCAGCAACACAGAGGCGTCCCACACCCTCCCAGCAACATTGTACTATAGGGGAGCAGATATCATTATTACATGCTTATTCAAATGAATATACTTTACCAACCAATCCCAGAACCAGGAACCAAGAATGAAGACAGGACCAGACCCAGATCCAGGTAGAACACAGTAGGCAGGCAGGCAGGCAGGCAGACAGGCAAGATGGGATGGACGGATCCAGGGATTGCTTGCAGGTCCACAGGCAGCCCTCCAGGGAAGATCCCAACAGAAATGAATCCTGGAAGCAGTGTTCTGATGCAGGGTGCAGGGAAGATCCAGGCCCAGGTCCAATCCAGCAGTCCTCAGCTATGCAGGGTCCAAAGGTGTGGCAGAGAGTCTTGCCTCCCAGGAGCTAGTAGTTATATAGAGGATGTGTTGTGGGCTGGTTCATGGGCGGAGATTATGCTGGACGCCAAAAACTCTTTTTGAGCATGCGCACTAAGGTGTCCGCATGCGTTTCATCCGCAGCTGTGCGCAAAACCATCCGCATGCGTACAGTCTCATAGGGGGCTAATGTTAATTGTATCCGCAGCGTGCGCATGCGGACACTTGCATTTTTTTGGACGCGCCGAAAAATGCTACAAGCCGCGTTCCCTGGCGGCATAAAATCTTCTTCTCCGTCCGCATGCGTATAGTTACGCAGCTGAACGCGAACGAACGTGGCTATGTGCGGATGACTGCGCATCCCATGTTAAAGATAGGTGCGCAATCCGCATGCGGATTTCGGGACACAGAGCCGCACCGTCCGCGGCGCAAACGTCCTGAAATGTGAAGGCACCCTAAAAATGTTAAAAGGCGATTCATGAAAAGGACCAGCATTTCTACCAAGTTATTTTAACAGTTTTCCCAAGATAATTCTGGATAATTCTTCCAAATGCTAAAATTTCAATTATGCTACATCCTGTATCATTAAAAGAAGGAACCGAGAAACCAAACAGGAAACCGCGTAAAACTAAATTAGACCACTGTTTTGGGGACAAAGTTACATACAGACAGACAGACTAGATAGGGCTTTTATATAGTAGATGAATAAAGATGTAAAATAAACTTACATTTCATACCATATATGCTATATTCTACTTAAAATTACACTACAATTTAATTAAATTAAAATCTGAAATGCCATAGTTGTAAACATGAAGAAAAATAAGCTAAATTCAGGACAGAAATACATTCTTTTTATAAGTAAGGCTAGGGTCACACTTGAATTTTTTCCATGCATTTTTCACACTTGTCTTTTGTGAAAAACGCATGGAAAAACGCATCCATAGACCCCCATACAAAAAAGGCATGCCCCAATTCCAAAAACGCATGTCTAAAGTGCCATGCGTTTGTTGGATGCGTTTTTGGCTCAGCACCAAAAAATGCAGCATGATGGATTTGTTGGTGCTTTTTCAAAAATGCATGCGTTTTTGTAACATGGGGCCCTATGGGAAACGCATGCAAGAACGCATGACACTAAATGGTACCATGCGTTTTTGCATGCGTTTTTTAAGGCTGCTCCACACCTATCAGCAAAAGCGCAGCCCAAAAATGCAGGCTGCAAAAAGCAACCTTAAAAAACGCATGCAAGTGTGACCCTAGCCTAAGACTTGTTTTGCTAGTAGATTGGTTTCTGTGGTTCTGCAGTGGAGATGTGATAACAGCGCCGCCATAGCAGCTACGAAAGCAACCTGAGCCTACAACAATCATGGACTTTCTACAGGCTGTGGCATTATGCTTCTGTATTGTCCAATCAAACCTGTGTGTATATGTCTATGCATAAACATAATCTTGGGTAGCACTTTTGGGGTGCTGCCGGTGACCAATCAGAATAGCGCCTCACTTCCCATAGAGATATAATGGACAAAAAGTCGTCCATTTAATCTCTATGGGAAGTGAGGCGCTATTCTGATTGGTCGCCGGCAGCACACAGCGACCAATCAGAATAGCGCCTCACTTCCCATAGAGATACATAGCGGTGTTTCGAACAATGCATGGCCGGCCCCTTGGTGTGATTTTCGGCCACGGCGCTTTGAGTTTCAAATTTACCACTCAAAGTGAAGTGCTATTCTCATTGGTAGCCGCCAGCACACAGCGACCAATGAGAATAGCGCCTCACTTCCCATAGAGATACATAGCGGTGTTTCGAACAATGCATGGCCGGCCCCTTGGTTCGATTTTCGGCCACGGCGCTCGGCTGTCGACGGCCCAAGAAAATCGCAATGGACCTACCGCGGTAAATTTGAAACTCAAAGCGCCGTGGCTGAACATTGAACCAAGGGGCCGGCCATGCATTGTTCTAAACACCGCTATGTATCTCTATGGGAAGTGAGGCGCTATTCTGATTGGTCGCTGTGTGCTGCCGGCGACCAATCAGAATAGCGCCTCACTTCCCATAGAGATATAATGGACGACTTTTCGTCCATTATATCTCTATGGGAAGTGAGGCGCTATTCTGATTGGTCGCCGGCAGCACACAGCGACCAATCAGAATACCGCCTCACTTCCCATAGAGATATAATGGACGAATTTTCGTCCATTATATCTCTATAGGAAGTGAGGCGCTTTTCTGATTGGTCGCCGGCAGCACACAGCGACCAATATGAATAGCGCCTCACTTCCCATAGAGATATAATGGACGAAAAGTCGTACATTATATCTCTATGGGAAGTGAGGCGCTATTCTGATTGGTCGCTGTGTGCTGCCGGCGATCAATCAGAATAGCGTCTCACTTCCCATAGAGATATAATGGACGACTTTTCGTCCATTATATCTCTATGGAAAGTGAGGCGCTATTCTGATTGGTCGCTGTGTGCTGCCGGCGACCAATCAGAATAGTGCCTCACTTCCCATAGAGATTTAATGGACGACTTTTCGTGCATTATATCTCTATGAGAAGTGAGGCGCTATTCTGATTGGTCGCCGGCAGCACACAGCGACCAATGAGAATAGTGCCTCACTTCCCATAGAGATATAATGGACGAAAAGTCGTCCATTATATCTCTATAGGAAGTGAGGCGCTATTCTGATTGGTCGCCGGCAGCACACAGCGACCAATCAGAATAGCGCCTCACTTCCCATACAGATATAATGGACGACTTTGAGTTTCAAATTTACCGCTCAAAGTGAGGCGCTATTCTCAATGGTCGCCGCCAGCACACAGCGACCAATGAGAATAGCGCCTCACTTCCCATAGAGATACATAGCGGTGTTTCGAACAATGCATGGCCGGCCCCTTGGTTCGATTTTCGGTCACGGCGCTCGGCTATCGCCGGCCCAAGAAAATCGCAATGGACCTACGTGCCGCACTTACCGCGGCTGCAACGACTCACCTATCTATCTCTATCTATCTATGTATCTATATCTATCTATCTATCTATCTATCTATCTATTTTTATCTATCTATCCATCTATCTATCTATCTATTTCTATCTATCTATCTATCTATCTATCTATTATCTATGTATATATCTATCTATGTATTCTATCTATCTATCTCTATCTATCTATCTATCTATATCTATCTATCTATCTTATCTATCTATCTATCTATCTATCTATCTATCTATGTATCTATATCTATCTATCTATCCATCTATCTATCTATGTATCTCTATCTATCTATCTATATATGTACGTATTTCTATCTATCTATCTATCTATACTATCTATCTATCTAATAGAAAAAATTCCTTGCAGCACACAGCTATTACCGTATATACTCGTGTATAAGCCGACCCGTGTATAAGCCGACCCCCCTACTTTTGCCCCCAAAACCTGGGAAAATCTATTGACTCGTGTATAAGCCGAGGGTGGACCCTAGCACAGTATACAGCCCCCAGCAGTGTGGTATACACCAGTCCCAGAGGTAATACAGCAGCCCCAGTGGTAGTATACACGCAGCCCAGAGTAATACAGCCCCAGTGGTAGTATATACAGCCCCCAGTGGTAGTATATACAGCCCCAGAGGTATATACAGCCCCAGTGGTAGTATAAGCAGCCCCAGGGTAGTATAGCAGCCCCAGTGGTAGTATACAGGCCCCAGAGGTATATAGCAGCCCCAGTGGTAGTATACAGTGCCCCAGAGGTATATAGCAGCCCCAGTGGTAGTATACAGGCCCCAGAGGTATATAGCAGCCCCAGTGGTAGTATACAGTGCCCCAGAGGTATATAGCAGCCCCAGTGGTAGTATACAGGGCCCCAGAGGTATATAGCAGCCCCAGTGGTAGTATACAGTGCCCCAGAGGTATATAGCAGCCCCAGTGGTAGTATACAGTGCCCCAGAGGTATATAGCAGCCCCAGTGGTAGTATACAGTGCCCCAGAGGTATATAGCAGCCCCAGTGGTAGTATACAGGGCCCCAGAGGTATATAGCAGCCCCAGTGGTAGTATACAGTGGCCCCAGAGGTATATAGCAGCCCCAGTGGTAGTATACAGGTGCCCCAGAGGTATATAGCAGCCCCAGTGGTAGTATACAGTGCCCCAGAGGTATATAGCAGCCCCAGTGGTAGTATACAGGCCCCAGAGGTATATAGCAGCCCCAGTGGTAGTATACAGTGCCCCAGGATGGTATATAGCCCAAGGGAAGCCCCAGCGGTAGTATACAGGCAGCCCCAGTAATGCAGGCCCCCCCCAGCGTCTCTCCGGTCACCTGTAAAGCAAGCTATACTTATCAGTGTCCCGCTCGCACCCGCCGCTGCCGACATCCACGATCCTCCATCTTCATGCGACTCCTCTTCCTGTTTCCTGTGCGCGTCGCCGGGAATGACGTCATTGCCGGCGACGCGCACAGAAACAGGAAGAGGAGTCGCATGAAGATGGAGGATCGTGGATGTCGGCAGCGGCGGGTGCGAGCGGGACACTGATAAGTATAGCTTGCTTTACAGGTGACCGGAGAGACGCTGGGGGGGCCCTGCATTACTGGTGATGCGGGGGCTGCTGTATACCGATGTATACATCGGTATGTACCGATGTATACATCGGTATACAGCACTGACTCGCGTATAAGCCGAGGGGGGTACTTTTCAGCCCAATTTTTGGGCTGAAAAACTCGGCTTATACGCGAGTATATACGTGTTGCATAATGCTATAAGCCATGTGTTTGAGAAAAAAGTTTAAAAACTTACGTTTTTCTGAAAAAACTCAAAATCTTATCTTTTAATTCTGAAGTTCTTAGTACAAACATTGGCCAAGGTCTGTTTGCTCGTCGACTGCGACAAAGTGACTTCAGGCACGACGAATCCTATGCTGACACCCA